>OZ018320.1:41150860-41750860 GCA_963969495.1 Ceratothoa steindachneri
TAAGTACGGTAGAAATCCCCTCGTATACCCCAAAACTAGTTGGGCACCCGGCGTTAAAGACTAGGATACAAATAGGCTTCAAGAGCACCCAGAAGAGAACTTGTTGAGCTAGGAGCACAACAACTCGCTCCGTCTTTTAAACGTAACAGGAGGCAAAGTTGCAATAAGAAGTTGATATCGCCCCCCCCCCCCTTACCTACATTTCTATCTCGAAGAAATCTATCATCAGCCACTCCAACTCTCCGAAGCGAGAGAAAAGCCCTCCAGTGACATCCGGCAACCCCTGACCCCTTTCCCTTCTGTCATGTAAGTTAGAATGAACATTTATATTCGTATTGCAGTAGTATGAGTTTATTACGTTACTCAATTTAACGGAAGTAGAAGCAATTGTGCGTGAAACCTGTCATATTTACTAGTAGAAGAGTGGGATTTAATTTGATGTTTAACGCTAATCTAAAAGGGTCGCGATAAAATAACTAATCGGCAATTGGTTTGTTTACGTGGAGCCTATTTTGTATTTTTGTCATGACTAGATTTTGTAAGAGGCCCAGTTGCCAGAATGTTTAGCCTCGGTTAACTTAGTAGTTGGATATAAATATTTTTACTGTTTTTTTATAGTTAATTGTTAAATTTAAAATATATGTTTATTTTGGGATAATTCCTGGGCGTTTCACTAAATCCTTACGTGTTTTAGACTGCCCTTCCTTAAAAAATGGATTAAACGCTGTGACACTCTCTCAGCAATAAAATACTTAAAAAGTCCACTCAGCCAATATTGAAGTATTGTTGCCTTGCATAATTAATAGGATCCGACCGGCTCCCTTAGAAAAAAAAGCATTCATCGACAATATATATATATATATATATATATATATATATATATATATACTTCTAGGTCCTTTTCCACTTTTGTTTCTGATAATTCCGAACTGAAAAATGTATTTATGGATTTCTGCTTCCAATACGCATTATCTTACACTTATCCAAGTTTGTCGACAGTTTCCATTCTTTTGACCATTTTTCTATACGATTAATGTCGTTCTGAAGCTCATCTGCGTCTTCTTTACTCATTTTTCCTTTTCCAAGTTTTGCGTCATCTGCAAATTTTACTATTTTTGACATGAGACCTATGTCCAGATCATTTATATAAATAATCAATAGCAAGGATCCCAATACAGAACCCTAAGGTACCCCATTACTCTTTGGTATCTATTCGTGAGCCAATCTTCTATCCAGTCTCCTACCTTGCCTTTTATTCCTAGTCCCCTAAGTTTTGCCATCAATAATTTGTGATGGACTTTGTTAAACGCTTTCTGAAAATCTAGGTATATAATATCAATCGACTTCTTATCATCATATTGCTCAAATACATATTGGAAGAATTCCAGTAAATTCGTTAGACAAGATTTATTTCTTCTGAATCCATGTTGAGAATCTCTAAGCAATTTTTTTTATTCTAAATGAAATACAATTTTCTTGGAGATGAAAGATTCTAAAAGTTTTCCAACCACCGAAGTTAAACTAATCGGTCTGTAATTTGTAACTAAATCTCGGCAACCCTTTTAAAGATAGGTGTTACATTGGCATATTTCCAGTCATTTGGGACAATTCCACTGTCTAATGATTTATTAAAAGTATTTGCTAGATGCCTACTAACAACTTCTTTCAGGACTCTGGGATAAAACATATCGGGTCCAGGTGATTTTTTTGCATTTATTTTCTTAATCAAGTTGCTAACATCTTCAGCAGTACAGTTGACATATTCTAATGAGTCATCGCCTCTATATACAATATTTAATTTAGCTATATGAGGGATTTCTTCGTTAGTAAAAACCGTCATGAAATAATTATTCAGTAAACAAGCAATGTCATAGTTAGTGAATTTAAAACTACCATCACTATCTATCAATGGTCCAATATTGTTTTTTATTGGTTTCCTATTGTTTACTAGAGCAAAAATTTCTTTGGGTTAACTTTACAATTTTGTGACACTCTTATCTCTTCTTATCTCTTGGCTTTTTTAATATATCTTTTCATTTTTCGTCTCAAGTTATTATATTGTTCTTTTAACTGTTGGGATGGTCTGATTTTTAGCGTTCTATAAATTTTGTTCCTATTTTTTATCATGAATTTTATTTCCTTGGTTAACCACGTAGGATCCTGATTTATACATGATTTTTTAGTTTTAACGGGAACATGTTTTGTTTGTTGTTCCCTAAAAAAATTCTTATAAGAAATCCACGCATAGTTTACTTCTTTTTCATTTGTATTATATCGTGCTAGACTTACTTTAAAGGCTTCATAGATCCCGTTGTTAAAATGAGGTCTGTGTATATTATTGAATCTTTTCTGGGTCGATGAATGGATATCAAACTCTATTAAATTGTGATCACTGCCTTCAAATTTTTCGCCGACGTAGACGTTTGAGAGTAAGTTGTTTTCAGTAGTCAATATAAGGTCTAATATGTTGTTTCCTCTTGTCAGTTTATTGACCCACTGTGTTAAGAAATTATCATCAATAAATTCCCGAAGTCTCTGCCCTTCTTTGTCCGCTTGTTTTGTTAACCGGTTTATTTTGCTGCAATTGAAATCCCCCAAGACTATTGCTACTTTCTTATCTATTTGTTTAGTCAATGAATCATACAGTTTAACATCAAGGTCCAGGGACTGGTGCAGTTTTCTGTATATTAAATAAATACTTATTTTTTTTATCTAAATTTAGTTTCACTCCTATCATTTCTAGGTTCGTATGCAAGGAAATCTCAGTTGGGTAAAGATGTTCGTGAACGTATAATAACACTCCCCCTCCAAGTTTATCTTTTTTATCTTAATTGAACATTTTGTAGTCTTTTAATTCAAATTCACCCATAAAATCTCTTGAGTTCAAATTTATCCATGATTCTGTAATTTCAATTATGTCATACTTCTCTACAGCTACCATAGCTCTGAATTCTAAAAAAAATATTTCTGATTGAACGTGCATTTAGAAGAATCGCTTTCATGGGTTTGTTACATTCAATGGAGGATATTCGTTTCCCGAAACCGGTGTCTCTACACTTAATGTGGTTGTTTTGTTTTTGCAAACATTTCTTTTACTGGAACATTCAAAGAGGTTGAATACGTTGACGTTCAATAGTTCGCCATATTTCTTTTTGCCTTATTATTTAAGTGCGTCCCATCATTGAAAAAGTATTCTTCTCTATCGATGAAACTCCGTTAAAAATTTACAAACTTAATTCCTTTTCTCTCACACATTACTTTAAGTCTTGAATTGATTCCAATGGTTTTACTTGAGGCCTCTTTTGATACATTTAATCTTGGCAAAATGCCTACCATAATACCTTTGACCGTTTTTGCTTTGATTTTATCTGTTAACCACTCGAATTGTGAAATGATCTGTTCGGTTTCGACCATTTCATCTCTAGCATAAGTAACATTAGAGCCAACATGCGCTATTACTGTACTATCTACGTTATTAACTTGCAGTTTTCCAATCTCTTCGTTAATTTTCTTCATCGTAGCACCTGCATAACAAAGGGTCTTCCTAATTTTATTTAATCCAAAGTTCTCACATTGGTTTCTTACTAAAGAATCACCAATAAGGAAAGTCTGATTCTCTTTCTTAGAATTTAATGATTGTTTGCAATTTTTAGTTATTGAAGAACTATTATAAGTTTCTATTTGAGAGTTGTGTGGTATATTTGTGTCAACCTTTGGTTTACACATCGCTAATCTAAAATTGCCATCATTCCTTTCTATTTTATTTTCTAAGATCGCAACTGCTTGTTCTAAACGTACAACCTTTCTGCCTAAAATGGCATTGAGTTGGGTTATGTTTTCTTAAATTTCTCAAGGGATACTACGAGTATCTTCTTTTCTAAGTCAACTACTTTGGCCTTGCATGGATTTTAGGCAAGCTACTTGTTGTTCTGGATGTTGTGTAACTGGTTCTGAAAGTTCTTTTCATCTAAGTAGAATCAGATTGTCTCCTGCTCAACAGGATGCTTCAGGTTGTTTAGAAGCTTCTTTGACCTTGTTAAGCAGTTCTCCTAGGCCTTGGCTGTCGGAATTTGTCCCCTGCCCCTCTTCTACGAGTGGTAGCGAAGCTCTTCATTCAGAGCCAGTTTCATGGTGATGACTTTAGCATCCATCCCTATCGCTAAAGCTCGGATTCGCTTGCTCGGGTCTTCCATCACCTTGTTCTGCTGTTGTTAGGTGAATTTCAGTCTGGGGACGAGGTCAGAACGCATGTTGTGTCCCTTTCTGATGGCCACAGTTTCGTAGTATTCGTTGTAGCTGTCCATGTCGCGTCACAGTCTTTATAATAGTGTTCAGAGAGGACAGCCGCAGTCACAAGTTCGGTATTTTGATACTCGGCGCGAATCATCATGATACAGGTCTAGCCAGGATGCATCTCTGCCAGCATTTAATGCGCGTCATGATTTTGCGCTTTTTCAATATTCAGATGGCTTTCAGTTCTCCATCATAGCTAATTTTTTATAAGCTAAAACTTTCCTCTCCCTAAATTTATCTGTAGAGCATATTTCCACTTTTTCCTCTGAAACAAGGTGAATATTGTGATGCATATATATATATATATATATATATATATATATATATATATATATATATATATATAGGGTGTTCCAATAAATTGGCCAGATTTTAAATGAGAGTTAAGTTTAAGCGTCTAATGATTTTTTTCTTTTTCTTTCAGATTTAACAACTTCAGTCTTTGGCAATTTCAACCATGGAAAGATTAACAATCGAACAACGTGTTAAAGTTATCGAAGCCTATTACGAAAATGGACGTTCAAACAGAAACGCATTTCGGGCACTTCGCGATTTTTTTGGTCAACATAATCGACCAACCGAGAGTGGAATTGGGAAAATTGTTCGTAAATTCAAACAAAGGGGGTCGGTGGCAGATATGAAAACGCCATTACGTGCTCTTTTACGCCGTTCAGCTGAAAACATTGCTGCAGTGCGCGAGAATGTGGCCGAAGGTCCAGACACCTCTATTCGTCATCGCGCGCAGGAATTGAACATCTCCACAACAACGTTACATCGAATTTTGACAAAATATTTGTCTCTACACGCTTACAAAATTCAATTGACACAATAACTGAAGACTGCTGACAATTTGAAGCGCCGTACATTCGTCAATTGGATTTTTCGCAAAAAAATCATCTTTAGTGATGAAGCCCAATTTCATCTTGGTGGATTCGTTAATAAGCAGAATTGTCGCATTTGGGCTGATGAAAATCCCAGGAAGATTGTTGAAAAGCCACTGCATCCACAAAAGGTCACTGTTTGGTGTGCATTTTTTGCTAGGGAAATCATTGGGCCGTATTTCTTCGAAAATGATACCGGGAATTCTGTTACGGTGACAGGCGAGCGATACCGTGCCATGATAACCAACTTTTTTATAGCCTGAATTGAATTCTATGGATGTTGATGATTTGTGGTTTCAATAGGACTGCGTCACATGCCACATAGCCAATGCAACGATGGCTTTATTGAATGAGAAGTTCCCAGGTGGCATCATCTCTCGAAACAGCGAGGTCAATTGGCCACCACGATCGTGTGACTTGACGCCTTTAGATTTCTTCCTTTGGGGTCATCTCAAAAGTAAGGTCTATACCAACAAGCCAACAACAATTAAACAGCTGAAGGATGAGATAATAAAGCATATTGGTGAGATCGAGGAGCAACTATGCAAAGACGTCATCAAAAATTTTGACCATCGAGTAGAGGTGTGACGCCGAAGCCTTGGCGGACATTTAGGCGATATTATTTTTCACACATAATTGCCATGACTCAAATAACATGATCCCATAGTGAAATCAATAAATTTTCACCAATAACAGTGTTTTATTTACTGCAAACTTCGATCCGTCTTAATGGAACACACTATATATATTTATATATATATATATATATATATATATATATATATATATATATATATATATATATATATATATATATATATATATATATATATATATATATATATTAGTGCTTGGCACTAATTATTTCTCGAGTTTGCCAAACTGCTTCAAAATATCATCTGTAAGCTGCAGAATAAACCGTGCTTTCAAAATATGCTCTGACTGGAACAATTTTCATAAAGAGATTTCTTATTTCAAACAATTTTGTAAATTTAATTTATTCCCAGTATCATTACTCGAAAAATTGATTAAAAGTTTCCTAAATAAAATACACGTGATTCCTCTCGTCAAATCTAATGTATCGAAACAGAAAATATATCTCAAAATACCCTACATAGGCTTGCTGACCAAAAAACTCATCTTAGACTTATAACAATTATTAGCTAAAGTTTATCCACAAATGAAATTCTACTGTATACCAATTAATACCATCTCTCTTAAAACCTACCTGTCTCATAAGGAGAAGCTACCCATGCTAACATAAGAGGGTTTCCCACTACACAGACACACCCCCTGCTAAATCGGAATTCTCTGCAATAAGGAATCATTCGGATACCTGTACCTCCTTATTGTCCCCCTCAAATTTCAAAGTTTTGGGTTCTGCGGATAAACCGAGTCAGTCGTCCACACCACTTTACATCTATTAATTCAAAAATCTTAATTTTAGTTTGTTTTATAATTCATTTTTACCTAAAATGTAATAACAACTCACTCAATGACCCGATAATTATAATGTTCTATTAGTTGGTTAACCATATTTCAGTTATTTTAAACAACTACCATGTTTAGCTCAATTTCAAATTTCCCACATATTAAATCATTCGATTCCTCTCCTTCTCTCAAGTTGGTAAGTGTTCATTCATTTATTTCATTTTAAGTTTCAATTTTTGCTTTGTTTTCTCAGTTTGTTTTATAATTTTGCAGTGTTTTTTTTCTGTAAGTTCTCATTGTCTTTTCTCGGTAATTTTTGAATTATTTTCTTGAAAGTTTTACTAAACTCTAATATTCATTATTACATTGTCGCATTATTTTCTCTCAAATTCAACTTATTGTCAGTCATTAATAAATATATCTCTTTATGTTTGCTTTCATATTGTTTTACTCCATTATAGGCTGAAGATGGACATAGCTAATGTTCAAAACGTTCCAAATTATATATGTTCCTAATACTGGTTCTGGCTTTAACCTACATACTAAAATCGAGGTTTCCGAAAGATGTTCCAATTTCTACATATATATAATATATATATATATATATATATATATATATATATATATATATATATATATATATATATATATATATATATATATATATATATATATTGTGCAGATACTCAAATTTACAGCCTTAGTTAACATTGCAAACCAAGAGCATTGTGGCTTAGTTTCATATTAACATGAGTGAAAGAAAGGTTTACTAAGAAGTACAACCTAAAAATAGTCCAAATGTACGCACCGACATCTGCTAATACGCAGGAAGAATTAGATGATTGTATCGTCATGGGAGACTTTAATGTAAAATTCGGGCAAGGAAATGAGTCATACATAGGAAAGTTTTCAATGTGGGAACGAAATGAAAGGGTACAAGATTTGGCTGTCTTTAGACTGGCCCAATACCTCAAAATTGTCAACACTATGCTCAAAAAGAGGCAACAGCAAAGATGGACTTAAAGAAGTTCAAACTATGAGATATACAATGGAATTGCTTACATGCTGTCGACAAAACAATCACCGTCAATAATTTTCAATTTTTCAATAAAAAAATCAATGACCATAGGATGATCAAATGTAGGATCAAAATTAACATTCAGAAAAAGAGAAGAAAGCTATTCCATTCAAAAAGTAAGTCTATTACCAGAAAAATCTTGTTCCAGAATTCCAGCGCCGGCAATATATAAGCTATGAACAAAAACTTGATAAAACACATGACCAACACTGCAGAAAAATACAAGAAAACACAAAATAAGAACAACATCCAACCCTAAACCTAATGAGGAAGCGCAAACACCTTAAAGTAACAAATACTAACCAATAAATTGAATTAGCAGAACTAAACAATCTCATTAAAAAGAAATAGAGAGCCCACCTAAAAAAATATAAATAAAACTATTGTTGAAGACACCATTAAAGAAGGAAAGGGGTACAAAAGGGCTAAAAAGAGACTTCAAAAAGAAAAATCTCACATAGTAACTATAAAAGAGGAAGATCGTACAAGCAACAATACCATCCAGAATCACAATCAACCAGCAACACCAAATAATGTCCCGGTCATTGTTAAATCAGAAATTGAAGAGGCAAAGAGCACCAGGTCAGGACAACATTACTTCGGACTTGTGAAAGATTCTGGAGATATTCACTGAATATCTAAAACAAGGCTAGATTTCGGAGAAATGGCACAATGCCATAATAATACTTCTGCACACAAAGGTGAATAAGCAGACTTTACAAACTACAGTAGACCAATCGGCCTTCTCTCGTGTATCTATAAACCTTTTACAATAGTTATTAGTAATAAAATGCAAAACCAGCTGGATGACTAACAATCGAGAGAACAAGCTGGCTTCTCAACGACTAACCTCATAAATATTTCAATCAGTTCATTGAGAAAACTTCAGAGTACAATATCCTTCTATACTTGGTATTTGTAGACTAGACTATCGGAAAACATTTGATTCAATAGAAACATAGACGTCCATAACAGCCTCGAAGAATCAAGGTATGCTGAGAGCTATAAAATAAATATCATAGAACACAAATACCAAAATTGAAGATCTCAGATTAAATTTCCTAAGAATTTATACATCTTTTAATTACAGAAAGGTGTTTAACAAAGACATACTAACTCTCAATAATTATTGGCGTCCTGTCTAGAAGAAATCTTCAGGAGGCCAAACTGGAAAACAAAGACATTAGGATCGATAGGTATTACCTCAAGTACCTGAGATTCTCAGATGATATTGTATTCATGACTGATAACCTAAAAGATATTCAAACAATGCTTCAAGAACTTAACCACCAAAACGAAAATGGCGGCCTAAAAACAAATCTTGGAAAAACAAGAATCATGACAAACGAACCATAGATCGCATGATCGACATAACATTTGGCAACGAGAAAATTGAAATGGTAGACAAATATATCTATCTAGGTCAACAGATTACAATGTCACCGGGAAAAGATCAGAAAATCCAAAGCAGAATCATTCTTAGGGTGAAAAGCATTTGGAAAAGCAAGCATCGTCTTCAAAAGCAAAATTAACATGTGCCTGACAAGAAAGGTATACAACCAATCCCAACTATAGCATATGGAGCAGAGACTTGGAATCTGACCAAAAGACTTACAATAAAACTTAGAACAACACACACACAAAAAAAAATAAGTGCCTTATGTTAGGAATAACTTGGTGCGGTAGAAAATCGACCACTTGGATACGTGAACAAACCTAACTTAGATTTCAGAATATATTGGAAGCTATAAGAAACCTGAAGTGGAGCTAGGCAGGCCATGTGGCAATATTCCAAGACGATAGATGGACCATAAAAATGGCCGATAGGTTCCACTTGATAAAAGACGACCGAAAAGAACATCAAGAGCAAGAGAGAGAGATGATCTTAAAAAATATGCTAAAAATTGAAAAACAAGTTGGACAAGACTGACAAAAACTTACAAATATGAGAAGGGTTTTTTCTCAGTAGTCGGGGGGGCAAATGCTTGAAATGATGATGTTATACAGTGGCGACCATAATGATTCGAACACTTAGGTTTTCATCGCAAAACTTACAGTAGCTTCAAACCAAATAGTGGTAATTAATTCATGATAAATTACAGATATAAAATAAGCATGGCTATAAGTTGTACATGTGCATTGTACATGTTAGGATGGATGAAACTGCAAGTTATGTGCAAATTAGCATTTTTATTCCAAAAAATATGGTGGGCAAAATGATCCGGATTGGGTAATTCTCTTACTTCTATTTTAGAGACAACCATCTAATTTAGGGTAGTAACTTACTTCTATAAATTCTTAGCATTTTCAGTAATTCCCTTGTCAAGTTCTTAGCACCAAAACATGCCTAGGGGGCCCACTACACCCTGCCTATATCCAGGAGCTAATTGTTAAGCTACGTCAAGAGGATCATCACTCCATCAGAGCCATAGCTGAAAGGGTTAAACGCCCCCAAAAGTGTCGTACATAATATCTTATACCACGTAACGATACCACAGGCTCATGTATCAGTGGAATTTCAACTGGTAGAACTAGGAAACCTCAAAGAGAGATAACCAAGCCATTGTCCATATCTAAAAAGAGGACCGATCCAAGACAGCAGTCAGGATTTCCCGAGAAATAAACGAAATTATGGGCATTAGTGTCTCAAGCCATTGATCAGCTCTAAGAACAAGAAAGCTAGATTATCCTTCGCCTCTAAACACGTTCTATGGACAGAAGACCAATGGTCCAAAGTACTCTTCAGTGATGAAATGAAGTACAATTTGTTTGGTTCAGGTAGTAGGAAGTTCGTCTGTCAAAGACCTGGCGAAAGATTACACTGGGGAACAATCTATTTGGTGAATTGACCAAAGTACATTTTCCTACCTAATTCGAGCATACTGAAATCAAATCTGAAATCAGATTCTCTCTAAATGATGCAGATTTTTCGTAATATCAATAACTAATATTATACAATAATTTTCATTTTATCACGCCTATCATCATGCCCTGAAGTAATGTTGAATCATCCTTTTGCGTTATTTATAGTAAAACAGGTTGTTTTGCACAAACATTTTATTGCATATGAGAAGAAACTTGAATTACACATTAGGATTACAAATACTGTAATCAAATAGATGCTAATTTATTAATGACTGTACATCAGGCTGGAGAACCTCTTCTTGATTTCAATCGGGCAAAAATTTGCGTTTGTAACTCTTTCTCTTGTAAGTCTTCTCTGGCTGATCTCTTCTAATCGTCCAGCAGTAGTCAGCCATCATCTGTCTATCCCAGTGACCTTGGTAGCGCTCTTCCATCGTCATCAAATCCTGATGGAAGCGTTCCCCTTGTCCGTCGCTCACGGCTCCCAGATTCTCTGGGAATCGGTCGAGGTGATTATTTAGGAAATGCAGCTTAACACTCACGTTGCATCCCAGATCACAATATGCTAAAAGCATATTAGTAACCAGATCCTCGTAGTTATGCACTTTTTTGTTTTCCCAAGAATTTACGAACAATGCCAGAAAATGAGAGCCAGGCTGCCTTCTCTTTTTCTTTCATGGTGTTCACGAATCTAGAATCACTCAGAAGTCTTCGGATTTGGGGACCATCAAATACTCCTGATTTTATTTTTTCGTATGAAAAAGCAGGAAACACCGATACTATATACTGAAAACAATCATTGTCAGTGCTCAACGCCTTGACATACTACTTCATCAACGCCAGTTTGAGATAAAGTGGAGGGAAAACGATCTTCTCTCGACTTACGATTGGCTCATTAACAATGTTTGGCATTCCTGCTTCCAAAGTTTCCCGAACTGGCCAATCTTTTGGGACCAGTGTCTGTCACAGGCTCGACTGTCTCACATACAGATATAGCATGGAAACCTTGTATATCACTTCTGCTGGCCAAGGAGGAAGTTGACCATCTTAAGGTCTACACATATGATCCAATTGTGTTCATGATACTTAAATAAATCCATGACCATTTTTATGTCATCGTGAGTTTCTCGCAGATGGACAGAGTGACCGAGAGGAACTGCACTAAAGTCATTGCCATTATGCAAAAGGACACACTTGAGGCTACGCTTGGAACTATCCAAAAACAGTCTCCACTCAGCAGGGCTATAAGTGCCAAGTCCCACTCGGTAAACAGACCAGGAACATCGTTGTAGTATACAAATTGTTTGTCCTCCGAGAAATACTTAACAAATGTACTTTCCATTGTTCGGCAATATGATACCCGTACCGACCTGTCAAGCATATGCCTTTCACTCATCTTGGAGGCTAAAAGTTCTGCAGCTTTCTTGGAGAACGCCAAATCACGTATCAAGTCATTCAAATCCTCTTGATTGAAACAGTGAGGAGGAGCTAATGACCGTTCAGAATCTGTTGATGAATCTGCAGACTCTGAATCCATCCCGTTGAATTCCATATCAGGTACATCATTTTCATCCTCGGAGGAAGCATATCCACTGAAAATCGGAACTGGTAAAGGCTCAGAATGAGGTACTGACCGGATCGCCGAGGGAATGTTAGGGTAGTCGATCTTGTGCCGATTTTTCTTGCCATCCCTTTAGTATTCACCAGACAGAAATAACAGTCCGATACATGATTCTTTGGCTCTCGCCACACCATGGGGATTCCAAAAGCAAGACCATTTCTCTTTCCTTTCGTCCACTCACGAAGATGTTTCACACAACTATGGTAAACAGCATGTGAGGCCCACTTGTTATCTTGATCGCCAAGAGGAACATCCTAATATGCTTTATAAGTGAGGATCACAAATTTTGATATATTGTGCTTTTGACAAACTAGCATGTAACAGCCACATATGTAGCAGAATGTGTCTGGATCATTAACGCAATTTCCTCTTGACGAAGCCATCACTCTAACATGAGATCTGGCTAAAGACACAATAATGTACTTTGCACAATAACACTTATTACTTACTATCTTACCACTATGTACTGTGAAGTATTTGCTTTCTAAAAGCCCCCTCTCTGTCCGTCCGGAGGGCAGTTTTTCGGGGAAACGAGAAAATAGAGATTACAGAATAACTATAGCATGTAGGTAGAAATGGATTATATATTTGAAATAAGCATGAGAAAAAGGAATTAAAATTGGCAGATAAATCTAAGTCGCCAGAAAATGTGATTAAAATTGTTTCCCTGTGTTATCCGTGAACTGCGTGAAGAGCAGCGTCAAGTTTGGTGGATGAAGCGTTATGGTGTGAGGCATAATTTCGGCGGAAGGTAGTGGCCCACTTTTCCACTTGCAGGGCAGAGTGAATGTTCAAGTCTATAAAGAACTTCTGCAAGCACATGTTGTGCCCCATATGGGAGCCGCCTCTACCCAACTTGCCATTGCTATGTAGGATAATGCATTTTGCCCCACAGCAAAGTTGGTGAAGAATTTCCTGGATGAAGAGGAAGTAAGCGTCATGGACTGGCCTACTCAAAGCGCGGACCTCAATCTGATTGAAAAATTGTGGATCACGTTAGGAAAGATAAGTAAGAACTTTGGGAAATATTATAAGATGAATGGAGAAAAATAACACCAGAAGAATGCATTCGGTTAGTGTGCTCATGTGGTAGAAAATGTCAGTGCGTAATTGAGAGTAAAGTTCTACATACCAAGTAAAAATATATTGTAATAACCAAAAATATTTGTACCTTATTGTACCTTCTCATCTACGTCTGTTGTGTTATATGTCCGGATCATTTTGAGCACCATATCTGTAATTTATCATGCATTACTTACAATTATTTGGTTTGAAGCTACTGTAAGTTTTGTGATGAAAACCTAAGTGTTCGAATCATTATGGTCGCCACTGTATAACATCATCATTTCAAGCATTTGTCTCCCACTACTAAGAGAAAACCTTTCTCATATTTGTGAGTTTTTGTCAGTCTTGTCCAATTTGTTTTTCAATTTTTAGCATATTTTTAAGATAATCTCTTTCTCTCTTGCTCTTGATGTTCTTTTCGGTCGTCTTTTATCAAGTGAAGTCCTATCGGTCATTTTTATTATGTGTTTATAAGACGAAACACAGATAAAACATATATTAAACAAGAAGGAAGCGAGAGACAGCAACGTAGTAAAATAATATATATATATATATATATATATATATATATATATATATATATATATATATATATATATATCAGTGCTAGGAAATCGAATCGAATTCGAATCGATAAACCTTCAAAATCTATATATTTTCAAACTCGAATCGAAATTTAAACTCAAACCGGAAAGAATTAAAAAACTCGAATTTGAACTTGAATCGATTATAAATATAAGTTTGAAGCGAAAACGTCGAGTATCATTAATAAAATTATTTAGAAATTCCAAGAAATAACGGTGGTTTAACTTGTGAATAGTAGGTAAATTTATATTTTAATTTTTCGTCCTAATCCTAGTCCTAATCTTGCTTTGTTAATCACAGAATGCCCCGAGCGCCCTCTTTTTTCGCCAACGTGGGCTATAATCTTCCTTTCTTTTAGAATTTAGTAGAATAATAAAGTGCATAAATTATTAAAAGCATCTAGAGAAAATCAGTTTCAAACTAGACAGCATCCTGTAAATGTCACATTTTTATAAACGCTTCTCTCCCATTTAATTATTTATGACACAATTTTTCATCACATTTTTAAACCTCTTATTAATAGGACGTCAAAAAACGGATAAGTGTTACTCATATTTCCATCTTAGTGGATGCGGAAAGAAGCAAAAGCAATTTACAAAGTTAACAATTGCACAATGACCTTAAAGTCTCCGTATGCTACAAATTTAAAGGAACATTTAGAAAAGTTTCACCAGAATTAGTTTAATTTAGTAAATAAGTGTGCTACTCAAATTGCTAAGCGATCTCTCGCACAAGATGAAGCACAAAGATGTGAACATTCCAAGCGAAGCGAGACTATTGACGAAATATTTCGCCCAACAGTAAGCATAAAGATGGACGCCAACAAATTCAATAGCGCTATGATCGAGCTGGTCACTGTAAATGCAAGACCATTTTCTAGTGTTGAAGATAGTGGACTATGTAAAATAATAGACCCAATTAAAAAGGCACTCAATGTTACAATGGACAGGAAGAAAATTGCAACTTTAGTAGATGAAAAAGCAGCAGATATTGTTAAAAAATTCCGCAAGGAACTCCAAGGAAGGCTATTATCAATGTATCCCGCTTGGACAGATCTGTGCTTGGTATTAATAATAAATTTATTATTTGCGATTCTGTTCAAATAAAAACTTTAGCAGGGGCAGAATTTTCCTGCTCTCATACTGGAGAACAAATCAGAGAAACGGTAATAAAAGTCTTGCAAAATTTGAGCTGAATACCAATCAAGTATATACTGTTACAACTGACAATGCAAGAAATATGGTCAAAGCTATACAAGATACGAGGAGCGGTCAATAAGTTTTGCAATTCGGATATAAGAAAACGAGATATGAGAAAAAGTGTTTTATTATTTTTCAATATAACTACCCTCGACTTCAATGCACTTGCGCCACTTGTCCCTGAGGCTTCGAATTCCCGACAACCAGAAATCTCCCGACTGCTGTTCAATCCACTCCTGGACGGCGAGCTGGACATTTTCATCGTCCCCAAACCGGAGTCTACGCAGTGCAGCCTTGAGCTGGCGGAATTAAAAGTAGTCGCTAGGGGCCAGATCTGGAGTGTAGGGGAGTTGGTTGAGCTCCTCGAATCCGCACTCGTGTAGGGCAGCTTGTGCAACTCTGGCCTTGTGGACAGGGGCATTGTCGTGGAGAAGCAGGACATCGCGTGTCAACTTGCCGCGCCGCTTCTGACGGATGCACTTCTTCAACCCAGCCAGTTCCTCGGCGTAATATTGGCTTGTGATGGTCCTTCCACGAGGCGCATAGTACACCATCAACACTCCCTCAGAATCTCAGAAGATGGTGGCCATGGTCTTCCCGGCTGAGGGTTGGGTCCGGAACTTGATGGGGGTTGGAGATCCCCTGTGTTCCAGGCCATGCTTTCGAGCTTGGTCTCGGGATCCCAGTGATGGACCCACGTTTCATCACCTGTCACTATGCGTGACTCGAATCCCGCCGGGTCTTGGTTGTACAAGAGCAGCAGCTCCTCCGAACTTTGACGACGTTGAAGTTAATCATGGGGCGTGAGGTTTCTAGGGACCCAACGGGCAGAGACCTTGGTCATGGCCAAACTGTCGTGGATCATGTTGATAACACTTTCATGTGATATTCCAAGTTCTCGCTCGATTTCTTCGACCTTCACCTGTCGATTTTCGAGGATCATCCTCTCCACACGGGCCACATTGTCCTCGTTGGTCACGTCTGACGGGCATCCTGGACGGAGGTCATCTTCAAGGGACTCACGATCATGGTGGAACTCCCTATGTCAGCGAGCAATGGTTGCATAGGAAGGGGCGGTGTCGGTGTACACTGCAACAATGCGTTCATGGATCTCTTTTGCATTCTTGCCTTCCTTGGTCAAAAATTGGATCACTGCGCGGTGCTCAACCTTCTCCATTGTGGAAAAATTTGTTACTGACGATCTGCGATTAGCTACTTGTGATAATTTGTCCTAACACCCCCACAAACAGCAATCCCCCTTCCTCTGTTTTGCCCTACCGATTCGCAAAACTTATTGACCGCCCCTCGTACATATTTATATACATACATATATATATATATATATATATATATATATATATATATATATATATATATATATTTTCATGAACACATTCCATTCATGGAAACATATAATATAGAACAGTTTACTCCATATTAAAATTTGAGCGAACCACCAAGATTTTTTCTATATTTTGTGGTAATAATCTGTTTCGTTGTGGGCTTAAGATTAATCTAAAAGTGGAAAACAATCTTTCAACAGACACTTGCGTTATCGGAACTGCATGAACGACTCGAGCTAGTTCATGTAGCTCTGCATATTTAAGCTACATAAAATTCCACCATGTAATAAGATTACTAGCTGATGGGATTCTTTCATCGTTAGCAAAGTTTTTAAAAGCCGATATAACATCATTATTTTTGAGTGTGGCACTTACTTTGCTTTTTTCGGCTGCTTTAAGTGCCTTCTCCAAATGGTTTTCGTTTGAGTTAGTTGAGTAGGATCCAAATATCGTTCTGCTCTTCAGGTTCAAACGCACCATAAAGCAATTGCAATTTCGTGTGTAATTGTCGTAGATGTTCGATGGCAATTTCTTGGTCTGATTGGGAAAGCAAAACATTCAACCTAGGATCTAGAAATAATGATGCTACGAATGGTTTGGTACTAAATAGTTCTTTTTTTCTCGAATCGTCATTGCATCATGCAGATTGCTAGAAATAGTGCATTGAATTTTGGAAACTTTACTTTTGCAATGAAACCAAACCTTATAAAAGTCACCGGGAGTTAAATTTTGCTCTTGCAATTGCACAGTCACAATCTTTGCTGGCTCCAAAGCTAGTTTGATTTATTTTAACTTCTCGCAAGATTTACGAGTATGAGAGAGTTGCATATCACTTCTTCTAATTTTAATAAATTCGTCAATGAATTGTTTCAATGTCAGTAAGCGTGCAATCATGTCAAAAGTGGAGCACCAGCAGGTGACCACATCAATAATATGCATACGATATTGCTTTGATTTTAAAACAGTAAGTATAGCAGGCACTCGCAGTTTCTTGGAAGTGACTTTTATAGCAAGCTGAAAAGTGTGGGCCGCACATCTAACTGAAAAAACATTCCGAAACAGAGTTTCATTATTTAGGTCACTATCTATGTTTAATTCGTTAAAACTATCTTCATAGGCACTATGATCACTGGTAATAATTTCACTGTCTTCATATGACATACGAGGGGCGGTCAATAAGTTTTGCGAATTGGTAGGGCAAAACAGAGGAAGGGGGATGGCTGTTTGTGGGGGTCTTAGGAGAAGTTATGACAAGTCAGGACTTGTAGCCGCACGCTCCACCCTCGTCTATTTAAGAAGCATTAGCTGATCGCAGATCGTCAGTCACAAATTTTTCAACAATGGAGAAGGTTGAGCACCGCGCAGTGATCCAATTTTTTACCAAGGAAGGCAAGAATGCAAAAGAGATCCATGAACGCATAGTTGCAGTGTACACCGACACCGCCCCTTCCTATGCAACCATTGCTCGCTGGAATAGGGAGTTCCGCCATGGTCGTGAGTCCCTTGAAGATGACCCCCGTCCAGGACACCCGTTAGACGTGACCAACGAGGACAATGTGGCCCGTGTGGAGAGGATGATCGTCGAAAATCGACGGGTGAAGGTAGAAGCAATCGGGCGAGAACTTGGAATATCACATGGAAGTGTTATGAACATCATCCACGACAATTTGGCTATGACCAAGGTCTCTGCCCGTTGGGTCCCTAGAAACCTCACGCCCCATGATCGACTTCAACGTCGTCGAAGTCCATAAGGCCAGAGTTGCACAAGCTGCCCTGCGCGAGTGCGAATTCGAGGAGCTCAACCATCGCCCCTACAGTCCAGATCTGGCCCCTAGCGACTACTTTTTATTCCGCCAGCTCAAGGCTGCACTGCGTGGAGGCCGGTTTGGGGACGATGAAAATGTCCAGCTCGCCGTCCAGGAGTGGATTGAACAGCAGTCGGGAGATTTCTGGTTGTCGGGAATTCGAAGCCTCAGGGACAAGTGACGCAAGTGCATTGAAGTCAAGGGTACTTATATTAAAAAATAATAAAACACTTTTCCTCATATCCCGTTTCCTTATATCCGAATTGCAAAACTTATTGACCGCTCCTCCTATGTGTGTAGTATATATTTGCAATTTACTTTTATATGTCTTACTTTACTTGTAGTTGTATCAATAAATATAGTTTAATTCATACTTATATCGTATATAATATTCCATATTTTTTTTAAAATACATAGCTATAATAACATAAACTAATGAGATATGTACTAGGATATAATTTCAACCTACTCTATAATTTTCCTTGAAATTGTGTATGTTATTGTGAATTCAAATTTATGTCAAATATATTCACCATATGGCTGTCAAGTTTGTTTTTAAAAGAGCTTAAGTTGTTCTTATAAGATATTATTTGTATTCCGTATGTTTATTACATAATATTTCAATATAATAATGAAAATTTCTAATATATATTTTACCATTTTTTTTGCACAATGATTATAAATGGTTCGTGGGTTCTGTATTTTTATTGCATAATATTTCAATAGAGAAAAAAATGTATGTAGTATCCCATTCAAAACTTCCATTTGACGGCGGTTCTTTCATACTTACATACGGTTCCCGTGTATTGGGACTTTGCGAATATATTACCCATTATCATCATCATCATTATCATCATCATCATCATCATCATCATCACTTCATCCCTTCACTAACTATAATTTAAGAAGGGGATTTTTTGAGTATTTGAATAATAATTCCATCTTAGTTTGGTTATAACTTGTTATTTTATCAAAGTTATTTCTAATAATTATTTTATAATATCAAAAAACAAAGTGAAGAAGTTCAGAAATAAATATAAGTACCGAAATTTTGTGAATTCTTTAAAACACAAAGAATTACAAATGGTGAAGTTCAGAAAATTTATTTTTATATATCTTCTTCTATAACTATATTTTAGCAACGTGATATTTTGAAAGGGGGAAAATGCAGGCTGAACTCGAACTCGAATCGAATTCGAATCCAAATTCATATTAAAAAATCGAAAGGCCGAAAAATTTGAATCGAAGAAAAATAAAGAGAACTCAAATCGAAATCCGAATTGATATTTTTAAAAATGCCAAACTCATATCGAAATTCGAATCGATATTAATTTCAGTTCCCAGCCCTGATATATATATATATATATATATATATATATATATATATATATATATATATATATATGCGTGGCAGAGAGAGGGAGAGGAGAGTGAGACTAATTCTATGTACCTACATAAAAATATACCCGGCGTGAGAGATGCGGGCGAAAGGAACATAAAACAACAAATGGCCTTTGAAAAGTAAACATGTAATGAAGGCGAGATCTTTAGACTGCTCGCATCTACAAGTTTAACCCCTTTTGCAAGAATCTTTTAAGTTTATGAAAGCAAATTTAATAGTCCATAATTTACTCATTTACATAAATGTTTGCATTTTAATCCGGGTGCATGTTTCTCTGTCTGCAAGGCTTAAAAAAATATCCCTTAATCCCACGACAAATTCAGAAAGTAATGACAATAGTAGCGTAAACTAGCATTTAAGTTTTAAAAAAATGCATCAACTATCAAATATAACAAGTCTTCTTGATTTAGGTGACTATCACTGTCGTTTTACAAAACGTGTGTTCCTTTGTCTTCATTTAGCACGGGTTCTCTTGCTTTGTCTGTCCTATTTTGTGTCCATAAATCCAGGAAAACGTTGCAAATACTCGACTCATCTCAAGTGCAAACGATAACTTTATTGCAGCTTGCATCTGCAGAAAAGGGTTTAATAAATCTTACCCTGAGGTAAATTAAATAATTCAGTCTTTAAAAACTAGCGGATACACTTTTATTTTTAGCTTTTCTGACTGTACCTGGCTAATTCAATTATACACTAATTATAGTTTGTCCTCTAATAAGTTCCTCGCTGGATGGATAAATGTTTGGTTTGGATTTAATAATAGCGCTCAAGGCTGATGGTAAAATAATAAAGAATCAATAGAAAAAAAATCTCCGCCTTTCTTAGCCATCTAAATCTTTTCTGTTATCATTCTCATTTATACACTACAGCTCTGTGTTCTCGTTGGACTGTCTATAATTCATTAAATAATTACTTAATTTTTAATGAGTATGGGTAACCGCTGACAAAGAGACGCTCATAGATGCATACACACAGACTGGCTAAATGATACAACGGATTCGATTTCTGACTGTAAATAAGAATTCAAAGAAGCAATTTTCTTTTCCAAATCCTCCTTTAATGACTAAGAGTCACTCACAGCTAATTTACTTCAGAGGAGCGTCCCTCATAAGTGCATCCCTGGGTCACGAACGAATGTGAGTCACGACCGACTCACGAACTTGTTGGTATCAGAGACGGGCAGCAGGCTAAGCTTGGCTTAGGCTGATGCCGCCTCTTATAAGAAATAGTAGGGTAGATCTGAGCGGTCACGCTTTTATTCCCTTGAGTCAAAGTGGTGTCTAAAATGTAAATCCGCTAACAAATAAAGTGACTTAATAGTGAGAAGGGGACAAGGAGAAAGGGCGAATTTTGTAAATGAAGTGATAATAGTGACTATGTAAAATAGAACTGCAATTGTAGTTTGCGAAGTAGGGATGAGCAATCCTAAAAAAACTTGTGGAATGATCGAGCATAAATCATTCCAGTAAAGATGTCGAATATTAAAGTGGCTGCAAGGGTTCGGCCATTAAATGCAAGGTAAGCTTTTCGTGTTTAAATAGGCTTGTCGCTCAATTTAAACGAATTTATCGCGTTTAAATAGGCTTACTCTATCCGCGCTGCCAGTTCCCAACCACACCCGCATCTGTGTGGCTACTTCCCGCAACTTTCATTATGATTAATTTAAAAAGAGCTAATTTGAGTTGTCAAAATTAATGGTCAAGCCGGATTTTTTCTTAATAACTAAAATTCGAATATCAAAATATAAATTTACCGTCTCCTACATTTAGCCCAACTTCTTATTCTTAGGAACGTTATATGGCAAAATCGGTGAAGGCTGGGTGATATCTCTTTACACGTCTGATTAATCGGAAATCAAACGAAATTTTTTTTATACCATATCAAATATTTATATAAACCCTTTACTTATATACAATTTCCCTATCCTGCACTGTTTGGTTGTCCATATTCACATTCAAAAGGTTTTTAATACAAGGTGGGCCGATAGTCTTGTCACCGTAACGAAAAGTAATAAGAACAATAAAGGAATAACATATAATAATATCAAACATATCAACTGGTTTTAGTGTATTCACTTTCAATAGAGGAACAATATAATAATAACAAACATGTACACACAATCATGTGCCCATACACTAGCAATCAGCCTCTCTTCCAAACTGTAGGAGCTCGTGTCAGCCATCTGAAATAGAAAATTTAAACAATATTTTCAGGGGGTGACAAGACTTTCGGTCATCTGAAATATAAAATTAAAACAATATTTAAAATAGAAAATTAAAATAATATTTACTGGGGGTGACAAATCTTTCGGACCACCCTTTACAAATAACCACACACAAACATGCCTATTACTATGGCAATATTCTATACAAAGTTTTGTCCGATAAATAACATTTATTCGAATTTTCCCTTCGCTATGGGTCTCATAATTACAAGAATATCTACTTTTATTCATCGGACAAATTTTGTATACCATACTCTACCCCTACTACTGCTATTAATAATAATACCGAGTATTTATTGACTTCCCAATTATGACGTAATGATGACAGATTATCTAATAGGCTCCAAATAAGTAGGCGAAGAAGCCCCGGAACATGCCCCAATCGGTCAACCGTTATGCAACGCAATAATTACAGGATCGCCAGGAAAAATGTGACCTTACTTGATTTATATTTCCCCCTAAGATTACTCCTCTCATTATCCTTATTTTACCATCTCGTAAACAGTTACTAAAAATAGTTAATTGAGAAATATTGAATTGCTATGAGAATGAGGAATAGGACTAAACTAGTGTGACTAACGAGTAAGACAAAGGAAAATGTGGATAAAGAGAAATTGGTAAGTTTGTACCATCTATTTGCACTCGTGGGGGAGGGGGGTATCCGTGGGGAGCTAAAGTTTAACTTGGGGTCTGAACCACGGTGCTACCGTGAAGATGTCCCGAAACGGGACTACATCCAGCTTCTTGCTACCCCTTCCCCCGTATGACTTAATTTCACTGTAATCGGAAGCGAGTTTTTCAGTCGGCTAAGCCGTATGTATCCCTTGATAATAATAGATTATTATTATTATTATTGAAAATTGAGCTGTGAAAAGCAAGGACGTCATCTGGGCTTGGAAGGGTAAGAGCCGAGGGAGCTGCAGACCCGTAAGTTTAGTTCCTGTGAGACCAATACGGAATGGCGGTAATGGGCCAATCCGTTCCCCGTTCAATCGTGTCGGTTAATCCGCGTCAATGTATGAACTGAATGTGTGTGTGTGGAATGTGAGGTGCCATTTGTGATGCGAGAAAGGGGGGTGGGGGCAGTATCTGTTTAAAAGAATGAGATTGCAGATATTCGCACCTATGAGACAAAGATGAAAGAGAATGAGTGATAGAGCGTGATCGAGTGAATCATGGTGATATGGGTGAAGTGGAGTAGCAGTGCTTTGAGTGAGGAGTGGCCTGAGGTTAATGGTTGGGTATGGTTGTGTGAGTTTGAGATGTGTGAAACTGAGAAAAAAGGGTGGAATGGCTTGGGAGGAGTGGTGGATGGAATCGGGCGATGGTTAACTCCGCACCCTCACCTGCCCCCCCCCCCCTAAATCTCTCGAATTTAAAGCGAAATACCAACGAGGGCATATACCCCGAGAAAATTTGAACGAAGGCTGTGAGGAAAGTAGTGACGATGGAGGAAGTGAAAATATGTAGAAGATATATAGAAGGAAATCTTCCTCCAGGCATTGGGGCCGGGAGGGCACACACTCCAGGTGTCATCTGCTAGCGGGTTCGTAAAAAGATAGATAAGGAAAAGAGAGATGTAGGGTATTAGATGTAGTGTAGTAGATAAGGTGGGAAGAAGGCAGGCATGTTGACGCTCACCACTGCCAAGAGGGTAGGGTGAACCATCCCCCTCCCTCAAGGGCCCGACCATGGATGAATGGACAAAAACTCAGCGACTAGCCTGCACAACTAGTCGCTAACTAAGAAAAATAAGGGGCAAGGTAAGTAGGTAAAATAGGATATAATGACAGTCTAGAAGGAATAAAGTTCAGGTAGTCTCAATCTGGTTTCAAACTGCCGGGATCACTGGAGTTGGGAGAATGTGCCGTTCCTCCAAGTGTCAAGTGTAAGTCTTCACTAGGTATCCCACTTGCAGGGATAACTATGAACAAAAACATCAAGAGGCCCGGCCCGGTACCCCAGGGTAGGCCCATCTCCCTCAGGGACCAAAGCGAGCAGCCTACAACTTTAAATTTAAAATAATATGGAGGGAGGCTTTTACACCTCTTCAAAATTAAGTAGTATGGGAGAGGACCCCCGACCCTCCAAAACTAGAACACACCACATTCTGTTATGCAGAAACCAGCCCCCAGCACTAGGGACAAGCAGTTGCGACCGCGCTCTTCACGGTACCGGAACAGGTACTGTGCTTTAGGCTTCGCTAGGGAAGGACATTTAACCCAAATGTGGCATTCAGTTTGGGTGACCTAACAGTTTCCCAGACAGATTCGGGAGAACGCCCCATCAGGCGGCGCTGCGTCACGCGGGTGTGTCCAATTCGGAGGTCACATAAAATCACTATGCTGTGGAGGTATTTGGGGGTAGAAACGAGAAAATAGGAACGCAAGTTTCAGTGCACCGTGTTCCATCTTCTTTGCCAAGCAGTCCTTAGGGCTGACCTAATCCATACCATGCAGTCAGTGTGGGGAAAGGCCAAACCTGGCGTTGTTCAGTCTGTGCAGAAAACCTGGCCCCTTATTTAGCTCGTTCATTCCCAGCAACCTCTTCATGTCCAGAAACCTAGCAGAAAAAATTTCGACATCCATCCGATTCACAGCAGCCATGGCGTCACGATGGAGGAAGTGAAAATGTGTATAAGATATTGCGGACCAGAGTATATTTAGATTCGCATCCCTCAATGGAACTTAACGCTCTCGTGATTCACTCTGGATTACAAAATGATCTCTGAACCGGGCACGGCGCGTATCTCGCGTACCAAGCGGTATATTGCAACCAGCTCGGCCGCGAAGAGAGAGGTAACAAGGAAAGGAAGTACCCTAGGAGACCTTAGGGTCCATTCAAAGAGCAGGCACATGGCTGCTCAATTGTTTTGCGTCCCTAAACGGCCACTTTTCAAGACTTTTCCTAGTCTTGACTTGAAATGGTCAACAGATTCACTGTTGACAACTTCCACTGGAAGTGCGTTCCACTTACCGCAGATACTCTAAGTGAAAAAATTTCCACACAGATTGCGGTTGTAACGCTTCAGTTCAAGTTTGAAGCCGTGATTGCGCGTTCTGTTCTCACTCAGTGTGAAAATATCCCGGTAGTCAACGTTGTCGAACCCTCGAAGTATTTTGAAAACTTCGATGAGCTGACCACGCAGTTTACGAGTTTCCAGCGAGAACAGATCTAATTCCCTTAGTCTATCCTCATAACTTTTATGTCGGATAAAGGGAATCAGTTTGGTTGCCCTGGCTTGTACGCGTTCCAACCTTGCGATATCCTTTCGAAACGAAGGACTCCAAAATTGTACGGCATACTCCAGGTGCGGCCGAACGAGGGAGTTGTACAGGCACAGTACTATCTCCTTGTTACGGTATCCAAACTGGCGCTTTATGTAGCCTAACATCCTTTGGGCTTTCTTCTCTGCCTCGATGCACTGTTTCGAGAACTTGAGGTTGCTAGTAATAGTTACACCCAAGTCCTTCTCAGTGTCACTCGATTCAAGATATACTGAGATTGGGGGTTTCTGTGGCCGATATGCATAACTTTGCATTTGTTCACGTTAAAAGGCATTTGCCACGTGTCTGACCACTCCCTAATCTTCCCAAGATCTTCCTGCAGGCGGGCAGTATTTCCATCCTTTGCAACGTTCATACCAAGCTTGGTATCGTCGGCAAATTTGGAAATCTTGGCAACCATGTTACCGTCCATGTCGTTGACGTAGATGATGAATAGTAGTGGTCAAAGTCTGCTCTTTTCAAATCGAGTTTCCTCTCGTGGCTCTCTCACCCATTGAGTCAGGAACTCGTTGTTCGCGAACTCCAGGAGTAATGCGTTCTCGCCACAGGGTTCTCTGGTTTCCCAGTCAACTTGTGTGTTGAAATCCTCCATGACGATACACACTCTGTCTTCGACAAGTTCTCCTAGTAGTTGGTACAGATCTCTGTCCTTTTCAACGAGTTGGGCAGGAGGTCTATAAAGCACCAGGGTCCTGTATTTGGCAGGACCTATCTCTAGGTCAACACCTAGTAGTTCATGGTCGGATACGATGTTACAATCCGTCGAGTTGAGGGTATCCTTGACATACAACATCACACCGCTACCTTCTCTGTCTGGCCTATCTTTCAGGAAGAGCTGGTAACCGGGAATCGTGAATTTACCTTAAAAATCTCGGCTTGAGGTTTTTATCCACGACTCCGTTATGGCCACCATCTCAGGTTCTTCTGTTGCTACGAGGCCACGAAGTTCTAGAAACTTGTTTCTGATAGACCTCGCATTAAACAGAAGAACTCTGAGGTAGTCCCCGACTGTAGGACTCTCTACGCTCTTCCGTTTCCCACCTTGTTTCTCTGTGGCGGGGTCACTCCCCTCTTTGTGGCTTCAGAAAAGGTCGTTCCTGGAGTAACACGGGTGTACTGGCGTACGTCCTCCTTTACTCGGGGTCTGACACTTCTTTGGGTCCGCTCCACAACATCCTGAATCATGTTCGCGAGTGCAGCTTTCCCTTTAAAGGAAAGATGCACTCCGTCCCTTTTGTACAGGTCATTTCTCCCGTAAAAGGTGCGGTAGGGGTCTACAAAAAAGACTCCTTCCGCCGTACAAAGATCTTCCAGGCGTTGGTTTATGGAGACGTTCCTCGCGTGAGCATTGCGGGATGGACCGTGAGAGCCTTGCTGGTTTCACATAGAGGAAGTAGCATGGTACTCAACCCTTTCTTCGGACTTAGAGCCATTTGTGTATACTGTATAGCTCCCGTGTGATAAGATGCACGCTCTAAGAAATACGAACGCACTCATGTTGCTACGGAAGCTTTTGGATTTGAGGCGTGGCAAGAAAGTATCAAAAGTGGTATCTTTCAGGATGACGTATTAGGTAGTATCATCCACACCACAGGGCAGAGAGATACATCAAACTTACAAAGGAGTTTACTCACACTGAACCGAAATTTTTACGACTTGAATGGCCTTTCACATCAGCATAGTTACCATCAAGATCAGCCGCGTACGAAATGAGAGCCGTTACTAACGAAGTTGCTTTTATATGCGTACCATGAAATATTTACAACGTAAAGCGAGTGGCATTTCCACTTATTCGAGGATGAAGCTCTCTGTAATGAACGTGTGGAAGGCACCAGTCGCCGGAAACTGGTGTACTGGATTGAATCCACTTCCCACAATAGATTCAGTTGCAGAATAAATCTCGAAACTGTAGTCAATCATAAAGCGAACATAGGAGCGGTAAAATAAAAGTCTAGCCTTCTCAGTATCCAACCTGTTGAAAGTCAGTGCAGTGTATCCATGACTCAGCTATAAGAGACCTTAAGGCTCAGAATATTGTTTCCCAACTGAGGATTTGGTGGAATACATGGCCAAGAAATCGGTGCGAGTTCACCACGCCGAGGTGAGCCTCATTTATGAATGGTTCATTGTCAGGCCACAGAAGTGACCTTGGGCAAATAAAAGCGAATTGCGTGCGTTTTGGCGTGAGAGATTTAGTTTAGAGCCTTTTGAGCCGTCGCTCTAGGGTAGGTATCTGAGACTCAAAAAATACATCTATATTGAGCATGGTGGGACATCTGCCGACAACCCCGCGGTGATACCATTGATAGTCACGGCAAATGATGACGCTGAGGACCACACCATTTTGGGATACCCTCCTCTTGCACCAAGTGCTCAAAAAAGACTCGCCACATTTGTACAAGGCATCGACGATCTCGTAAAATGGAAAGTCTCAAATATACAATATGGCCATGCGGTATCATAGACCTTCTGCAAATAAAACAATACCGTAGTGAAATGCTGCTTGCCAAAAAAAGCGTTGCAGATAGCCCTCAAGCCGGACCATATCTTCCGAAGTGGAGTGGAACTTATTGCAGCCGCACTGACCAGAAGAATGGTGACATCTGCTGTTCAGGATATAAATTAACCTAACATTTACCAATTTCTCCGTCAAATTTTAAATGCTCAATGCTATAGAAATTGGGCGGAAACTATCCGGGGTGGAATGCTCCTCTCTCCTCGGGTTTCGAAAAACGAGCACAGTAGCCTTTAATTACGGATTTGTCTACCAACTCCAACCAGATCCTGTTGAACAAAGTAACCGAAATACCAAACCTCGTCTGGACCAAAGACGATATGCGTGTAAGAGATCAGATCGCAACTCTTATAACAAAACAGTTGGTTGTAGAGTTCCAGGCACCTGTAAATGAAGTCAAGTCTGCGGCCTTTAGTGATCGTGCGACGTACCTGGAATGCTGTGGGCACAATATTCCGTTCCGGCTGGAGAACGGGAGAGGGGTCATGTGAGAACTTAACCCGAACCCTTTAACACGCACCTTAAAAGGGAGGATAAGTGGCCTCTAACACAGGTGCTGAGACCAGATCTGATTGTGAACAGTTGAAATTCTCTCTTTAAAGTAAAAATAACCCAATCCTCTCTAGCGTGGCCCAACAAGGGGGAGTATAGACTTGCACCTTGTTCCTGGCGAGAGGCACGCTCCCCAGCACTAGTCCCTTTGGCACTCTTTCTAGGACTGTCGATTTACCAACCTTTGTCAATTTCTTTACATACATATCACCCAGTTCTCTGAGTGACAGCTAATTTCGTAATCTAGTCGACCAGCTTTCATCCTTGGTCGCGCTCGGGAAGTGAGTAGCTGGTTTATATCTTCCTACCCTTAGCTCTTTTTACTGCACCCCCCATCCCCCATCTTTCTTTTTATCTATATTTCTACGCACCCGCAATGGAATGATATTATAACGGGAAACATTGTTATGGTTGACAACCGAATGAACCCCACTGGAGGTACTCTGTCTAGACTTATACACTTGGTAACTGTAGGTGCTTCCCGTCTCCAGTGTCAGTAGCGAAGGCTACGGACATGCATGGGCCTGGTCTGGGTTTGCCGCAGGGTGAATGTGGAAGTGTATATCACCCATTCAAGTGGTATCGGCCGTGGCACAAAGGAGATGACTCAGCATCGCCGATTCATCGGGGTCAGAGTAGGGCCACCACGGTCAGCGGTGCAGAATGAAATACCATTGATCCAACCACATAATCAAAATTATTCGGGCCAGTTAGCAGGTCCTGGTACACAACGATCAAACCACAAAAACGAACTGTTGTGTGTACTTGAGCTCCGGGAGTGAATGCAGCCCGATAGTGAAGAGTCTCAGCCAGAATTCTCACAATTCCAATCGAGCAGAGGCTAGAGTTAAAGCCAAACCAGAAACCATTTCAAAACTATTACTGCCTCTCGCCGCCTTGGGTAACATGAAGTCAAAACACTGGCCATAACAATAAAGTTTGTTTTGGTCCTGCTCAGCAGATTTATGTCAGAACTCAAAATTATGGAAACTATCAATTAGATTAAGTATCAATATTTGAGAAAATAGTCACCCACTCGTTCAACTGCTTTGAAAATTGCCAAAATAAGCTTTAAACAGAAAACCATTCCTCAAAGAATCAGGTTCGCAGGAACAATAATACCCTTCCACAGGGCCGTATTTAGGATGTGGGTGGCCCGGGGCCCATTGTTAGCTGTTGAGCAGTGGCGGATCCAAGATTGTTTCAGGAGGGCGGGGAGCAATAGGGGCCCTATTGCATACACCACAGACTAGTAACCTAAATACTAATATATAAATACGACACTTTTACTTAGGAAATACTGAACGGGGACTATTCTTCCAATGCTATAATATGTAATGCATACACACGAAATGAACACAAGTTGTTCGTTCCAAATTTATTTACACACAGAAATTCAGTTACAATTATTTAACTTTTCATGAAAAATTATAGTATAACTAACATCTAACAAGTAAACAGTTCAAATCAGAGAATGGATGGAGTTATAACCATTACAGTCCAGACACTTTTCTCGATTTTTGTGTTGCAAAGTTGCTGATGATGTCACTGAAGTTCAATTCACGCAGTATATCTGACTCGATGCTTACGAGTATGATAGCCAGATTTACAAGTCGTTCCTGCTTCATGGATATCCGTAATCAGTTCTCAAAAATTTGAGTTTTGAGAAGGAGCGCTCGCCACTGCAGTTTCATACTATCAAGATAAGGTATATCCGTAGAGCTATCTCAATGTTTGGGAAAGTGTCCTGCACACCCTTGCCTCTGATAAGTCTGTACAGGGAAAGCTCAGTGCTGATATCTTTTGGCTCCTCGTCTGTGAAGATATTTGCAAATGTTACAAACTGACACAGTTCATCAATAAATGTAATGTCCAAGTCATCTGGATAAGACCTGACGAGTTGCTCTGCTGCGGACTGAAGCTCGTCTGAAGACAGTTCTTTCAGATGGCTAAAAAAGCTAAATTGGCTTGATATCCGTTTATATGCTTGCAGACGTTGGTCGAGAGAAGTGATAAACTGATCAATAACAGGCAAGAAAGTTTATGTTCTGTATTTTTCAGAAGGGCTAAGTTGTACTTCTTCCGCATGGCCATAATCTAATGGGTTGAGACGCACATTGCGGCGCTTGTGTCGAGTTTTTGTCTGCACATGGTCTGCTGAACCAGACAGCTCTTCGCCTTGCTTCTCATAAGTGTCGAAGGAGTCACGCTTTGATGCGACTAAGTTTTTCAAGCTGGTCAGTGACGCCACAGCAGTATTTAGATGGAGTTTTGCGTGTTGTAGACTTTTATTAATAACATCTGTTCTTTGAAGGATATCATTCCAGAAGGTGGTGTAAATACCTGTTTCAAGCTGATTTATCTGTATTTACAGTCCTGCTTCACAGCGTACACACCTTTTTTCTTCAATGTCATCAGCAATTTGTTTCAGTACATCCTTAATCTGCTGATAGTCATGCTTAAGTGCCTTCGTTGCGTCAGCTCTGCAGGACCAACGCGTTGTTGTGACACGTTTGAGAGTCAATGATGAATCATTATGTTTCAAAGCCTCAGTCTGAAGTTGATGCCGATGCGTTGAAATTATGAAGAAGTTGAACAGCTTTTCAAGGAAGGCAAAAAAATGTACAGCACTCGAGCAGCATTCTACAGCTTTTTACTAACCAAGTTTAGAGAATGCGCTGTACAAGGAATCCAGGATGCAAGACTGTTCTCTCTCAATTTGGCTTGTAGACCATTGTACTTACCACTCATTGCAGATGCATTGTCGTAGCTTTGTCTACGGCAGTTTCCCAGGTATAGGTCATGCATCTTCAAAAATTCCATCAAGGCTTTGAACATCTCTTGAGCACCATGGCCTTTGTTTGCCATGAATGTTACAAAGCGTTCCATGGGTCCATCTTCCTCCATGTACCTCAGTACAAGGGTCAGTTGGTCAATGTGGGCTGCATCGGGTGTGGAGTCCAAAGAGATGGAGTATTACTTTGATTTCTTAACTCGAGAAATGATTTCTCCGAGTACTTGTTAACACATTATTGTAGATGACAGATAGTTTGTGTGCCCCTTGCCGCGATTTGCTTGAGTTTCGATATGCTGTGCAATAAAGTCCGTACTGGGCGATGCGTTCAAGAATACCCAGAAAGTTTCCATTTCTAGGTGATCCAACCGATTCGTTGTCCCCTCTAAATGCTAAGCCACGCTCGGCAATAAACTAAATAACACTAACTACTCGTTTCAACACTCATCTCCAATAATGCTCTAGACGCTCGACCTGTTGTGTCAGCTCCGTATCAATTCGCCTAATTGCTTTTAACCTCCTATTGAAAACAATCGTAGACTTCAAATGTTCCGTTGACTGTTCATGACTATGTAGACGTTCTTGTGAATGTTTCCAATCACAGAATCCATTAGACGAAAGCTGAGAAGACTCAGATTTTGCTGTATTTAAGCACATTAATCTGCACGTGAAGCAGTAAACACATCCATTAGAGAGGGAGAAGCATAATCAGGTCCCAGTTATGACCTCCCCATTATGGTTTTGACGACAGAAGAGTCCACGCATGCACATTCGTGGAATATTGCGGTCCTTTCTCGGTTACTGCACCGACTGTGCAGAGAACAAACTTTCATCACAGTGCTGAACTGTTGATACACCCCTTTTCAGCCAGTATTCCCGCATCTGCTCCGAAATAATGGATGGCCAAAGTCCAATGTTGAAGTTGAGGGCCCACCAGGGGGCAATGCCCCCTGGTGGGCCCTCAACTTCTCCTACATAAGATGTGCCGATATCAGCTTCCATTTCTATATGTTCTTCAATTGGACCCGTTACTACTTCTGCATTTTCTTTGTCAGGATCATCAGCCATTTCCGCGGAGCATTTTCAGGTTGATCAGGTTCTGCAAAGTCATCACTCCTTTCTGACACTTGTCTTGGTTGAACAGTGAAGAACTGGTCTAATTTTCTAATCTTTGCCAGTTCTTCAGCTGATTTTATTGTTGCTTCCTTTACTTTACGTCTTTTAGAAATAAACGAAATGAGCTTAGAATTGAAAAAAACGAAATGAACTCAAAATTAAACAAAATCTAGCTATCTAGTAGGCTAGAGGGGCTATGGATCGTACTACTAGTGGAAAAATATTAATAAAAAATCAGAAAATGGTTGAAAATCAAATATATTGACTTTCAAGAAACTTGTGGTATTTCCCCATCTTATGCTATAGTTGTGACATAAGATTTATTCTTTTAATACATTGAAAAATTAAATAATTTAAAGGGTACATTTTGTACAGTCCATAGCACATGGGCCATGGTTCATACACACCTGTGCCATAGTCCAAACACACCTGGGCCATGGTCCATACACACCTATCGGCACCACCAAATGGACATAAAAACATGGAATGCTGAAAGATTATTTAATTATGTGCCTCAGTATTGCCATACAATAGAAAAATATTATTTTAGTCATACACAAATAATTATTTGAGCGCTCTCTCCATCTCGCTGCAAACAGTGCCATGAAATAACAAAATGAGGTCCATTTATGTGAGCATAAACTTAATAAACTGCTACTGTTGTCCATTCACACCTATAGGCACCACCAATTTGACTTTATAAAAGCACGGTTAAAACGCAGATATACGGTCTGTGATAGAACGAGTTGACTGCGTTAATTTCAACTCCTATCCCATATTATTTAAAACCACGATGCTGCCCACGTGCATCTTCGATTCGAGGCTTGGAGTCTTACCACAGCTACCGGATGCCAATGTTTAAACAAGGAGGTTATCGTCCCCCCGTTCGCCCCATACGCCAACCTCGCCAGATCGAGTTAGGCTTATGAGCAGATAAGGCATTGTTCTCCGGCCCGGCTGTGCGTTCCCTCCAAGCTTCCACTACATTTTCCCCCACGCCAAGGAGATGTCCTGGCTATTTATATGGAACATTTACCACTAAGATCAGATTGGAGATCCAGATTTTCGTCGCGAAACATCACCACGACCCTCTCTCCCTTTGTGCGCCAAGGGACCTCGACCTCGAGATTCACCATCACTTGTCCAGAAGGAGGACAATATTCCTTGAGTGCCAAAGGTTCGAGCCTTTCCGACGCCAAGTCCCCAAGGCTTCCCCCCCTGTTGTTCAAAGGAGAACAGCATTAGAACAGCCATTGTTCGTTTTGAGCCCTTCGCCAAGAAACGGTTCTCACCCCCCCCCTGTTGTTCAGAGGAGAACAACATTAGAACAGCCATTGTTCTTGAGCCCGTAGACAAGAGACGGTTCTCATCCCCCCCCCTTTGTTCAGAAGAGAACAACCTAGAACAGCCATTGTTCGTTTTGAGCCCTTCGCCAAGAAACGGTTCTCACCCCCCCCCTGTTGTTCAGAGGAGAACAACATTAGAACAGCCATTGTTCTTGAGCCCGTAGACAAGAGACGGTTCTCATCCCCCCTTTGTTCAGAAGAGAACAACCTAGAACAGCCATTGTTCTTCAAGCCGTTCGTCGAGAAACGGTTCTCCTTCCCAAGACGCCTCGTCAGGATCCTTTTATCCCCCCCCTTCGGCTGGAACTCGCCAGCGGACCGAAACTCCTTTGCGCCACCTTCCACTGCACCACTAGTGCAAAAGTTACGTAAGCCAAACGTCACCTTTGAGTATTGATCCCTTTTGTCAATTCTATCCTGTTCTTTAAATGGTTTATCGAACCATCCCATCTCTTTAACTCTATATTTGTTTTACCTTTTTTAAATCCTTTAAATCCTCGGATTAGCCGAGCCCCCACGACCCTTTCAATTCTCTGTTTATGTCAATATTTTCCTTCTTGTGTTGTTGGTAGTTATTATTAATAAAACTCTATTTTATTAATGATAGCAATATTATTATCCTTGAGCTCAGTTCCACTTCTTAAGCATATCGAAGATACATAATATCGGCCGCCAGACAGTAACGCACTCTAAAGATAATTAAGGAAGTTCCCTCAACGAATAGTGTTATATATGGTATCGTCGGGAGTCATTCTACGACATATATATATATATACTATTTAAATTTGGTATCGGGTGTGTAAGGTTTAACGCTATATCTTTGCAAACACTGGTCTCAGTCGAGTAAAGCATAGTGTTATTCGTTATAATAATAGAATATAGTAGTTCCCTTTTGTTTTAACGATTGCTATCCCCTTTTTTTTAAAACTTAAGAAGCTGGAGTAGCTCAAGGAACGGTTATAATAATTTGTTTGTGTTTTTTTGTGATTTTAGTCAGTGGTTATTTAGATTGAGAAACCAAGTACGAATAGGTCAGTGCCCATATTTAGGTAGGCTAATTCTATAGAGGCATAATTCTTGTTGCAAGGAATTTTAGTTGGTTGACTAGTGCGCCCCCAAGTGCAAAGATGACTCAGTTTGAAATCTTTAAAGCGCAAGGAGAGTCCTGTGGACTTTCCGGAAAAGAACTAACTGAGTACATTCAAGAGGAGCAAAGAAAAGAGGAAGAAAGAGAAATACAAAGAAAAAAAGGAAGAAAGAGAAATACAACGAGAAGAAAAAGAAAGAGAGGAACGGATAAGACAAGCTGAGCTTCAGATTGAATTAGCTCGGATTAAAGCAGAATTTCAAAGAAAAAAGGTAGAAAGAGAAAGGGGAAGAGTAATCCGACAAGAGGAACGAGAAAGAGAAATACAACGAGAGGAACGAGAAAGAGAAATACAACGAGAAGAACGAGAAAGAAAAATACAACGAGAAGAACGAGAAAAAGAAATCCAACGAGAAGAAAGAAGGAAGGATTCGCGCCCCTTCCCAGGAAAGCTGACAAAGTTTCCGAGCCCCGTAAAACCCCCAAACTTCTTTCCCCAAAACCAACAACGGGACTCCAAACCTCCCGTTAAGACTTCTCCTCCATCTCTCTTCCCGAAGCGACCAATAATATGCTTCACCTGTGGTGTAGAAAACCACATGAGCTGGAATTGCCCCCAAAATTCTAGGCTTAAAAGCGGACCAGCCCACCAAGTTCACCAGATTAATGCAACCCCGGCTCCCCCGGTGGTGCAGACCCAAGCAGAAACTTCTCCCCCTCCGTCAGGCCACCAGGTAAATTTTGTTTTTGGTAAAAGTTCATCGGGAACTTTGAAATATGAGGAGGGAAGCGTGGACAGCTGCCGAGTATCGACTCTCGTCAAGGACACAGGATGTACGTGTTTCATCTTGTCCGACGAACTCCTCCCAGTGGCCTCTAACCACGAAAAATTTGCGGTGGTACATGACCACCTTGGGCGGGCGAACCGATTCCCCGTCGCTAGATGTTACCTGCAGTGTCAATATTATAATGGCTGGGCTGAAGTCATTGTAGCACCCATACAATTCTGTTCCGTACTTATAGGACAGAGCCCCCAAGTAAGTTTAGACCCTGTGTTTTACGCCGCCCTTCCTCAAGGCCGAGATAAGAAAGAAGCCCAGGAGCCTGTCCCCATCAGAACCCCGATACCGTCCGATTTCTCGGAGACCCCTAACCAGGACTTTAGGACGGCAAAAGAGGAGTGTGAATCACTAACACCCTTACGTGATGAGGTCCAAGACAAGGACACGGAGACTGTCCGTGGACCCCAAGAAAAAAAGAACCCCCAACGCGCCCATGGAGATACCTTCGTAGAACTGGACGAAACATCGGCGCTTGAAGAGGATTGCCCCGCGGAGTCCCTTAATGTAATCCAGACAGTGTGCATCCAACCTGGTGCCGATTACCCTCCTCCTTCCCTACCAGGCGAGTCTTTGGAACCCTCTGACCTGGAGAGTGACGCGCAGCTGACACCACGTCCGAAGAGTCAGCTACAAGAACTAATTAAATGGAATCACCATTTACCCGCCCTATTAGCTCTTTTCGAGCGACTGCGTAAAAATGGCCTCAGCATTGGCCCCAGCAAATGCCATTTTGCCCACGAAACCATCAAATATTTGGGTTTCAAAATAGGACAAAGCAAGTTAGGTCCCTACGAGAACAAGATTAAGGCAATCGCCGACATGCCCCTCCCGATTACAAAGAAGCCATTAAGATCGTTCCTAGGATCAGCTTCTCCCTATCAGCGATTTGTTCCGAATTTCGCTGCAATTTCGGCCCCCCTATGCCCCCTTCAAAAAAAGAATTTTCCTGATCGTTTACGTTGGAATGATGTCGCTGTTTCCCATTTTAATCAGCTCAAGAGTAAGTTCATTTCTGCCCCCATTTTAAAGTTGCCCAACCCAGAAAAATCCTTTGGGGTTAAGACCGACGTGAGCAACGAGGGCATTGGAGGTGTACTCCTTCAATACGTAGATGACGGAACGAGTCATCCAGTTGCATATGCTAGTCGTCAATTATTACCACGCGAAAAGAGATATGCCACTAGAGAAAAGAAAGCTCTATCAATTATCTGGGTCATAGACAAATTCAAGCTGTACTTGATATGTAAAGAATTTCAAATAGGAACCGACCACCGTCCGTTAGCCTATATTAGGAATGTGCTATACTCCAACGGCCGCATCATGCGCTGGAGTTTACTCTTGCAAGAGTATCAGTTTAAAATAAATTAGATAAAAGGTTCCGATAACCAGGTCGCTGACGCCCTCAGTAGAAATGCGTTACCGAATAGCGTAGAGTAAGTGTATTCATAGGATTAGTATCTCCATGTAGGTATATACCGTCTTGTACGACTTAAATTAAGATTCTTTTGTAATATAATTAATTAATGTATATGTCTGAATTTTGTAACGCTCAATGTCTAATTTTTTTGTATGTATATATATTTGTACCCATTAATTTACGTATAAATTATTTTGTCCCGTATGTACTAATTTTATATCATTTCATTGTTCCATGCCCCTTTTTTTTTATTAAGTTGTATTAAAGGTTATTTTCCCCTGTAATCTAAAGATCAAAATAATCATATGTATTGAGGTAATACTAGTTAGGTGCAGGAAGGTACGGTTGGTACAAGAAAACGAGTTCCCTACAACGGAGGTCGATCGTTGTCCCTTCTCTCTCTTTTTTTCGAAGTGACAACTTCCCCTGGAATGAAGGGGTGTGATAGAACGAGTTGACTGCGCTAATTTCAACTCCTATCCCATATTATTTAAAACCACGATGCTGCCCACGTGCATCTTCGATTCGAGGCTTGGAGTCTTATCACAGCTACCGGATGCCAATGTTTAAACAAGGAGGTTATCGTCCCCCCGTTCGCCCCATACGCCGACCTCGCCAGATCGAGTTAGGCTTATGAGCAGATAAGGCATTGTTCTCCGGCCCGGCTGTGCGTTCCCTCCAAGCTTCCACTCCATTTTCCCCCACGCCAAGGAGATGTCCTGGCTATTTATATGGAACATTTACCACTAAGATCAGATTGGAGATCCAGATTTTCGTCGCGAAACATCACCACGACCCTCTCTCCCTTTGTGCGCCAAGGGACCTCGACCTCGAGATTCACCATCACTTGTCCAGAAGGAGGACAATATTCCTTGAGTGCCAAAGGTTCGAGCCTTTCCGACGCCAAGTCCCCAAGGCTTCCTCCCCTGTTGTTCAAAGGAGAACAGCCATTGTTCGTTTTGAGCCCTTCGCCAAGAAACGGTTCTCACCCCCCCCCCCTGTTGTTCAGAGGAGAACAACATTAGAACAGCCATTGTTCTTGAGCCCGTAGACAAGAGACGGTTCTCATCCCCCCCCTTTGTTCAGAAGAGAACAACCTAGAACAGCCATTGTTCGTTTTGAGCCCTTCGCCAAGAAACGGTTCTCACCCCCCCCCCTGTTGTTCAGAGGAGAACAACATTAGAACAGCCATTGTTCTTGAGCCCGTAGACAAGAGACGGTTCTCATCCCCCCTTTGTTCAGAAGAGAACAACCTAGAACAGCCATTGTTCTTCAAGCCGTTCGTCGAGAAACGGTTCTCCTTCCCAAGACGCCTCGTCAGGATCCTTTTATCCCCCCCCTTCGACTGGAACTCGCCAGCGGACCGAAACTCCTTTGCGCCACCTTCCACTGCACCACTAGTGCAAAAGTTACGTAAGCCAAACGTCACCTTTGAGTATTGATCCCTTTTGTCAATTCTATCCTGTTCTTTAAATGGTTTATCGAACCATCCCATCTCTTTAACTCTATATTTGTTTTACCTTTTTTAAATCCTTTAAATCCTCGGATTAGCCGAGCCCCCACGACCCTTTCAATTCTCTGTTTATGTCAATATTTTCCTTCTTGTGTTGTTGGTAGTTATTATTAATAAAACTCTATTTTATTAATGATAGCAATATTATTATCCTTGAGCTCAGTTCCACTTCTTAAGCATATCGAAGATACATAATATCGGCCGCCAGACAGTAACGCACTCTAAAGATAATTAAGGAAGTTCCCTCAACGAATAGTGTTATATATGGTATCGTCGGGAGTCATTCTACGACACGGTCTATGACACTACCTACCTCTCACCAAGGTCTATAGACCCTGCCTCTCATAACATACGAGCGAAATTATGTAAACAAAGTCTTATTACAAATCAAACACTTGAGCATAGTATGTCTTAGTAACACCAAATTCCGTACAAACCCTTATCAGTTAATCTAAAATACCTTATAAACATCATCAACATATATATAATACCAAAAAATAACACTTAAGGGGTTAAAAATAAATTGTTTACTTCTATTAAAAATCTTTTTGGGTGGGAGGCTCCTTCTTGGTGGGTGGCCAAAGGCCCTGGCCCCTTGGGCCCATCCATGAAGAATTGATCCAATGCAAATATTGCCTGGAGTTTTACCAACCGGCCAACTACTACAAAACCTTTCCACAATTATGTTTTAAATATGCGAATAATGGGGCATACCGGGTATTGCAAAAGTCCTGTTACAATCGTTACGACTCTCTAACAAAGGAAATATGATAGTTTTAATGCATTTGGACACGTTATATTGTTTTAACATATATATGTGTGCTTAGTAATGTAGCCGCCCTCTACGGCAAGCATGCGCTCCAAGCGAGACCTGAATGCCGCGCGCACTTTATGGACGAAGTCCTTCCTCATGCTGCCCACACACGGTTGACGGAGGACTTCAGCTCGTCGACGTTGCTATTGCGGACCTTGCAAGCCTTGCCCTCAACATGCGCACCAACGCTGTAGTCGGAAGGGATTGAGGTCGGGCGACTGCGGCGGCCAAAAGACCTTCGATCAGAAGTTCATGTTCGACCCCAACCACTCTTGCACGGTGTTGACCAGGGCACTGTCCTCCTGAAAGACTTGGTCCACCTTCTACATGATCTTTCTCACCCATGGCACGGCTTTCGTGGTCAAGTTGAGCCTTTAACAGCTGCGGTGAGCCTGTTACCGGCCGCGAACGACACCGCCAGCATCTTCTCGCCATTCAAAGCAACGAAGCCGACCATCATAATGGAGGCCGGGTGCCGGGTGTTTTGTCGTGGACACATCGCAGACTTCGGAGACGTCCTGGCCAAAACTTACCACACTGTCGTTCTGCTTGTTGATAGCCCGATCAGCCGTGTTTTTTTTCACCAAATAAATTAGAATTCGATTGCCATGATTCTTTAAATCGTTGAGGTGACGAAAGCGTTCCTGATGTTGTCCTCGCATACCGTCGGTGAGTAGAAGCCTTTCTATGCACCCTAAGCTCTTGCCTCCTTTCTTCTTGACAGCCCTGGATACCGTGGCCACCGAGATGTTCTTATTCGCGAGAGCAGTCATTTTGAGCTTCAGAGCAATTTTGAAGGCCTTTCTTACAGCCAAACGGTTGACAACTTGAGGTCTGCCTGAAAGAGGTCGATCTTTGGGGACTTCGCCATCCTTGAGCCTCTCTGCAACACATAAGGCTAGAGAGTGCTTGGAGAAACAGCTCTGAGAAGCTATTGACCGTGAGGTACGCCAGTGGCATCGTACCTTCGAGGACTTAGTTGAGAGGGTTCAACTCGACACGTGAACCTTTTCTTTCTCCGGCCTCGAATCTTTCAGTTGGTGGTGCTCTTTTGGGATTGGCGTTTCCCCATCTTTTTCTGGAGAAGCGACCAATTATAATACTCCATCCAGCTTCAGGCAAGGGAACCAAGATTCACTTGGTACTACCCTCCTTAAGGGGCAGTCTTCGATGTTCCCAAGGGGACGGCCACTGCCACTTTCCTGGCCATTGACTCATCATAGTTGAGTGACTCGATGGAGGAGCGTGACCCCTTATATTTTTGCCAAGCGATTACCCGGGGAAAATAGGGGTTTCCCGATATTGGCCAGAGCAGAGATCACACCCTTATTGCTGCCCGCCGTACTGGGGTGGCGCCCAAAAGACGTAGATCCTGGAGAAGGTTTTGCAGTTGCTCATGTGCTACCACGCTTGTAAGCATGGAAGTGCGCCGAGTGTAATTTTTTTTAATTAGGTGTCTGGTTGAGCAGACGTCAAAAACAGCGTGTCCCTAGCGTCTCTGAAAGAAAGTCGATACACAACATTGAAATCTAGGACTACCTTAAAAAAATACGAATCCCATTGCTTCGTATAACTAGGGTGCCATAGGCCACAATTTAGACGCGTGGTCTTACAGGAAAGAACTTAAAATATATGTGCTTAGAGTACTTCGTACAAGTTTTGGTTTCATCCAATTTTACATGGCACAAAATTTATTGGCATGGCCGAAACAATGTGTATGATAAAACCGAAGTAATTGCAGAAATGCCTTTATATCTCGGCGTCTCAGTGGAGACCTACAGTTTAACGTGGATTCAGAAACACGGGCATCTACAACGCATGACTGCCGCCGTGAAGAGCCGATGGGATTAACCACTTCCGTGTTTCCACTCGGCTAAGCCGTAGCACAGTTCATAGTATGGTGTGAGGTCCCACGAACAGATGTACTATTGAGTGTCCTAACCTCGCCCAATTTAGCACTCATGGCGGTATTGGCGACATTAAACAGAAGCGTCCTTCCAAAAAACGAGATACCTTCTGCTCCCTACCAAGAAACGAAGCAAAAGCCTAACACTGACTGGGCATTTGTACTTTGAGAACCTTATTCCTTCAGTTGCACGGTTCACTTGAAAAAGTTTGAAGTCGGCGGGCTCAAAGACGCCTGGCAGCTTCTTTATGCGTGGCCCCGATTTCTTCGAAACTCTGCTCTCTTTTACATTCATCTTACTTTGATTATTAGGCGAGAGGGTGGGTCCCTTCCCCACCTCATCCTGAAAAGGCTCCCCAGCCAGACGAACTCGCCTCAGCCCAGAACCTCGCCAAAATTACGAAAAACCCGTTCGCCATCAGAGCTCCTGGATGAGAGAGAGAGAGAGAGAGAGACAAATTCCTTTTAATATTTTTTCTTCTAGGTAGCTAACTCTGCCTGGGAGAGCCCTTGCCAGGCGTGGGATCAGGTTTGGTACTTGGATCCACTGTACCTTTATCCCCTACCGGGGAGGGCTCCGCCTTCTTGACCGAGGCTGCCTGACTCACTGACGGAGTCTCCACTCACCTGGGCGGGGGTTTTAATCATGATATCTCCCCTCGATCGTCAGGCATCGCGTCTGGTAATTCTCTTGACGGCTCATCCGTGGGAAGAGCATCTTGGGGCTGTACGCCACTACTTAGACATATCTCGGCAGCCATCGCACCGGTCACGTAGGATAATAAAGACAGCATCTGGCGCGCTGTCTCTCAAAATGGGAGATGGCCCGGAGGGGTCTGCCACCCTAAAAATCCTCTTAAGTGATCTACATTGATCCCGTCTCTCTTCAGGATCGAAGGGCCCTTCTCTGCTGACACCTGCTGTTTTGATTTTGGATGCGTCTTTGGGGCAGAATAAGGTTGGCCACCGGAATAACGGAAGGTTGGTTAAGGGGAAACTCTACCACAAAATTCGGGTAAAGTGGCAGCCATTTCAAGGTGGTCCGTATTCCTATAAACGGTTCCGTCATCATCCATTATATATGCCCGTGTATTTATTATGGAGGCTTCATTGGTGGGGGCATGAGACCCAATATGAACATTCGAGTGGTAAACACTAAACGCCCGATCAGAAGCGGGCGCACAGGGCGCTGGTTAGACTTGGTCGACACCACCAGGGATCACTTTTTTCGCCCATTGGCCAACTGTTCCGCTACGTGACACGCTCCCGGACCGAGGGCGGAAAAGAATAGAAGAAGGGAAGAGTGCAAGCATGCCCCACTCCACACAGTAGGCAAAGGAGTGAACCCCACCCCCACTCCCGGCTAAAACTAGCATAGTGGTCAGAGATTACACTACAAAATTAGTCAAGTGAGAAGATGTTCGTAAAGAGGTAAAATGGAAATGCCAAGAAAGAATTAAGCTCAGGTAAACTCAGTCTAGTTTAAAACTGCCAGGGGCACTGGAGCCAGGAGAGTGGGCCACCCTTCTGGTACCAGGTGTAACAATCTAAATGGGTAACCCCTTGTTGGGTGAAGAATGAGAGAAGGGATAACTGGAGCTTGGGTACTAGTGGGCATTAAAATAGAAATCATGTGGCAAGTTTCAGTGCTGAAAAAGTGTGTGTGATGGAAAAGTTCTTTCGGCAAAATGATGCGCATAAAATGCATGGAGTGGAGGGTTGGGGTCTAAGGAGAGAAATTAAGAGTACGATTGATCTGTGGATAGTAAGAAAATATATGCTGCGAGGGTATTTAATGTAAAAACTGTAAAAGGTATGAGTGTGGGACCATTATGTCGCATGATTGTAGTGTGTAATTGTTAAATTTGTTTGTGCATGGATGAGAAGACGCGAGCAAGGAGGGATAAAAAGTCAAACTGATCAGAAAGGGAACAAATATGTGACAATGCTTGAAGAGGGAAAACGAACTAACTGTGAACATGGGGAGCGAGCAAATGTGGAAAAAATAATAAAAGAGTGATAGTGGATAGTGCAAATATGGCTGCGCGTGTTTGTGCTAGAACTGGAAAGATTAAGAATACGCTGAATGGTGGAATGCTGATGTGAAACTTGCAATGAAGACCAAAAAAAAGAGGTTTACTTGTATATGCTTAATAGTGCAAGTGAGAATGTCAAAGAGATGCGATGAATACATTGGAGGTGAATGGAAAAGTGAAACGAGTGATTTACCAGAGTAAGAAAAGAACCAATGAAACGTTTGTCCAGATGAATGAGCATCCGGATGGGAACGGGAAGTTCGTTTGGAAAGAAGTGAATATTTGCATTGAGACAACTAGCTGAAGAAACCCCCCTCAGTGATAAGAGCTGTAAAGCGTATGATGAGTTCTTGGATCTACGAGTATATAAAGCTTAGGTTGTATAGATAGGGAAGCATCATGACAAGGTTGAAAAATGTATGAAATGAATGGTAAACTGCTGGGTTGTGTGAAAAGTATTTATCTTGGAATTAAGGCGTGCGCTCCGGTGAAAGATGAAAGAAAAGAGTGGCTTGACATACGGTGGGAGGGTTAAAATAAAGTTGTGTGATGTTGCCATGGCTGTTTAATATATTTATAAATGTAGTATTGACATAATTGCGTATTTGCATGCGGAAACGAGTGAGTTGATGGGAAATGGTGAGTGATGGGTTCTACAGGGTGGTCCTAAAGTCTTGTCACTCCCTACCGAAAATAAACAGTTTATGTTTCCAACGCAGCATCGTCCTCTTTGGAGGGGCTAATCTGAAGAATCTTGCAGTGGTCATGTCACACATGATCCATGCTCTTGCCAGAATGCACACGATCATGTGAACACCATACACTTGCAATCACCCTCTCTTCTAAAACTGTAGGACCTCATGTCAGCCATCTGAAACAGTAAATTAAAACAATATTTACATGGGGGGACAAGACTTTCCGACAATCCTGTATGTTATGTTAACGGGTTCGCGTAATAGAGAGATTTGGAAATGTTGATGAAAGCTTTTGCCAGGGCATGTGCAGGAGGGGAATAAGAGTAAATACAGAAAGAGTAGGTGAGGGTATTCAGGGATATGAATGGGGTAGTGTGTGATAGCCGAGTCCGTGGTGTCATCCTTGAACAAGTGCGAAGTTTTAAGTCTCAAGGATGCATTGGGAATTATAGTGGTACTGGTTAAGCAGATGGCGACCCCAAGTCTTAAATAGTAAGAAAGTATCGGGCCATTATAGCGTTAGTGAATGTTAAGGGAGAGACTATGGTAGTGCTAATGTTGGTTTGTGGGAGTGGTCCTATGGTATGGAAGGAGAAGGAAAGTTCGCGAGTGAAGCCAGAGCAAATGGACAACTTGGGAGGGATACGAAGATAGTGAGGAGCTACGAGTACCAGGTAAGAAGAGGTGTTTATAGCGGGAACCAGGCTGTGAGAGAGAGAGAGAGTGATCTGAGCTGGCATGGGCATGTAATAAGGAATGGATGCAAAGTGATTTATAAAAAACATTGAGATGAGCGTTAGGGTGTAAGAAAGGTTGGAAGACCGCGCCAAAGGTGGGGTGGGTGATTGAGTGTTTGAGAGAGAAAAGGCTGACCGAGGAACAAGTGGATATAGTGTGTAAGTGACTGAGGTTTGTGAGGGGGAGGGGGGGTTGCTTGGGGCCTTCTGCCCACTGATGAGCCCTAACTGGACGAGATCTTATTTTTTTTTAATTTATAACGTTTAACGCCCTCTCTCACCCTTGGTTGGGTCTATCTAGATCAGACATGGAAAAGATAGTGGGAGTGCAAAAGACGACCCCAGAGAGAGAGAGAGAGAGAGAGAGAGCGCGCCTGTTTCTCATGGGGCGCTGGGGTTGGGAGGGCGCTGTTCCTCCAGGTTTCAGTTGCGGCAGGGGTATTATACCCATGTTACCCCATCGCTATTCGGCCTTTTGTGTACTTGGTAGGATATAAAATAATGGGTAGGGGCTGGGGGGGGCGTAGTTTTTAGTGGTTTTGATGGGTGTGGACCCCACTTTGTGGAAAAGTGCCAGATGTTAGAGGTCGAATTTTATATACATACTGGTGTACCAGTACTGTAAAAGGACTGAATATTTATGTTATCATTATTATTATTGAATTGATAATAATAAAATATATAGATTAAAGTGCATTTCAAAACTTCACTCCTTAATATGACATTAATTTTCACCTAGAGAGCAATTTTGCAAAGGTTAACAAATAAATAAAGTGAAAATGCTTATTATTTTATTATATTAAATATTTTGAAACTCACTTATGCTTAAAATTTAATTTGAATGTGACGTCATCCTGGTAACAATAAAGAAAATATCCTAGACACAAAATTTAGGGGTTTATTTGATAGCGATATTTTGAAAATATCTTCCAAGATTAACCTAAAATTAAACGTTTTCCTGCATGGAGTCGGTGAAGACAAAAAAAACACATTAAATTTGAGGTTAAGTTAGGTTAAAGGGCCATAAGACTACGGTTTTATACCTAGATTTGATACTCAATTAAGCCAACAGTCCTTAACTTTATTTAGCCACGTATTTCCCTCTGTTATTTTTAAAGAAGTCGTTGGTTGTGGTGCAGCCAGCACCTGCTGATAACCCCATGATGGCAACCTTATGCCATCCATGGCCTATTCATTTTCGCACCCGCCAGAGAGACACCGTATTGTTATTGGCACAACTCTCGCTAGGCTGCTATCATCTCTCCACTGCAAGTGCCAAGCCTTCACATCAACACCCAATAAATCACCTATTCACGCGAGCTGCGAGCCCGCTGACTTGAGGCAACAAGAAAAATTCTAGCTCTAGACCTCGTTAATAATGACCAATAGTATTGTGTTTACTTAACCAACCGCTCCAGTTGTTTTGTGGAGCAAGCATCTCTAGCTTTGAAAAATTCACTGGTCAACAATAAAAATGGTTCACATATGAGATTATGCTCACACAACTAATTTCCTATTGCTGAATTTGAATATGATATTTGTTTTGTTCTATCAGACGAGGTTTTCTAAAAAAAATCAATAGGTACAAAAATTCAATATTCCGTCACTTATGTCGCGCAACAGATATTTAACCCAAAACAGACCAGCTTTTCTCCTATGTGATTGTGTTTACATGACTAATTTCACATTGTTGAGATCGATTTAGATGTTTTATTCTACTATCAGATCTACTTTCTTAAACAATCAGGAAAATAGTAAATATGATGACATTAATTGTCTCACGCAAGGTAACGATATTAAACACGTCACAGATAAGCTCATAAGAAATTGTACCAGAAAGCATAAGTTCAAACTTTATAATTGACAAAATATGAAGTTCTAAAAGTGCTTCGGAACTTTACCCTTTCGTTTGTACAGCTCGCTCTCTTCTCGTTGCACGTCCATCAATAGTCACCCATCATGTTAGGAGTGAATTGTACCTGATATCTGCTCTCCATTATGGCAATGTCTTGCTGAAATCTTTCCTCGTGTTCATCACTAATGTCTCCAAAGTTAAGTGGGAAAAATCAAGATGAGAGTGGAAAAATGCAACTTTCAGAACATCCTTGCTCTCAATGCATGATAATTCTGCAGCATGGTTGTGACGATTTCTTTGTAGTTGTCAGTCAGCACGATAGTTTCCAAGAAAAAGCTTTGACACACTGATAAATGATTCCCATGAGTTTTTTTTTCTCCAGTGGCGAATTTGCTATCATGAACTACTATGCGAATCTGTGGTCCATTCAAGACACCTGCTTTCAATTTGGCTTCGGAAACCACACCACGTAGTTTCTGACATAAGTATCGAAACCCAGCGCCAGATTGATCCATAGCCTTGATGAATTTTTTTAGCCAAACCGACCTTTAGATACAGTGGAGGCAAAAATATTTTGGGGGGATCTACAAGAGGATTGTGAACACAGTTTAACCTTTCAGGCGCATTTATTGGCCTTGTTGGTCATTCCTTTCTCACATTGTGCTCTACATCAGCTCTGCTGTCCCACAAACACAAAAAAGCACATGTGTTTGTTTAGCCACTCTGAAGGCCCAGTAGTAAACAGATGACTTTGAGATCCCCACATATCTTTCACTGGTGTTTTTCGTACTCTATAGTGGCTAACAAAACTTCATTGTTTCATAGCGCTCAGCAATCTTTGCTGCATGTGCTATTGGGACAGATGGAAACCGATTGCCATTGTGTAAAATAACATCTTTCAGAGAGTCTTTTCCAGAGTCTATAAATAACCTCCAATCATCTGACTTGTATGGTTCAGACATGCAGAATTGTTGCACGAGAGATACTGCGTGCTCACACTAACAAAGGTTGTTTGCCATCTTGAAAAATGCTGTCAGCTCTCTATTTCGGTAACGAGCTATAGTGATACGCACTCCAGCTTCCAGCAAGTTACGCTGCTTTAGTCTGGATCCCAGAACTTCGGCCTTTTCTTTGGACAATTCTAATTCCCTGATGAGATCATGAAGCGCTTCTTGAGTAAAGAATTTAAACTTGGTATTTTCAGAGTCATCCTGGTAGTCGTCTTCATTTGAGGTAGAATTAGAATCGGAGTCGCTCATCAATTCTTGTAGTCGGTGGATTTGGGACTGGGAGTTCAACGCTGTGCGAAACTGGTTGGATTGCAGAAGTAATATTGGGATACTGCACCTTGGCTCGTGTTTTGATGGTTATTCCCTTGATGTTTGTGAGACAGAAGTAGCAGTCACTGCTGTGGTCTTTGGGTCCACACCGTATCGGACATTTGAAGTGACTTTCGTAGTTCAGTCGAACAGCTTTTGTGATTAGTTTCTTGAGGCTACCAGGAGTGAAGGCGCCACATATGTAACAAAAACGATCAGCATCGTTCACGCACTTGCCACGTTCCATGTTTTGTAAGTTCAGAGTAATTATAAATTAGGCAGTTGTAGATCTGCACTATCATGAACCAGCAATCTGAAACAAACAAAAAAGCACAAATTAGGAAAAAATATTGCATAAGTGGAACCAATGAACATATAAATTAGTGCATGAATAACACGGTGCACCAAATATATAGATATGCTGGTTCTGGAAAACTGAGCCCGATACAACTATACGACTATCATTATTGAATTCAGCACATACAATTACCCTAGAATCAGACTATTTTGATCCAGAACCATGAGAAGTTTTTTGCTGTTGTTGACCAGTGAAAGCAGAGTTTCGTCCGACACTTATCGATTGGTGTCCTTCTTCAAGGCGAGCTTCTATGGCCACTACAGTTTCACGAGTGGCCTTTGGAATAGACGGTTTTACGATATATAACTTTGTACTTTTTAATGTAAGTGGATCGTGCGCATGAAATTTGGTCTTTGGCTTATTGAGTCTCGGATGACCTTAGGTTATGTCACGGCAAATTGCCTATTTGGACTTTGTCAATTTAGGTCGGGTCAACACTACTCAAGGTCAAAGCCACGGTTTATAACGTGAACAGGATCATTAATGGTAAATTAGGTGCAATTACATTAACATTAACGCGTAAATCATTGGTGGGGAGGCTGTTTAAGCGATGGGGGATCGACGCTACCCGCATTTTAATCATTAGTTAATAACGCCATTAATTACTGCGACTTGACAATTGTTTGCTTATTATTAGTAGACTGCTGACGATTTGATTCTTCAGAGCGGAACGTGGGGGGGGGGGGAGCAGGTACCTCAAACACCCCCCTCCTCTGAATATTATTTTTCTTTTCCATAAACCTCTCAACCCATTTGACTTTCGTTTTATAACAATTATTTTCGTCTTGAATAATTTTATTATTTTTTTATATTTTTCCCTTTTATTTGTATCTTTTATTGTCATTGTTTTTTCCCCAATCAGCGGCAAGGATACACATTCTCTATCTTTATTGTGCCCTCTTTTGGTTCCACCGTCTACAAATAATAATAATAGAATTTTATGTATGGCGCTATTCAAGGTCATGGGCTTTCACAGAGCGCGTGTCTACTATCTTAAAAAGGGCTTGAGACAAGAGATTGGTCTTCAAGGCACCCAGGGAGGGGGAGAAGCATATATCAGAGCAGGCAGACCGTTTCACATTCTAGAAGCAAATATGGAACAAAGACAATCACCTAAGCAATGCCTTCGTGGCAGAAGGAGCAAAGGAGAAGGGCCAGAATTTAGGAATCCAAATGCTTGGATAGGTTTAGAGATAGGGGCAGGCAAGAGGATACCGTCGCACGTGGTATCTTGTAGACGAAAAGAGTGGGAGGGGGGGGTGAAGGAGATGAGGGATTGGAAGGGTAGCTAATGTAATTCACTGAGCAAAGGGTATTGAAAGAGTGCTACAAGGAGCTACAAGGAAAAGTACCCTAGTACACCTTACGGTCCATTCAAAGAGGGAACTTTTGGCGTAACAGTTGAGCAGGCTGTCCTCGAAAGTGTCAATTGATGCCCTCGAAGAACACTCGCACAACGGTTATGTGCCCAAACGGATACTTTTTAAGACTTTGTCTAGACGCGACTTGAACTGCTCAGCAGAATTGCTGTTGATAACTTCCACTGGAAGTGCGTTCCATTTACCACAGATGCTGTATGTGAGAAATTTCCCACACAAGTCACGTTGGTAACGCTTCAGCTCAGGTTTGTAGCCGTGGTTTCTGGTTCTGTTCTCGCTAAGCTAGAAAATATCCCTGTAGTGTACATTGTCGAAGCCTCGAAGTATTTCAAACACTTCGATAAGCTGACCACGCAGCCTCCGGGTCTCCAACGAGAACAAATCTAATTCCCGTAACTTATCTTCATAACTCTTGTATTTGATTGAGGGAATCAGTTTGATTGCCCTGGCTTGCACACGTTCCAATCTCGTAATGTCATTTCAAAACGAAGGGCACCAAAATTGTACGGCATACTCCAAGTGCGGCCTGCCAAGGGAGTTGTACAAACAGAGTACAATCTCCTTGTTCCGATATCCAAACTGTCGCTTTATGTAGCCTAACATCCTTTGGGCTTTCTTCTCCGCTTTAATACACTGCTTCGAGAACTTGAGGTCACTAGTGATAGTTACTCCCAAGTCCTCAGTACCGGTGCATTCAAGAGCAGTGCCCTTAAGGATATACTATGAATGTGGGTTTCGGTGGCCGATATGCATCACTTTGCATTTGTTCACGTTAAAAGGCATTTGCCACGTGTCCGACTACTCCCCAATCTTCCCAAGATCTTCTTGCAGGCGGACAGTATTTCCTTCCTTTGCAACGTTCATACCAAGCTTGGTGTCATCAGCAAATTTGGAAATCTTCGCAACCATGTCACCATCCATTTCGTTAACATAGATGGTGAATAGTAGTGGTCCCAGGACAGAACCTTGAGCAACACCGCTATTAACGGGCACCCACTCAGAAGCCTGTCCTTCAACACCACCCGTTGCCGTCGGCCTCTCAGCCAGTTCTCTATCCAACCTGCTACGTTTCCGTTTATGTCCAGTGCAGGCACTTTCAGGAGAAGGTGGCGGTGTGGTACCTTATTAAAGGAATTCTGAAAGTCTAAGTAGATAACATCCATCGCCTTATCGCGATCATGCTCATTGAAAACGAAGTGGAAGAATTCCACAAGATTCGTCAAGCATGACCGTTGCCTTCGGAACCCGTACTGGAAACTCCTCAATAGCAAGTTTGACTAAATATGACGTCATTTTGTCCACCATCATGCTTTCGATGAGTTTACCAACTATCGAAGTTAAACTAATATGTCGGTAGTTCGACGGCTGGCTAGAGTCTCCTTTCTTGAAGATAGGAGTCAACCTCCGCTTCACGTTAGTCTCTAGGAACGCATCTAGTCCGCATTGACATGTTGAAGATTTTGCCCAGGTGTCGTGATACCTCATCACGCACGTCTTTCAATACTTTAGGTAGAAACCTGAGCGGGCCAGGGGACTTATTCGTCTTTAGTTCATTGATTTTCTTTTCTACTTCGCTTTGGGTGAAGTTCATTTCCTCCAGATTCTCATCCAAGTAAGAGTACATGGGCTGGGGGATGGGACCACACAATTCAGTGAACACTGAAGACAAGTAGTCGTTCAGGAGATTTGCATTTTCTGCATCTGAGAGCTTTAATTATTCCTCCTCATTCCTCAAAGGGCCAATCGTTCGACGGATTGGTTTACGGCTGTTTACATAACCAAAGTACTCCTTGGGATTCTCATTACAGAGTCTCGCCACTAGGAGCTCGTGGCACGCTTTGCCTCCCTTATGCTTGACTTCACTCTCCTAGCCAGCCTACGGTACTCATCGAAGTCACTAAAAATCTTTGACTGCCAGTACACACTTCTCTTCTCCCCCAGCAGTTGTCCAGTTTCTCGATTAAACCACTTTGGTTGAACAAAAGGCTGACGCAAGCTTTCGCAGGGATAAATCGTTATTGAAGACTCATGAATGTAGATCGGAAACTATTTTCAAATCTTCAGCATTCTCACACCCTTCCAGCCTCACATCAGCCAATCCAGCACGAAGACCTGCAAAGTGTGCTCTTCTCAAATCAAGGTTCCTCGATTCACAAGTCGCAGACTATACCTTAGGAATCTTTACTAAATATCTAACTAGTCGGTGGTCACCGAGCTCCTCGCCTACAGAGAGCCCCTCAACGATGTCATCCTCTGAGCTGAAAACCAAGTCGAGAATATTATTGCCTCTCGTCGGCTCTCTCACCCATTAAATCAGGAACTCGTCTTTCGTGAACTCAGGAGCAGTGTGTTCTTGCCACAGGGTTCTCTGGTTTCCCAGTCAACTTGGGTGTTGAAGTCTCCCATGACGATACACACTATGTCTTCAACAAGTTCACCCAGCAGCCGGTACAGAACTCTGTGCTTCTCAACGAGTTGGGCAGGGGGTCTATAAAGCAGCAGGGTCCTGTATCTGGCAGGACCTATCTCTAGGTCTATACCTAGTAGTTTGTGGTCAGATATAATGTTGCAGTTCGTCGTTTTGAATGTATCCCTAACATACAACATCACACCGCCACCCTCTCTGTCTAGCCTGTCTTTTAGGAAGAGTTGGTAACCGAGAATCGTGAATTCACCTTCAAAATCTCGGTTCGAGGTTTTTACCCACGACTCTGTTATGGCCACCATCTCAGGTTCTTCCGTCGCTACGAGGCCACGAAGCTCAAGAAACTTGTTCCTGATTGACCTCGCATTAAACCAAAGACCTTACAGGGAGTCCCCAAATGTAGGACTCCCTACGCTCTTCCGTTTCCCCTCATATTTATCTCTCTACCCCTAGGCGGTGGCGTGGTGGCACCCTTTCTAACGACCTCCGAGAATGTCGTTCCAGGAGTGACACGGCCGTATTGGTGTACGTCCGCCTTCACTCGGGGCCGGACACTCCGTTGATTCCACCCCACGACATCCTGTATCATGTTAGAGAGTACAGCCTTTCTTTTAAAGGAAAGGTGCACCCCATCCCTTTGGTATAGGTCGTTCCTACTATAAAAGGTGCAGTAAGGGTCTACAAAAAGACCCCCTCCGCCGTGCACAGATCTGCCAAGCGTCGGTTCAAAGAGACGTTCCTCCAGTGAGCGGTCCGGTTGGACCTCTTCTCGGGAGCATTCCGACCAGGACACGTCTGCGGGTTTTCAACCCACAGACGTCCACAGCTCCCATCACCGTCTGAAGAATCTTAGCTGTAGGGCCCTCCCTACCTCATCTGAGGTAGAGGTCGTTGTCATTTACCATCACGACAACGACCGAGCTCTCAGAACTCTCAGATTTCTCCGCATGTACTCTAATTTGGGCGTTTCCCCGTCCAGGCAGACAGCTTACCTTTACACTGGTGCGAAGGCGGGCCGCTAGCAGGGGTTGCAGGTCCCGCGCTTGAAAATCACCAATAAGGATGACCCTCGCACATTTAACTGTTGGGCACAGTTTTTCCTTTCGGGAGCCACTTATCCGTTTCCTCTTTCTTCTCTATATTTCTCTTCCTTTTCTTCTTCTTCTTCTTCTTCTTCTTTTCTTCTTTTTGGCTCTTTGAGCCAGCAGTCCTGCAGCAGAATACTCATGCTCTGAGACGTTGGGTGTCTTCTTCCCTTCGGAGCCTCCTAAGCACTTACACCTCTCCGATCTCAAGAGGTGAACCTCCCTTTTGAGGAGGGAGTTCTCCTCTCTCAACTGATCAATGTACTCGCCCAGACGTGCCTCGAGTTCGCAGAAGTCACAGACACTAACGGCAGCAGAAGAGAGCTTGTGCGTACCTTTGACTTTTCGAGCTATGTCGGCTGGGGTACCTCTCTTCTGGGTACCCCTGGTAGGGCTTGCATGGCCGATTTGGTCGGAAACGAGGTTCCAGACTAAGTGCGTCCTTCTTTTTTCTACTCTATCCTTCGTTTTTTTTTCCATTTTATCCTGTCTCTTCCACTTACTATACAAAAAAAACAAAAAACCCTACTACTATCATGTCACTCTTACCCTTCTTTCCATCTTTCTACATATAAGAACCTGGCAACTACCTCATGCGTCAGAAGAGAGGCTTTGGAACCTCTTTAAACAACGCCAATCGACGCTCACTGGTTGCGAGAGACTAGGACTAGAGGTGTCCTAGGCGTTGGGTCACGATGAATGGGATGAGGGTAGTGTTCCATTAACTCCTTCTCTGGCGCCTAATTATTGACCATTCACAGTGACCGTTGACAGGTGCCTCTGGTAGCATCGGTCCGAGGTGACGGCCCTTTTTTCCCAGCTTGGTTGCCAGGCCAATAAAAAGCCTTGGGTAGAGTCTCTTGGTGTGGCGTGATATCCATTGAAAGCTACTCCGAGATCCTGGCCGTCGTGAAGGGAACTAGTAGGAGTTTAGTACGGGGCGTGCTCCGTTGTTCACCTGATGAGAAATCGATGGCCCCTTCGGAGACGGTCACTGCTGCTTGGTTGGGAGTCACGGCACGCCGAAGTTTGACGACTCGGTCGGACGAACAGCAGCACATGGAGCGTGCCTTCTGAAAGATCCGAAACGTCTCCGATAGATAGGCGGGAGCGACTCACGCGGGGAGAACTCACCAACCCCCCTTTTTTATCATTGATTGGTCACGAGTTTTCAGAGAGAGAGAGAGAAAGCGCTCAAAATGACAGGCAAAAAAGGACCCGTTCGTCTAAAACACAACTGTGCAACATGCCAGTTAGAAAAGTGGTGCGTTGACATTCCGGAGGGCTGCTACTCAAAATGCAGCCCGGAAAGTATCTGCACTACCTGTATACTGACGCGAGAGGTGAATAATAATAATAATAATGTCTTTTGTAATGCGCTCTTCAAGGCCTGAGGCCTTGACGCAGCTCAGATTCGATGCCTAGAAGAGGCGCCGCCCACTGACGTGTCGGAATCCCCTGGTGCCGTAGTTCTTACCCAAGCGGAGATTCCGGCATCATCTGAGGCTAAGCTAGCTGAGGCGAGAGAAAAAGAAAAAGAATAAAGTTGAAGCAAAAGAAGAACCAAAAATAGAAGAAAAACAGATAAACAAGAAGAAAAAGGGGATAAGAAAAAGAAGGATAAGAATGTGGAGAGTAAAGAGGAAAAGGGGAGGCCTCTTCCACAAGGGAAGACCCCGTCTTCAGAGACCAAGTGTCCGAAGGTCACCCTCATTGGTAACTCGCAAACACGGGATCTGCAGCCGCTGCTAGCGGCTCGCCTTCGCACTAGCGTGAAGGTAAGCTGCATGCCAGGACGGGGTAACCACAACATCAGAGTAGAGGCAGAGAAAGCTCAGATTTCTGAGAATTCAGTTGTTGTTCTGATGGTGAGTGGCAATGACCTCTACCTCAGAGGAGGTAAGGTTGGCCTTAGTGGTAAGACCATCCAAACGGTGATGGGAGCCGTGGATGACATATGGCTTGAAACCCGCAAACGTGTCGTGGCTGGGATGCTTTCAAGAAGAGGTCCATCCCGAACCGCTCACCAGAGAAAAGTCGCAGTGAAGAGAAGGTTGGCGGATCTCTGCACGGCAGAAGGAGTCTTTTTCGTGGACCCCTATCGTACCTTTATCGGTAGAGACGACCTCTACCAAAGGAACTGGGTTTTTTTTTTTTTTAATTAAGGGGCTATCTGGCGACTGCCGACTTAGGCATTAGTCGCCGTAAACAAACAGCCTAGTTCTAGGCTACTTTAAAAATTAAACAGGAAACAATAAAACGAAATAACAATAAAAAAGCAATAACAAAAACAATAACAAAAACAACAACAACAATTAAACTGTGTTAAATGAAAGGGAGAAGGCCAGCCTCCCCCCAAAAGTCAATAAGTCCACTAGTCATGGTGCACGCACTCGTCCAAAGGAACTGGGTACATCTCTCCTTTAAAGGGAAGGCATTTCTAGCCAACCCAAGTCAAGATGTCGTGGAACGCACCCAAAGGTGCGTTCGAAACAGAGCGAAAGCGGACGTGCGCCAGCACGCCCGTGTCACTTCTGAAACGACTTTCTCGGAGGTCCTCACAAAGGTTGCGACCACGAAAATAGAGAGGCTGGGAAACGGAAGAGCGTAGGGAGTCCTGCACTAGGGGACTCCCTGAAAGTTCTGTTCAATGCGAAGTAAATCAGGGACAATTTTCTTGAGCTCCGTGGCCTCGTAGCAACAGAAGAACCCGAGATGGTGGCCATAACGGAGTCGTGGATAAAAACTTCAAGCCGAGATTTTTAAGGTGAATTCACGATTCCCGGTTACCAGCTCTTCCTGAAAGATAGGACAGAGAGAGGGTGGCGGTGTGATGTTGTATGTCAAAGATACTCTCAACTCAACGGATTGCAACATCGTATCCGACCATGAACTACTAGGTGTTGACCTAGAGATAGGTCCTGCCAGATACAGGAGCCTAGTGCTTTACAGACTCCCTGCCCAACTCTTAGAACAGGACAGGTTTCTGTACCAGATGTTGGGCGAACTTGTAAAAGACAGTGTGTATCACCATGGGTGACTTCAATACCCATGTTGACTGGGAAACGAGAGAACCCTGTGGCGAGAACGCATTACTACTGGAGTTCGCGAACAACTCGTTACTGACTCAATGGGTGAGAGAGCCAACGAGAGGAGACAATATCGTCGACTTGGTTTTCACCTCTGAGGATGACATCGTTGAAGAGCTCGGTGGCAGTGACCACCGACTAATTAGATTTGTAGTCAAAGTCCCCAAGGCAGGGCCTGCAACTAGTAAATCGAGGAAACTTGTTTTAAGAAGAGCAGACTTTGCAGGTTTTCGTGTTGGACTGACTGACGCGAGGGTAGAAGTGTGCGATGCTGTTGAAGACTCGTGGAACAGTTTCAAAACCACATTCATGAGTCTTCAATCACGTTTCATCCCTCTGAAATGCCCCCGTCGGTCTTCTGTTCAACCAAAGTGGTTTAATCGAGAAATCGGCCAACTGCTTAGGGAGAAGAGAAATGTGCACCGGCAAACTAAGATCTCGGGTAACTTTGACGAATACCGGAGACTAGCTAGGAGAGTGAAGTCCAGCATAAGGGTGGCTAAGCGGTCTGAGGAACTCCGAGTGGCGAGACTCTGTAATGAGAATCCCAAAGAGTTCTTTGGATATGTAAACAGCCGTAAACCAATCCGTCGAACGATTGGCCCTTTGAGGAATGAGGAGGGGACATTAAAGCACTCAGATGCAGAAAATGCTAACCTCCTCAACGACTACTTCTCTTCAGTGTTTACTGAAGAGTATGGTCCCATCACCCAGCCAATGAGTTCCTACTCGGGGGAAAAGCTGGAGGATATGGACTTCACCGAAGGAGAAATAGAAAAGAAGATCAGTGACCTAATGACGAACAAGTCACCTGGCCCGGATGGGTTTCTATTTAAAGTGTTGAAAGAAGTGCGCGATCAAATGTCACGACACCTGGGCGCAATCTTCAACATGTCAATCCGGACCGAATGCGTTCCTAGAGACTGGCGTGAAGCGGAGGTGACTCCTATCTTCAAGAAAGGAGACCGTAGCCAACCGTCGAACTACCGACCTATCAGTCTGACTTGGATAGTCGGTAAACTCATGGAAAGCATGATGGTGGACAAAATAACGTCATATTTAGTCAAACCTGCTACTGAGGAGTTCCCAGCACGGTTTCCGAAGGCAACGGTCATGCCTGACGAACCTTGTGGAATTCTTCCACTGCGTGTTCAGTGAGCACGATCGGGACAAGGCGGTGGATGTGGTCTACTTAGACTTTCAAAGAGACTTTGATAAGGTACCACACCGCCGCCTTCTCCGGAAAGTGCGAGCGCTGGGCACAGACGGAAAAGTCGCCGGCTGGATAGAGAACTGGCTAAATGGCAGACGGCAAGGGGTTGTGGTGAATGGACATGCTTCTGAGTGGGTGCCCGTTACTAGCGGAGTGCCTCAAGGTTCTGTCCTGGGACCACTACTATTCATCATCTACGTCAACGACATGGACGGTGACATGGTTGCCAAGATTTCCAAATTTGCCCACAATACCAAGCTTGGTATAAACGTTGCAAAGGATGGAAATACTGCCCGCCTGCAGGAAGATCTTGGGAAGATTGGGGAGTGGTCGGACACGTGGCAAATGCCTTTTAACGTGAACAAATGCAAAGTGATGCATATCGCCCACCGAAACCACCAATCTTATTATATCCTTAAGGGCACTGCTATTGAATCCACCGAGACCGAGAAGGATTTGGGTGTAACAATCACTAGTGACCTCAAGCTTTCGAAACAGTGCATTGAGGCGGAGAAAAAGGCCCAAAGGATGTTAGGCTACATAAAGCGCCAGTTTGGATATCGGAACAAGGAGATTGTACTGTGTTTGTACAACTCATTTGTCCGACCGCACCTGGAGTATGCCCTTCTATTTTGGAGTCCTTCCTTTCGAAAGGACATCGCGAGATTGGAACGCGTGCAAGCCAGGGCAACAAACTGATTCCCTCTATTAGACCTAAAAGTTATGAAGATAGATTAAAGGAATTAGATCTGTTCTCGTTGGAAACCCGTAGACTGCGTGGTTAGCTCATCGAAGTTTTCAAAATACTTCGAGGGTTTGACAATGTTGACTACCGGGATATTTTCACACTTGTTGAGAGTAGAACAAGAAATCACGGATTTAAACTTTAACTGAAGAGTTAATACCGCGATCTGTGTGGAAATTTTTTACGTACAGTATCTGTTGTAGTTGGAACGCACTTCCAGTGGCAGTTGTCAACAGTGAATCTGTTGACCAGTTCAAGTCAAGTCTAGACAGGGTCTTGAAAAGTGGCCGTTTAAGGACGTAAAGCATTTGAGCAGAGATGTGCCCGCTCGACTGCTAGTCCAAAGGTACCCTCTTTGAATGGACCGTAAGGTCTTCTATGGTACTTTCTTTCCTTGTTACTCCTGCTACCGAAGTTTTCGCACCATCTGTACACTTTGCATTTTCCGCAGGTTAGTTTGCGAAACTGAGGACCCTTCTTCTTCGTCATCTTAATTACTTTAACGTCCGATTATATGCATTTTTTTTGGTGAGTTTCTCTCGCGTAAGCCACATCCGCCTATTTTAAGGAGGTTTTAAGTCGTTCGGCCAACAGAAACCCCTTTTGACCAAGCACACTAACTCTAAGGTCTCCTCTGGGCCGGACGTCCCCAATAGTGCAGCAGCTCCCAACTAAGCAGCACAAGAACTCTGGCTAATCTGGTTCTCTGATTTTTCGACAGGGCTGCTTGAGGTGTAACTGTCTTTCTACTAATCCCTACTAATCAACCAAAAACGGCCAGACTTAAGGCAAATAGTAAAGCTAAGTGCTCACGACTTAATCCGCGATCTTTTGTTGATCTGGCAACCAGCAAAGTGCTCCAAGGCGTTATTTATAGAGGTTTCAAAACCTCTTCTCACCCGGCATAAGGTAGCTGGTGAGGTCCTTATAACTAAACAACTTATGTATAATAGATAGGTGTGTTTTTTTTAAGACAGTTGAGGAAAGATGGTGAAACTTAGCGCTAACAGAATCGATAAAGCTAATAAGGGGATGCTAGGAGATGCATCAAAGAAGTAGTAGAGAAGTTTGACAACTCTTTGTCCGGATCCTACTAAAGCTACCTTACTGGCATGGGTGACTCTGCCGGACTAGAAAGTACCCCGGTTTAGCTAGCTGAACTCAAGCAGATCGCGCAAGCTCTCTCACCGACGGCAAGGTGGTTGTAGAGAGAGAGTGAAACGTCCTTGGCGTAGAACATAAGCTGTAAAGTCGAATAAGATGAATGGGTCGTAGAGTGGAAGCATAGGATCCAGCGAAAATGGTGGCAGAGTGTACCATAAGCGTGGATGTCGGTCGCGAAACTATTTTGGTTAAAGTAGGCCGCGGATATGGCAAAGATTACAGAGGAACCAGATAAAATCTTGCTGACGTGTCTATTGAAGGTGATGCCTACATTTTCAAGCTTCTGAAAAGGGAGAGGAGGAGCCACCATGGTTAATAAAAGAGGCAAGGCACATCAGATGGAGTACCCACCAGTAACAGCTCCGTTTTGTCATGCTTTAGTTTCAGAAAGTTGTCCAAGAACCATTCAGTAATGGCGTCATTTGCGAATTGTAGATTTGTAAGTCTCAGCAAAAGAGGTTGTGGACAGGAAATATAGATTTGCTTGGCATCATCAGAGAAAGGAGCAGACGCAAACCCGAATCTTGCGGAACACCAAAATTCATATCCGATTTCCTAGACATATCACTCCCGATATTAGTAGACTGTGTACGAGATTAAAGATATGAGCGGAACCAGTTAAGGCTGCTTCCAGAAACCTCGAGGCATTCATGACGATGAAGAAGAGGACTGCGATGAACAGCATAAAAGGCTGCAGGGAGACTAAGAAGTATTCGAATGGAAGACCAACCGCATCGACTGCTCGATTAAGGCATTTAGTTACATTATGGAAAGAAGATTCAATACTTTGACTAGTCTTGAAGCCAGGCAGGAAGATCCAATCGATGGAGCATTTTATTTTAATCCTGACACTCCTCCAATTTGCTTTTTTATTCATATTTGGTAGTCTATTCCTTGGGATCAGAATTTATTTGGCCTCACCAAGCTCAGATAACCTAGGCACATCCGCACAAAGTCTGATTGATAAGAAAACAACCGCCTCCCAGATAAGTTAGCGATCGTTTTTCATATTTTGAAAAAAGGACTCTCTTCAAACTTACCCCAACTTTAAGCGGTTTATCAATCCTATTTATAACTTAGTCTCCGTAACTTCACTTGCAAACACCGCTAAAGAAGACTAAGAGAACACGTTCCCCTGTTGAGGTGACAATCTACTCTGCCTGAGCAGAAATACTATTCAATCCCATTATAGTTCGCCGCAGACTAAAAAACAAAACAGAAAACAAACCACCATTAAACAGCAAGGAAGCAAACACAGCGAGGTCACTATCGTCGACCACGATTTCAAATCATGGCTCCAGGCCAGTAATGGCAATACGCTTCACTCCTTCCCCAACAGGAAACCAGGAATAGCTACTTGCCTGGACTTAAAGTAACCCTCCTCGACTTACAACCATTCATGATGGCCTTTAGAGCGGTTCATCGCAGTTCGTCAACGCTTTGAATTAAATCCGATGCCTTCTCACTTTTTTCCACGAGTTCTCTCTCTATTACTCTTCTCCCATTGGCTCTCAAGTTGCCATATTTTACTTTCCACTGTTGGTTCTGTATTTTACTTGGAAAATTAGCACCGACTCCAACACAACCAACTCAGTGCGAACAATTGCTACCTTAGTTCCATTATTTTTATTCTTCGCGGTCAATGCGATTCATATATAATCCACTTCTATTCCTTGCACAAATTTATTTATTACTCGCATCGAGCTAGTTTCATTTTCTGAAACCTTAACTTTTGTATTCCTTAACTAATCTCCCATAACATTTCATTCTTGAGCATAGATTTTGTCAAATAAAGCATTAAAACTCCGGAATATTTGTATTCATTAACGCAATTACGCGTTCCATCGTTGCTCCCTTTAATTGTATCGACACCCCCTTTAATGATGATCCAAATTTCTTTTCGCATCCATTTTTTTTCTGTTTGCTCTTCCCTACATTCTTTTCCCAACTTAGTTAAGTTAATTGCATCACCAGTTCCTTTCACTTATGGACGAGGTCCTGCAATCAGATGATGAAATTCACATAGATATCAGAGCGACAATCGTTGGCAAGCCCATGGGCACCGGGGGCTGGTCCTTGTTGAAGGGTTATGTGAAGAGAGAACGGTCTTACTGTGTTTTGACACTAACACGCGACCGTGAAAATCTTTCATGGCCCAAGGGAGAGCCACCCGTTCTATGTCAGGGTAGTGTGGATATAGAAACCCCCTTTGTCGCGTTACGTTGATGGAATAGTGGTGTTTTGTTAGCAAGACAGGCGAAAGAGAACAGCGTTGCGATTGTTTCTATGTATGTATTGCAATGTATGTGAAATGTTGATGGAGCTGTCTGCACGCATGCGCTAGATTCGGCGCCCTGCCAATTGGCGGCAAACTCCTAATGATAGCCTAATTTAATTTTGAGTTCGCTGGGGGTCGAACCCGGTGTTTAGAGGTGGAAATCCATCGCCTTATCCACTAGACTAGCGGGAGTTTCCCCTTATAAGTTATCCCTGATTCCTTCTGTTTCTTTCTCGATAATTTTTGTTTTCTTTCTCAGGGAAGCTCTGAAAAAAGGTCGTTGTGTGATCAAGGTGCGAGGTGATCTTGTCTCCATTGAAAATCCAAAGGTAAGAAACTTATTTTAAGGAAGGGGGGGGGGGGTATGTGTGGAAAAATAGCCTTTTCTGGATCTGAGTTGGGGCTGCGTTTTTTTATTAGTGAGATCATTTCGATAAATGACATTACGGAAACAAAGGGAAAGTATGTGTCCATATTTAAAGACGGTATTTTTTCTCCTTCCGATATTTACCCGTTTTAAGAGTTCGTAATTTCTTTAATTGGGCGAACACATGGCCAGTGGTCGTATACATTATCTAGAGTTCTAATTACACACAAAAAAAATGAAAATATGATTCCAAGTGCTTTCGCTTTTATTAGACGAGCCTCATTACCCTGAATGAAGCCTGTCTAAATAAAGGCGAAAGCGCTTCGAAACCTTATTTTCCTATGGGTAATTTGCATCCTTGGTTTCATAAGATTAATGTGAGCTTCTTTATCATTATCTAGAGTATTTGATAAGACCTCAAGCTCTCTATCAGTATGGTAAAACACAATGGGATGGAATATGAAGCTTTATTTTATGTATCTCATCAGCTATTGGATTATTTTGCTGATCCCGTCATAATGACATGGAAGTTAAGACGCTTTTATATGTTGAGAAAATTCCACGTCTTGTGATGATTGTGGCGTCGGGGAGAGGAGTTGGCTTCTTGTCAACACGAATATTGCAACTCCTTGAAAGATGACAGCCCAAAGTTGCAAGGCTAAAAAATGTAAAACATATCGCTCTCATAGGACTCCTTTGAGACTCTCCCAACTAGTTATCTTTTATTTATTTCTCATGGGGGGGGGGAGAATTACTTGGCTCCGCTCGCTCCTCAGGAACAAGTAGTACAAAGAAACCTTATTTAAAACATCTAGTAGTATTAACAATTTCAAAGCCTAGTATTAGGTTCGAATTCAAAGACAAAATAAACTTACTATTTAGTGCTGGTTTCGAAGTGGGAGGGCACGATTTCACCACCAGTTCAACTTATTTCGGTGCGGTGTGGTCCTCTTTAGTGACTATACCATGCGAGGAGACCCGCTTATTATGGGGAACAAAGAAATTTTCGGGATAGTTATGCTCTCGATTTGAACACTTTATGCACTTTTCATAATTTGTCAGTTCACCTAATTTCACACTTTTATATGCAAAACTCTGTTGATATTTTAAATAAATAATCGGGTCCCTTCTTATCTCTCTTGATAGACAAGGTAGAGATGTCGCGGTTGTTTTGAATAGAAACAAACACTGGTCAAATTAAGTTATGCGAGTGTTTGATCGAACGTGGCTACTCGTATGTATCCTTAGTCGAGACCATTTGGGAGCTTTGATAACTTAAGATGTTCAGCGAGAGGGAAGAGAGGTAATGTTGGTTGACCAGTATCCCCAACCCGTCATTAATCAATTGTTTCTTCCTTCTCTGTGGATGCAATTTGATAGGTTTTTGCACAAGAATTTTAAATACAGGGTGTCTCTCAGCTATCTCTAAGCCGTTTTAATTACCTATAACTTTATTATTGTTTTATGAAAAAAACTTGGTAAACATGAAATCGGCGGCGCGAACGATGGGGAGCAAAATATTTCGTCCCTGTTCCAATATGCTTCACCTTTTTGGAGCAAATTCAAGGGGACTGCTCATGAGGGGGTTTATCACTGCGGGGGGACCCCCTTACGATGAGCCTGAGTTTCAATCAATTGGGGGGGTCGGGGGACACAGCCCCCAGTATATAATCATAATTGTTTATAGAATAATGTTCTAACGCTTTTTTAACGTTTTTGTTTAACCAAACGCGCATGAATATGGATGCGCGGGTGAACGAAACATACACGCAAAAAAAACAACAACACTTTTTCAGGCGCGCGCCGATCTTCATGTTTACCAAAAACTTGTACACTTTAACCGTGTTAATGAAAAAAACTTAATTTAACTAAAACCTTTTCATATTAAAACCTAGTGAAGTTTTAATTAAAAAGTGCCAGAGATAGGCGAGACACCCTCTGTATTAACCTCACTTTATCGTCAACGACTCTCTAAGGGTTTCGAAACCCAGGTAAAGTATCAGTGGTCAACCGCATTCCCCGGCATTTAGGGACTATCCTCTACTTGATCACTACAGTCCTCGAAAGAGCAAACAAACAAGAGTAGGGAATTTTGGAAACCTGAACGAAGGCCGCATTATATTAGATGATCCTAAAAAATAACATGCAATAAAATAAGATGGCGCTTGTATGAATTTAACTAGATGTTGTTCTATTTTGTTGTATTTTAGCTCTAATTTTATTCGAACGTGTAATTTCTGTGCTTCCGGTGCGGTGGCCTTTACCTCTAGTCCTTTCCCCCACCTTTCCTCTTTGCCCGGAGTGAGCACTTACCTTTGTTGATTCTCAGGCAGCCCTAACTGGGCTGCAATTCTTCTTCCGCCTGCTTTTTCCACCTGTCGGCCCTTTTCTTCCGCCTGCTTTTCCCACCTGTCTGCCCTTTTCTTCCGCCTGCTTTTCCCACCTGTCTGCCCTTTTCTTCCGCCTCTTCGCCCTTTTCTTCCGACTGTTTTCCCTCTTCCCCACCTGCTTGCCTGCCCACTTCCTCCACCTGTTTGCCCCCTTTCTCCATCTGCTTGCCCTCATTCTCCACCTGCTTGCCCCTCTTTTTCTACCTGTTTTCCCCTTCTTTCCCCACCTGCTTGCCATCTTCCTCCACCTGACTTCCCTCTTCTTCCGCCTGTTAGCCCTCTTCCCCCACATGCTTTCCCCCTTCCCCCACCTGCTTGCCCTCTTTCTCCACCTGCTTCCCCCCTTTCTCCACCTGCTTCCCCCCTTCTTCCGCCTATTAGCCCTCTTCCCCCCCATGCTTGCCATCTTCCTCCACCCGCTTGCCCCCTTCCCCCAAATGCTTCACCTCTTTCTCCACCTACTTGGCTTCTTCCTCCATCTCCCTGCAGGGAACTCCCCTGTGTAGCCCATTACACCTGGTTCCTGTAGGAGTTGCACGTCCTCCCGACCTGAGTGCAAATTAAGGAATCGCCGTCATTGAACTCTCTGATGGGGCCCGGGAAAGTTGTTGGTGCACTTGTCCCTCGCTCCCTCTCAGCGCTACTTTAGCTTTATTTATTTATTTTTAGTATTATTATTGCTGTTATTATTATTATCGTTATTATTACGACTATCCCCTCACCCTTTTATCTACCCTCACTTTGTACCAGGAGGAACTGTTCTCACCTAGACAGAGTTCGGTCCGCTAGACATTGTGCCTGAGTATTTGTAAATGATCACATTCTTGAACCTTCTGATCTTATGGAGATTTTCTCTTAATCTCACAAGGCATTGCGAGGTCATAGTAACCTTACTTCCATGCATTCATTCTTTTCTCAAACTAATCATGGCTACAACTGAGATGAAAAGTGGAGGGGCTCCGTTCTAACAACTTATATGCGGCAACCTCCCTTTTGCCATCTTTGGAGCCCCTCCCCATGTGCTTTCTTAGAAGCACCTCCAACCCTCCTCTATCGTAAGGAGAGTTACTCTTCTCCTACGCCTACGATTGAGACCGCCCCCTTCCCACCTTCTTGGGAGTCGCCCATGAGCGATTCTACCTCTGCACCAGCGGCGTCCCCTCCTTTCTTTTCTCAGGGGACTGCCAAAAAAAAAACCCGTAAGGGGCGCAGCGATTCGCCTTACTGGCCGCCGTGCTGACGATACTCAGCGCCCCGTCCAGCCCCAGCTTAGCCTCTTCTCCTTCTTTCAGATAGCCTGTATTTCTCCACTACTTCCCACTTCAGAAAAAAATGGAGGTCCCCTCCCCTGTGCTCTCGTAGGGGACCCTCCAAATCTTTCTAACCGGAGAGGAGGCTTACTCCTCTCCTTCGACTATGGGTGTAGGGGAATCCCTCTCACCCCCTTGTCTGGAGATACTTTCAGCACCTCCCTCGCCTGTCCCTTGTGCTCGGGACAGATTCGTGCACATTGACTTGTGGACTTGTTGACTTCTTGGGGGAGGCCGGCCTTCTCCCTATTATTTAAGCAAGGTTTGTTTGTTTTTTTGTTTTGTTTTGTTGTTTTTTTGCATTTTTTTTTTTTTTTTTTTTTTTGTTTGTTTTTTTCCTTTAGTTGCACGCTCCTGCGCCGGGGGGACCTCTCCCCGACGCACCAGCTTGCTTCCTTTCTCCCTTTTGGGGTGTTGTTTTTTTTTTTCTCTTTAATTTTATTTTAAAGTAGCCTAGAACTAGGCCAGTTTTAATACGGCGACTAATGCCCAAGTAGGCAGTCGCCAGATGAGCTCTTAAAAACAAAAAAAAAACAGCACCTCCCTCTTCCCAGCCGCAGTCCCCCCTTTACTTTCCAAGGGGACTGCCAAGAAAGCCAGCAGGCAGCCCATAGCCGACCGCTCCACATTGAAGTGGCTCGGTATGGCAAACCCCCTTAGGGGGGAAAGGGATTCCAGGCCCCACCGGTCGCTTCCCTCAAAACATCTGCTGGTGAGAATATTGAACCTTGCCGGGGTCAAGACCTGTACCTCCCCAGACTCGACTTGTCACAGCGCGGCCAATGTTACCTGTGATGTCTTGGGGGGATGGCCAACTGGAGGACCCCCTGAGATAGACATGGTCCTTGAGGCAACCCAGCCTCAGATGGTAGGGCCTTTCATGGGAGCGAATCTGGGCTCGGCGTTAAGCACCGAAACAGAGTCCGCCCCTATGCAAGGTTCTCCTCAAACGGCTACTGTTTCCAAGGCAGTACAATGAGGAGAGGGATCTTCTTCTCCAACCGGTGCCCCTACGACTACCAGGACGTTCTCCATCTCAGAAAAGGACCTTGCTGAAGCCGGTCCATCCGGCCTGGGGGCTCCTGCCGGCGGAGGGGAGAAGTGGGTTCATTCCCCGCCCTCCTCTCCTAAAAAGAAAAAAAACAGAAAAAAGACTCGGGGCTCCTCTCCATCCGCGGGAGCTGCAGGGACGGATGGGTCTGCTGACACTTCGGTAAGCGACCAAGCCAAGATCTGCACATCCGGCCCCTCTGTCCCCGGGTGCGGAGCCCCTGACTAAGACAAAAAGTGCTAGCGCGCAGAGTGGAGCCTCGACTACATCGGAGCCCCTCATTCAAAGATTACCCGGCGTTTTCGAGCCCGCTAGCTTCAAACGCTTCCTCGTTATTCGCTCCATTGATGGCACCATGTTGGCTAAGGGCAACATGGTCCATCAGAGGAGAACTATAGCTAGTGTGATTGGTATAGAGAGCCGAAGATGACCCGTTTCTCGGGTGGGAGCGTTTTGGCGAATGTGCATCGAATCCCTACGAGGCGGCGATGATTAGTGCCCTTCAGCCACTTGATGGCACGCCTATGAGTGTGACGCCGCACTCTATCATGAACTTCGCGAAAGGAGTAGTTTATGCAAGGGAACTCGTAGAATACTCCATCGAGGACCTTACCTTAGAGCTGGCCGACCATGAGGTGGTCAAGGTCGGACGTGTGATGAGAAAACAGGGAGGGGCCTTGAGACCCACCCCTACACTCCTTTTCATCACGTTCGATTGTGACAAGCTCCTTGAGTCGGTGCGTGCCGGTTGGTATCGCTACCGCATGAAGGCATTTGTGCCACAGCCGCCGAGGTGCTAGTACTGTCACCGTTTCGGCCATACGAATCGCTCATGTAAACGTGGTAAGTCCGGATCACCCGAAGTCTGTGTAAATTGCTTCAAGGCCGCTCACGATAAGTACAAATCGTGTGTGGCCAACTGTGTCAATTGCGGAGAGCCTCACCCTGCTTCTTCGAAGTAATGTAGTTCATATCTCCTTGAGAAAAAAATCCTGGCCGTTCAGGCTCAGGATCGTCTCTCATTCCGCGAGGCTAAGGACTTGGTCCTGTCGCGCCCGGCTCTGCCTGGGACGTCTTACTCCTTAATGCTAAGAAAGACACCCTCTGCTTCTGGCTCATCCAGGCCAACGAGCACGGTTGTTTCAGCGCCCATTTGGGGCCCTTCTGCGGGATCTACTCAACCCAGGTGCTTCCCTGGTAAAGCTGGCGGCATAAAGAGTTCACACCCAACCCTAGCTAAAACCAGGGCTTCCCCGTAAGGCGTAAGGCGAAACGGCTACGCGCCTCCACCGAGACGTTAGACTCACAGGAGGCAACACCCCTGAAGTTGGTCCCCAGGCCATCTTCCCGGGTTCCTAAAGCTGTCCCCCGAAAGAAGGACACCAACAAAGGAGCTTTGCTCCTTCGCCCACGCCTAGTGGTGGGCTGGGTGGCTTAGAGTTTGAGACGGTGGTTCCTTGAAAAGAGGGCCCCCCACCTCCGAAGCCGCAACGCCCGCCTAAGGTTTCGATGCGGAGGGAGGAAAAGACTCGCATGGCCAGCCCAACCTCCCCCAATAAGTCCTCGAAGGCGACAGCGCCTTCAGCGCATTATCTGGCCAACAGCGCCCGTGGCTCTGCCTGCGGGAAGCGTACGGCCATTTCTGTGAGGGTCTTCTCTCAAAGAGGGCCCCCGCGTCTTCTCTGAGCTGCTAGGCCTGGAGGGCATCTTCCTTTAATGGAATTGCCGCGTACTCCGGGCCAACTGGGAGGAGCTGCGGAGGCTCGTCTCGTCCCGTTTCCCGTTAGCTATTTTTCTGCCGGAGACCATGCTAGGCGCGTGGCCCCTGCCCGCCCTCCCGTGGTATAAGGGTTTTGCGACCCCACCACCACGAGATTGGGGCCGGGCGGAGGATGCTCGGTTTACACCCGACATGATATCTCCGTTCTTCTTTTCACTTTAGATACCTCCTTTCAGGTAGTGGCTGTGCAGCTTCACCTTGATAGGAGGTATACTGTTATTTCTGCGTACATTTCATCGTCAACTGACTTCGACACGGGGGACTTCCGCCGCCTCGTGGCACGGTTGCTGAGGCCCTTTCTCTTCCTTGGAGATCTGAACGGCAGACATCGTCTCTGGGAAAACTACTCAATAAATCCCAGGGGACAAGTCCTTAGTGATCTGATCGAAGAGCTTGAGATGTAGTGTCCTAAATGTGGATGAGTTTACGCATCACTCGGTGGTGCTGAGCGTGGGCACAGTGGCCTGCATTTCAGGAAATGACTGAATTCTCTATCTCAGTCGAGGAGTTTAGGTCGGTAGATGAGGCCGTTGAGTTCTTCTCCGGCAACCTCATCGCCGCAGGCCTGACTACTATTCCCAGAACTTTTGGCCGTTTTGCACGCCGACCTCTCCCTTAGTGGTCGGCTGAGTGCGAGACGGCCCTCAAACAGAAGCGTTATGCCTACATGCGTTATAAGCACCGCCCGAACGATTTCACTGTCGGTGTATTTCGTCGGGCTAAGGCTAGGTTACGGTATATTTCGAAGCACGCCCGCCGCTCCTCTTCGCGGGCATACGTGTCTTCATTTAACGGGAAAACCCCACCTAGCATAGGTGTGGAAGCGAGTCAAACGGATTCGGGGCAAGTTCTCGCCTGACCCCTCTCGCGTTCCCCAGGAGAATGGGACCGCAATCTCGGACCCCGCGTCCGTGGCGGAATCGTTCGCGACAGCTTTTCCGCATTCTCTAGCCATCCGCGACATCACGACATGCAATGCTGCTCCGCCAGCATTCAATGCACGTCGTGATGTCGCGGAAGGCCGCCGGCTGGACTTTACCTACAGAGGCGGAGAACCCTTCAACGACCGGTTTACTGTTAGTGAGTTGCGTTCCGCTCTTGTTTCGTGCGCGTGCGCGGACACCGCCCATTGTCCGGACGATGTCCCGTACGCCATGCTTCGACACCTAGGTTAGCGAGGCATGGCCTTTCTGATAGATTTGTTCAACAGGATCTGGGTGGAGGGTCTCCTCCAAGATTCCTGGCGAATCGCTACTGTGCTCGCCTTTCGCAAACCGGGCAGAGATCACTCTACTCCAGCCGGTTTCCGCCCAATCTCTCTAACCTTTTGCGTGTGCAAGTTGATGGAGAAATTGTAAGTATTAGATTAACCTTTTTTCTGAATGGCGGAGGCCATCTGTCTTCTGCACAGTGCGGCTTCTGCAAGTTCCACTACACATCGGATGCTCTGCTCCGACTGGAAAATTCCATCTGCGAGGCCTTCCTTCGTAGACAGCACTACGCCACGGTGTTTTTCCATCTGGATTAGGCCTATGATACCGCATGGCGATACGGTATCATGGAGACTCTCCACACGATGGGGGCGAGAGAACGCCTTGTAATCATTATGTTTGGGTTTTTGCCAGATCATTGATTCTGCGTACGGATTGGGGGAGCCCTCTCCGGCCCAATGGATCAGGAACAGGGTATCCCGCAGGGAAGTGTCCTCAGTGTCACACTCTTTGCCCTGAACATCAAGGGCATCACCTTGGTGCTGTCGGAAAATGTTCTCGCTACGCTATACGTGGACGTCCGTTCGATCTCTTTTGGCGCCGCCCAGATGCCATTCTGGAGCGTCGACTCCAACAGGCATTGAACCGCGTCTCTCGCTATGCCGAAGCGCACAGGTTTCGGTTTTCCTTGGCCAAGACTAAGGTGATGTACTTCTGCCGCCATCCACGGCTCCACCGTGACCCAGACCTGTTTCTTAATGATGTACGCCTGGAAGTGGTTGAATCGCACTGTTTTCTTGGTCTGGTATTTGACCGACGCCTCGCCTGGTAGGCTCATATTTACAGCCTGAGGGTCTCTTGTACCCGTGCCATGGATATTCTCCGACCTGTGATGTTCAGCGCTTGGGGCGCTGAGAGGGCTACTGTCTTACTTTTTTGTCATTCCTTTGTTTCTTCGAAGCTCGACCTCGGATGCTTCCTCAGGCGAGCTTGTATTGCGGAAGGTGGACTCGATCCACCAAACTGGCCTTCGCCTGGCGACAAGTGCCTTCCGCACTTTCCCCATTGAGAGTATACTAGTCGATGCTGGGGAGATGCAACTCGCTCTTCGCCGTGTACAGTGCATTATTTCCCCTTCGCTTGAGCAAGGTGCCTCCCTCAATCGCCAACAGCTCTCACTGAATCCGCAGCTGATTTCGATGGTGCCTATGCATCCGAGAGACGACAGTTATACTTTCAGCCCTTTGCGTTTAGGTTCAGGAAACTCCTTCGAGAGCAAGGTATAGCTCTCGGGCCGATAGCGCCCCTGGTTCTGCCCAGACGCCACCCTGAAGGGTCCTACATTTGGCTATTTGTCGCCACACCTCTACTCCCAAAGCTTGTACAGCGCTGAGAGTATTGCGTTTGGCCTTTTTGGTGCACATCTCGTGTCACGCTCTAACCGTGCCAGTGTATACGGATGGCTCCAAGTCTCAAGAAGGGGTCAGCTTCCACGCCGTATCCCCTCTGTTTGAAGTCAGCGGGCTCTGTCAGTCGCTGCGTCTGTCTTCTCGGCCGAGCTGGTGGCAATACACCACTCAGTACGGAAGATTACGCGACGTGCCCGGTTTGGAGACCGGATTGTGATCTATAGTGAATCACGAAGCGCCCTTAGTGCTCTCGGAGCATTGGAATCTCCGCATCCCCTGGTTCGCGATATCCGTGACGCCACGGTTTTGGCAAGCCGGGCGGATGTCGAGATTATCTTCTGTTGGATTCCTGAACATGTAAGAATTGCGGGAAATGAGCGTGCCGATGATGGCGCCAAAGACTCCGCGAGGACTCTGCGATCGGACCAGCGTTTTGCTCTTCCTTACACCAACTACATGGCAGGAATACGGGCTGCTTGGCAAAAAAGATGGGAAACGGTCGAAGGGAACGTAATGTTGCGTGCCATTGCTCCGCGACTGTTCCCATGGACCTACCCCCCAATGCCGCGAAGGCTTCAGTTTGCTTTCTCTCGTCTCCGAATTGAACCCACTCGCGGGACGCTCCGCTATTTGATCGAGCGCTCGTCAGCGCCCTACTGTGAAGATTGCGTTATCCCCCAGACTGTTGGGCATATTCTTGTTGAATGTGCCAGTCTGAGCAATCTCCGTGCACGTTATATGTCTCGGTACCGGGATGGGCGGGTTCGCTACCGCCTGTCCCTTGTACTCGGGATGAGTTCGTGCACACCGAACTGTGGACATTTTTTGACTTTTTGGAGTAGACTGGCCTTCTCCCCTTTATTTAAATAGTTTGTTTTTTGTTGTTGTTTTTTCTTCTTTTAGTAGGTCACATGTTCCTGCGCCGGCGGGGAGGCGGACCTCCCACCGACGCCTGAGCTTGCCTCCTGCTTATTACCTTTTTCTTTGTTTTAATTTACTGATGTTTTTTTTATTTGTTTTTTTTTTAGCATCTTCTTTTAAAGATGGCTAATTTTAGGCAATATTGAATACGGCGACTAATGCCCAAGTCGGCAGTCGCCAAATGAGCTCTTTAAAAAATAAATGCCAAGAAAAACGGCATGCGTCTCAGAATTGAACGCTCCCGGTGGGTGCCAACCCCCTTAGAGGAGTAAGGGATAGCGGCGCCCGTCGGGCCGTGCCTCCTGCAGTACTGGATTCCTGAGGAGCCCACAATACGGATTCGTGATACCTTGTGGGGGGGGGGGTGCACACGGACCTCCACCCCCCCCTAAGCTGGACATGATCCCGGAGGTGACTCAGCCCTAGATTCTTCCATTAGTGCAAAACGGGGCTCGCTGCCTAACACCGAACCTGAGTCCCCCATCCTTTGTGCAAGCTTCTACTCAGGCGGCATCGGGACACCGATGACTCACAAAGAGTGGAGAGACCTCCTTCCCCGGCTGGTGCCCCTCTGACAGCTAAGAGCTTCTCCATCTCGGAGAAGGATCTTTCCGAGGACAGTCCGTCCGGCCTAGAGGCTCTTTTCGGGGATGGAGAGAAGCATGTTACACCCAGCCTTCCTCTAGAAAAAAAACAAGGAGACAAAGGACTAGGGATTCCCCCCCCCCTCCTCCTTCGAGCACCGTCGTTTCCGCGCCCATTTAGAACCCTTCTGTGGGTACTACTCACACCGTTCGCTCCCCTGGTATGGCTGCGGGCACAAGGGGTTCACACCCAGCCTCAGCTCAAACCAAGGCTCTTCCATCCTCACCAGTGTGACCTTTTTCCGTAGGGCCAAACTGCCGCGCGACTCTACTGAGTCGTTAGAGTCACGGTTTGGCAAAACCCCTGGAGGTGGTCGTGAGGCCGTCTTCCAGGGTTTCTAAAGCTACTACCCGAAAGGAATAGAGAACTAAAGTAGCTTTGACGCATACGTTCCCACCCAAGGCTGGACTTGCTAACTCGGAGACTGGATCACACAAAGGAGGAACCCCCGCCTACAGTTTCGTACTGGAGGAAAAGACTCGAATAGCGAGCCAAATTTCCCCGATAAATCCTCGAAGGAGATAGCGTCGTATTCAGCCAACAACGCCTGGAGTTCTGGCTCCAGCAACCTTACGGCCATTCCCTTGAGGGTCTTTTCTTCGAAGTAGGCCCCCGCAGACCCTCCGAGCTAGGCCCGGAGGACATATTCCTTTAAATCAAAAGCCACAGAATCCCTATTCCTTTGTTTCCTTGTTTTTTTTTGCTGTACTTCTACAGGAGACCATGCTAGGCACGTGCTCCCTGCCAATCTTCCATGGTTCCATGGGTATAAAGGTTTTGCCACCCCACCATCACAGGATGGTGGCTTGACAGGAGGATACGCCATTTACACACGACATGATGTCTCCATTCTTCTCTTTGCTCTAGATACTTCCTTTCAGGCAGTAGCAATGCAGCTGCACACGAATAGGAGGTATACTGTTATTTCTCCGTATATTCCAATGTCAGCCGACTTCGACGCGTCGTGGAATGGTTTTCGCTTCATGAACTGGTTGTTGATGGCTTTTTCCACTGCGCGGAGATTTGAACGGTAGGCAACCTCTCTGAGGAGACTAGTCGATTAATCCTAGGGGTCAGGTCCTTGCCGACCTGATCGACGAGCTAGATGTAGATGTCCTAAATGTGGATAAGTTTACATATTACTGCCCGAGGACCTCTTCATTTTTCCTGTGGTGATATGTAGCTTTGCTCTCCGGATGCATAGCCTGATTTTGGATGAGAGGTTGTCGATGCCTTCTATGGTAGTGATCCCTTTCCCATCCAAATATTAGTTTCTGGACTGCTGCAGCCTGAGAGACTCCCCCGAGGTACTTGACGTGGGCGCGGTGGTCCGCATTTTAGGAAATGATTGATTTATCTGTCCCAGTCGAAGCCGTTGAGTTCTTCTCTGGCATTGCCGTGGGCCTAACTACTATTCCTAGAATGTGTAGCCGTTTTGCACGCCGATCGCTTCCGTGGTGATCAACCGAGTGTGAGACATCCCTCAAACAAAAGCGTTATGCCGACATGCGCTATAACCGCCGCCCGAGTGATTTCACTGTCGGTGAATTTCGTCTAGCTAAAGCTAGGTTCCGGTATGTTTCGAAGCACGCCCGGTGCTCCTCTTGCCCGGCGTACGTGTCTTCAATTAATGGGAAGACCCATCGTGAAGAGTGTGGAACAGAGTTAAAAGGATTCGGGGCAAGTTGGCGTGGGATACTGTCCCGTTCTCTCGGAGTATGGGACCGCAATATCGGATCCAACGTCCTTTGTAAAGTTCTTCGCGACCACTTTCTTCGCTTCCCCTAGCCGGGATGCCCCTCTGCTAGCATTCAATGCATGCCGTGATGTCGCTGAATACCTCCGACCTGCCCTTACCTTCAGAAGCGGAAAGCCTTCAACAATATGTTTATATTGAATGAGTTGTGTTTCGCTATCGCTTCATGCGCGGACACCGCCCTTGGGCCCGAAGATGTCCCGCGTACCATACTTCGACACCTGGGTGAGCGAGGCATAGCTTTTCTATTAGATTTGTTCAACAGGATTTGGACAAAGGGTATCCTTCCAGACCCCGGCGAATGGCTACTGTGCTCGCTATTCGCAAACCGCAGAGAGATCACTCTACCCCGACTGAATTTAGCCCAATCGCTGTCACCCCCTGCATGTGCAAGTTGATGGAGAAATTGGTAAATGTTAGAGTAGCCCTTTTCTTAGAAGGCGGAGGCCCCCTGTCTTCGTCGTGGTGCGGATCCCGCAAGTTCCACTCCATGTCGGTTGCTCTGCTCCAAATGGAAGATACCGTCTGTGAGGCCTTCCTTCGTAGACAGCACTACGCCTCTGTGTTTTTGATCTGAAGAAGGCTTATGATACCACATAACGATAGCTTATCAAGGAGACTCTCCACACGATGGCGGAGAGGGGACGCCTCCCAATCTTTATATCTGAATTTTTGCTAGATCGTCGATTCCGTGCACTGTTGGGCGCACCCTCTCTGGCCTGATGGAGCAGGAAAAGGGTGTCCTACAGGGAAGTGTCTTCAATTTAACACTCTTCACCCTGAGCATTAACGGCATCACCTTGGTGCCATCGAAAGATGTTTTCGTTAGCTCTACGTGGACATTTCAATCTGTTTTAGTGCGGCCTAGATGCCACTTTGGAGCGTCGACTGTAACAGAGATTAAACCGCGTCTCTCGCTATGCCGAAGCGCAGAGCTTTCAGTTTTCCTTGGCCACGACTAAAGTGGTGCACTTCTGCTGCCATTCACAGCGACACCCAGACCCGGACTTATTTTAAACGTGATTCGCCTGGAAATGTTTGATTCGCACCATGAAATTCGTCTTGTTTTCGTCCAAGGCCTCACCTGGGATGCTCATATTCGCAGTCTCTGGGTCTATTGTACCCACGCCCTAGATATTTTTCGTTATGTGTCGTTCTGCATTTAGGGTGATGATAGAGTTATTGCCTTGTTTTTCTATTGATCTTATGTTCGTTCGAAACTTGACTACGGATGCGAGATTTAGGCATCCGCTGCCGAGCGTATATTGCGGAAGGTGGACTCAATCCACTAGACCGGTCTAAGCTGGCGACCGGTGCCTTCCGCACGTTCCCCATTGAGGGCCTACTTGTTGATTCTGTGAGATGACACTCGCTCTGTGCCGTACACTGTGCATTATTCACCTGGAATTGTGAGGCCGGTGCCTCCCTCAGTCGCCAACGGCTCTCACTGCAAACGCAGCCGATCACGACGGTACCTATGCCGCCGAGAGACGCCAGTCATACCCGGAGCTCTTTGGGTTTAGGCTAGGAAACTCCTTCGAGGGCTCGGTGTAGCTTTGGGACCAGTGGCACGTCTGGTGCTGCCCAAGACGTTATTACTTTTGACTATTTGTTGCCATGCCTCTGTTCCCAAAGCTCCAACCCTGCCGGCAGTATTGCGTTCTTTATTTTTGGAGCAAACTCCGTGTCACGCTGTATCGATTCCAGTGTACATGGATGGTTGCAGGTCCCAGGTGAAAGGAGGGAGGGTCGTTTTCCACGTCGTATCCCCTCTGTTTGAAGTCAGCGTGTCTCTACCAGGTACTGCGTCTGTCTTCACGCCGACTTAGTTGCAATACACAGATCGGTACAGGAGATAACGCGTCGTGCCCGGTTGGGAGACCAGATTGTGATCTTTATCGACTCACAAAGTACTCTCAGTGCTCTCTGGGCATTAGAATCTCCTCACCCGATGGTTCGCGGTATTCGTGTCGCTACAGTTGCCGCTCGCCGACTGGATGTCGAGGTTATTTTCTGCCTGGTTCCTAGACATGTCGGAATTGCAGGAAATGAGCGCGACGATGAGGGTGCCAAAGAGTCCGCGACGACTGGGCAACCAAACCAGCGTTTCGGTTTTCCTCGCATCTACTACATGGCAGGAATCAAGACACCCCTCTGGGCTGCTCGGCAAAGAAGATGAGAGACAGCCGAGGAGAACTTAAAGTTGCGTGCCATTGCGCTGCCACTTCTCCCATGGCCCTACCCTTAATGCGGAGACGGCTTCAGGTTGCTTCTGTCTTCTCCAAATTGGGCACACTCACAGTACGCACTGCCATTTGATGAGCGATCGCCTGAATCTTATTTTGACGACTGCGTCGTTTCCCGGACTGTTCGGCACATTCTTGCTGAATGTCCCAGTATGGGTGATCTCCGCGCACGTTACGTTTTCCCGTTCCGGCATGAGTGCGGTCGCTGCCGCTTGTCCATTGTACTTTAGGCTGGTTCGTGCACACAGACTTGCGGACTATATGAATTTTTGGATGAGGCTCACTTCCTACACCTTATTTGACTCTTTGTTGTAGGACGTATGTTCCAGAGCCGGGGAAGGCGGCCCTACCCCCGACGCCGGAGCGCGCTTCCTTCTTGTTGCTTTTTTACTTTTCGCATTTTTATTTGTTGTTTTTTATGTTATTTGTCATGTTCTTGTTTTTTAATATACCTTAGTATTAGGCTTTCCGTTAATTACGGCGACTTTTGCCCTGGTAGCCAGTCGCCAGATGGGCTCTTAAAATTAAAAAAAAAAATCTTGCGTCGAGGGGAGCTGAGTCTGACCCCGACGCCTGAGCGTGCTTCCTTCTTCTTTCCTTTTTTGTTCTTTTGTGTTTTATTTTTTCTCTTTTGGGTGCCTTTTGCACTTTGTTCTTAATATTACCTAATATTAGGGTTTGAAAGATTAGGGCGACTTATGCCCAAGTAGGCTGTCGCCAGGGGCGATAAAAAAAAATCCTGCTTGCCCTTTCCTCCACCTACTTGCCATCGTCCGTCTCCTTGCTCACTTATTTCCCTCTACTGCCCTCTTCTTTCCGCATGCTTGCCCTCTTTCTTCCTCTGCTTGCACTCTTCTTCCGGCTAATTGCCCTCTTCCTCCCCCTGCTTCGCCTACTCTTCCGATTGCTTACTCTCCTTCCTCACCCACCTTTTCCTATTATTCCGCCCGCTTGCTCTATTTTTCTGCCTTCTTTCCCTATTCCTCCCCCCTGCTCGCGCTATTCTCCCCCCCACCTCTCTATTCTTCACCCCGCCTCTATTCTTCCACTCGCTCGCTCTATTCTTCCGCCTGTTTGCTCTCTTCTTATCCTTGTTTGCGCTCTTCCGTCTGCTTGCCTTCTCCCTCTGCCTCCTTGCCCTCTACTTCCACCTAATTCTTCATACCCACTGTGGGAGGCGCCAATTCAGCCCCACTTTGTCCTTCACTCAACCAAATTCAAGTTGCAACGAATAACACGATTTTCCCCGCTCTTCCTCTGGGCGGTTAAAGAACCGCAATCGAGCCCGAAATAGCCACTTCCCCTTCCCAAAAGGAGACGCCAAAATGTAGGCTGGATTCCATATCATACGTACCTCGTCCCCTGCCCCTTTTGCCCCCCCCCCCGCCTCCTCCAATGTGACGTGCACCGACGAGACGCCGGCGCAGATCGACCAGGGATCATTCATTGTCAGAGTCAAAATTTGAGGGGAAAGGGCTGCTGCGGCCACAAGGCGGAATCAGGGGTCAGGGGTAGCGGAGGGACGGGACAATGAGATCAAATGATGATAAAAAGGAAGGGGAAGTGTTAATGTTTAGGAGAGAGTGTAGTGGGGGAGGGGGGTTCCTTGTGAGGCAAGTGCGTTTAAAGGAAGAATACCCCAGTACAAAAGATCGTTAAGTTGTACCTTTAACTCTCATTCAGATATTTTATTATTATTCTTTTTATACCTTTTCCCCTCTCAATCCAGGGTTGGAAAATCAAAAAACCCAGCTCTAAAAAACCGGGGGTTTATTACCGGTTTTTTTCTAAAAAATTTCACTTTTTTTCAAGAAATGGATGCTACTTATCATTATTTTATTCATGTTTATGATTTCAACAAATATGTATCAAATTAAGGTTATTTCTCTGATACTGACTCATAATTCATCTCTCCTTCTACAGGTTATGGCTATCATGGGTACCCACAATTCTCGATCAGTGATCTGTTACTGTGATCTATTCTTACTATAATATAATTATTAAACTAAGTAATTATTAATATTATATAAAAATAGAGATAGCTATTCTTTTTCTATGTTATTCTAATGCTTGTAGCTTTTGTTTTTTGAAAAAAAAACGAGATTTGAAAAAACCCAGGATAAAACCCGGGTTTTATTGGGCTTTTTCAATTTTTTTTTTTTGCCAACCGTGTCTCAATCAGTTGCCTTATTTTTCCCCCCCAAAAATGATTTCGCTCTCTGATCACTGCTTTTTTCCGTCGTTTTGCTCTGCTTGCCTATGGGACAAGGCCTGGTTGGAAATATAGCGTAGGTGGACGCAATTATCGGACACGTTGCTTTATATCAATATACAGAATGGCCTTAAATTTAATATCAATGCCTTTAGATGACTTTTGGGATCAGAGTATTTGGCATATTACGTTTGAAAACTATTTTGGTTTTTATACTGGAGTGTAAACAAATTCCTGTCTCGTGAATTTAATATTACGCTATGCCTAAGCTAAGCGGTGTCTATGGCAACGAGAAAATTTGGATGATTGATATAATGCTATGTGGTATCTGTGTCATCGGAAATTCGGTTACTTTATATAACGCTATGTATAGGCTATGTGGTCTATATGGCAAAGGATATGCGGTTGATTGATATTGGCTCTGTTGCAATGGAAGTTCGTTTGATTGATATAATACTATGCGTATTGCGTAGGCTAGGCAGTGTAATATGAACTTTCTACCCAAAGATTGTTTATTTTTATTAAATAAATGTTATTTATCGAACAAGACTTTGCATATATTCCTGTATTATTCATATTCGGACCTTGCAGAGGTTTTCTTTACCTAGGCAAAAGGTTTTCCATCACACTGAGAGAGATATTATCTCACTCTTTATCTTCCTTAAACTTGCAAGAATTTATAAATGCGAACTTTTTACACCCACGAATTTTTAGTTCAATGCACAGTGCTTATAAAGTCCTCAATAAAACAGAAATGCCATATCACATAATTAGGCCTCCCTAATTTCGCACATCCTATATAAGGGTCTAAAATAAGTTTAACAAAAAATAAAAAACTCTTTTTGGGGGGGAGGGGGGGGCAATACTCGATTTGTCGGCTTTCTTTTGTGGGAAAGAAACGCAACTTGAACTTGCGTGAAAAGTTTTGCCATAGTCACACTGAAATCATTTGCACTACATTTATTAGATGCAATGACATTAATCGGGTCAAATGTTTACAAGATGACTACATACTCGTATCGGTAGTTTCGTGTAAGGACCAGAAATTAATTAATGTATTTTGTTTTTCGAGTCCCCGCCCCCTGTTTTCATCAAAACAAAATAAATAGAATTGTCATTTAGAACAGTGTTAGACTATTCAAGTGTTACTCCTGATGGTTTTTCTTATGTGTCGAGTCCCAGCATACTATTTTATAGTAATGTATCCACATATCTGAACGCCTGTTCAACTTTTGCCTTATGTAGTCTCAGAAAAAAATGCCACGGTTTTATTAGAGTTAGATCACTCCCAATGCGATGAGAAAGATGAAATATTAGTGCTATAATTTTTATCGATGAAAAACATGCAATGGAAATACCCCGACCTTGCATCTTGCAAACACGTAGCAAGATCATCCTGTTCAGCGCTCCTCTCATTTTGGCTAACATGCAAAGAGACGCGAGTTCTTACTTTCAAGCACTGGCGATCGTGTTATCCACTTTTTCACGGAGTATTTGTTCTCCGTTGCTCTCGCTAGCCCAGTTGAATAGTCGTTGGTTCCGAAGTGGAAGTTGACAAGACATATTGCTAGAGCAGCTAGACAAACAGCATAAATCCTAAACCCCCTTCCTGTATTCGCCCCTACTTCTAACATATCTTACGTACTAAGCCCAATTCATACTTCTACGATTCCTATTCGCCCGCTTATACTCCCATGTATGTATAATTATGCATATGTATGTGCTATGTGCGCTTGCGATACACATTCCATTTTCACAACAGAATTCCACAACTCTTTTGCTCTCGAAAATTGAAGAAAAATCGAGAATGAACGATTTCTTCTTTATTCTCGCTATGTTGTCCCTTTTTTACTATTTTATTTCCATCTCTTTATTATATATCCATGAAGGGGAGGGGGTGTTTTTGAGTTTGATTTCCTCTTATTTCCGAATGAACAAATTGGTCGAGTCAAAATACAGGGTGGCCCACATCTGGCGCTACCATTAGATAAATTCCTAACAATCTTCCTAATAAATGGGAGACATTTGCGTCCCATCTTCTATAAGTAGAGGATCAACTGGATAATCCGCCGCCCAGCTTGCCAGAAATGTTCGAACTGGAGAATCCGCCACCCAGAATTACTCAACTGGGGAATCTGCCACCGGCGCTTATATAGATAATTTAAAGGCATAGAATAGCAAAAAGCAAATAATGTTTATTTTTACTATACACGAAATAAATATGTAAGCTAACATAATAAACAGTAAATGATTATAAAAGATTGAATGATTTTACTTTTTTATAGAGTCAAAACCTATCATGAATATAGTTCGCTTATATGTTCGCATCAATACTGGAAAGCATTGGTTCCAAACCTATCTCGCCACATCATTTCACTTAAATATGTTGCTAATAAATTTCTTCGACAACCTCGCATTTGTTTAATTTTCTGTTTCTGTTTATTCCAATATGACTCAATAGCTTGGGTCTGCACACCCGTGTGAGGATCTACACAGTTAATGCTATGATTTACTGTCCTGTGCTTAAGTACAAGATCTCGTCGAATATGGCGATAAGATTTCCATTCATCCGTGTGAATAACACAACCGGGTCGTACAACAGCATCGATTATTCCAAGAAGCGTAATAGAATCTCTGCCTTCTACAATTTCCATGTAGCTAACAGCTGGAGTGAAACTAGTGTCCACTAGTCCAAAACCCCAAATAGGTTTTTCATTTCCTCGTCCTCTGTGGGGCTTTACTTTATGGGCAAAGCAGGATTCATGGGCTTTAACAATGATTCCAGGTCCTCCCAGTTGAATTGGATGCCTCTCAAAGTACCTTTGACACAATTCACGAAAAAAATTGAAAATGTCGATGACAGTTTTTTCGCAAATTGACACCATATTAACTGCATTTTGTACACTTTCTTGGATGCACCATGAATACATTATGTGCAACCAAACACTTAATTTCAAATTGGACTTCTCTAAAAAAGATCCTTTTCTGATTGAAGTAACACATGCTTTATACTTTTGGCACTGTCGACTGTAACAACGCCACTGATAGCCGTCTTTCAAAGACTTACGCTTACACAAATTTAACTGCTCGTTACAGTAAATACAGTTCATTTGGCTCTTGAGAATGCCTTTATTTTGCATAAATACTATGGTGGGCATGGCATCTTCGTGTACCAATAATGGCATGAGTGTATCTCGGTAAAAGTTATTAGCTGCCATGGGTTAAAAATTATGAGCAAAAAATACTGTTACCTTATTCACTAGTATACTACTTATCGGCTCTAAATTCTCTGAGATCTTATATTTATAGAGATTTCTAGGCATATTATCAACTACATATATATATCTCCAAATTTTATGGTTTCAAATCGTATCTTTTGTCTTATCTTAGTGACTAACTGATAAAATATAACTGATATGAACTGATATGACGAATATGTTATGACTTCTTATATGTCCATTCATCACTCGTCATATCTCCAATTGAAAAAGACCTGTTTATTATAAAGTTTAGAGTATCTTTTACCTTTTATGACTTTAAATCTTATCATTTGCATCTTATGTAGATTAGATTATGAATAAAAAAAATTTAGGATGTCAACTTTAGAATCTTTAGTCTCTAACTGTAGAATCCGCCACCCAGAATTACTCAACTGGAGAATCCTCCACCCAAGGCATCTGGGCGGCGGATTCTCCAATTGATCCTAATTGGATTAATAAAATTTCCATATGATTAATTGTCATGTACAGAAAGATTTCATTTACACATTAAATAAATATAAAAGTTATTCAGCTTTTTAATGGTAGCGCGACTTATGGGTCCACCTTGTATATGCTTCGAACACGAACACTTCATCACGTATTTAAATTAAGGTTATTTCGGGGTCTCTTTTATTGTTTATTTCCCCTTCCCCTCCACTCGAGTCCCCTTCGATGGGGGATGGGGAGTAGGGGACAGGAGGTCGAATGCAGCTGGAAAAGGAAAGATTAATAAGCGGTCTCGCTCCATCCTGCCGCCCTTTTGTTTGTTTTCAATTAATGTTTTGTTTTTCTTCCTTTATTAATGTCTCCCGTTTGTTTAATTTGTCTCTCTTCCATCGTTGGGGGTCGTTTGCGATTGTTCCCTTGGCATCTATATTGTTTACCTTTTTCCTTTTTTGTTTGGATAACATTGTTTATGCCCTGGTGTCGCGTGTGATTGGGTCTATATTTGCTTCATCGCTTGTTTCTTTTCTCAATTATTTGTTTCGAATGGTTTCAACCCCGTTAATTGCCATTGTGTTATATATTTACTCGTTAGTTTTGTCTTCGTCGTTTGTTTAGGTTATTCTTCGTTTTTCTTCGTTATTAATTTTATTAACACGGCTACAAATGAACTAAGTGGCGCCGTTTTTAGCTTCGATTGGCACTGTCTGCTGCTTATCTCAGTTGGGACCCGCTGTTTTAGGGAGTGTTCCGACGTGCATCCCCTCCGAAGATCGTGTCCCTATACCCTGCACGAGACGAGTTAAGTCACATTAGCTGTGTTCAAACTCGGATGATGTCCCCAAACAACATATTATATAGTAGCTCTGGGGCACACTCCGTCAAAGGTGATGGTAGTTCGTACATATGAATCTACCTCACATGTACCAACTGTTTTTCGTGCGCAACTTCGACCTAACGCTCTAGGTTATTGCGTCCTGTTACTCGGCCGCTACTGCCCGTCGGACCCCCCCCCGCCCCCTTTCACCACCTCTTACCTCGGGTGATCTGCCCCCGTTAGGGGCGTCCATTTGGTCTCCCCCCCAAAAAGGTTCATCAATGATCGACAAGGACACAACACTGAGGTTTCCTTGGCGGTGACCTGGGGTATCGATCCTCGACGACCGTACCTGTTTACCATCTTATCAATCCTGTCAGTTGTGTGCGCACCCGTGTATGTATGTGTGTTTTATGGGTGCGTGAGGTGAGTGGGGATGGGCGCTCCCTTTTGGATCGTGCGTCCCTCTCTATTTTGGCTCGCTTAGCGGACGGGATGCCACCTCGCCCCCTGTGGCCTATTTCCGTCTCGGCGGTGCCAAGGCGCCTCGCTTCACCCATCTTCCCGGGTCTGTTTGAGGAACACACGCCCAATTACCCCTTCCATGGATATATATATATATATATATATATATATATATATATATATATATATATATATATATATATATATATAGAGAGAGAGAGAGAGAGAGAGAGAGAGAGAGAGAGATAGAGAGAGAGAGAGAGAGAGGTGCTAGGGAGAAATAGACAGTTTTTATACCGCGCTCCTCAAGGTCACAGACCTTCACAGAGCGCCTGGTCGTTGCCGGGCAAGGGAGAAGACATGTCTTCAAAGCATTCTTGGAGGCACCAAGGGATGAGCAGGAACGATTATGAGGAGGCAGTGTGTTCCACAGTCTCGGACCACAAATCGAGAAGGCGCGGTCTCCCATGAAGTGAAGATGGCTACGAGAAGCTTGCAGGCGATGGGCAACGCAGAATCTCAGTTCTTGTGTGGGTTGAACCAGAGAGAGCAGGAGAGCTAAGAATGGGTCGCAGCATTCAGGGCTTTATAAACAAGGAGAACCTTGAAGGTAATGCTGGAACTGATGGGGAGCTAATGCAGTCTATGAACCATTGGTATTACCCGGGTGAAGCGACCCAGGCTGAGAAAAGCGCGAGCTGTAAAGTTCTGCGACAGTTGAAGAGGGTGAAGAGTAAAGGCGGCAAAGGTACCGGAATTACGTGAATTGCAATAGTCGAGACGCGAGGTAATGCATGAATGGCGAACTCAAAACAAATATTATCGAAGTGGGAACGAATCCGAGTGAGATTACGAAGGAATCCGATAGAGGACCTTCGAACAAGAGAAGTTTAGGTATTGAAGGACAATTGACTATGAAATGTGAGACCCAACTTTCTCACTATATCGGAGAAGGGAACTAAGGGCCCGCTGAAATTTATGAAGGAATCTATAGCGCTAAAGCCGATCACATCTGTGACAGTGCCCACCAAGAGAACCTCGCTTTTTCCATGGTGGAGCTTTAGGACTGTCAAAAAAACACTCATTCGCTGTGATATACGCAGAAAGGGAGGTTCTGACAGTCTCGGCGTGTGTTTGATGCAGGGGAGAGACAGGGGAGGAAGGGAGATTAGGAGAGAGATAAATAAAATGTGTGTGTGAGAGAGAGTCACAAGTCACAAGGAATAGTAGTACCTCAAATGACATTGCTAACCATACCGAGGAGGTACTATTTTGGGAAAGCCCTAGCATGTAGCATGAGAAAAAGCATAGCTCTGATGAAGGCTCTCCCCACCCACTTGTGAAAAAGGGGAAAGATACCTGATTGTGATGTGAAAAAGGACACAATCAGATAATTTTAATAGATTATCTGAAACCTATTTAATTTACTTCTATATCTACTCGACAATACGTTTATATACCCATTCAGGGATTACATCATCCAGTCTAGATTTGATTGTTCTATAGATGAACTATTCACCACCTCAACTGGAAGACCATTACATGCACCGCAGATCTTATACGAGTAGTTCCGGAAAATACTAGTCTGGAATGGGGGCAAATCCACCTTGTAACCACGGTTACGAGTTGGAGTTGCGTTCAACGTGAATGTCGAGGAATAGACCGAGGGGTGGTTGGAGTTTTCCCCGACTCTTATATATATATATATATATATATATATATATATATATATATATATATCCTATTATCACGAATGCAGAGGGGTCGTCGTACTACTCCTTATACTTCGTTCGGCCCGTGCCCTGAATGGGTTATTGACTCAGAGTGCTTAGAAGTTGGCTACGGAGGGATTGGAATAAACTTTGCCAGCAAGCGATCCAAAGGAAGTTAGATACACAACAATATGAAAATAAAGTTTTAATGAACGCTAAACAAGAAAAAAATATATATACAAATAAGGTTCTTTGAGAGATAAATTAATAAGTGAAGCTCGGATATCTCACTTGGCTTGTAAATAACTGTTCACTATGTAAATCCCTATACACTTTTAATGTTGGTAAGCTTCGCGGTGAAGTTGGGGAATTTGAAAGGAAAGGGTTACCTTGGAACCTGATGTGCGTATGGCGCTGGTGAGTGAAGGTGGTGAGATACGGGGTGGAGACGATGAGGTATGTTCTCCAGGGACCGACCTGATCTCACAATTCCGTCACGATTTTGCTGGAAGAAGGCGGTGACGAGAGCTTCTTTTTAAAGAGGGCCCCACGCTCGTGAACTCCGAGCAATCTTGGGTGACTGTGAGGGGGGTGGGGGGAGCAGAGTGACCTATCAACGCGTAGGGTCACGTAGAAAAGGCGGGATGTAGTTTTCTCGCTTAGGGAACCAGAGTGAGGCTGTTTGTAGCTTCGGCTCTGAAACGTGAGTACGAGCCTGGGTCCGCACTGACTTGCAGACCAACGGAGTAAGGAGCCTCCCTAACTGGGACCGATCTTTTCTCTGAAGACTTGGTGCTTCGACGATTTACCACAACACCGAGATAGATGGCAATTCCTGCACCGCCAGACGCTGTGAAAGCTCTACTACCAAGGGTTAAAAGAATTCATCTTTTATACCCGAAACTCGAGAGAGGTTCACGTGGCTCCGGAAGTAGATTTGATGTCAAGCGCCCTTCTTAGGGTGAGAGCTGCTTGATTATCTCCTTCATTTCGTCCTTTATAAACTTACGGAAACGACCGGAAGCCAAGATGGATTCCCATCTATCGATAACCAGTACGGGAAGGAATGCGGTGGTTAGCTGAAATAGCCGGCGGGTTTTTCCGGCGGGAAGCCTATGATACCGCATGGCGATACGGTATCATGGAGACTCCACACGATGGGGGCGAGGGGACGCCTCCCAATGTTTATATCTGAATTTTTGCGAGATCGTCGATTTCGCGTATGGGTGGGGGGAAGCCCTCTCCGGCTCAATGGAGCAGGAAGAGGGTATCCCGCAGGGAAGTGTCCTCAGTGTCACACTCTTTGCCCTGAGCATCAACGAAATCACCTCGGTTCTCCGGAAGATGTTGCTGCTACGCTCTACGTGGACGACCCTTCGATCTCTTTTGATGTCAACTCCAACAGGCATTGAACCGCGTCTCTCGATATGCCGAAGCGCACAGGTTTCGGTTTTCTTTGGCCAAGACTAAGGTGGTGCACTTCTGCCGCCATCCACAGCTCCACCCTGATCCAGATTTGTTCCTTAATGGGGTGCGTCTGGAAGTGGTTGAATCGCACCGTTTCCTTGGTCTTGAATTTGACCGACGCCTCACCTGGGAGGCTAATATTCGCGGCCTCAGGGTTTATTGTACCCGCGCCATGGATATTTTCCGCTCCGTGACGTTCAGCACTTCGGCCGCTGATAGGGCTACTGCCTTACTTTTTTATCGATCCTTTGTTCGTTCGAAGCTCGACTACGGATGCGAATTTTATGCATCCGCAGCCGAGCGTTTATTGCGGAAGGTGGACTGGATCCACTACACCGGCCTTCGCCTGGCGATCGGTGCCTTCCGCACTTCCACCATTGAGAGCCTGTTGGTTGATGCTAGGGAGATACCACTCCCTCTACGCCGCGTGCAGTGCATTACTCGTCGGTACGCGCGACACGGTGCCTCCCTCAGTCGCCAACAGCTCTCACTGCATCGGCAGCTGATCTCGACGGTGCCTATGCCGCCGAGAGACGCCAGTCATACCCTAAGTCCTTTGGGTTTAGGGCCAGGAAACACCTTCGATAGCTAGGGATAGCTCTAAGCCCGATGGCGCCCCTGGTTCTGCCTAGGACGCCACCCTGGAGGGTACCACATTTGGCTATTTATCGCCACGCCTCTGCTCCCAAAGGGTTTTTTTGTTTTGTTTTGTTGTTTTTTTGCATTTGTTTTTTGTTTGTTTTTTCCCTTTAGTTGCACGCTCCTGCGCCGGGGGGACCTCTCCCCGACGCACCAGCTTGCTTCCTTTCCCCCTTTTGGGGTGTTGTTTTTTTTTCTCTCTTTAATTTTATTTTAAAGTAGCCTAGAACTAGGCCAGTTTTAATACGGCGACTAATGCCCAAGTAGGCAGTCGCCAGATAAGCTCTTAAAAAAAAAAAAAAAAAAATCTGCTCCCAAAGCTTGTACAGCGCCGGGAGTATTGCGTTTGACCTTATTGAAGCACACCTCGTGTCACGCTGGAACCGTGCCAGTGTATACGGATGGCTCCTAGTCCGAAGAGCGGGTTGGCTTCCTCGCCGTATCCCCTCTGTTTGAAGTCAGCGGGGCTCTGCCAGGCGCTGCGTCCGTCTTCAACGGCCGAGCTGGTGGCAATACATCACTCGGTACGGGAGATTACGCGACGTGCCCGGTTCAGAGACCGGATTGTGATCTATAGCGACTCACAAAGCGCCCTGAGTGCTCTAGGGGCATTAGAATCTCCGCATCCCCTGGTTCGCGATCTCTGTGACGCTACGGTTTTGGCGAGCCGGGCGGATGTCGAGATTATCTTCTGCTAGGTTCCTGGACATGTAGGAATTGCGGGGAATGAGTGCGCCGATGAGGGCGCCATAGAGTCCGCTAGAACTCTGGACCGGACCAGCGTTTCGCTCTTCCTCATACCGACTACATGGCAGGAATACGGACAGTTCTTCGGACTGCTTGGCAAAGAAGATGGGAGACGGTCGAAGGGAACTTAAAGTTGCGTGCCATTGCGACGCGACTGTTCCCATGGACCTATCCCCCAATGCCGCGACGGCTTCAGGTTGCTTTCTGTCGTCTCTGAATCGGGCACACTCGTGTGACGCATCGCCATTTGATGGAGCGCTCGCCTGCGCCCTATTGCAACGATTGCGTCGTCCCCCAGACTGTTCGGCACATTCTTGTCGAATGTCCCTGTCTGGGTGATCTTCGCGCACGTTACCTGTCCCTGTACCGGGATAGGCGTGGTCGATACTGCCTGTCCCTTGTACTCGGGACGAGTGCGTGTACTTTGACTGGTGGACTTTTAGACTTTTTGGGGGAGGCCGGCCTTCTTCCTTTTATTTAACCAGTTTTTTGTTTTGTTTTTTTGTTATTGTTGTTTTTTTTTGTAGGTCGCACGCTCTTGCGCCGGGGAGAGGCTGACCTCCCCCCGACGCCCGGAGCTTGCTTCCTAATTGTTGTCATCTTCTCTTTTTATTTTTTTCCTATTTTTATTTTACAGTAGCCTAGAGCTCGGCTGTTTGATTGCGGCGACTTATGCCCAAGTGGGCAGTCGCCAGATAGCTCCTTGAAAAAAAAAATTAAAAAGACTGGTTACGCTCGTGTTAATATTCAAGGATCAGGTTCCCTCCAGTGCCAAGCTTTCTCACGATCGGAAAGAAGCAGGTGTGAACATTTCCGCGCTCGCAATGAGGCGGAGACTTTTCGACAAAGGTCTCACTCAAGTCGAGAAGGGCTGCGATAAAGCTTTATCTCACCAATTAGAACCTTACGGATAGGTTCTGCTTTTTTAGGAAATATAAAGAATGGATTGTTGAAGAGTGGGGCAAAGTGATATTCTCTGGTGAAGCTCCCTTCCGCTTGTTTGGAGGTTCTGAAATATCCCTCGTTAGGGGCAGAATTGTAGAGCGCTTTCCCGAGTCCTGTTTCGTTCCCGGTGAAGCATCTGGATACTCCATGTGTGTGGCTGCTTCTCATCTAAGGAAACTATAGCACTAACAATTTTGCCCTAGAACAGTGCCATGAACTCAAAATGGTACCACAACGTGCATCTTCAGCCCCTTTTCCCATCAATTCAGGAATAATTTGGGGATGATAGTTATATTTTTAAGCATAATGGCGCACCTTTTCATAAATCAAAAGAAATATATAAATTATTTTACTGCAAATAACATGGTGTTTTGGGGGACCTTTTGCCCGGAAATTCGCCAGAATTGAACCCAATAAAGGATTTGTTAGGTGATATTAAAACTGGCGGTTGATAAGCAAAAGCCATCCAATTGTGAGCAACTGCGGTTCCTTATTGAACAAAAATGGAGAAATAGTCAAGAAATCATCACAAATTTGCTCCCCACTATGCCAAAAGGGGTTGAAGCAGCCCTGAAGAGCAAGGGACATCATTGTTTTAAATATTAATTGCAAGCATCAATTGTCTGTATTTATTAATAAAATGGGTTTGGGCTCTAAATCTTTTTTATATTTCACCTTCAATTATTATGATACAAGCCGCTGTTCTCTTCCTTAACAGGAAGAGCTTGGTTACACAGGCACCCCTGCGGGGGGGTGGCCTACGGCCTTATTTGCTAATCTTAACCGCCTTTTTTAATCCCCTTTATAGACTCTTTATTTTAACACTCTGAACACCCTTTTCTTTTCTTTTTTCTTCTTCTTCTTCATCTTCACCTTCATCATCATTATCATCTTCATCATCATCTTCATTTCTTCTTCTTCATCTTCGTCATCTTTACCTTCATCATCGTCTTCATCATCATCTTCATTTCTTCTTCTTCTTCTTCTTCTTCTTCTTCTTCTTCTTCTTCTTCTTCTTCTTCTTCTTCTTCTTCTTCTTCATAACTATTTCAATCATTTGAATTTCCAAAACACCCGAAGTCATTTGTCAACTAAGCAAAAAAAAACATTTATAAATTTAAAAAAAATCCCCATCTTAAATTATAGTTTCCTCAATTGCTGTATGCGTCTTCTTTATCACCAAAATAATGGTGGTTTGATGTTTGGTTCCTTCTTATCTAAACATATTCAAACAAAATGCAACGTTTGATTAGTTCTATTAATTTTCTTGTATACAAAATATAGTCGTCTCAAAACATTTTGGGCAAAGGTAGTTTCCTAAATTGCTGTATGCGTCTTCTTTATCAACAAAATAATGGTGGTTTGGTGTTTGGTTCCTTCTTAGCTAAACTAATTCTCCTGCATGCTTTTGTATTAACAGTGGTGTGTTTGCAGTTAAAGCGCGCCATTCTCGTCTGGTGTCGGATTGCGGCGATTCGAGCTGCTCGGTAGATTGGAGTTCGCTATTTATCTGCTCTTATTTCTTGCCCTACTAATGATTAATCAATGTTTGCATGTTGATAAAGATAATCACACTCCCCTCTTCTCCGCTAGCCTTGAGTTCATCATGTGGGTCTTCTCCCTTTTTCGCCTTCTCTAGGGCGGAGGAACTGCACTTTGTATCCCTTAGTTCCCTTTCGTTTCTCCACCCCCACCCGGCGGAGATTGCCCCCTCTCCCCTCACTCAGTTATGCCACGCTGCGGCCGTTATTACCCTCCGTTCTTAGTGCCCTCTCTCCCCGCGGGTCGTCGTCCGCACAGACAGTGCCAGGGAGTGCCGACGCAATGGGGGGGGGGGAGTGCCATTTTGTGGCGTCTTTGGTCATTGACTTAAAAGAGAGAAGAATTAAAGGTGGTTTAGGAGAGAGGCAGAAAGAGTGCCACTCACTCGCAAGGCATCCCGATTTTCACCACGGACTCAACTCTGGATGCTGGGCCGCCTTTGTTTCTCTCATTCCCCCGCAAGGGGGCGCTTACACCCGCCTCGGTCGTGGCTTGGAGCTTTCGTCATCCGCAACCGGAGAAGTGAGCAGCGCGTACACGCACGGCGTCGCCAATAAACATGTACTCGCAAGTAGGAAGAACGTACACTCACGGAACACACGCAGATACACACAATCATAATGGAACGTTGTCTCATCCGATTATATACATATATGTACACATGTGTATGTCCATGCACGTACGGGTACAAGGATGCGCGCGTAGCCGAAAGGGAACGCAGACATCTGCACCCGGCTCTTAATGGGAAGGGAGGTGGGCGTTTAGGGTGAGACAAGGGGGGTGAGGTGAATGAGATGAATATTTTTTAACTGAGATAACCAACGAAGGAATTTCCATCACAAAGTTCTTAAAGAGGTTTGTGAAGAATGGCGACGTTAAGAGAAAATGTGTGGAAGGTTTTTAGCCCGAGCAGTGCAAATAGGAGATTACTTGAAGCGCTCGGAAAATAGTGTAACTAACGAAGGCACTTTCCCTCAGTTGTGAAAGAAGTATAAGGGCAGATAGAAGGAAAAAAATAGATAAAGAAAAAGAAAATGGGAAGAATGATGAAGGTTACAGATAATTGAATTCGGTGACGGACAATCTCCCGACCTAATATAATTAAAATTAACGTATTCATGGGATTATTCCAAATAGAGCGGATTCCTAGCCCATTCTCTCTGTCCATGTAATCACATTTAATCGTTTTCTACGACGCGCAGCTGGCATCACGAGCATATTTACTTCCTCCTCCTTACAGAGGATGACGACGACTGAAACGGCGCCTTAATCTCCCCCACCCCATAGGCCACCCTTCGGTTAGGGGAGGAGAGGGAAATTAATTTTCCTTTGTCCTTGTCTTGACATCTCCCTGCCTTTTTACTTTGAGTAATGTCTATTTTGTAATCCAAATCTCATTTTCCCTTAATTACCTACACTGGGGGGAAAAAGTGACTTACTTTTGCCTTTGAATCCAAAAAATAACCCCAGTTTTTCTGTATCACATCAACTTTTTGAGCTACAGGATATCCTCGCTTTGTATAATCCCCCCCCCCAAGAAAATACAGCATCAAATTTTTTTTTCTTATTTTATAGAATGATTTAACAATTTTCACTGGAAAATAATAAAACATTGCTTGAGGGTAATGTGTGTACAAATTGTTTTGTTAACACAAAGGATATTGTTACTCTAAGTCAAATTGTGGGCAAGTAGTTAAGGAAAAAAATACGTTCGTATCTTTACCCGGTGTGTTCAATATGTGGACAATTTCGCTTTATACTCCCAACAGTAGTCAGCCAACATGTTTACATTCCTTCTACCCTGATACCATTCATCCATGACCTTCTATTCTTCGTGGAATCGTTCACCTTGCTCATCGTTCACTTGGTCGTGGTTTTAAGGGAAGTTAGCAAGATGGCTATGCAGAAAACTCAACTTGATTCTCACGTTACAAATGAACATTTTATAGCTCTACAATAGTTTCTGGACAATTTTAGTGTAATTCTTTGCTCGTGTATTTCCAAAGAAAGTTCTGAACAAGGTCTTTGAATGATAACCAATCATTCTTTTCCAGTTCTGATATTGTCCCTATGAAACGATCATCTTTGACCGGCTGAATCTGTAGACCATCACACACATCGGCCTTGATTTTTTCAATTGCCAGGCCGGGTAATGCCAAAAGGAGGTATTTGAAACAGTTGCTTTTAGTTGGAATTGCTTTAACGAATTGCTTCATGGGACCCAGTTTGATATGCAGAGGTGGGAATATAAAATTTTCTTTCTGTAAAAAAGTGGCTCATGAAGAATGTTGGGATCACCAGTTTTGAGGCAAGATCTTGGAGGCGAATTCCTCTCCACCCAATGCTTCTCTCAAGCTATGATCCAAATTTACTTGTGATATTGCAACGACTAAATGCCTCTCTTTATGTTTCCATGTTTTTCACTAAGACTAACTGAATGTCCAACTGGAACTGCATCAAATAAATTGCTATTGTGGAGGATGACACACTTTAAACTCCGCTTTGAGCTATCGCTGAACAGATGCCATTTACTTGAGTTGTAGATCAAAGTTCCCAATTCCTTCAGTAAATTCTGTATGTTATGGCATTACACAAAGTTGCTGTCACTTCGAAAGTACTGCAGAAATAAAACTTTGTCTGGATCGAATTTAAGATACCTTTGCTAATTTTTTCAGGTAAGTCTTCTGATAGTCTCAAATCTTGTGCCAAATCATTCAACTAATGCCGATCGAATCCAATACGAGTCGTCTTCAATTTCAAAATCTGCATCATTACTGTCAATGAGTTCTTCATCATGATCCAGATCTTCAAGAGAGGGTAGTTGAACGAAAACTGGCCCTGGGATTTCAGCTGAATACGGCACTGCACGCACGAATATGGCTGATGGTAGACTGGAAAACTCGATTTTACATTTGTTTTTCTTGTTATATCCTGAAGCTTTCACTAAACAAAAGTAAGTCTGTGCAATGAGCTTTTGGCTCTCGTCAAATCATAGGCATACCAAATTCCAACTTATCATGTGTTTCCTTCGTCCACTTACATATACTCTCGACACACTGCTTGAACACCTTGCGAGGGGCCGAAGACTTGTCTTGATCATCAATGTCATCAATGTTTACTTTAAATTATGAAAAATAGGCTTACTTTACAACTGTGCTAATGTTTGCCCTTTGAGTGGGTATGTTGAAAGTAACACAGACATAACAAAATGAGTCTGGGCTATTTAGGCACTTACGACGAGAAGTACCAGAGGCAGACGATCTGAAAAAAAGGAAATAAGTATGCGAATAAAAAAATAAGGTAAACAGTCACACACTTATTACAAACAAGGTCTGCTGACCAAAAAGTCGCGTGCTCTCACTTATTCTGATTTAGGACCTTACTACCTTCAAAAAATTCAATAATTCCAGGACTAACCTTGGAAGTACCTTGGTAATTATATCATTCGAAAAGGAATGTAAAACAACATAAGGGTTTCAAATTTTGTTAGAATCGGCCGAATAGTTATGATGTTATTGCCAAAACAAAATAATTCCCGAGCTAACCTTGGGAGGGCTTTGGCAATTGTATTATTCGAAAGGGAATGAAAAACAATATAAGGGTTTCGTAAGAATCGGCCTAATAATTATGATGTTATCGCCAAAACAATATAATTCCCGAGCTAACTTTGGGAGGACTTTGGCACTTATATCATTCGAAAAAGAATATAAAACAACATAAGGATTTCAAATTTCGTTAGTATCGGCTAAATAGTTATGATGTTATTACAAAAAAAAAGCAAAACGGGCCGACCGACCGACATAGTGAGATGTAGAGTCTACCGCCATTAGACTCGTACGCGACTAAAAAGGCAACCATAAGGTCTGTTAACTCCTTCTATACAGACTTTTATGTATTGTTTGTAGGATAAGATAGTAATCGCCTACATAGAGCGGTATACAACTTCTCACAGTTATTGCCGTTTACTAATACACCCTGAACCACTACTAATACCTTGGTAGGGAAAGTTTGGATTTCTGGGTTCTATGTGAATCGATTTGGATGAAACTTTTTCCACACAATATGACAACACTAATGTTATTTTTCACTATGCTCTGTTCCTTCCTTGTGCTGAAGGCACATTTGTTCATGTTATTGCGGAAAAGCTAGTTCGCCATGTGGACACGGTTAGACGATTTCTGAAGGACCTTTCGCTAAGGAAGAAGCGATCCGACTTTGGGACCTCCAAGACTATGACAGCGATGGATTTGAGGAATATTGGCCGCCAGTTACGTGGGAAACCTGGTCAAACAAGTAAAGTTATTTTGCCGCCGCTGGTCGTCTTCATATACCGAAGAGCACCAGGAACCGTATCCTATGGACCATGGCTTCCGTGCGAGCTCCCCTGTAACTGCCTCCTTTAACGCACTGTGGCATGACCTTTAAGCTTCAATGGAGCCCGAAAGTACATAACGTTGGGCATGAGTTGCGTTCTTTTCACTGTCGAGATCAGGGCGACCCTTAACGGACCTGATGGTTAGGCAAATGGATGGGTCTATTATGGAGATGAGGGTCACTAAGTTTTGCAACATCAACAGCAGGGAGGAGGAGTCATGTTGTGGGCAGGTATAATTAGACACAAACTTGTTGGCCCAGTCAAGGTGCCTGATGGGGTTAAAATGACCGCAGCCACTCACTGCAATCTCTTGAAGGAGGTCTTAGATCCCTGGTTAGATGACATACCCCCCGTAAGGGGCGCGGCGATTTGCCATCCTGGCCGCCGTGCTGACGGGATCCAGCGCTCCGTCCAGCCCCAGCTTAGCCTCTCTTCCTTCCTTCAAAATACTTGTTTCCTCTCTTTTCACACAACCTCTCCCACAACTTTCTCTGGTCAGCCTCTAATTTCACAGGGTAGATGCTGACCTTCCTTTCAGCCAACCGTCCCGCATCGGGGCTGAGGGGGTGGGGGGCAAAGTTCCCTAACCCCTGAGCTCCGGTCTGGGGTGGCTGGTTTTTAACAACCTGCTTCATCCCCACCCATACCTTCCACACATCCCTTTTCCTCTCCTCTTCACAATCTATATTTTTTACGCCGTGTCTAAGGTGGAGCCGCCATGCCGATGGACTGCCAGGCCACCAGGCGGGAGGGGTGGTCCCAAATGGCGGCGCCTGGCTCTGCCGGGCTTGTAAGCACCTCTCGCAGTGCGGGCTACTGCGAGAGGTGTGCGCGATTGCATCCCGTGTTTAAAAAAGGGTCACCATGCCCAATGATGAAGATAAAAAAAAACAAACCCAACCCTCAACTTCCCCTGTTCCATCGACGGAGCCGCCCTCGGGAAGCTCCAGCAAAAAAATAGAGGTCCCCTCCCCTGTGCTTGCACAGGGGAGGGGACCTCCATTTTTTTCTCTAACCGGAGAGGAGGCTTACTCCTCTCCTTCGCCTACGGGTGCAGGGGACTCCTCCTCACCCCCTTCTCTGGAGGTGCTTTCGGGCACCTCCCTTTTCCCAGCGGCAGTCCCCTCTTTTCTTTCCAAGGAGACTGCCAAGAAAGCCAGCAGGCAGCCCATTGCCGACCGCCCCTCTTGTAAGCGGCTCGGTAGGGCAAACTCCCTTAGGGGGGAGAGGGAAGCCAGGCCCCTTCGGTCGCTTCCCTCAAAAGACCTGCTGGCAAGAATTTTAAACCTTGCTGGGGTCAAGGCCTGTGCCTCCCCACACAAGACTGGCGACACTGCCAAGGGGACCTGCGATGTCCTGGGAGGGGATGGCCAACTGGAGGCCCCTCCTGTGATAGACATGGTCCTTGAGGAGACCCAGCCTCAGACGGTAGGGCCTTCCATGGGGGGGAATTCGGGCTCGGCGCCAAGCACCGAACCCGAATCCGCCCCTATGCAAGGTCCTCCTCAAATGGCTGAGGGCTCCGAGGCAGTAAAAGGAGGGGAGGGATCTTCTCCGACAGGTGCCCCTACGACAACCAGGACCTTCTCCATTTCGGAGAGGGACCTGGACGAGGCCGGTCCATCTGGGCTAGGGGCTTCTGCCGGCGGAGGTGAAAAGCGGGTTCATTCCCCGCCCTCCTCTCCAAAAAAGAAAAAGACAAAGAAGACTAAAAAGACGAAAAAGACTCGGGGCTCCTCTCCATCTGCGGGGGTTGCGGGACGGATGGGTCTGCTACCACTTTGGTAGGCGACCAAGCCAAGATCGGCACATCCGGCCCCTCTACCCCCTCGTGTGCGGAGCCCCTGACCAAGACTAACACCAAGAGTGCACAGGGCGGAGCCTCGATGACATCGGGGCCCCTCATTCAGAGGTTACCTGGCGTTTTCGAGCCCGCTGGCTTCAAACGCTTCCTCGTTATTCGCTCCGCTGATGGCACCATGTTGTCCAAGGGCAACATGATCCATCAGAGGAGAGGATTAGCTAGTGCAATTGGTAGAGAGCCGAAGGTGACCCGTTTCTCGGACGGCAGCCTTCTGGCAAATGCGGCGAATCCCGCCGAGGCGGCCAAGATAAGTGCTCTTCGGACACTTCATGGCACCCCGGTGAGTGTGACGCCGCACTCTACCATGAACTTTGTGAAAGGAGTAGTTTATGCGAGGGAACTCGTTGACTACTCCATTGAGGACATCACCCTAGAGCTGGCCGACCATGGGGCGGTCAAGGTCGAACGTGTGATGAGAAAACAGGGAGGGGCTTCGAGACCCACCCCTACACTCTTCGTCACGTTCGACTGTGACAAGCTCCCTGAGTCGGTGCGTGCCGGTTGGTACCGCTACCGCGTGAAGGCATTCGTGCCACTTCCGCGGCGGTGCTATTACTGTCACCGCTTCGGCCATACGAATCGCTCATGTAGACGTGCAAAGTCGGGGTCACCCGAAGTCTGTGTAAATTGCTCCAAGGTCGCACACGATAAGTCCAAATCGTGTGTGGCCAATGTGGTGCATATCTCCTGGAGAAAGAAATCCTGGCCGTTCAGGCCCAGGATAGACTCTCATTCCGCGAGGCTAAGGACTTGGTCCTGGCGCGCCCAGCTCTGCCTGGGACGTCATATGCCTCAGTAGTTCGAAAGACACCCTCTGCTCCTGACCCATCCAGGCCAACGAGCACGGTTGTTTCCGCGCCCATTCGGAGCCCTTCTGCGGGCTCTACCCAACCCGGGCGCTCCCCTGGTAAAGCTGGCGGCAAAAAGGGTCCATACCCAGCCCCGGCTAAAACCAGGGCTCCCACCTCTTCCCCCAGCGTGACCGTTTCCCGCAAGGCGAAACGGCCACGCGCCTCCACAGAGTCGTTAGACTCACAGGAGGCAACACCCCTGAAGATGGTCGCTAGGCCATCTTCAGGGGTTCCTAAAGCTGTACCCCGAAAGGAGGACAGCAACAAAGGAGCTTCGGCTCCTTCGCCCACGCCCTGAGGTGGAGCGAGTGGCTCGGAGACGGTGGTTCCTCGTAAAGAGGCCCCCCCGCCTCCGAAGCCGCAGCGCCCGCCTAAGGTTTCGAGGCGGAGGGAGGAAAAGTCTCGCATGGCGAGCCCAACCTCCCCCAATAAGTCCTCGAAGGCGACAGTGCCTCCAGCGCTTTGTCCGGCCAACAGCGCCCGGGGTTCTGCCCCCGGGAAGCGTACGGCCATTCCTGTGAGGGTCTTCAATTCGAGGAGTCCTGGAATTGCCGTGGACTCCGGGCCAACTGGGAGGAGCTGCGGAGGCTCGCCTCGTTCCGTTCCCCGTTAGCTATTTTTTTGCAGGAGACCATGCTAGGCGCGTGCCCCCTGCCTGCCCTCCTGGGGTATAAGGGTCTTGCGACCCCACCACCGCGGGATGGCCGGGCTGGGGGATGCGCGGTTTACACTCGGCATGATGTCTCCGTTCTTCATTTCTCTTTAGATACCTCCTTTCAGGCAGTGGCTGTGCAGCTGCACCTGGATAGGAGGTATACTATCATTTCTGCGTACATTCCACCGTCAGCTCACTTCGACGCGGGGGACTTCCGCCGCGTCGTGGCACGGTTGCCGAGGCCCTATCTCTTGCTTGGAGATCTGAACGGCAGGCATCCTCTCTGGGGAGATTACTCCATAAATCCCAGGGGACAAGTCCTTGTCGATCTGATCGAAGAGCTCGAGATGGGTGTCCTAAACGTGGATGAGTTTACGCATCACTGTCCGAGAACCGCTTCATTTTCTTGCCTTGACCTATCTTTGTGCTCTTCGGATGCACAGCCTGATTTTGATTGGGGGGTGGTCGATGACCTCCATGGTAGTGATCACTTTCCCATTCAAATATCATTTTCAGGGCAACTGCCGCCTGAGAGACCACCTCGGTGGTGCTTGGCGCGTGCGCGGTGGCCTGCATTTCAGGAAATGACTGAATTCTCTATCTCAGTCGAGGAGTTTAGGTCGGTAGATGAGGCCGTTGAGTTCTTCTCCGGCAACCTCATCGCCGTGGGCCTGACTACCATTCCTAGGACGTCTGGCCGTTTTGCACGCCGACCACTCCCATGGTGGTCGGCCGAGTGTGAGAGGGCCCTCAAACAGAAGCGTTATGCCTACATGCGCTATAAGCGCCGCCCGAACGATTTCACTGTCGCTGAATTTCGTCGGGCTAGGGCTAGGTTCCGGTATATTTCGAAGCACGCCCGCCGCTCTTCTTGGCGGGCATACGTGTCTTCACTTAACGGGAAGACCCCTTTAGCTGAGGTGTGGAAGCGAGTCAAAAGGATTCGGGGCAAGTTCTCGCAGGACCCCCCTCCCGTTCTCCAGGAGAATGGGACCGCAATCTCGGACCCCGCGTCCGTGGCGGAATCCTTAGCGACCGCTTTTTCCGCATTCTCTAGCCGTGATGCTGCTCCGCCAGCATTCAATGCACGTCGTGATGTCGTGGAAGGCCGCCGGCTGGACTTTACCTCCAGAGGCGGAGAACCCTTCAACGACAAGTTTACTGTGAGTGAGTTGCGTTCCGCTCTCGCTTCGTGCGCGGACACCGCCCATGGTCCGGACGATGTCCCGTACGCCATGCTTTGACACCTGGGTGAGCGAGGCATGGCCTTTCTGTTAGATTTGTTCAACAGGATCTGGGTGGAAGGTCTTCTCCCAGACTCCTGGCGAATCGCTACTGTGCTCGCCTTTCGCAAGCCGGGGAGAGATCACTCTACTCTGACCGGTTTCCGCCCAATCTCTCTAACCTCTTGCGTGTGCAAGTTGATGGAGAAATTTGTAAATGTTAGATTAGCCTATTTCCTGGACAGCGGAGGCCATCTGTCTTCTGCACAGTGCGGCTTCCGTAAGTTCCACTCCACGTCGGATGCTCTGCTCCGACTGGAAAATGCCGTCTGCGAGGCTTTCCTTCGTAGACAGCACTACGCCACGCTGTTTTTTGATCTGGAGAAGGCCTATGATACCGCATGGCGATACGGTATCATGGAGACTCTCCACACGATGGGGGCGAGGGGACGCCTGCCAATGTTTATATCTGAATTTTTGCGAGATCGTCGATTCCGCGTACGGGTGGGGGGAGCCCTCTCCGGCCCAAAGGAGCAGGAAGAGGGTGTCCCGCAGGGAAGTGTCCTCAGTGTCACACTCTTTGCCCTGAGCATCAACGGCATCACCTCGGTGCTGCCGGGAGATGTTCTCGCTTCACTCTACGTGGACGACCTTTCGATCTCTTTTGGCGCGGCCCAGATGCCAACTCTGGAGCGTTGACTCCAACAGGCATTGAACCGCCTCTCTCGCTATGCCGAAGCGCACAGGTTTCGGTTTTCTTTGGCCAAGACTAAGGTGGTGCACTTCTGCCGCCATCCACGGCTTCACCCCGACCCAGATTTGTTTCTTAATGGGGTGCGCCTGGATGTGGTTGAGTCGCACCGTTTCCTTGGTCTTGTATTCGACCGACGCCTCACCTGGGAGGCTCATATTCGCAGCCTTAGGGTCTCTTGTACCCGCGCCATGGACATTCTCCGTTCCGTGACGTTCAGCGCTTGGGGCGCTGATAGGGCTACCGCCTTACTTTTTTATCGATCCTTTGTTCGCTCGAAGCTCGACTACGGATGCGAGTTTTATGCATCCGCAGCCGAGCGTTTATTGCGGAAGGTGGATTCAATCCACCACACCGGCCTTTGCCTTGCGACCGGTGCCTTCCGCACTTCCCCCATTGACAGCCTGTTGGTCGATGCTGGGGAGATGCCACTCGCTCTGCGCCGCGTGCAGTGCATCACTCGCCTGTACGCGCGAGCCCGGCGCCCCCCTCAGTCGCCACCAGCTCTCACTGCATCCGCAGCTGATCTCGATGGTGCCTATGCCGCCGAGAGACGCCAGTCATACCCTAAGTCCTTTGGGTTTAGGGCCAGGAAACTCCTTCGAGAGGTAGATATAGCTCTCGGGCCGGTGGCGCCCCTGGTTCTGCCCAGGACGCCACCCTGGAGGGTACCACATTTGGCTATTTGTCGCCACGCCTCTGCTCCCAAAGCTTGTACTGCGCCGGGAGTATTGCGTTCGACCTTTTTGCAGCACACATCGTGTCACGCTGGTACCGTGCCAGTGTATACGGATGGCTCCAAGTCCCAAGAGGGGGTCGGCTTCCACGCCGTATCCCCTCTGTTTGAAGTGAGCGGGGCTCTACCAGGTGCTGCGTCTGTTTTCACGGCCGAGCTGGTGGCAATACACCACTCGGTACGGGAGATTACGCGACGTGCCCGGTTCGGAGACCGGATTGTGATCTATAACGACTCACAAAGCGCCCTGAGTGCTCTCGGGGCATTGGAATCTCCGCATCCCCTGGTTCGCGATATCCGTGACGCCACGGTTTTGGCGACCCGGGCAGATGTCGAGATTATCTTCTGCTGGGTTCCTGGACATGTAGGAATTGCGGGGAATGAGCGTGCCGATGAGGGCGCCAAAGAGTCCGCGAGGACTCTGCGACCGGACCAGCGTTTCGCTCTTCCTCACACCGACTACATGGCAGGAATACGGGCAGCTCTTCGGACTGCTTGGCAAAGAAGATGGGAGACGGTCGAAGGGAACTTAAAGTTGCGTGCCATTGCGCCGCGACTGTTCCCATGGACCTATCCCCCAATGCCGCGGCGGCTTCAGGTTGCTTTCTGTCGTCTCCGAATCGGACACACTCGTGTGACGCATCGCTATCTGATGGAGCGCTCGCCTGCGCCCTATTGCAACGACTGCGTCGTCCCCCAGACTGTTCGGCACATTCTTGTCGAATGTCCCAGTCTGGGTGATGTTCGCGCACGATACCTGTCCCAGTACCGGGATGGGCGGGGTCGCTACCGCCTGTCCCTTGTGCTCGGGACAGATTCGTGCACATTGACTTGTGGACTTGTTGACTTCTTGGGGGAGGCCGGCCTTCTCCCTATTATTTAAGCAAGGTTTGTTTGTTTTGTTGTTGTTTTTTGTTGTTTTTTTGCCTTTGTTTTTTTGTTTTTTTTTCGTTTTTTTCCTTTAGTTGCACGCTCCTGCGCCGGGGGGACCTCTCCCCGACGCACCAGCTTGCTTCCTTTCCCCCTTTCGGTGTGTTGTTGTTTTTTTTTCTTTTCTCTCTTTAATTTTATTTTAAAGTAGCCTAGAACTAGGCCAGTTTTAATACGGCGACTAATGCCCAAGTAGGCAGTCGCCAGATGAGCTCTTTAAAAAAAAAAAAGAAAAAAAAATGACATACCGTTGTCACTTCTAAGGACCCTAGCTTTCATGCATGACAACGTTCCATCCCACTCTGCCAGGGCCACCTAAGTGTTCCTATGCCGTTACGGTATACAAGGTGACAAGTTGATGGTGCGGCCGCCTCCCTCTCCGGATCTCAACCATATCGAAAATTTGTTGTCCATCATTAAACAAGATGTGTATGCCGATGGACGTCAATTTTCGTCTAAAGAGTCTTATGGGCGACCATCAAGACTGTAGCAAAGACATTCCAAACTTTACTATGAAGAAATTGACAAATTCCGTGCATGATGGTTTTTGAAGTCATCTGTCGAAATGGCACTTATGTGAGCAAATAATTCATTATGTCTATCAATCGTCTATTATAATTATGCTTTTCTATTAAATATATACACAAAGTATCCTTAATGTGTATAATTATGCTTCGTTTTATTTAAAATATGTCGAGATGCGCTACTTTCATTCAAAAGCTATTAGTGTGGTTCACCCCCAAAACGACGAAGCTCAAATAAAAAATTAACAAGACGCAACACAGCACAATGAAAACAACATTAATGTTGCCACATTGTGCAGACCAGCTGGGAAAAGTTTCACCAAAATTGATTCACAGAGAACCCAGATTTTTTTTTTTTTAATTAAGGGGCTATCTGGCGACTGCCAACTAAGGCATAAGTTGCCGTAAACAAACAGCCTAGTTCTAGGCTACTTTAAAAAATTGAACAGGAAACAATAAAAAGAAATAACAATAACAAAGCAATAACAAAAACAATAACAAAAACATCAACAATTAAACCGGGTTAAATGAAAGGGAGAAGGCCGGCCTCCCCCCAAAAGTCAATAAGTCCACCAGTCAAAGTACACGCACTCGTCCCGAGTACAAGGGACAGGCGGTAGCGACCCCGCCCATCCCGGTACCGGGACAGGTGTCGTGCGCGAAGATCACCCAGACTGGGACATTCGACAAGAATGTGCCGAACAGTCTGGGGGACGACGCAGTCGTTGCAATAGGGCGCAGGCGAGCGCTCCATCAAATAGCGATGCGTCACACGAGTGTGGCCGATTCGGAGACGACAGAAAGCAACCTGAAGCCGCCGCGGCATTGGGGGATAGGTCCATGGGAACAGTCGCGGCGCAATGGCACGCAACTTTAAGTTCCCTTCGACCATCTCCCATCTTCTTTGCCAAGCAGTCCGAAGAGCTGCCCGTATTCCTGCCATGTAGTCAGTGTGAGGAAGAGCGAAACGCTAGTCCGGTCGCAGAGTCCTCGCGGACTCTTTGGCGCCCTCATCGGCGCGCTCATTCCCCGCAATTCCTACATGTCCAGGAACCCAGCATAAGATAATCTCGACATCTGCCCGGCTCGCCAAAACCGTGGCGTCACGGATTTCGCGAACCAGGGGATGCGGAGATTCCACAGAGAACCCAGAAATCCAAACTTTCCTTACCAAGCTCTTAGCGTGGTTCTGGGTGTAGTGCTCCTTCTACGAGTCGCGGTCAAAGTGTTGATAAAATTAATTAAAAAAATAGTTAATTTATCTTTTTCCTTCCAAAATTTATGATTAGCAATAAATAGGTAATAAAATAATAAAAGTAATATGATGACCAGTCCTAATATTTACGCACTCTTTATTTAAGCGCCCATCAGGCGACTGCCTACGAGGACAGAACTCGCCTATTTACGGACAAACAATATACGTGTGTTTATTCAGAGAGAAAGCTGTACAGAAATAAAATGATATTATAAAAGAAAACCGACTGTAGCTTTTAAATCAGCATGCCAATTTTAGTCTAAATCAAGTGAAAAATAGAACTAAAAGAAATTATGTTCAAAATTGTTACCGTGTGATATTAAGGCATTGTCCCCAAACAAGATAGTCAGAAATTTTGGCGGTACGAAATAGTTATTGGGTATAATTATTTTAATTATTTTAGTTTACTATGAACATATTTTCCATCTGTCATATCAATAGAAGTCTAAATTTTGTGGCGTGATATTTATGCTCATACAAAATTTCGATAATGTGTTAGCCCCCTTCGTATCACCAATATGGCCCTCTCTGCCCTTCTCGAAACTGAGCCAAATTTGATGAATAAAATCCCGGAAATTTGTGGTTTGTTGTGGCCTGGCATAATTTTGAGATTATGCTAATTGGGCTTCCTCGGGAGTCGTCGTTGGCCGGCTAATTAGGCATTATGGATTTGGCCTGAATTTCCGGAGGGGATCGGATGGTGTAGGATAAGTGCTCTCTCAGGGGGTTAAGGATGGTAGTGGGGGATAAGTAGGTGGCTAAGGGCATGGAAGGGTTGGGATCTGCACGTGCGCTTATAGTTTTATTTTTTGAGTGAGTGTATGTTTGTGTGTACTTAATTTTATGCTCGTATATGTTTTTAAATGTTTGTGGATCACCTGAAGATAATCGGGAATTGAATAATTTAATTTTACCGAGAGCTCTCCTGGTGCCCACCGACGTGGCCACGTCCGCGGTATCACTTTAACATCCTCCCCCAAGACTGCCCAGTTGAACGTCCTTCCGTCCTATGTTATCGATATCGAACATCTTCCTCCTTTAAGCAGGGCGGGGGGGGGGGGGTCAAGTTATCGATCTTTGATTTTGTCACTAAATTATGTAACTTAGAATTGTTAGTTAGGGAAGGGTCGTATTTTATTGACAAAACGAAATTCTTTTAGTGTTCGATCTGCAACAGAACTTAACTTAATCATATCTACCTTAACTAAGGTTCTATTGTAATTCGTATACTAAAGAGTGGATGTGCCTGTAAATCGCTAAGTTTACGATCTTGAAAATTCTTCCCTCTACTCTTCTATTCTGGGCGTGGATGTTCAAGTGAACATACATGTAATTGTCCGCAAATGTTTAGTGGATCACTTTTCCTAGTGAGAGGAAAATTAGCATCGTCCCTCTTCAGGCGAGAAAATTGTTTCCTATGTATCCGATGTCCTAGGTATCAGATGTCCCTTGGATCAGATAGCCCATGAATCAAATATCCTAGGTTCAGATCTATATTTGATGCTTTGGGTATCAGATGTCTTAAGAATAAGATCTAGGGATTAGATACCCCAGAAATCAAATATCCTAGGTATCAGATCTATGTATGATGCCCTAGGTATCCGATGTCCTAGGGATCAGATTTCCTAGGGCCTGATGTCCGAGCTATCGGGAGTTCTATGTATTGTATGCCCTAAGTATCAGACGTCCTGGGTATTAGATGTCTTATGTTTCATATATCTTAGATACCAGGTGTCCTAGGTATCATATCGTCTTGCAATCAGCTGCCCTAGGTGTTTGATATCCTAGGTATTTGATGTCTGAGGTATCTAATGTCCTAGGTATCAGATGTCCTAGAGATATGTTGTGGGATGTATCAGACGTGTTGGAGATCATATTTGTAAGGTAACAGATGTCATTGAGATCGGATGTTTTAGGTATATGTTCTAGGTATCAAATTTCCTATGTATCAGCTGTCCTAAGTATCGTCCTATTTCCGAGAAAGCTATAAAAGACCCTTAAGTCTGTGGTGAGAGCTGAGGAATAAAACATTAAGTCTAAATTAATATAATATAAGCTACATGAAATAATATAATTAATATAACAAAACTAAGCTAAGGAATTAAAGTAGTATTAATTTCCAGCTGGCATTTGTTTAAGGAGATTGCTCCTTGTCAATTGATCCCAGTGTCCTTTGCAGATTTGGGGCGATGCTTTTCCTCTTCGAGTCCCCCTTTTTCTTCACTCTCGGGAAACCTCTGTAGCCCTTCATGAGATTTTTGAAACCAGTTTCCTAATTTAATTAATAAACTCGTGTCCCTTCCCTGAAGATATTCGTTCCTATAATGAGTTCGGTATTAATTTTCTATAATGATGCCGAGTAAATTAGCAATTGTCTTGATTCACTTCCGTTAAAAGAAAAGGACATTTACATATAAAGCCGCCTACGAATTAAGGGACATAAATTCGATGAATTGTGAATTGAGGTAACGAGATCCTTAGTTTTGCTTACAATTTTGTTTAAAAGCAACGGAAGCAGAGGGAAATGAAGTCTGGTTACGGAGGCTTAATTTGAATGAGGTCCTAGATTGACCTTTCCATCTAGTAATGCTTCTACAACTTCCCAGCATCACACATAAAAAGGACACAGCGTTACTTCAAGGGTCGGCTGGCTTGGAGAATCACTTCTTTGTCGTAAGGCGAAGGAACTTAAGGATACACACCCATTTATTTCCCTCTTGTCTTAAATTGGAAATAAAGAGAGCTAGCTGATCTCTTCCACGATTGAGTCAGAGCTAGTCTGTAGGTAGTGGACGAAGGCCGTGTTGGTCTTTGACGAAAAGGCACCACTTGGGACGCATTTGTGCTTTTTAACAGCTTCGCCTTTGGGGAACCTAGGGAGAAAGGTCCTCCCGTAACCATACATTGTTCGAAGCCGAGTTTCATGTCCCATTCGCAAGGCTCAGTGAGTAGGTAGAAAACCATCCTTTTCCTTTTATACTCGTATAATGCATTATTAGATTTCCCTTATCCCTTTATTAGATAGTATCTCCTAAACTAATATAGGATAAACTCGATATCAACCCCAAAATACTAAATTGTTTGTTACATTATAACTATCAGAAGATTTATAATTAAGCTGATAGCTCATAAGCCAATTTGAGGTAAATCAGTGACAAACTCATAGTACTCAAATGGTAAGGTGTAACCACACTTTCGTTTGTGAGTGAGATATCGAAGGTCAAAGGTATATAAGGTCCTAGGTATTAGATGTCCTACGTAATCGATGTCTTGGTTATTGGATGTCCTCGGTATCGGATGTCCTCGGTATCGGATATCCTAGTTATCGGGTGTTTTAAGTATCGGATGTCCTAAGCATCAGATATCCTAATTTTCAGGTTACCTAAGGATTATATATCCTAAATATCAGATGTCCTAGGCATCTGATGTTTTATTGATAAGATGTCCTAGTTATATGATATACTAGGTCTCAGCTGTCATAGTTCTCAAGGTATCCTAGAGATCAGATGTCATAGGCATCAAATGTGCTAGGAATCAGATTTCCTAGAGTTCAGATGTCCCAGGGATAAGATATCTTAGGTATCAGGTCCTCTATGTATGATACCATATGCATCCTATCAATCGGACGTGATAGATATCAGATGTCCTTAGTTAGTATCTGATATCTCATGTATCAGATGTCCTAAGGATTAAATGTTTTAGGTATCATATATTCCGGCTATCAGGTGTCCTAGTGATTTGATGAACTAGGTATCAGATATCCAAGTGTAATATACAGGTTCTTAAATTCTGGATTTTCTAGTCCAAGACTGGAGATTTATCAACTTCAAAGGGCACATTTATTTCCAGACTTAGGGAAGTTCGGGCCTTAATAACTGACAAACGAACTATTTTCTTTTCTTATGCAAGACAAAGGAATTAGTTTATTGTTCGTACAATGGAGTCGCTTGCTTAGTATGATTCTACTAAAAATACTTTATACACTTGTGGTAACGTATGACCATATTAAGGTCTTCGGGCTTTTGAGAAATATGAATGAAAAGCCCTATAAAAAGGAAGAATAATTCATAACCGTATGTTGGACAGCGGCTGACCTTTTTCACTAAAACTTCCTGAATCTTGAAAAAACGGTCACAAGCTACAAATGCTGTAAATAAATGGATGAAACGTAGCGAAAGTTGTGAATAAAACAATTAATTGTGGTCAACTGAATGATTCGTCATTTTTTTTTTACAATACTCCTCCTCACTGTCAAGAATGACGCACCAATTGAACGAGTTAGGAATTAAGGTTCTGCCTTAGCTACCTTATTGTTCGGATATTCCTCCTACAGATGATCATTTTTTGTATAACTTTTGAACAATAAACGCTTTCAAATCGAAGAAACCGCAGAAAGAGCTTTATAAAAACTGCACTTTGGAGCCAGAACTTATAATTCCTCATTGAACATTGGCAAAAGTAGTTGAAGCAAATATCGAATTTTGATTACTTAATTAGTGGACGACCTTAATATTAATATTTGTCCTAACCCTTTACTCCCCCTAAAGTGAGTCTCTGGGGGTACATTTGAGTTTTTGTATTTATGTAAATGGACGTGTTTGGGGCCTTTGCCCAGCGGGGGATCTGACTGAACGAGATGCTACGGCGCATAATACCTCATTCCTATGAACGGTTATTGAAGGTGAAACTAGAGGGTACATTCCATGCTGTTGATACCAGTTGGTTACCTTGAATAAGGTTCGATGCCATGGCAGTCCTCGTCTTCCCCTTTTTTTTTCATACTACAGCTATGATTTTTATTAATTCCTTTACTTCTCCTCCTCTTTCCTGTTTATCAATATTCTTTTTTGATCCGTTTTTGCTCTCGGGGTAAAATGGTTCGAATCATAACTGTTGCCCCAAACCCCGAATCACAACAGCCAGGTTAATGGAATCCAAATGGCTGGGAGTAAAAATGTTACAATTTGGTACCATACTTGGTGTGTTGTTGTGTCGTGTAGTCTGGAGTGGAATGACATTGCGTTGTCGTGTGAATTGGAGTGGTATAGTATGATTCCATATGTTTGGGAATGAGGTGAGTTGTGGGGTATTGTTCGGATTCCCGGTGGTTGTGGTGTGAATGGTGTACATATATAGGAAGGCTCAAAAAGTTTTCGGCTCATAGGTTAAGAAAATAAAGTGTCAAATCTAATTTTATTACTTTTCAGAATAGTCCCCGAAGAGATTAATGCAATTATTAGGTCTTGAAATAAGCATTTCAATCCCTTTCTAAAAATATTTTTTGTCTTTGCCCTGAAAATGCTCAAAAACAGCTGACTTGACTTCATCATCACTTGATAACTTTTTCCCCTCAAGTCGGATTTGAGTGTGGAGAGCAACTAATAATCAGTGAGGGCCAGGTCTGGACTGTAGGGAGGGTGGTTCAATTCTGTGAAACTGCAATCAAGAATGGCCCTCTTTACAATTACCGCCGAGTGCACTCGAGCATTGTCATGTAGGAGTCTGACTCCTTTACTGAGCTTCCCGCGACGTTCTTTGATGTCGTCCCTCAATTTATGAAATAAAAAAAGCATAATACTCACCATTTACCACTGCATTCCTTTCTTTGAAGTCAATCATCAAAACTCCTTCACAGTCTCAAAAAAAAAGTTGTCATAAGTTTTTTGTTGAAGGGACCACCCTGCCTTTTGCTGGGGGGGGGCTTCTCCTGAACGACGCCGCTCCATTGATTCCTCTTTTGATAGTAGATCATAGTATAGCACCATAGTGTTTCATCTCCAGTTCCAATGGACTGAACAACTTCTCTTTCATTACACTGGCAACCATCTAAATACTCTGCAACATTCCATCCTGCGTTCCTTCTGGACTGAAGAAAGCAGTTTGGGCACCCATCTTGCGCTCACCTTCTTCATATGAAGATGATCATGTCAAATCCTGAGGACAGCTGCTATATCTTGCTGCTATTTCTTTTGCCTTTAACCGTCGGTCATCATTTACTTTTTCCACACGCGCAATTTTTTGAGGGGTTATGGCATTCACTGGACGTCCACAACGTTCATCAACTTCTAATGTTCCCGACCCATAAGAAATAAAGATGCCCATTTTATTTATGGTGCTATAAGAAGGGAAAGAACCTGCGTACACATCTACCAAACGGCGCTTAATTTCATTCGGTCTAACACGTGTTTTCGTGAGAAATTGAATCACTGCCCTATGCTCAATATTCGACATCTTTAAATAAGGGCTTTCGGCAAACTGAATAATATTGACACAAAATCCGGAAACGTATTTTAATCAACAAAAAATTCCGGATTTCCTGTTCAGACATGAAAGATCCTGAATTGACACATTTAAACACATTTAAAAAATTTCATCAAGGTTGGACCGAGAACTTTTTGATCTTTCTTGTAATAGTGTGATGCTGGTATGAAGGGTTGTTGTGTCGCGTGGTGAGTTATGCGATACTGTGGTAAGACATGCTTTAGTTTCAGGTAGTAATTAGGTAAGATGTGTAGTGTATGGAGAGTCTCAATATTATTGTTTTGACTTTTATTCCATTAGACCTTATAAAACCCTGACTTGGTTGGAACAGTGTTGAGTGCATTCGCTCCTCTCTCTTGCATCACACGACTCTGAATTTTCAAGTACATCTGAATTTATGACATTTTGTCTGTTTTGTTTGTCCGATTGGTCAGTGTATCGGGTATCTGAGCTTGGGTCCGGTATTTTTTTGACAGGTTTGTTTATTCCTATCTTTGGTCCATTTCCATTAGCTCTTTTTCTCTCTCAAGCTGTATGTTGTTTCTTTCCTTAAATAGAGCCTCATCGATATGAACAGCAATGTTTTATGGGCTATTTCTATTCCTATTTACATTCTCTTTCTCTCTCATGAGTTTATGGCTCGATTCATTGACGTTATTTTCTGGTCAACCGCGTTTCCTTTGCCCCCACATTTCTTCTGCCTCCTCCTCCCATGCCATCTTATCAGCCATTTTGGCGCGAATGTCTTTTTCCCACGTCTTTCTCCTTTCCTTTAATGTGTGCAACGAGAGACCGCCAGGGCGAATTAGGGTCCCTAATGATAACTATATGAGCGAAGGGCCGCCACGAGCGAGCGAAATGACCTTGCACGTGACCCTGATGTGTGTATGACCCTCACTGACCCTGGTCAATGTGCGTGGGTCGTAGCGATAAACATAATGACGTTAGAATATCATTATACAATAACGGCCTTAGGTACTCGTATCGTTCTTAAGGGGGATTATGCAGGATACCTTATAGGGGAAGGTAGTTGCTTCCAGTGCCACGAACTCTGTTCGAGAAGGCACTGTTGTTCCGACCAGAGGCCATTCTCTCACGACCTGTAAGTGCCGCTTGTTGGGGAACAGATGTATACCTTCCACGCATTTTCACCTCGTTCACCGCTATCTTTACGAATTCCTCCTAACAACTCTTCTAGTGGAGATGCCCTCGTTGGTTTTCGCTTCGTAGTCTTAGGTTGATAATAACCTCGACAATAATCTCAGCATACGTCTTTTCGTGATTTCTCCTCCATTTCTTCGTTTCAGGAGATTTGCTCACCCTCTGGTCCTTAGCTCCCAAGTTGACCCAGCCCACACATTTTCACTATCAAAACACTTTTTGGCACAAATTTCCTCGTCGCTTTTGTGCTCTATTGTTAATAAATACAAATTCAATTCTCCGACTTTAATACAAATTTAACGTCCACAAATGAAAATAATAATGAGCCGGTTTCCTTTGCTGAATGCCGTTATGCACCAGACTAATTGCTATAAGAGGGTTTCATCCTCATTTAGGACCCGTACTGCTCTCATCTCAGCGATAGGATTCCCTCTTGTTGGCGTAGAATCAAGGCCATGATAGCCAGTAAAGAGAGTTGCACTCACCAGCGGGTGGAGAAAACAGAACTAAAACGGTGCTTTATTCGAATGGGAATGTTGTAAGAAGTATAATGCCACAAGACTTAGTTTTGCTTCCTCTACTTTTTATTATAGATGTCAATGATATTGATACCGAAGTTGCGCACGACACGAAACCTAGTGACGAATGATGCAGACAGAATGAAGCTATAAACTATATCTATAAAGTTGTGCGGTCATTTAAAGGGCCATTGTCCTTCAGCGAAGAGGAGTGTAAAGCTTTTCACATTGAATCTAGAATTAGAGAATATAATTATAACTGAATCACCATTGAAGGAACTTGAAAATGATTTGGGTGCACTAGCACGGTTGAAGTCTTCAAACTAGTGTTTATAAGTTTCTAAGAAAGGCAACGAAGAGCTCGAACCTAACGACAGAAACTTTACCTTTAATCAAAAGACATAAGTGTACCTCTCGACACGTCTCTGGTTTGTTTTCATTTGAAGTGTGGAATCCAATTTAGTCTCCAGACTTGGGGAAATGCGCCATTTATCGTGGAAAGAGTGCAGGGTCGTCCCATCAAAATAATGCCCGGCTTAAAAGACAAATCCTTTGTAGACAAATAGAAACAAGACTAAGCAGAGAGAAACTAAACCAGGTTTTCGAAATTTTAAAAGGTGCCTAGTTAAATTGGGAAAACTGTTCCTACTTGAGACCAACAAAAAGAACATGAAACAATGGACTCGAACTGCCTGGATTGAGATTCGAAACCGACGTTACGAAGAATGTTTTCTTCCTAAGTTGTGAAATAATGGATGATCTTCCTGCAGATTGTTGACTGCAGCACTCTGAATAATTATAAAATTCCCACCAACGACATTTAATGAGGTTAAACATAAACTAAATGGGGTCGAACCTGAATGGACCAATTGGTTCTTGTATGCCACTAATTCTTATACTCGTAATCCTATAATGTACGAAACAGTAAGGGGTGATAGAAAACAGGAATAAAAAAAAGAACTCCCCTTGACTCATATCCAAGCATAAATGCCGCCCCCCCCATTGGAATAAAAAATCTTAACTTAGGACCCCACCGGGTCTAGATAAATCTTCGGAACCCTGGATTAAACCTACGAAGCTTAAATTGTTAAAGGAACGCCTATCACGAATCCCATTGGTTCAGGGAAGTGACTGAAAACGGACTCGTTCATGGAAGCGTTTTTTCTCTTGAAGTTGAATGGAAGTTGGCAAGTAACAAGGAGTAACAAGGAAAGGAAGTACCCTAGGAGACCTTATGGTCCATTCAAAGAGGGTACGCTTGGACTAGCAATCGAGCAGGCACATGGCTGCTCAATTGTTTGGCGTCCCTAAACGGCCACTTTTCAAGACTTTGTCTAGTCTTGACTTGAACTGGTCAACAGATTCACTGTTGACAACTTCCACTGGAAGTGTGTTCCACTTACCGCAGATACTGTAAGTGAAAAAATTTCCACACAGATTGCGGTTGTAACGCTTCAGTTCAAGTTTGAAGCCGTGATTGCGCGTTCTGTTCTCACTCAGTGTGAAAATATCCCGGTAGTCAACATTGTCGAACCCTCGAAGTATTTTGAAAACTTCGATGAGCTGACCACGCAGTCTACGGGTTTCCAGCGAGAACAGATCTAATTCCCTTAGTCAATCTTCATAACTTTTATGTCAGATAGAGGGAATCAGTTTGGTTGCCCTGGCTTGTACGCGTTCCAACCTTGCGATATCCTTTCGAAACGAAGGACTCCAAAATTGTACGACATACTCCAGGTGCGGCCGAACGAGGGAGTTGTACAGACAAAGTACTATCTCCTTGTTACGGTATCCAAACTGGCACTTTATGTAGCCTAACATCCTTTGGGCTTTCTTCTCTGCCTCGATGCACTGTTTCGAGAACTTGAGGTCGCTAGTAATAGTTACACCCAAGTCCTTCTCAGTGTCACAAGATTCAAGAGCAGTGCCCTTAAGGATATACTGAGATTGGGGGGTTTCTGTGGCCGATATGCATTACTTTGCATTTGTTCACGTTAAAAGGCATTTGCCACGTGTCCGACCACTCCCCAATCTTCCCAAGATCTTCCTGCAGGCGGGCAGTATTTCCATCCTTTGCAACGTTCATACCAAGCTTGGTATCGTCGGCAAATTTGGAAATCTTGGCAACCATGTCACCGTCCATGTCGTTGACGTAGATGATGAATAGTAGTGGTCCTAGGACAGAATCTTGAGGCACTCCGCTAGTAACGGGCACCCACTCAGAAACCTGTCCATTCACCACCACCCGTTGCCGTCTGCCACTTAGCCAGTTCTCGATCCAGCCGGCTACTTTTCCGTCTATGCCCAGCGCTCGCACTTTTCGGAGAAGGCGGCGGTGTGATACCTTATCAAAGGCTTTCTGAAAGTCTAAGTAGACCACATCCACCGCCTTGTCCCGATCGTGCTCACTGAACACGAAGTGGAAGAATTCCACAAGGTTCGTCAGGCATGACTGTGGCCTTCGGAAGCCGTGCTGGGAACTCCTCAGTAGCAGGTTTGACTCTAAATACGACGTCATTTTGTCCACCATCATGCTTTCCATGAGTTTACCGACTATCGAAGTCAGACTGATAGGTCGGTAGTTTGACGGTTGGCTTAGGTTTCCTTTCTTGAAGATAAGAGTCACCTCCGCTTCAAGCCAGTCTCTAGGAACGCATTCGGTCCGGATTGACATGTTGAAGATTGCGCTCAGGTGTCGTGACACTTGATCGCGCACTTCTTTCAACACTTTAAGTAGAAACCCATCCGGGTCAGGTGACTTGTTCGTCATTAGGTCAATGATCTTCTTTTTTATTTCCCCTTCGGTGAAGTCCATATCCTCCAGCTTTTCCCCTGAGTAGGAATCCATTGGCTGGGGGATGGGACCACACTATTTAGTAAACACTGAAGAGAAGTAGTCGATGAGGAGGTTAGCATTTTCTGCATCTAAGTGCTTTAATGCCCCCTCCTCATTTCTCAAAGGGCCAATCGTTCGACGGATTGGTTTACGGCTGTTAACATATCCAAAAAACTCCTTGGGATTCTCTTTATAGAGTCTCGCCACCCGGAGTTCCTCAAGCCGCTTAGCCGCCCTTATGCTGGACTTCACTCTCCTGGCTAGCCTCCGGTATTCGTCAAAGTCGCCTGAGGTCTTTGATTGCCGGTACACAGTTCTCTACTCCCTAAGCAGTTGGCCGATTTCTCGATTAAACCACTTTGGTTGAACAGAAGACCGACGGGGACATTTCAGAGGAATGAAACGTGATAGAAGACTAATTAATGTGGTTTTAAAACTGTTCCACGAGTCTTTAACAACATCGCACACTTCTAGCCTCGCGTCAGTCAGTCCAGCACGAAGACCTTCAAAGTCTGTTCCTTTCAAATCGAGTTTCCTCGATTTACTAGTTGCAGGCCCTGCCTTCGGGACTTTGACTACAAATCTAATTAGTCGGTAGTCACTGCCACCGACCTCTTCGCCAACAGAGAGGTCCTCAACGATGTCATCCTCAGAGGTGAAAACCAAGTCGACGATATTGTCTCCGCTCGTTGGCTCTCTCACCCATTGAGTGAGGAACTCGTTGTTCGCGAACTCCAGGAGTAGTGCGTTCTCGCCACAGGGTTCTCTGTTTTCCCAGTCAACTTGTGTGTTGAAATCACCCATGATGATACACACTCTGTCTTCGACAAGTTCTCCTAGTAGCTGGTACAGATCTCTGTCCTTTTCAATGAGTTGGGCAGGAGGTCTATAAAGCACCAGGGTCCTGTATTTGGCAGGACCTATCTCTAGGTCAACACCTAGTAGTTCATGGTCGGATACGATGTTGCAATCCGTCGAGTTGAGAGTATCCTTGACATACAACAGCACACCACCACCCTCTCTGTCTGGCCTATCTTTCAGAAAGAGCTGGTAACCGGGAATCGTGAATTCACCTTCAAAATCTCGGCTTCAGGTTTTTAGCCACGATTCCGTTATGGCCACCATCTCAGGTTCCTCTGTTACTACGAGGCCACGTAGCTCAAGAAGCTTATTCCTGATTGACCTCGCATTGAACAGAAGAACTTTGATGGAGTCCCCTAGTGTAGGACTCCATACGCTCTTCCGTTTCCCGGCTTCTCTGTTTTTGTGGTCACACCCTTTTTGACGACCTCCGAGAAGGTCCTTCCAGGAGTTACACGGGCGTGCTGGCGCACGTCCGCTTTCGCTCTGTTTCGAACCCACCTTTGGGTGCGTTCCACGACATCTTGAATTAGGTTGGCGAGAAAGGCCTTCCCTTTAAAGGAGAGATGTACCCCCTCCCTTTGGTAGAGGTCGTCTCTACCGATAAAGGTACGATAGGGGTCCACGAAGAAGAATCCTTCTGCCGTGCAGAGATCCGCCAACCTTCTGTTCACTGCGACGTTTCTTTCGTGAGCGGTTCGGGATGGACCTCTTCTCGGAAGCATCCCAACCACCACACGTTTGCGGGTTTTAAGCCCTATGTCATCCACGGCTCCCATCACCGTTTGGATGGTCTCACCACTGAGGCGAACCTTACCCTCTCTGAGGTAGAGGTCGTTGCCGGTCACCATCAGAGCAACAACTGAATTCTCAGAAATCTTAGGTTTTCTCTGCCTCTACTCTGATGTTGTGGTTACCCCGTCCTGACAGGCAGCTTACCTTCACGCTAGTGCGAAGGCGGGCCGCTAGCAGCGGCTGCAGATCCCGTGTTTGCGAGTCACCAATGAGGGTGACCTTCGAACACTTGGTCTCTGAAGACGGGGTCTTCGCTTGTGGAAGAGGCCTCCCCATTTCCTCTTTACTCTCCACATTCTTATCTTTCTTTTTCTTCTTGTTTATCTTTGTCTTCTATTTTAGGTTCTACTTTTGTTTCAACTTTATTCTTTTTCTTTTTTTCTTCGTTTCTCCTTTCTTCTTTTTCTCTTTTTCTTTCGCCTCAGCTAGCTTAGCCTCAGATGATGCCGGAATGTCCGCTTGGGTACCAGGGGATTCCGAGACGTCAGTGGGCGGTGCCTCTTCTAGGCATCGAATCTGAGCTGCCCTAAGGGCTTCGAGTTTCTCCAACTTTCTTTCAAGGATTTTAGCTCTCTCCTCTGAGGCTCTATAGAGGTCTTTTAATTTCTCCACCTCTCGCGTCAATATGCAAGTGGTGCAGATACTTTCAGGGCTGCATTTTGAGTAGCCTCCCTCCGGAAAGTCAACGCACCACCTTTCTAACTGGCATGTTGCACAGTTGTGTTTTAGACAAACGGGTCCTTTTTTGCCTGTCATTTTGAGCGCTTTCTCTCTCTCTGAAAACTCGTGACCAATCAATGATAAAAAGGGGGCTTGGTGAGTTCTCCCCGCGTGAGTCGCTCCCGCCTATCGATCGGAGAGGTTTCGGATCTTTCAGAAGGCACGCTCCATGTACTGCTGTTCGTCCGACCGAGTCGTCAAACCTCGGCGTGCCGCGGCTCCCAACCAAGCAGCACTGACGGTCCCCGAAGGGGCCATCGATTTGTCACCAGGTGAACAACAACGAAGCACGCCCCTTACTAAACTCCTACTAGTTCCCTTCACAACGGCCAGGATCTCGGAGTAGCGTTCAATGGATATCCCGCCACACCAAGGAACTCGACCCAAGGCTTTTTATTGGCCTGGCAACCAACATGGGAACAAAGGGCCGTCACCTCGGACCAATGCTACCATATGCACCCGTCAACGGGCACTGGGAACGGTCAATAATTACGCGCCAGGGAAGGGGTTAACGCGGCACTACCCTCATCCCATTCATCGTGCCCTAACGCCTAGGACACCTCTAGTCCTAGTCTCTCGCAACCAGTGAGCGTCGATTGGCGTTTTTTATAGAGGTTCCAAAGCCTCTCTTCTGATGCATGAGGTAGCTGCCAGGTCCTTATATGTAGATAGAGGAAGAAAGGGAAAGAGTGACATGATAGGAGTAGGCTTTTTTTTTTTCTTTTTTTTTTGTATGAGTGAGAGATAGGATAAAAGTAAAAAAGGAGAGGGATAGAGTAGAAAAAGGAAGGAATGACGCACTTAGTCTGGAACCTCGTTTTCGACCAAATCGACAAGGGAAGCCCTACCAGGGGTACCCAGAAGAGGTACCCCCGCCGACATAGCTCGAAAAGTCCAAGGTCCACACAAGCTCTCTTCCCGCGACAAGGGGGCGTCACCTCTCCCTCTACTTTCGTTATGAGAGAGAGAGAGAGACGTAAATGCAGGTCTGGGGTTAGGGGTGTCTATGTGCGTGAATGCGTGTACGTTTGCAGCCTTGTAGCCTTCGTTTCGTCACTCCATTCATCATGCAAATTGTAAATAGGCTCCCTCTCTCTCTTTCTCACTCTCTCTTTCTCTTTCTCTCTTTCTCTCTCTCTCTCTCTCTCTCTCTCTCTCTCTCTCCCTCCCTATATATATATATATATATATATATATATATATATATATATATATATATATATATATATATAATAGTTGAAATAAATTAAAAATCTCCCATTGCATTACATGCATGCAGCAATAACACCAATATTACGTATCCATATTGCATCTCACATGCACACGGTCATTACACGCCCACATGTCACATTACCCAGCGAATGCCTCAGAGGTTTCATGCACATATTATCCGTCCACATACTACATAGTATTCACACAATATAGTGCACATACTTTCTCGGTTAGTACACGTCACATCCGGTTCACTCGCCTGTTCCTTGTTTAGCTGATTATATGAATGAATGAATGAGTCATGTGGTGTAATGTTATGGGCATGGTAACTAGATTTTGAATACTGAAATAAGGGACACCTAAATTGGAGAGGTAGTTGAACAATATACAGGACACGCAACTTTCGTGAAGTTAAGCACGTAACGCGAAGTCCCTCTCAGCTGGGGTCCAGTCTAGATTGCCCAGGACCTACTACTTCATTGATTTTTCTTTTGTTTCAAGATGTTTTCTTTGTAGATTTTCTTACAAACAACTAACTGTTCATTACATGTGTCAAAGTATTATAATATTGCAATCATGCATATTTTGCAGCAAGTCACTCTGTAACTAAAGTGACTTGCCATAATTTATTGAGTAAATTGCAGAAACTATAATGCATATGATGAAATCCTTTCCATAATCCTTTCAAAATTATTTTTACCCCATTGTTGTATGGGTGCCAACCACCGTCTGCTGCCTGCAACCGTCATACTCGAGAGTAAGTAAAGAGCGTGGTGTGTGAAAAGGATTGGGCGATGCGATTCCCGATTAACAATCAGTGTCGCTTTTAGTCTAACCTTTTCTCTTAATTAATCTTCCACTCAGTCTCACTTATTCTAGGATCGGTGTGCATCGGCGCCACAAAAACTACCTCCCCCCTTTATCAAGAACAGGGGCCTGCTGGACGTACTTCGGTCAAGTTTACGTTTAATGCTGCGCAAGAATGCAGCATCCCGATTTACTGGGCGAGGCATTAGACTAAATTGGAAGAGCCTTCCACACATTTTTACTACTCCTAACTCTAACACTTCCTTTCGAAACCTCTTCACTATCTCTCTCTTTCACTCTCTAGTTCATCTCTCCCTCTCTTTAAATATTTCTCTCTTCTAACCTATTTCACTCTCTCCCTCTTTCACTCACTCTCTTTCCCTCACTCTCTTTCCCTCACTCCCTCTCCTACTCTATCCTTCTCTTTCATTCATTCCCTCCTTCACTCTCTCCCTCCCTTTCACACTCTCCCTCTCTTTCACACTCTCCCTCTCTTTCACACTCTCCCTCTCTTTCACTTTCTCCCATCTTTCACTCTCTATCTTTCATCCTCTCCCACTCTCTTTCACCCCCTCTTTCACTCTATCTTTCATTCTCTCTTTCACTCTATCTTTCATTCTCTCTTTCACTCTATCTTTCATTCTCTCTTTCACTCACTCCTCTCTTTCACCCCCTCTTTCTATATCTCTCTTTTACTCACTCCCCCTCTTTCACTTCCCCCTTCACTCCCTCTTTCTCTCTTTTATTCTCTCTCTCTTTCACTCACTGCCATTCTTTCACTCACTCCCTCTCTTTGACTCACTTCCTCTCTTTGACTCACTTCCTCTCTCACTCACTTTCACTCTCTCCCATCTCTTTGACTCACTCCCTCTCTTTGACTCACTCCCTCTCTTTCACTTTCTCTCTCTTTCAATCTCTCTAATTCTCTCTCTTTCATCCTCTCATCTTTCACTCTCTTTCTCTCGCTCTCTCTCCTTTTCTCTTTCGAGCTCTCTCCCTTTCTTTTTCTCTCTTTCTCTCAAAATAACACAATTATTGATTTTGAGATTTTGTTTTCTGGTTGCGTGAGGAACAATCCCCCCTCCCCCCTCTTTTTCTCCAGAGGTCGCTTGTGTGACCCTCTCAGCCCGGTAAGGTTTTATCAAAGGAAGAGGGGGATTGTTTGCTTGAAGTGATCCTAGTCGACAGTCACGTGTGTACTTACACACCGCACGACTTCCTTCCTATTTTCCTTTGTAGTGGTAATTTGGTGTTTTGGGGGGTTTCAATTTTCCCTATTAAACTGTTTTTTTTTCTGTTTCTCTCTTTATCCCTTTGCATTCTGGTTCCTTTCCCATTTTCTGTTACATTAGCCTCCGTGCGCTCGGTACTCCACGGTCCCACCTCGACAGGCCTTGTGGTAGACCTTTGGATAAGGACCCACAATTACATTTCCCGGTCTTCATCGTATTCGCCACCTTCCCTTCTTCAGGGATCACCTACCTTTCCCATACCCCCAGGTGTCCGCTTCATGTTGGTGTGCGTTGCCCCACATGCGCTACATCATACTTTAACGCACCCAGAGTTTGAGCCCTTTAAAGGTCACCCAAATCAGAGGCTGGATTGGTGGGAGCGACTGGATGCGGGATATAGCCAACCATGGTCACCATCTTTCCGAATTTTCAAGTGCGTTCGCACATAAAATTTCGGACTACAACCTAAAAGGTGAGATCTCGCCCACCCTTGGTGTTGAGATGAACGAGGCATAAGGACAACACGTTTGTAACTGGTGGAGGGGGCTGCTTTATCACAATTGGTTAAGGGGTTTTCCCTTTTCCACTTTATGTTTGCTATTGGGCAGCTCCACCTCAAAAAAAGAAGAATCCTTCCCTGTGCTTTCTCAGGGTTCCGTTCAAGTTTCAGCGAAGAAGGAACTTCCTCTTCTTTTTTGCGTAGGGGAGAGGGAGTTCACACTCACCGCCTTCATCATAGTCATCCTGGCACGACTCCCTTATTGGACCAGCATCGCAACCGCCTTTTTCTTTCGCAAGGGCCTCTAAAGCAAGAAACAAACAAACGCGAGCGGATGAACCGCTCGCAAAAGGGGCTTCTCGAAACCTAGTGAGGACAGCTATGGGCAGTGGACGCACTTTTTGTCCTACTCTACCGACCAGACCCGCGTATAATGAGAGCTCCCTACTTTTAGCCATTGGGAGACGAACCAACATAGTTTACCGTGTAGAATTCCGATGTCACGGCGAGAGGGGGGGGGGATTCCTTCCGAGTCAAGCGTGGACCCCATAGTGCCCTTGCCTCAGACAGCAGGATCTTCCCCATGAGAGAATACTCGTTGAGAATAACCTCCAATTCAAAGCTACTCCAGGGCAAAGTCCTCTCTAGGTGACACTGACCCCCGGGGATTTGAACGAAGAGAATTCTCCTCCTTATGGTGGAGTTCTGCAGACGACTGGCTCTTTTGCCATTTCTGTGAAGGACCAAGCAAAGACTGGCCCTCCGTCCTCGGGACTCCCTCAGGGGTGGAAAAAGATAGCGCTTACAGTAAAAACACTAGTGGTTCCTATCCTTTTAGGGAGGTTCCGGGGATGGATGGGTCCACTGCAGATTCGGCAGGTGACGAGGCCAAAGGGGGTGGTAGTCCGGCCTCAGGACGCCCTTCGGTGGAGAGGCAAAGCCTTTACATAAAAATAGGCATACGAGGTGAGTCTAGTCTTAGCGACCTCCATGTCCCTCATCGAGACGTTGCCCGGCGTCTTTGAACCCGCCGGATTCAATAAATTTTGAGGAGTTTGGTTTACTGATGGCAACATGTTGTCCAAGGGGTACATGATCTATCAGCGTCAAGTATTAGTTAGAGTTCTAGGTAGGGAACCAAAGATTGTCCGTTTCTCGGATCGAATCATTCTGCCGAATACGCCTGCCCCTGCTCCTGCCCTTATATAGGCGGCTATAGTGAGTGCTCTTCGGACACTTGAGGGATCACTTGTACAGGTGACACTGCATTCTACCTTGAACTTCGTGAAAAGAGTAGTACAGCGAAGGACTTCTTTGACTACTCCTAGAATACCACAGGATATCTGGCCGACCAGGGAGCAACTAAGGTCGAGCATGCAATGAGAAAACAGGTAAAGGCATAGAGACCTATCCCTATACTCTGTCACATTCGACCGTGATAGGCTGCCTGAGTTATTACAAACCGGTTGGTATCGTTACCAGGTCCAGGCATCGTTTCATTAAAGCGGATGTGTTACCATTTCCACCGCTTTGGCCATACGAAAAGAACCTGTAGATGTTCAAAGATGGGACAACCTGAAATCTGAACTCTGCTTTCTCGAAGAAATATGACTCGTATTTATTCGAAAGGAGGTCTGGTCATTCAGGGTGCGGACCTCACTTATTCAGAGCTGCCAAGGAGTTTGCCCTGTCGCGGCCTGCGACTTCCTCCGCCTCTCAAGTTAAAAAAAATGCACCCTCTGCTCCTAGCCCCTCCAGACCTACGAGCACGATAGCTACCACGACAAATACGAACATTTCGGTGGGTTCTACTTCCCCCAGGCGCCACCCCAGTAAAGCTGGTGGCTATATCGACTCGCATCCCGTACCGGATAAAACTAGCCCCCTCCCACGCGACCCTTTCGCAAAAGCTTAGTAGCCGCGCGCCTCCAATGAGTCATCAGACTCATAGAGGGCAAATTCCTTGAAGGTGGTGGTGAGGCCATTCCCAGGGCTTCCTAAGTCTGCTTCCCGCAAGGAAGGGGCAACAAAGGAGCTTCGGCTGCCCCACCACTATCCGAGCTGGACAGGGACCTTTGTAAAATTGAGCCCCCTTCTAAAGGACGAGGGACCCCGTGTAGGCGTCTGAGTTTTCTATGCGTTCAATTGAATCTAGTTGTGTGTGCATGTATTGAGTGGGGAAGTACGTGTGTGCTTGTAGGTCTGTGTGCTGCTTGGTCGAATCTATGTATATATGCACTTGTGCGTGTTATTTTGTATCCTTGTTTTTGTTTTTCTCAATTCTCTACCGGGAGCTCATGCCTTCATGGTGGGTGCTGGATTTTTGTCAGTCATCCCGAATTACAGTAGGAGTAATACTGCCATTCGAAGTTGTAGTAGGGTCATTTCCAGGAGGGCACTCACTTCCATGAGGGTCCTGGTGTCTACTTCGAGTTAGGTATGGAGGGCATTTTCATTCAATGGAATTATTGTGGACTCTGTACTAACTGTGAGGCGCTGCGTAAACGCGTCTCTTATGGTCCCCTTTAGCATTTTATTTCAGGAGACCATGTTGGACGCGTGACTCCTACCCTCCCTCTCAGCGTATAAGGGTTTTGCAACATCGCCACCAAGGGGTAAGAGCCGGGCAGATGGATTCTCAATTTACACCCACATGACATCTCCCTTCTATTTTTGGCTTCAAATACCTTCTTTCAGGCAATGTAAGTGCAGCTACACATGGATAGGAGGTATACCTTGATTCCAGTGCCTATTTCACTATCAGCTAACCTCGATTTGACCACTTTACCGCATCGTGGCACGGTTGCTGAGGCCCTTTCTTCCCCTCAGTGATTTGAACGGTATGCACCTACTTTGGGGGAGAATACGCAATTAGTACCACGGGCCAGCCCTTGGCGTACCTGATCGAAGAACTGGAGATCGGTATCCTAAATATGGTTGAATTTACTTTTATTGTTCAAGAACCACTTCATTTTTCCCTCGATCTATCCTTGTGCTCTCCGGTCGAACAATCGAATTTGGGATGGGACGTATTCGATGACCATGGTAGTGATTATTTTCTCATCCAAATACTTCTACAGGGCTGTTGTTACCTAAGAAACCACCTCCTTGGTGTTTGGTACGTATACGCTGTCCCGCATTTTCAGCAAATGACTGTTTTCTCTATCTCAGTCCAGGAGTTTAGGTTACTTGATGAGGCCATTGAGTTATGATCCGTGACTCCACAGCTGCATCGAGCTCGGAGAATGTCTAGATTATCTTCTGTTGGTTTCCTGGACATGTAGAGATTGCGGTAAATGAGCGTACTTATGATGAGGTCAAGCAGTTTCCAAACTGGGTTAGTGGACTAGTGTTTTGCTTTTTCCCACTCTGACCTTATGGCAGCCCTTTGCAATGTATGGTAAAGTAGATGAAATACGTCTGACTTAAATCTAAAGCTGCTTGCCATTGCGCCGCGAACTTTCCCGTGGACCTACACCTCAATACTTCAGCTGCTTTAGGGCGTTTTCTGTTGTCTCCGAATCGAACAAACTCGCAAGACGCTGCGTTGTTTGATGGAGCGCTTCCCTGAATCTTACTGTGATGACTGATTTGTTTCCCACACTGTCCGCCACGTTCTTCTCGAATATCCATTCTGGGAAATCTTCTGGCGCCCTACCTCTTCCAGTATCACGACGAGTAGTTGGGTCACTACCGCTTGTGCCTTGTACTCGAGGCGGGATTGTGGACTAAGTGAGTTTTTAGAGACAGGCCTCCATAATATTTACTATGTAGATGTTGGTGCACGATCATGCCCATCAGGGAGGCCCGCTCCTTGCTTGAGCCTACCTTTGTAGGTGTTTTGTGTGTTGGTGTTGGTCTTTATACTAACCGCACCATTTGTTATGATATTTTCCATCTGTTCAAAGTGTTTTAGCATAGAAAAACTCGAAAATAAATAGAACAATTTCCATTTTCTGCGACAGTAAGAGGCGTAAGCTAGGAGTATCATTTGAACTAGCTTTGGAGGGGGTGGGGGGCTAGCTAGATTGATATTCCGAAACCTAGCTTTTCCTATAGAGGACAAGGAACGTTCAATAGGGGACTAAAAGCAGTGCGCAGTTATTTATTGTTTTCCACTAACCGCGCCGATTTCTATGTTATTATCTGTTCTTTTTTTCTTGTTTTGCTTGTTGCTGTTTTTAATTTATAATAGCCAAAAATTAAGCTGAAATATAATTTCTATTTCGCTTATACCCCAGCAGGCAGTCGCCAAATGAATGATCTAAAATTTAATAAACCGACTGTAAATAATCTTTATCATTCGTTTCCTTTTTTTGACCATTTCCCAGTTTTATTTCCCTTTTATATTTCTCCACTTGGTTCTTTTGTGTCGTGGAGTCAATGAATCTTCCTTACTCGCTTCTGAAGATTTACGTCCTTCTCTCCCGACTCGGGTTTTTCAGGAGGCTTACGTCAAACTTTTCTTTTATCCTCTCCCTCTATACGTTTTTATGCTGACTTTCTATGTACCCTTTTTTTATTCATTTTCCCCTCGTCTATCTCGCCCTTTTTAAGTCCCTCCTTTGTCCTGGGTATCTATTAGATAATTGTTATAACTCCGGACTAATACCTGAATGTTGAGGAGAGTTGTGTGCCTTCCAAAGTTCCTATCGTCTTAATTTCTCTGAGTTATGTACTTTTCACATTTTCATCTCCCCTAATTTCACGTTTTTGTTTAAGAAACTTTGTCAAAAACTTTCCCAGTGGAGGTGTCATCCTTGGTATTCGCCTTTCTGCTCTTTCTTCCTTCATGTCCCCAAATTCCTCTCACTGGGCTCGCGGTTGTGTGAATGGGTGCCGCTTTCTCTTTATCTTAATGTGATTATAGGATTATCGGTTTAAGGATTTAGGAAACTTAGAATTTAGGGGAATTTGGTATTTGCGTGACTTTTTGGTGCGTGTGAATCGCCCTCAAAGTGCTGGTGAAGAGACTCCAATTTGGGGCCTTAATTTAGCCTTTACAACATAGGGGCTTTTTGGAAAGCGATGTTTGAGAATGGCAATCTTGTTCGCATGTTCGAGTGCCAATTGTTCTTAACTCGTTCCTACCTGGGTACAATCACTGGTGCCATTGGGGGTAGGGGTTATTGGACTCCTTGACATTCTCGATTCGTTTTTTTTTATTATGGCAAATGTCTGTCTCTCTGTCTGTCCGTCTGTCCCACTCTGTATGTTTGTTGGTATGTGTGTCGGACTGTCTTTTTGTTGGTCTATCCATTTGTCTGGGTTTTATCTGCTTGTCGGTTGGTGTCTGTTGGTTGGTCCTTCTATTTGCTTGGCTCAGTGTATCTGTTTGTCGGTAGGTTAATATTATTTCTCGTTGTCAGTCTGTCCGATTTGCCCCGAGGTTCGACTAAATGAGAGGGGGGGAGGGGGGATATCCACCCGCCCGACGACGATCCCGTCGCTGTGATGCAGGATCGAGGATGAGAAGAATGACTCGAAGGGTCCTTTCTATTCCCCGCAAATGGGTCGCACGACTACTTTCCGGCGTCCTCGGGGTGTGTTTGTTGTCTCGTCTGCTTATGTGCTTTTTATTGAACCTCCGTGTGTGGGTCGGGGGAGGGGGGAGTTACCTGTGATTACGTGTGTATGTAGGTTTATGTGCGTTTGATTGAATATCTTTGTATGTGTATGCATGGAGAGGGAGATACGTGTGCGCTTGCAGGTGTGTGCGGTTTGTTTGAGCATCCGTATATATGCACGTGTATTTCTGTGTTATTTCGCATTCTTCTGTGTCTCTTTTTTCCTCAGTTCTCTACAGGGAACCCATGGCCCCCAAGGTGGCTGCTGGATATTTGCTAGTCACACCCGAATTACAGAAGTAATATTGCCATTCAAGGGGGTGGCAGTGGTAATGGTGCTTATCACACTTTTAGCCACTGGTAAAATCGTGGTTGGTAATAGCAGTGAATAACGTACCAAAGTAATTGTTATTAATGATTATCATTGTTTCGTTGGTAGAAATAGTGGAGATGGCATAGTTTATGTGGTAGTAAAAGTATTTATTTTTCGTGTCGATGATATTAACCATTTTGTCTGGCTGGTTGACTCAGACGACCTTTGATAGGGATGTATCTTTTGTCATCTTTGTAATTATGGTATTTAATGTTATGGTATGTAATGATATGCTAGAAACATGTTTATCACCAGATCTTCTGTCTGTGAGTCCCTTCTGTAATTATGAGTTCCCTTCTCTGGTGGCCGCATTTGGAGTAAACAAGCGGCTTCTTGCCCTACTCGACTCCAAATTAGCGCTGAAAAGAAGCTTCGTTCAAGGCAATTCCTTCTTCTTTTGATCCTCTAACACGAAACCCAGAATTAGCACATTGGAGATCTACACACACCGCCCCGACTTGTTTATTTTCTAGTACTCTTGAATTAATCATAGTTGCTTTGTATCTTCTCGTACTACTAAGTATTTGTACAATTTTTTAGGATTTTTGTTAATTTTATGGCTGGTTTTATCCTCTGGGTCAAGTCACCCCCTTCACCTCTCTGACTCCTTAAATGGAGGAAAAAAGGGAGGGCGGACTTTTGAGTGTCAGTGAACTTTGTGTTTGTTCCGATAAGTGTTGAAATGTCTCTTTAGGCCCGAACATTTGAGGTGGACTGGTTTGTTACAGTAATGTTATTCCTTTTTCGTTTTTGCTGTTTTATTAATATTTATATTCCTTTTATTGAAATTTCCCCTTTCTTTTAAAAAAAAACTTTTCATTTCAAGATTATAGCTGTTAACTCTATAATCTGTGCTAAGTTGAAATGAAATCGACGGGTAGTATCTAGGCAACCTAGATAGTAAAATAGGATTTCTTATATTCTTAATTACTTTATCGTAATGAACAACTGGTTAGTATAATCAGGAATGCAATCACTAGTTGTATATGAATGAACTTTAGTGTGCAGAATGACCAAATTATTTGCCAGGTATAATTTCGATTTGTCAACCTTGACCTTGGACAACTCTAATATAGACCTCGATCCAATGAGGTCGATAACTAGTTTTAAAGCTCGCGTAATCTCTACGTTAGTTCGAGTAAATCCCTCAAAGGCACTCGATGCGATTTATTATTGTTTACCTTCAGGATTAGTTGAAAGCTCTGCGAAAGATAGCCTAAATGGTAACGGTCCCATGTGATTCCTTGCAGCACCCCGCTCAAGATCCACTCCACGAAGGCTTCGATGCACTTAGTGACGCTTTCAAGCACTTCATCTTTGACTTCGCCTTTTCCCCTTCGCCTCACTTCCGCCTCTCGTCATTCCTACCTTCGTCAGTGGCCTCTGACGATGACGACTCTTTGCTCGACATCAGTCCAGAGGAACTCCGCCGAGAAGGGATTCGTCGCGGTATCTTCGCCGATCCGGACGCCGAACAGGCGGCGGTAAGTCCTCTTCAGTCGCGGCCTTGAGCTGTGCCTGGTTTTTGTTTGTTACAATTAGCTTTAGTTAAGTTTGGCTGAGTGTAGGAGGGAGTGGAGTGGTATTTATAAGGTTGGGTCGATGGTTGATGTTAGGAATAAGTGGGCTCGAATGGATGTACTAAAATTAATAAACCCTCCTACCCCACGTCAAAATATAATCCTGTAGATTGAATATTTTATCCGTCAAATTAAAAAAAATAATAATACCCCCAAAATATCTGTAAAGAGTAAATATGGATTTCAAATTCCTCGCATCCCTCCGCCTTACTCCATCCTTTCCAATTCCACGGTCTTCCCCTAATGCAAGAACCCTCAACCTTAACCCCACCCCTGCCCCGTCCACCCATTATATCAACGGGAGCATCGGTAGTCTCGCTTTTCCCTTCTTGCCCCTTAGTTTCGCAGTAGGAGTTCCCTCACCACTACCTCTCCTCCTTTTCCGATTATTATTAGTTATTACCGCTATTCCGCGGACTGGTCTGAAGGTAGGACACTACCACACGCGTTTGACCGATTCATCGCAGCCTTCTCACCCTGCCCCCCACTAAATAGCTCTTTATTTAGCAACTGACCCAGTTTTGGAGAGACGTTTTCTTTCATTAAAAGTTAAGCGCAAGTCTTGTGGCAGCGGGTGTGGGCAGTAATTAGTGACGGGCGGCGCTTTGAAGCATTAAGTTGGTCGATCTATTTGTATGTTCCAGCGTTTTGTCCCACTGGATTTTTCCTCAAAGATAAAGAGGGAGAGTTGGTAAAGTTAGAAGAGAAATATAATTGGAAAATATGCAAAGAAAAATCGAAAGTAAAAAGAAAAAGAAGATAAAGCCTAAGAAACTTTTCAATGGGTTATAATTCGGATCATTTGCGTTAGCATAAAGATCATTTGTGGATGGTTGTAATTTTTACCCATCTTACTCTGCCCTTTGCTCACAAGTTTGTAAATTAACTGATTTTTAATTAATGTTGATGATTTCTTTCAGCCATTAGAGGGCTCTCTTTGCGAGTAGAATGAGAGAGTACTTTATAAAGTTTTTACGCATATCTTAACCTAACTTAAACAATTCCTCTCAAGGTTTTTTTTTTAAATCGTAGGATTCTTATGACATGTCTTTGTACCCTTATTTGCAATCATTGGTCTTTTACTGTATTTTCTTTATTTCATTTTCTAAATCACTGATTTTTTTAACTCCATATTTGCTTATTTCCTGCGCAGAAAGACAATCCAGAACTGTCGAGTAGAGGCTAGTAACGATCGCCGTTAGTATTATAATTATCATTATTATAATAATTCAGCTGTGAAATTATACGATATGGCTTTTCTTGACTAAATTCTATGATATTCTTTCTACTTTTCTGACGGTCCTGAGAATAATTTGAAGAACCTTCGACGAAAACTATTATTACACAGGCAAATTAAGGAAAAAGAAATAGTCAATTTGGAGTTTGAGGCGGGGTACTTCTCTCTTTCCCCCCAAACCCCCCTTAATTTCGTGATGTCCGACCTTCGACCTTGGGACATTGAAGGTCAAGTTGGACCTTTTTTTTTGTGTATATGTAATTGGAACATTGTTGTACTAAGGGGATAATTTAGAGTACTTAGGACTCTTGCTTTTCATTTCGTGCCCGTTTCGCGACCATTCGTTACCTGCATCGGGAGGTCATGATTAGAGGGGGAGAGGGGCTATGAAGAGAATGGTAAACTTGAGAACATGCAGAAATAGGTGGTAATTTCAAGTGCGTTTTGCTATGCACTCGCACAGTTTCATTTCTTGTGTCTAAGTTTTTGTTTTGTTTCATTTGTCTATTTATCCGTCTATCGTCATCTGTATCTGGTTGTCTCTCTGTCTGTTTCTCAGACTCAATGCATGTCGCGAAATGGGAGGAAGATTGGTTGGTTTGTTTCATAAACGAAACGACAAATTCTAGCTTTCACATCGGTAGTGACACCGATAATTTTAGGGGCGTGGGATGCGCATGGTGACCCTTTCCAAGAAGGGGGATGGGGACACTGAGTGGAAGGTGCTGACCGGTTGGGGGGGGGGGGAATTTCTTTTAATGAGGGCAACTGATGACGAAAGCTTTTATGAATAGTTTACGATATTCTTCACCTCCCAATGGCCATGATTCTCTTTGAGAGAACCACGCAAAATGGTCCTGGTTCGAGTTCATGATAAGGATGTCTAACCTAAACTTTTAGACTTTGAGGACCTTGTTCTGTATGTTCTTTCAGAAGGGGGTTGCTGTTGTATGATGTTATAACCCTTGGCAGCATCGGTCCTTTTCTACCAATCCTGGCCTTTATGTTCTTCTGTCGGTACTCTTCCAAGTAATTTTTCCAACTGTCGGTCATCCACCAAGTCATTTACCACTCTCGATCATCATAATTTATTTTATAACTGCCGATCCTCTTACAAGTAATTTTTCAACTATCGGTCCTCTAAGTAATCTCCCAACTATCGGTCCTCTAAGTAATCTCCCAACTATCGGTCCTCCTCCAAGTCATTTTTCCAACTCGGTCATCCAAGTCATTTTCAAACTGTCGTTCTTTCCTCTAAGTAATTTTTCCAATTGTCAGTCCTCCTCCAAGTCATTTTTCGAATATCGGTTCTTCTCCAAATCAATTTACCAAGTATCGGTCTTCCAAATCATTTTTTACATCTGTCACTCTTACTCAAAGTCATTTTCTCACTGTATGTCCTCCTCAAAGTCATTTTCCCACTATTTCCTCCTCCAATTTATTTTTTTCAAAAGTAGGTTTGCTTCAAAATCATTTTTTTTACTTACAATCATCCCCCAAGTCATTTTCCAAACTGTCAGTCCTCCTGCAAGTCAGTTTCTAACAGATGGTTCTCCTGCAAGTCAATTTTTCACTGTCGATCCTTCTCAAGTAATTATTTAAAAGTATGTCCTCCTATAAATCATTTTTCAACTATTTGTCCTTCAAGTCATTTTTGCCTCTGTCGGTCCTCCAACTCATTTTCCAACTAGCGGTTCTCCTCCAAATCATTTTTGCCTGTGTCGATCCTCTCCTAACTAATTTTCCAACTGTCGGTCCTGCCAAGTCAATTTCCCACTATGTGCCACATTTCGTTTTTCCAAAAGTTGATCTGACTCAGTTACTTTCCCAACAGCCTGTCTTTCTGAAAGTCATTTCCATCTGTTCGTCTCCAAATAATATTTTTCAACTATCGGTCCTCCAAGTCATTTTTTCAACTATCGATAATTCTCAACGTCATTTTTCCAACTATCGTTCATCCTCCAAGTCATTTTTCTAACTATAGATCATCCCCCAATCATATTACAACTATAGATATCCTCCCAAGTCATTTTTCTAACTATAGATCATCCCCTAATCATATTACAAATATAGATATCCTCCCAAGTCATTTTTCAAACTATCGACCATCCTCCAAGCCATTTCCTTAACTATGAATCATCTTCCAAACCATTTTTTCAACTATCGACCATCCTCCAAGCCATTTCCCCCCACTATCGATCATCCTCCAAACCATTTTTCCAACTATCGACATCCTCCAAAGTATATTCCCAACTATCGATCATCCTCCAAACCACTCTTTAAATATCGACCATCTCTCAAGCCATTTTCCCAACTATCGATAATTCTTAAAACTATTTTTCAACTATCGATCATCCTCCAAGGCATTTTCCCAACTATCGTCATCCTCCAAGCCATTTATCTATTTAACAATCGACCATTCTCCAAGCCATTTTCTACAACTATCGATTATCCTCCAAGCCATTCCCCCAACTATTGATCATCCTCCAAGCCATTTTCCCAACTATCGATCATCCTCCAAGCCATTTTCCCCAACTATCGATCATCTTCCAAGCCATTTTCCCCAACTATTGATCATCTTCCAAGTCATTTTGCAACTGTTGATTATCCTCTAAATCGTCTTTCCAACTGTCGAGCATTCTCCAAACCATTTTCCCAACTATCGAACATCCTCCAAGCCATTTTCCCCAACTATCGATCATCTTCCAAGCCATTTTCCCCAACTATTGATCATCTTCCAAGTCATTTTGCAACTGTTGATTATCCTCTAAATCGTCTTTCCAACTGTCGAGCATTCTCCAAACCATTTTCCCAACTATCGAACATCCTCCAAGCCATTTTAACCGGCTATCGATAATCCTCCAAACCATTTTTTCAACTATCGACATCCTCCAAGGCATTTTCCTCAACTATCGATCATCCTCCAAGCCATTTATCCAACAATCGACCATTCTCCAAGCCATTTTCCCCAACTATCGATCATTCTCCAAACCATTTTTTCAACTATCGACCATCCTCCAAGCCATTTCCTCCAACTGTCATAGCGTCGTTGCTGCCCACGTCCACGTTCCTCTGTTATAATAATATAATAACTCGTGTCATCTTGCCTGGCTTATCCCCCCCTCCCTCATCCACTCACTCTTGTGCAGAATGGTTTAAGAGAGTTGCGCACCAACCCTGTTACCAGCGCTCCAAAGTGTCTCCTCCTTTCGCTCGTCGAGTTATGTATATAGATTCATTAGATTTTAACTTCTAATATTTTCTCTGTTCATAAATCTACTTCAGAAGCTTTTGAGATGCCCTCGATAGTTTGTGATTTTTGCTAGTTTTTTTGTTTGGTCTCGCAAATAGGCGACCGTCAGGGCCTTTTTAACCCAATTTTGGTTCGGTTCGGAAACCTCTTAGTTTGTACCTTTGAAATCCTGTTGTCTACAATAATTCAGCTGTATCATATTTTCACATGTGGAGATGGCGCACATCAACGCATTCCGCTCGTGGGAACACTATTTTCGAATACTAGGTTTTCAGGCCAGCCCCTCCCCCGCTATCTCGGTTTAGTTGTCTCTTTTACGACACGCGCCGGACGACGGTATGGGTATTCTCCCATCGCCCCCCCCGTCATTATGTCAGTCCCTGGTTTCTCATTTAAACATTTTTATTATTTTAAGTACGAAGCGATTCGGGTTTCACGGGGTTGTAGTTAGAAGGAGATTCGCCGGAGAAGGCCTTATTATTCTTGGGTGGTAGTAGTGGTGGGGTTGGGGGGTATTCACTCCACGTTCGTCTGTGTGTTTCAAGTATACCCTTTACCTGGTCAAGTCGACGGATCCTTCTTGGGGGACACTGGATCTCGACTAGACTCGCCCTTGTCGTCCGCTCTTTGTACTGCTTTCTCTTATTACGTGGTTTCTGTTTATCGCGATCTTCGATCAAAGGCCGTTAATTTTTTTTTGTTTTTTCTTAAACTTTTTATCCGTTGGTTGCCTCCTTGGAGGTAATCTAATCATTCACAAATTGAGGCAGATTACAAGGCACTCACAAAAATCCAAAGGTAGACCGGCCAGATGGAGCTGGGGAGGGGGGTCGTAAAGTGGTACCTTTTAACGTCACGATATGATGAAAGGCAGCGATTTTTTTGCAGAAGCTTGGATTCTCAGAACTTCATATTTCCCCAACAGACCTGTTCCTCGGAAGCGGGTGGGGTTGGGGGAGGTAGATTGGTTTGTGGGATAGGGATGGAGGGAAATAGGGGGGGGGAGATTTGTTGGTAGGAGAGGGAGGGGGTCTCGAATTCAAAGCTAGCGCAATACCGACGAAGGAGGGACTTCTCATGCAGGTTGTCAGGAGTCATTTATAAAGAAAGTTGTAAAATGGAAGAAGTGAAAATGTGCGGAAGAATTATATCGACAGGTGGGTTGAGGCAGGGAGGGTGCACAACTGAGGGCACTAGCGCCGGTAAGGCATAAAAATCTCCTGCTGCCAACTGCAGCAAGATTGTTCATGCGCTACCTGAATTCCCGTTGCGGGTCATAAAAGGATATAAATAAAGGAAGATGGGGGATTGACAGATCAGAGGAGGGGCTAAAGGGGGGGAGATGATGAGCCCCCACCCTTCCGACTTATAACGGGGTGGAATGGACGAAAGCTGGTTGGCGACTAGCCTGCGAATAAAATAGGTGCGAAGTTTCTCAATAAAGTGGTGAAAAGAGGGGAAAAAAAGAAGGATTTTTTAGAAGGAATAAAGCCAAGGTAGTCTTAATCTGGTTTGAAATTGCCTGGGACATTGGGACCGGGAGACTGTGCCGTTTCCCTACGTTTCAGTTGTAGCAGGGGAATTACCCTTTCTACATCCTCCTTCCCATTAAGGGGTAGTGTGGTAGGCAGTAGATTAGTGAGGTAAAGGAGCGTAGATTAGGAAGGTAAGGAGCGGTAGATTAGTGGGGGTATGGGTGGTAGATTAGGGGATAGTGAAGGGTAGGGAGAGGTAGATCAGCTGGGTTAGTGGGGGTAGTAACGGGTAGATGAATGGGGTAGGGAAGGGTAGTTTAATGGGACAGAGTGTAGAAGGCAGGTAAAATGTTTGTATTTTTTAGTCTCGGTCTCTTTTAGCATTGGCGTTTTAGTCACCGCCCTTGATTGGAACTATCATTGGTGTATCTTTATTATTGCATTCCTTTCTATTCTGCCTTTCTCCTTTTTTCTGACCTTTTTTCGAAGCGTGCTCCCTCCTTCTTCTTGCTCTTTTGCTTATTGTTGTTTTTGTTTGTTTGGGGTTCGTTTATTTTGGTTTTTGTATGTATTTTAATCTAACCTAACCTTAAGGCTGTAAAATAATTTCGGAGACTTGTGTACTAGGCGGCAGTCGCCAGATGGACCCCACCCCCCACCACACACACACTCCATTTATTAAATGCAATACTTGACCTGGTATTTTTCTCTTTTCTTCATCCATTATGTCAGCTTGACCAGTTTTTTTTTACGGATTTTTCTTTTCCCTAGGCCTCAAAGTCACCTGTTTTCAAATGCAATTAAGGAGATTTAAGAGACTGGCGTGTCCTATCCTTCACTAGCGTTCAATACAGTCTCCTTTTTGCTACTCAGCCTAAGAATATTTTAAACATTTTCACTCTCTCTAACTTCACTTTATTTGTGTTTCGAAAAGATGTTTATAAAAAAAGAAGGTAAAATTAGGCAAAGTAAAATGTGTGAAAAGGAGCCAAAAAGAAGACGGGGCGCTAGAGATGAGATCGCGTAACTCTCCTAAACTTTCTCCTGTTTCACAACGTATGCATGTCAACTTGAGGGATCTTTGCTAACTTATTTTAAAAAAGTGAAAGTGTGGAAAATTCTCTTATTGCTCCTCTCAAAAAAGAGGAGGTGGGCTATTTTCAGTAGGGATTAATTGAATTCGTTCTTGATCTCTCCGTAGATTTACGAAGACATCGGAGTCGCCGCTGAAGTATCTGTGGTGAAGGGCTACAATGCTTGCATTTTGGCGTACGGTCAGAGCGGCTCAGGCAAGACCTACACGGTTCTAGGTTGCAAGGTATTAGTCATTGATATTCAAACTGATTTAATTGAATAGTTTTCGTTGATTTTCAAACTCATTTATTAAGGGGGCTCCATAAGGTAACCGTAGCCTCTCCTGTTTCTTGTTTACAGGAAAATCCTGGATTGTCCCCGAGGATTTGTGAAGGACTTCTGACACGTTTGAAGGAAAAATGGCCTCTGAGGGAAGGAATAACTGACAGGGAGTTCTCTTTGTCTTTGAGGTAACGAATCCTTCAGAGAATAATGGACTTTGAGGTTTTGGTGACTCCGTAAACACTAATACTCTAATTGTTTTAGTGTCATTATAACCTTATTGATTTCGTCATGAAAGAGAGATTCCCAGAAATAATTGATGTTAAATTAGGTTTATGATAGGACTAATTGTTCCACTAGGAAAAAGTGAGTATTTTGATATGAATGAATATATTATAATTCATTTTAGTTTGATTTCAGTGTTTCAGATTTGACTGAACACCTTTCCTTTTTAACTTAGACTGGGGATGTTTATCCATCTTCATTCTACATTGAGCATGCTTGGAGGAGTGTTCTCAGTCAAGCCAGCAAATGAATTTTCAAAAAACTCATCTACCAGTTCTAAAAAACTATTTTAAATGTCCATTTTAACCTTTACTTTGGCTGCCGCATTAAACGAAAGGATGTTAAACTAAGTTATTGGATAGTTATTGTATTAAAAGGTTCCTTCGGGCATGTCCGATTCAAGTTCAAGGAAGATCAACTTTACTAGAGTAACTTCAAACCACAACTAAGTTCCTTTGGAGTCTGGCACTTGCTCTTGTTTTCGACATCCTTAAGCCCTTGCACTGATAGAGGAAAAAGGTGTGTCATTATCCCTGACGAACACTCTTTCCCTTGCTTTTCAGTCTGATTGAGATCTACAAGGAAAGAGTAAGGGACCTGCTCACAGAAGCTAAGCCACCTAAACCCCTCAAAGTCAGGGAACACCCCACAACTGGTCCTTACGTTGACGGTAAGACACTTCTCTTTTTTTCCTTTCTAGGCTGAGGGTTAACGTTCGTTTGAGTGCTCAAATGTGTGGACTTTCTCATGCTGTGGTTTGTAAATACGAGCCTGAACCGTACTGTCATTAAGTTCGTTTTAAGCGTTATCTTCCGCGATCCCGTTGGGTTCATTTACTGTTCTTTAAAGTCACAATTATTCTGTTTGAAGCTCAAAGGAATGTCAAGTGTAGATTTGGTGACTGTCAGGGTGCACCTGACATCTGCAGGATCCTGTTCTCTCCTAGCTCCAACCCCCGCAGTTCGTCATTATCTACAAAAGGATGTGGGGTGATATTTCTACCACACACTTTCGCTTTCTCCATCTTCACCACTTTCTTTACAGAACTCTGCTTACAAACTTTCATTAAGAGATGTTCTCGTTGGCATTGTTCCTCCTCCCTCTGATTGCCACACAGTTAAAGGCATTTTATTTTTGCAGGGGTGACATGGCACCGGATCGGGGATGTGGAGATCGCCTGGAGCTTGTTGGAAAGAGGCAGAGCCGCTCGGAGCGTGGGCCCCACATCCGTCCACGCCCATTCATCACGCTCGCACGCGCTCATGACCTTGGAAGTGGGCCAGCCGGCTATCCATACGAGGTCATCCTTAACCCTCGTGGATCTAGCAGGAAGGTAAGTTCGAGGGCGAGTTGTAACTTCGTAATTAAACGGTTTGAATGCACATTTTTTTGGAGGGGGGGGGGGCAGTACACACTAGTAAGCGTCTAGTTGGGGCAGGGGGTTGAAACCTTGGTTTCAGAGTTCTTACTATTGAAGTCTTGTGCTTTTTTTTGCAACGACCTTTTTCCTTTGGAGTCTTGGATCCTTGTCGCAATCTTTTCTTGCTCGATCCTTGTAACAGTCATTATTATTGACCTTCGTAATCAAACGGTTTGAATGCACATTTTTTTTTGGAGGGGGCGGGGGGGGCAGTAAGCGTCTAGTTGGGGCAAGGGGTTGAAACCTCGGTTTCAGAGTTCTTACTATTGAAGTCTTGTGCTTTTTTTTTGTAATGACCTTTTCTCTTTGGAGTCTTGGATCCTTGTCGCAATCTTTTCTTGCTCGATCCTTGTAACAGTCATTATTATTGACCACCGTAACACCTCATCTGTCTTCCTCAATTCTTCTAAAAGTATCTGGAACCCTCGCTGCTCCTAAAATTCCTTATAATCTTTTAACTCTTTGACCCTTGTAAGTTTTTATCATCCTCAATCCTTTTGATAATTCTCGCCATCCTCCATTCCTATCCGTCTTTGTCATCGTTGATTTTTGTAACATTCCTTGTATATCCCCGTTCCCCTTTCACACCCGTAATCTTTATCAGTTCTCCCTTCGCCCTTTCTTTCATTATTGTATCTTTTCCTTCATTGAACTAATCCATACTGTGGTGGATTGGATTCACTTCCACTTTCCCATTCAACATCGCAATGCTGCAAAACTAAACCAGTCGAAAATGCTATCTGTCAACTCAAACCTGCCATGAAGACCTTCAGACGAGATGCCAGGGACAGAGCCGTCATAGAGATGATATATCTCTCTCCTCTGGAGTATCGCGTCCTCTCCCACTCCAATACCTACAGGAAGATCTGCGACTATATATCTTCCACATATCTTCCCTTCACCTTAACTACATTTACAGATCTCTCGTTACAAGCTTCCTGTGGGAGACGCGCTCTTTGGTTTTCGCTTCTTAGTTTTAGTGTAGTAGTAACAATAATAACTATGCCTAGCTCGTGAGTTAACCATTGAACTATTACAAAAATCAACGATGACAAAGACGGATAGGAATGGAGGATGGCGAGAATTGTTATAAAGATCGAGGATGATAAAAACTTACAAGGGTCAAAGAGTTAAAAGATTTTAAGGAATTTTAGGAACATCGAGGGTTCCAGATACTATTAATAAACACTTGTAGTCGTGATAGTTGGATTTATAACCCATGGGGCCTGTTGCGTCGACTGCTCTTATCTCCTATTATATTTGAGCCTGGCGTAATGGGACGCATTGCAGCGCCACCTTGAGGCATGAAACCTCAGTTCCATGCAATTCTTAAAAACCCAATAGAGGGCTGGAAAGGAGGGCCACCCTGTCCCTTTTAACGGGAAACTTACGAAATCTTTTTATGTTGTTTGTGATTTTTTTTCCTACAAAAGGCGAGAACCAACGAGGTCATCTTTGGTAAAAACCAAGTCTTTGAAAAGAGATTCGTAAGGTGGTGAAATTAGAGGAGGTGAAATTGTATGCAAGACAGTCCGAGTAGGATACAGAAGAGAATACCTGAATTGCTAGGGATCGGGAGGGCGCGCAACTCATGAACCCAAGCCGTTCAAAGGAAAGCAAGTACCCTTGCTGTGGGGGTCGTCTTAATATCCCACCCCATCCTTTTTAACTTGGAAGATAAAGGTGACCTCCTTTTAATTTCCGCCTGGTGATTGTTTCAGCGAGCGGGCGAGTGAGTCGCCAGACAAGAACCGTCTGAAGGAAGGCGCCTCCATCAATAGGTCCTTGGTAACCCTTGGCAACGTCATCTCAGCACTCGGTAAGCTCCAGGTCATTAGATTTCGGAATTGAGGACCGTTTTGGATTGAATACTCGATAATTTCAGGAGTCAGTCCGAAAAAGCGCCCAAGGTAGATTGATAGATTAGCTAAATGATTGACTGATTGATTGAGGGTTTAATTAAATAATTATGGGGTAGGTAATTGATTACTGGGTTTAATGATTTGCTACGTGATTGAATCATTAAATAGGTGATTGGTTAATTGATTTAGTGTATGTAAGGTCTGTCGATTGATACTGAGTGAATGTGACCTCGGTGGATTACGAAGAATCTCACTGGATTACATAATATTCGTTTTATTCCTGTTCTGACCTTATCTTTGATGGGTAGATGTGATTGTGTGTGTTTGTGTGTGCTGTTGCCGGTTTTTGAGGAGAATTATCTATTTTTGTATCTGGCCAGTGTAAATAGTTGCGTACAATTTTGCGTGTACATGCATGAGAATTGTTAAGTCTGCAAAAAATGTTATTATTGTTTTGTATGTGTGAGTGTATGCCAGCAATTGAGGTGCACCTGTATTTTTTGTGTTTCATGTGGAATGAGGATGTGACTGACATCAGGATATTTTAATTTCTCTTATATGTTTGAAAGTTTTGATGTTCGAAAGTTTGTATTGTCCTTGTTTGGTTGAACATTTTAACCGTTAAATTTATTGATGATCTTCTTTTTCACTTCCAACACCATCAGAGGTACACAAAAAGCGGAGATGTAAAAAGTGTTGTGGTAGGTTTTATACCTTTGTTCATTCACACAATTCGAGGCTACTTGATAACGTAGAAATAGGCCTTGAAGGGACGAGGTGATTTGTGTAATAGTGCTTTTGTTCGGTAGTATTTTCTTGCACCGCCACGTAGCAATTTTCTTGTTTGAGATGATTTATTTTTATTGTTTTGCCTTTAAAGAACCTTGTACATCGCTTTACACCCTTATGGGACATCGAGAGATAAATTTGTACATTTGACTCCAAATGAGTTGGAGGTTTGTTGTCTTTGAAGCAATCCTTCCTCTTTTCATCTTTCTACCCCATCGTTATGGGTCTAATAGCCCCTCTTAAGGACCATATAGGAAAATTTACATTTAAAAAAAGCCTTTTAACGTTAGATTAAGATGAAATGGATTCCTTGAGGGTGTTGAGTGTTGTGGAAGAGTTTGAGTTGGCTAGAGATGGTAACTTAGCATTAGCATTCTTAATGCTTTTATGGTGTACGCCAATTTGCCCATCTCGTGCTCATCCTTAGAGGGACTCTTCTGTTTTAAATCTTCTCCAATTAGTTGCCATAAATAGGGGGGGGGGGGGGCAGATGCGCTGTTTTATGGCCTTTGCGCATAATCGTCTTTGAGTTTCTTTTCATGTGACTGGTCTGTGATGTCGGTCTTTTGCTGTTATTTTTAATGCACTTTCCTTTTATGATATTCTTTTTTTAACTTTCATGTTCTTTTTATTTTGTTTTTCATTTATTCATCTCCATTTTCATTTTTGTAGTACTTTTTATCTTATTCATTCTACTGCCAAATGTGTTATGCGAATAAACTTAACCATGGAATTGATAATTATTAAATATTTCCCTCAGAGAGAAGAATTATATTGATCTTAAATGTATTATTTAGATTATTTTATTATTATTATTTAGACAAAAGAAAAATGTTGCCTCTGCGGTTGCTCGTATACTGTTACAGAGCAAAGAACGGATTATAATCGGCGGCCAGCCTACCATAAAAAAGGCAAAGAATCGTCCATTTGAGTCTGAAGGAACATAATGGGCGCTTATGTGTAGCTGTTTCGCATAAAATAATTAAACATTGACGTGGAATGGAAAAGTAAATCATGGCAGTGGAGTGTATCGGGAAGCTGTTCAACCAATGTCCTAATCAGGGACGAGTATTCACAAATGTATTTTAGGCTTGAGATTCAATAAATTTACTTCACGACAGCCTATTTAAATGACTTTTAATAAGAGTAAAAACTAACTTGTACAGTTGTCTCAATTAGTGATGTCATATTTTTTAAAGTGTTTGGGGGAAAGGTAAGTTAACTACGATATAATGGTTAAATTTTGGAAAATGCCGCCCTCGATTGTTGTGGGCGCTTTGTTATAAATATTTCTTCTTTTTTTTTTAATATGCAAGTGCTATATAATGTATATCTTTGATATACACTATATAACATTTAAAATTTTCCCGCCTTAATTAGTGAAAGTGCTAACTAGTGTATCTCTTTGATTGATATAGCACTTTCACTAATTGAGCCGAGCAAATTTCTAATTATGATGTTATGACGAAAAATCGATTGGCCGCCATCTTGGGAGCCACATTGTTAATTAGAATCTCATCATATTATATTATCATTTTGAAGGGAATTTTTTTTCTGAATTAAATTATGATATGGACATTTAATATTAATAAATTTTAAAGAAAATATAATTAAATAGCATTCTAGGACGAGGCTTATATATCTGTAGTCAAGAAACACGGTATAAAAACTAGAGGCCTAACGACATCTGCAATCGCCTTTTAATTCGAATCTAATGCTAGGCTTTTCCAATAATGAATACTACTAGTTTATTAAAAAACAGTGGGGGTGCACCCCTCTGCAATTAAAGGTGGGTAATAGGTGCGAATCCCACAAATTCCAAATTTCCTTAAAAATTATATATAATACAATATGATGCGATTCCAATAACCGAACAAAATCTCAAAAGCACTTTTTGAAATATATCCAAGAAAAAACTCTAAATTAAAAAAAACACTTGTTTTTAAGCACAAATATATATGAATTATACAAAAAATCGAGGGCAGGCATTTTCCGAAAGTTAACTGATATAATTATTAATTCATGCTATATTAATTCTTGCTGCTTGGTTGGTAACTAATAATATTTTTCCTCACATGTTAGGTTGGAAAATCAATTACAGCGATGGAAACAAAAAAAATACCCAATTGTTAATGCGAATATTTTTGTGATATCCATGATTAAAAGTTGAATAAGTATATGGTAATTTTTCAAATTAACAAATCCATAGTTTTTGGCAGAAAAGTTACTTTCAATCTCTCCTATAGGCCTATTTTTATTGTTGCCATTTATTCGGCGCGGAAAGCAGTCTTTTGCAAGATATTAGATTCAAAAAGCACTCTTTTTTCCGACATATTAACACCTAAAAGTGTTTTTTTACAAGTTATTAGCATCTGAAAGTATTATTTTTCCTAGTTATAGAAACGTGCCTTAGGGACCTAAGTTAGACGCGCGCGATTCGTTTTCGAATCCACACCGTCATAAAGATCTTCGCTAGAATAAACTTCTTTGAGGCTCACTTTCGGTTATTACCGGGAAGCATTTTAAAACCCAAAATCCAATTCCGGGAATCATTAACGTTTGAAAACTTTGGTGCGTGCAAAGCCTATATCGCCTCCGTGCTCTTTTGCTCTTTAATCTCGCGAAACTTCGAATTATACAACGGAACAGCACGAGACATTTAAATAAAATATCTAAAAATAAACCCGTTTAAATAACCTTGTACCCCTAACTTTCTAAATCATAATTAAATTAGAGCCTTACTTCGATGCTAATCATCATCTTTTAGCACTATGTATTTATTGAATCGAGGCGATCAATCTCTTCTTTTTTTTCCAGAGGGTTATTATGTCATGCCGACAGGGCTGACAACGCCAAATACAGGCGATAAATGCCAAGATGGCAGCGAATCTATTTTTCTTGATACATTTCCACAGCATAACTAGTGAAGGTGCTATATAGTATATATCTACGATATAATGTAATATATCTAATATATATATATATATATATATATATATATATATATATATATATATATATATATATATATATATATATATATATATATTATATAGCATTTTTTTTAACAAAGCGCCTTCGATTGCGATTACCTCGTTAATCTGTAGAATTACCAAATATATAAATAGATATATCAATATATAAAGACCAGGCAATGGCGGCTTCGCCACTCCCCCTACAGGAGGAGCTTGCGCTTCGCTACTAAGATTAAAATTTAAAATCTAAAAAAAGCGGCCATGGTTAAATTTTTATAAATTTTTTGAACTTCGCCAATTATAATAATTTTAAAAAGGAACTCTAAACTAAACTTTCCCCCTTTCAAAATATCCCGTTGCTAAAATATAGAGTTAAAGAAGAAGAAGATATATAAAAATAAATTTTCTGAAGTTCACCATTTGTAATTCTTTGGGTTTTAAAAAAATCACAAAATTTCGATACCTATATTTATTTCTCAACTTCACCATTTTGTTTTTTTTATATTATAAAAGAATTATTATTCAAATGCTCAAAAAAATCCCCTTCTTAAATTATAGAGTTAAGTGATGATGATGATGATAGAGATGATAACTAAGCTGGAAAAAGGATACATTTCCGAAAGTTGCACACCTTGTTTTGAAATAAAAAAACGTTAAAATATTTTAAGAGTAATCCTTAAATAATCCTCCCCTCCCACAAATCACTAAATTTAATTTATCCTAGTTTATTTATAACTAAATAAACCCCCCAAAATCCATCTCCGAAGGTCCTCATGCTGGTTCACATATTAATGCACCAATTCCAAACCACAGGCGAGCTTGATGAGTATCGCATAATTCTTTATTATTGGTACATGTATTTAATAAGGCAACTCTTTTTTTTCATTCACTGTAAGCAATCTTTCTCTTTTCCTTGTTTTTATTTTGCGCAATACAGAAAAGCCAGTTTCAAAATACTTTCAAGTGTCCCTAGTTGAAAACCACTGCTATTCATTGCATATTAAAACCTACAAATTTAATATGAAAAACTTGGTACATATTTAAAATAAAATAAAATTAAAATAGGCCCTATTTTTAATAGGGCCTATCATGTATGAGCTTTTATGGCTCCCTCCCTGTAGGCACCAATAAATTGTTTGTTTGATATATGTAGGCCTTCTAATATATTAAAGTGTCATAACGAAATTCAACGTGTGACATGACTATTTATGGATACTATACATCATATACATATGTGTTCCATTAAGCACACGAGTCATTTAGCGCCATCTACTCCCTTCCCTTGTAAATATCAGCCAAAGTTTGAATTTGATCTGTTTTCCCATGAAATAAGAGTAAAGTGGACTAAAAATAATTAAAATATGAGAATAGATTAACCTTCGCATTAGTATAAACGTAAAAAAGATCCAGTTTTGTCTGTTCCAAGGCTGGAATTTTAAGTCCAAGAGAGGATTTATTTTTTAGTGCTTCAACGCTCTTTCACCAATCGGATCTCTCCGAGTATGCAAAGGAATGAGAAGAGCAGACACAAAAAAGAGATTGAAGAGAAAAAATAACATGCAAATGAACACATTTTGGAAAAGAACATTTTTGTACAAATTATGGTGGTGATAAAATTGACCATGAAGGTCAAGGATCTCATCGCTTATCCCATTTCTTCACCTTCACTCCACCTTTTTGAGGAGCCATCGTGAGCTAATGACTAATGCATTGGATTTCCAACCTCTAGATACTAGTTTCAATCACAGCGAGGGCGAATATGTAATTATTATAGAGATTGATTTTGTATAGCGGTCTTTGAAGCCATAAGTCTTCACAAAGCGCCCGTCTATCAACTAAGGAAAAGCTTGAAAGAAGATGTGGGTAAAGTTGAAGATAAGCTGCTCGGCTGCTAATTTAGATTTATAGAATATTCGTATATGCGTTACTATATGAGTTACTATATTGGAGGGCGTATACCCCCCGCTCGCTCTGCCCTCCCTCAGGAACAAGTACCTGAATAGCTTATCTTCAATTTTACCGAAGACGTGGGTCTTCAAGTCACGTTTGAAGCCGGGACGTATCGCAGTTGACAGATTATTCCACAGTCTCGGAGCAAATATAGAAAAAAGCAAGATCACCCAGAAGACCACGAGGAATAATCATTAGGATAGCAAAGGCTCGGGCGTAGGGATCTTAGGTGCTGGGATCTGCTCAGTGAGGAAGACGAATAGGAGAAAGCTGTGGGGTGTAGGATCTTATATTTAAGAAAAAAGACTTTGAAGCTGATTTTGTATCCAATGGGGGTTGAACTGAAGAAACGTTCCTCAGGAGGAGAAGAACCCCACGGCCTGCAAAGTTTTGAACCAGTTGTGGAGGTGGAAGTGCGGAAGTCAGGTAGTGGGTTGTTGCAGTATTCAAGCGGGTTGGGGTTGGGGAGGAAGGAATGAAAGACAATCTCTTAAGATGTTGTGTTCAAAGTGGGTGCAGCTTCGGGTGAGATTGCAGAGTAACGCAGACCGAGTGACACATAAAGTTTGTAAGGAGTGATAAAGAAAGTGGTGAAGAGAAAGTGAAAATGTGCTGGAAGAGAACACAAGCCTCCAGATATCACTTGACATCCTCTTACGTGTGAGTAAAATGATAGATAAGGAAAAGATCGGGTGGGGGTAGTCGAAGGAGAAAATGGAGGAGAATGTAGGCATGTTAAAAACAACCCCAACCGGAGCCAAGAAGGAGGGCTAAACCAGTCCCTTTCCCCCTCTCCTGGTCCCGACCTGGGATGAATGGATGAGAGCTGGTTGGCGACTATCCTGAAATATTAGCCGCCAGTCACGAAAATGGGGAGAAACGGCTTGTAAAATAAGTGGCGAAAAAATGGTAAAATAGAAATTTCTAGAAGGAATAAAGACCAGGTAGTCTTAATCTAGGTCGAAGCGACTAGGGTTAACTGTTACTGTATCGCAAAAAAAGGGGCATAAGCCAAGAAGGAGGGCTAAACCAGTCCCTCCCCCCCCCCCTCTCCTGGTCCCGACCTGGGATGAATGGATGAGAGCTGGTTGGCGACTATCCTGAAATATTAGCCGCCGGACACGAAAATGGGGAAAAACGGCTTGTAAAATAAGTGGCGAAAAAATGGTAAAATAGAAATTTCTAGAAGGAATAAAGACCAGGTAGTCTTAATCTAGGTCGAAGCGACTAGGGTTAACTGTTACTGTATCGCAAAAAAAGGGGCATGGGCAAAGAGTGTCCAGCCTTAATACCTCGGTTTTGTTTATGTTGAGTTTCAGAAAGTTTTCCGCGATCCATTCATTGATGATGTTATAAATGGATAGTGTTTTAAGTCTCAGCCAACGAGCCTATGGAAAGGATTTGCGTGTCATCAGCATACAAATGAAATGATAGACCCAGACGGCGCATAAGAATACCATGGGGAAGAAGATAGAAGCGAAACAACCAAGAACCAACCTTTTTTTAACACCAAAATGTACTTCATCCACCCGAGATATATGATAACCATATGAATAGATTGACTACGAAATGAAATATATGAGTAAAACCAGTTATAGGCAGTTTCAGAGAAATCTAGAAACTCACGGAAGTGGGAAAGAAAATCTGTAGTTATGCGTCAAAGGCTGCCGAGAAATCCAGAAATACTACATAAAATGGAAGGCTGACCTCGGTTGCATGGCGAAGGTCGTTCGTTAGATGTTGGAGAGCTGATTTAGTGTTGTTTCCGGTCGTAAAACCAGAGACAAAACTTACATCTGCGTTGGAGGAGGATATGTGATCTAGAATCGGGGCTGAAGGCAGCCTTTCAAGGGCATTTGAGAGGAATGGGAGTCATTGGGTGGTATCTTACTGGATCGTTTAAATTTAGGTTAGTTTTTATTTTAAGATAGAACAGCATCGAACGTGTTTAAAGCCAGATGGCAATTACTATTCCAGAAGAGGGATCTTTTAAATATATCAGTGAGGTAAGTAAGAAGAACTGGAAGTAACTAGCGGGAATGAGTCGAGAGGAGAAAGTTTTTTGGAAGAGAGGAGGAAAGTTAGTTTTACAGGGGATTCCGGAACAACGGAAATAAGTTTGGGTGGGGTATGGAAATGAGGGTATTACCTGGTGGCAAGGAATAGAGGCACAGGGTATACCAGAACGGATTTAAATGAGACCTTCAATTCATCGATTTAGCTCCTTAAACTTCGCGCTTTTATGAAAAGCCATAATAAATTCCGTGTTATATTCGCGAAACTTTGGGTGCATGATTATCACGTTGTTGCGAACAGCTTTCTCCTATGCGCTCTGCATAGATCCGTTCGTAAAATCGTCGACTGAATCGAACAGATCCTCAAATCTGCCTCCTAGATACCAATATCTCTTCCGTCACGTTGGTTTTCTTCCGCAAAATTCATCCAGCTGATTCCTAATAATAAAGTCCTCTAAAAAAACGAACTTCGAACTCATCTTCATCCTAGAACTTATTTGACATAATTACTGGTAATCTCTTCTTTGACAGTCTCAATGGAGCTTACTGTTGACCAGGACCGAGGTGGGAGGAAGAAGGAGTGTCGTGGTATTGTTGTTGTTGCTTTACAGCGCCAGTCTGATCCTATTAATTATGAAAGACAACAATACTTCAATATTGGCTGAGTGGACTTTTTAATTACCTTATTGTTGAGAGAGTGTCACAGCGTTTAATCCGTTTTAAGGAGAGAGCCCGTTAAACACGTAAAGGATCCATTGAAACACCAGAATTATCTCAAAATAAATATATATTTTAAATTTATCAATTAACTACAAAAAAGAAAATATAGTCACCTAATAAGTTTAACGAGGATAACCATACTTAAAGCCGGGCATATTACAGAATCTATTCGTGTCCAAATCTAAATAGGCTCCTAGTAAACGAACCAATTGCCGATTAGTTATTTTATAGTGACCCTTTTAGAGTAGCATTAAACTCCAATTTAAGCTTCACTCGTCTAACAGTAAAGATGACGGGGTTCACTAACAATTGTCTCTACTTCAGTTAATTTGAGTACCGTAATAAACTATAACAAATGGTCTTTCTGACTTACATGAAAGAAAGGATCAGGGTTTGCCGGAGGTCACTAGATGGCTTTTCCTCTCGCTTCTCTTTCTACGGCAAGCGGTTGGAGTTTTTCTTTCTTTCACAAGATAAGGTGGGGGGGGGGCGATGTCAACTTCGTATTGCAACTTTGCCTCCTGTTACGTTTAAAAGACGGCAAGAGGTGTTGTGCTCTCTAGCTCAAGGAATGCTCTTCTGGATGCTCTTGAAGCCTATTTGTATTCTAGTCTTTAACACCGGGTGCCCAACTAGTTTTGGGGTATACGAGGTGATTTCTACCGTACTTAACAAATGGAACCTCGTTGAGGCTTAGTTCTTCTTCTCTCACTCTTACGGAGCTTACGCTGTAAGAGTCACTCGAGGGTAAGCGGGTTTTCTTTTCCCCAGTCAGAATTCTTCTAAGTCTATAAAGGATTCTTCGGTATGACACCAGTACAAAACGTGACGTTTATAAGTTAGTAAGAAATTGTGCGAAGGACCGATCTTCTGGAACTGGTCCTCTATCGTCTCTCACCGAATAATCTCTTCTCTTTCCTTATGGGGCTTATTTATAGCCTGGCGACCGCCCCATCTAAGGGGAAAAGGGCGAGGCCGCAGAGGGGAGAGCGAGGGTGAGACCGCAGAGGGGAGAGCGAGGGTGAGACCACAGAGGGGAGAACGAGGGATGAGGGGAGGGTGGCACCGCGGTGCCCAAGTCGGCTTCTTAATTAGAGGCATCACCAACCCTCACCATGCTTGGTGTTCCTTTTGACTGGCACTGCTTTTTGTGGCGATTTAACCACGGGCCTCCGGATCTCGTAGGTAATTGGATCCTTTGAGCGCTGCGTAATGGCCTTTGGTGGTCACCTTGACACAGTGGCTCACTCCCAACTACCTAAGCGGCGGGGAGATCAAAAAGGGTAGGCCGTTGACTGTTATTCCGCCGGCTAACGTTCCCACGACTCTCTTCATGTGGCTCGATTATCTTTCTTTTTCCGCAGGGAGGGGGGGGGGACTTTAACGTATACGTCCGCCTGGCCCTCCGGGAGGCTTTATGTTGCAATTCCTCTACAAGGAGAGAGGGAGAGAAGTTTGAAAATGTCAAGAAGTCGCAGATACGAGGGGGTATGCTGAGGGAGGGGGTTAAAGTTTCGCAGAATAATTAAGGTCACAAAGAGGTTAGAGATAGTGAGTTAAGATGTGTTCGACATTTCTTCATCTCGAAAGATTGCGCCTGGATTTAGCAAGATAGAAACATCGCTGAATCCTGGTAGGCGGCTTCAATATACCCAGATACTTTATTTTATGGTTAGTTGATGAGACGAGTCTCTTCCATGCTATATTCGATGGATAATGTAACCCATCAATTTTACGTTCTGTAACATCCTTAAGGGGTTCCTATTGCCATACTTCATTGAACCCCAATGGATTGCTTACCATTGGGTCACGAAGTGTTTCCCGCCTGCTGGTTTGTGGCAAAATGCAGAACTACTGATATTCCTGCCCCGTCCCCGTAACACCTAGTGATAACAGTTCTCTGGTGCCTGCCAGCTTGCCAGCGATTGTCAATCTAATCTTTATGTGAAATTCATTATCAAATCGAGGTATCTCATCCACGATTGAAATGGGTCGAGCAGTGCATTTAAATAGCTAAGTGATCCATTTTTTGGCATTTATTTTTATTTATTTTGTACATTTGTCTTATTTTCTTCCTTTCCAAATATTTATGCCTAAATATTTGAATTTCTTTTCCTTTTTTTGAGTAATTTCTATACGGATCATCCTTTGCAGCTGAGAGAGAAAGTCTTCCTGGTTCCGGCCCCAAGGTACGATCCATCAGCTGCCCTCAAGTTCTCCAAAGAACCCCCGCTGCCGAAGAAGGGGGTTCATGGGGCTGCCCTGGTCCCCCGGGCTCAACCCGTGGCTCTGCCAAGCAATCTTCGGGTCACGGTCATCGTCTCCCGTTCATCCCCTACAGAGATTCCGTCCTAACCTGGCTCCTTAAGGACACGCTCGGGGGAAATTCAAATACCTTCATGATTGCTAGTAAGTGCCAAGAAACCCCTGACACACACAAGTTGCTGTTTTGGCACTGTGTTCTGGAGTAACTAATGAAAATACCGAGGAAAAGAGGGTCTAAATCATTTCGTAAACGCAACACCTACCAGACATGCTCACAAAAAAACACCCCTTCCACGTCACACTGGAAAGAGGTCGATGCGGTCAGAGTCCATAAATATTTTTTCCGACTAGGGAGTTTCTCACATGTTTGTAAGGAGATATCTGTAGAGTGGTGAAGATAGAAGAAGTGGAATTGCGCGGAAGATAATAACCGCAGATCCTCCAACAGGCATTGGGGCTGGTGGGGAATGCATTTTCGGACGTTGGGGCCGTGAGGAGTATCCATAACTAAATACCTGCAAACATTGCGCAGGCTTAACCGGCGCATAGCACTTCCCCAGCTACCACCGGGCGCCAGACAAAACATCCTCACAGTATGCCCAGCACTTGCACGCTTATCAACCTCCAGACGAGGTGTTGGTTCTCTTTGAGAACCCCGTCCAATCGGGGAAATTCACCGATGAGGCGAACCTAGGGGCAGGAGCTTGAGCCAGGGGCATCTTAAGTTAAAGTGTGAGGCGGCAACATAGTACCACTCCCTCGCCATTCTTTATCAACTCCACACCTATGTTCTTCACTCCTCACTTCTCTCGACACTCCATCCAAAAGGATATTAAAGAGCGACGGTGATATTACTCTCGCGTGTGCCTCTTCCCTTCCCCGTATATCGGTAGTTCTTACTTAAGATTTTTCCTTATTCGATCACTCCACTATACCTACCTTTCATTTATCACTCCCTCTTCTCTAAATGTCTGGAATGAGGAATGGTAAGGGATAGGTTATATATATGTTGGCATATGCGATGACAGGCATTAGTGGGACGGATTTGAGAATGTTGATTGAAGAGTTTTGGGATCAAGTAAAGATAAGCAATCCCACCAACCTCTAATAAAGATAAGCCATTGCGAAATTTATCTGGTATAGATAAGCCATCCTGAAATTTACTTGGTAAAGATAAGCCAACCCTAAAAGAACAAATAATGTGAAGGAAATCCAAAAACATTTAAAAAAATTTACTTAATAAACTGATATTAAAACGTAATTACCTGGCAAAAAATTAGATTAATTAATGAATAAAGTGACATTAAAAAAGGTACTGACTAGCAATTTCTTCACAAAAATTTAGGAATAAATTTCCCGTGTTTCGTTCATGCCACATGAACTCTTGTAAAGATGAATAGAGAAAATCACGTTTGCAGCCAACCATTTTTTTAACTCTCAGTTTATGCTTATTCCAGTAACTTTCTTTGGCTTACGTATGAACACCACTTGCAGGGGCCACGGAATGTAGAGAATGGTCCATAAGGTGTTCGATTGTCTGTTTTTTAATAAAGGATAAATAACTGAAGTGAACTGTCTGTCTGAATCAACTTGTAATTCTGAACTTATGCCTAAAAATAAGTAACCTCGAAATGTCGTATTTCACTGTTTGAAGATAATCTTTTAGTCGTAAAGAAAAGCAATCCCGAACTTTACCTGGTAAAGATAAGTCATCCTTTTTGGGTAGGGGTGGCTTATCTTTACTTACTCCGAGTCTTGATATTGGTATGTATGCCATGGGGGCAAGAGGTGAATACAGGGATAAGTGGGAGTAAGGAAGGGGTGGAATACGATATTAAAGTCCTTGGTGTTACTATTGATCAAGCGAGTTTTCAGTGTGTAGGATTTGTCGTGAATGATAGTGGTATAAATGAAGCAGATTGCAACCACAACGTTTGGAACAGTAAGAAAGTCCTGAGTCGGTCAGAGCTTGGTGAATGCTAAGGGCTTGAGTCTACAGAGCGCCGGGAAGCTGTATGAAAGCATGATGGTGCCCACGTTGGTATATGGGAGTGCATCTATGTTGTGGGATGAAAAAGGAAAACCTCTCGAGTGAGAACAGTTAAAATGGACATTTTGAGAGAGATGCTGTGGATAGGATATGTTTATGCTGTAGAGCAGGTTGTGTTTTGAGGTGGTTTGGCATGTAAGAGGAAAGGATGGAAATATAATTTTGAGAAGAATAGGGGAGAATGAGTGTCAGGGGGCACTAAAGGTTTGGAAGACCACGTAATGGGTGGGTAGATTATGTGGAGAAGTGATTGGGAAAGAAAGGGCAGGCCGAGGTAATGAATGCTGATATTGGGTATCATGGAGGGAGTTTGTGACGGGGCATGCTTGGGGCCTTTTGCTCAGGGGCCATTCCGGGTGGAGAAAATTATGATGGGTCGTCTTGTGCTTAATTGGGCATGGGAGGGGCGAAGGGATAGGGGTAGTTTTAGTGGTAAAAAGGAAATAGGTTTTTTTTAGTATAAATTTAGAATTTGACTCAATTTTTATCTTATTAGCTCTGTCTCCCTCGAGTACCTGCTACAAGGAGTCCATGTCGACCTTGAGATACGCCTCGAGGGCAAGACAAATTGTGAATCGTCCCGTTGTCAACGTCGATCCTACGGCGACGACCATCTCGTCGTTGCGCCAGGAAATCAATCTCCTGAGGAGGCTGCTGCTTCATCAGTACAAGGTGGCTTTTATTATTTTTTTTTTAAATATAAATAACAAGTGGTAAAATTAGGGAAGTGGAAAATGTGTGTTGGGGTGGGCAAGGAAAGTGCGGAACTCTCCTAAACCTACCTCATTTCTGTGACAAATATTTCTCATCTAGTGATAAGACGTCCTTCGGTTGCATACTTACCTGGTACAGGGGGTACCATGGTCATGAAGGTGGTTCCCCCAAGGCGAGGCTCACCATTGCTGGCTGACCTAAACGATTACCCCAAATATGGGTAACTCTGCTTAATTCATTTTTGTAGGTTGTTTTTTGCTTTGGTCTTATTTTTTTGTTTTTATTTTTGTTGTTTTTTTATTTTAATATTGCTTAGTTAATAGGCATTTACGGCGACTTATGCCCATACAGGCAGTCATCAGGTTAGATCCTGAAAAAAAATAATTGTCCTTCAGTTGGAAGCAAAGAGCAGAAATGGCAGTGGGGAAACCCCCTCCCCCTTGTTCTATTGACTTAATTTATATCGACTTTTTTATTTTAGAACCAAAATTCGTTGAAACCCGAATTTCTTAATTGAATTCTTGATTCCAGAACTCGATCCATCGCATGGTGGGCGGCAAACCAGCCGTGCGATCATCCTCCCTGCCGGCTTCGACCTATCGGAAGGATGCCAACCTACACCCGACGACTGTAAGGAGGAAAAAAGCCTTCTCTTCTGACCACGAAGTGTCCGAATCGGGTGTTGGCGCCAGAAGAGACATCGAAGTAGAATGCGGGATGCCCTACTTAATCAATACACTTAACGATGCATTTGCGGACAGTATCGTGATCTATCATTTGAAGGTGATCCTTCAGAAGTTTTGTTTAAGGCGGCGGAGATCGCTACAGGATGTCTGGTGATAGTAAAGCAGGGTGGTGAGGTTGAGTGTTATAGTTTATTGGGAATTAGTACGAGGGTCTTTGTGGAAAGAGGTTAGTTAGATAGTTAGCAGAGATGGGTGAGATGAAATGAAAACTTAATACTTCATCATCATCATCGTCACTAAAAGTATTTCCTCTTAATACCATCACTATGTTATTATTTTATTTCTGGCACATTAGTGGCATATCAGAGCGATGGAACACTGTTTTATAGAGCATTTCGACCAGTCAGGGATTACCTCTTTGCAGGACGCCTCAAACACGTCCATTCAAGATACGGAAGAAACCAGCTGCCCATTCAGGATACGGAGAGATCTAGCTGACTATTCAGCGCAGGCAGGGAACTAACTGACTATTCAGGGCACAGAGGGAGGTAGCTGCCTATTTAGGGTACGGAGCGATCTAGCTGACTATTCAGCACAGGGAGGGAACTAGCTGACTATTTGGGGCACGGAGGGAGCTAGCTGCCTATTCAGAGTACGGAGGGAGCTAACTGCCTATTCAGGGTATGGAGGGAGCTAGCTGCCTATTCAGGGTACGGAGGGAGCTAGCTGCCTATTCAGGGTGAGGAGGGAGCTAGCTGCCTATTCAGGGTACGGGCGGAGCTAGCTGCCTATTCAGGGTACGGAGGGAGCTAGCTGCCTATTCAGAGTACGGAGGGAGCTAGCTGCCTATTCAGGGTACGGAGGGAGCTAACTGCCTATTCAGGATATGGAGCGATCTAGCTGACTATTCAGGGTACGGAGGGAGCTAGCTGCCTATTCAGGGTACGGAGCGATCCAGCTAACTATTCAGCGCAGGGAGGTAACTAGCTGCCTATTCAGGGTAAGGAGGGAGCTAGCTGCTTATTCAGGGTACGGAGGGATCTAGCTGCCTATTCAGAGTACGGACTTTCATACTATTTCAAACCTTGTGGTCGCCGTCTGATTCATCTGCACATTTATCACTTACAATTCACCCTATACACTTAAAACTTTGCACTTATTAAAGGGTGACACCATGGACTTGGCTATCGCCTCCACCTTCTCACCCACAAATACCAGCTTACTCACTTTTTTGTAGACAACTTTAGTCCTCTCCTCTCACACACCCTGTTAATAGCTTGGATCACCATTTCCAGATCCATCCCACTCTCAACTACCAACACCAGGTCATCAGCATATACTTGGTACACAACCTTCACTTTTTCACATAAATCTGACCTCCTTTTACCTCATTCCCACACCTTTCCCAGTACTCCATTACAAAGATATTAAACACTCCTAGTGGCTTCACGCAACCTTGTCTTACCCCCACATATGTGAATCAATCATTCCTACTATCACCCAAACGCAGGCCTTACTTTCAAATTAAATACTTTTCACATCATACACAAATTTTGTCGCTCACACCATATGTCCTTTGCACCTGCCATACTGCCTTTATCTACTCGATCCTAAGTTTGTTCAGACCCACGAACCCATCATATACTTTACACCCCTTGTTCTACCGTTTTCTGAGCTCTCTTACTGTATCTAATGGATCCCCCTATCCGTTCTGCAGCCTCCCTTGTTCATCCACTATCAGCCCCTCAGTTATCCGCCCGATTAGAATTTTTCTATAAACTTTACCTACACCCCTTTACACTTATACAACGGCACACTTCCAGTCTTCAGCCCTCAACTTTCAGATGTCTTCCAACACAGCCACCAGGCACATTCCATAACAATCACCACCAGTTTTTAATATCTCAGCAATTACATAGATAAGTTATTCTAGCTACCTCTCACAGCGATAACAACCTGCCTGCTTATCTCTTCCATGCCCCGATACCTCACTCGATTTATACTCACGAGGCCAATAATATTTTCATTTTCATTATTTTCCATACCCACATTATACAACTCATCAACGTCTTCTCGCCATCTCCTTGTCCTTAATGCTCACTTTCCTCTCTTCCATAACGGGTATTATTTTTTTAAATACCTGGTTACGATTATTCTCCAATTCGTCATATTATTAATCCATTCCATTATTACCGTCTTCATTTACTTGAGGGTAGCCAACAATTCTTGATTATTATGGTTACTTGAAACCGTTTTGCTTGAGGAATGTGGATGGTATCCGAATAGGATAAAGTGTTGGCTCAAAGAACGAAGATGTTTTGACAGTACAGGTTCGAATCCCCACTATTTTCATCGACTATAATTTTATTTAAAAAAAAACAACCTATTAACCTCCACCAAGATTGACACATACATAATCTTGTGTAGCTTCCTGGTACTTCCTGATCCAAATCTTTGATCGTCTCTGAGACTTTCTTATCACTCAAAACCTTGTGATCATAATCTGCTCCATATATACTATCATTCACGGTACATCACAGAGAGTTAAAACATCTCATGTTCAAGGGCAACACCATAGATTCTCATATACCGTTACCTTACTCTTTGTTGCATTTAAATTTAGCCCTCCCTTCACTTACTTGAGCTCATTAGCCATAACATAACATAACATAATTTCACGGATGACAAAAGCCACAAGGGCCTATCAAAGGTCATCCGCATCTGTCAAAACCCATCCACAAAATGCATCCATAGGATTGTGTCAGATCATGCATCTACAATATACAATATAAACAATTCAGAGGATTGTGTCAGATCAAGCATCTAGAATATGCAATTCGAACCATACACAGGAATGTGTCAAAAACAAAAAGCATCATCATCAAGACTCGTCAAAATCCAAATCAATCGTAATATACAATAATAAAAAAACTGCATCCACAGGAATGAGTCCAGAATACCCCTCCAAAGTTAACCCTCCCTCCCCATATAATCATTTAATATGCGTTTGAATACATTCAAGTTTGGACTGTCTACCATCTCAGATGGCAAACTGCACCTCTGTTTTTTAATTTTTAAATGGTGACCCCTAGTCCTATTACGACCTTCTAACTCAAATAACTTGCTAAAATCCAACTTATCCATCCCAGAACAGATTTCAAAAAGCTCAATCATATCTCCCCTCACACATCCTCTCTCAAATGAGAACATATTTAGTACCCTCAGTCTATCTTCATATTCAATATTCAAGGTGCTTCAGGAAAGGCATTATTTTTGTTGCCCTCCTTTTTACTGACTCTAGCAGGTTGATGTCATGTCTAAAATGTGGTGACCATGCTTGTATACAGTACTCTAAATTTGGCCTAACAAACGAGTTGTAGAGTTTAAGGATAACCTCTTTACTCTTTTAGCTAACATTCCTCTTAATGTATCCTAGCACCCTATTTGCTCTATTTTTTGCCTCAATACACTGCTTTGAAAACTTCAGTGACCTATCTAATGCCCATCCATTTCATTGCTAAATTCCCTATTATCCCTTCCCATGTTAAGAACTTTGCATTTTTTAAGGTTAAAAGTCATCTATCACTTCTAAACCCAAGATAATAACTTATTTAAGTCACTCTGTAGTTTAAGGTTACCCTCAGCTTCTTTGACTACAGCTGCCAATTTAGTGTCATCAGCAAAAATTGACACTTTGCTATTTACAGCCTCCCCAAGATCATTTATATAAACTATGAATAATAAAGGGCCTAGAACGGATCCCTGACGTACGCCACTGATAATGTCCCTCCACTGTGACCTCACCCCATTCAGCACAACTCTCTGTTTCCTGTCTTTCAGCCATTCAGTTATCCAATTCAAAACTCTTTCTCCTTTGACCCAACAGAAAGGAACGTCAGTCCTTGGAAGTGGCAAGACATGTGACCTTCGTCTTCAGGGTGACAGAGTCAACTCTGTCCACTGCTCCTTGATTCACGATCATGAAGGAGTCACCCTGAGGTAAGCCTATCCAGGATAATCCTTCAATCCATTGGGGAGGGGGGAGGGGGTAAACATGCTTAGAGATCATCGGTTTTTCAAAACTTGCGAAGAAATTTCGAAATACGCGGGAGAATGATAATGCGGGGAAGATGCATAGTAAGGACCAGGAGGCAGGTTACAAACAGAAGTGGGCAAATAGAAAGGGTAATAACAACAATAGGTCGAGAATTGGTTCAGCAGCAAATCTCATGGACCATATGATTCCTATGGAACCCGATACCGCCAATGGCAAGGTCTTGGTTCGAATACCTTTATTCCAGAGAAAACTGAAAGACGAGGCCTTTTAGCCGTCTTAAGAATTCTGTACAGATTGCTAGCAACCTCATAAGTATTTATTTCCAGTAACCTCATAATTATTTATTTCCAGCAACCTCATAATTATTTATTTGAAGCAACCTCATACGAAAGTATTTGTTTCCAGCAGCCTCATAATATTTATTTCCAGCTGGCTCATATGTACGAGTATTTACTTTTAGCACGCTCATAAATATTTGTTTCCAGCAGCCTCATAATATTTATTTCCAGCAACCTCATAAGTATTTATTTCCAGCAGCCTCATAAGTATTTATTTCCAGCAACCTCATAATTATTTATTTGAAGCAACCTCATACGAAAGTATTTGTTTCCAGCAGCCTCATAATATTTATTTCCAGCTGGCTCATATGTACGAGTATTTACTTTTAGCACGCTCATAAATATTTGTTTCCAGCAGCCTCATAATATTTATTTCCAGCAACCTCATAAGTATTTATTTCCAGCAGCCTCATAAGTATTTATTTCCAGCAACCTCATAATTATACTTTTAGCAGGTTCATAAGTATTTTTTCCCAGCAGCCTCATAATATTTATTTCCAGCTGGCTCATAATATTTATTTCCAACTGGCTCATATGTATTTATTTTTAGCATGCTCATAAGTACATATTTATTTGGTCCCAACGAGTGCTCTTGGCCAGTTCTTGAACTCATTTGTGGGGTGGTCGCAGTTTATATGTTTTCCCTACATAGAAGGAAACTGAGTTGGATTACACCCAAGCTTGAAAAGAGTGGGGCAGCTGGGCTATGAACTCGCTTCTATGTTGAGTACGAAGGGGTTGGGTGTAACAACGAAAGTGCAAGGGTGTTAAAGGTGAATTAGTCTACAGTGTGTAATTAGAAAAGTTTACGGTGAGATTATGATTTAAAGAGTATGTAGAATAAATGATAGGCTGATGACTCGTGATGCGCAGGGAGGGTTCCAATCCGGCAGAAGTCTAGAGTAGATATTTGCTTTTGTACAGTTGTTTGAAAAGAACTATGCGGAAAATGTCATATCTGCTGGTTTTATAGATTTGAATGGTTTGTTAAAATGTGTACAATAGTGATTGCATTAGTAAAAAGGGAAGGTGGATCGCGAAAAATTTGGATTGGCTGAATTGTATATGCGCTAGAAAGTGATGATCAGCTGAATGCGTGAGGAGAATCGTGTGCTATGGGCTTCCCTAAAGGCCTATGGTTAAGGGGAGTCACCCCAGATATGAAGAGATGTCAGGGATCTACCGCTATGTTCAAGGACGTCCTCGGATCGATAAATGTCATGACCGAATTGGGGTCTGTACCCACGTATAGAGGCTAAGAAGGGAGAGGTTTATAGGCCCAGTTTGAATGTAGCCTTTTAGCCAAGGGGGGTGGGGGCGAGTTGGTAAAGCGCTTGGCCCTTCGATCTCAGGGACGCGCCTTCAGTGGCTGAATTCTCGTCACGCTTCCCCAATCATTTTCATTCATGTTCTTTCTTCTCTGTATTTAAGTTTTCTGGTTGTCTCCTCTACCGTATGGCATTGATACATGCCAACGTTTGATGGAAATGGTGGTTAGTAGTGTTGTTGGCGATGGCGGGTAAGGAAAGTGAAATTGTATGGAAGGTCAGTTTCTTGAAGGCTGCTATTTTATAGCTGCCTCCTCGAGAGGCCTTATTGAAAGTGGTTCTGAGGTGGGCAAGAGAGGGGCATCAATCTATTTTTATATTCATGTAGAGCAGGGTGGTGTCCTGATTGCAATCAGGCCAGTGAGTAGTTGAAATAGAAAGGTACTTAGAGAAATAAGCGGCAGAAGGCATATTAATCTACTGAGCTTTTCCCTCTTCCACATTAGAGACAAGGCTCTTTGGGTAATTGCTTTGATGAAGAGTGGAATAAAGACCGGGATGTGTCACGATATTCGGGGTTCGATCTTGCACATATCCTTGAGAGTCTATTCTTTGGTTATGGTTCGGATTTGACTTTGGCACAAAGGTGATAAAATGTTTGCAACTACCTTGTCCTTCTTTACAGGGTTATATCTGGGAATATTCATGTTGAAAATGAACGGATTGTAAAAGGTGACACCCGAAAATTGGAAGAAGGAAATACGATAAAAATTGGATCGCGAGAATTCACATTTCGCCTGGCCACTCTGAAGACACTGAAGAAAAGACCCAAGCCCCGACAGACTCTCTTGTCCACAGCTCGAATCCTCTCTTCCCTCTCCAGGACGATGTCCCAATGCCACAAAAAGAGCAGGTCCCTCTCAGTTCCCCTCTCGAGGATCAGGTCACCCAGTTGGAGAAAATCTTGGCCTCTGAGAAAGAGGTGTTCTCAGAGTTCGAGGAAGATCCGTTCGCTAAGGACTTGGTCTCAAGGAACGACCAACTTTTCATCCACCAGCACTGCGAAGCGAACCCAAGGTCGATCGAGTGTCACTAAACCTACGCCAGTGAAAGTACCCAAAAGGTGCTCAGACGGTACCCAGCCGCTTGGTGCGGTTCCCAAGGCGGGAAAGAGGCGAGATGGTTCCATTCGAAAGAAGTACAAAGTAATACTTCCAGAGTCATGTCTCAGGAGGTCTTTGAACCCCCCAATTTCTAAGTTCAAGAGGAAACGGAAGTGTTTTAGCACCCCTGCGCTATCTATGTTTGAGAAACGCGCCAAATGCTTGGTCGAGGCAGTTCGGAATCTCGCCGGCACTCCTCAAAATGCCTCGTTCATGTCAGCGATAAGAGATGATGTGCTTGGCATTCAGCCCGTCAGGAGAGAACCACAGGTGGGTAATTCGCTGATTTCTGTCTACTCATGAGATGGGGAATGGGATTACTCTATTTTAATTTGTACTCTTAAGGTCCTTTTGTACCAATTTATTCATGGAGGCCTCAAATGCGTCCTCACAACAACACTCTTTTGAGGTAAGGTTTGCTAATGCATTTTTTTTATTGACGATCTTATTAACAATTCCTTCCAATGTTTTTTATGTGTTATACCTCTTACTTCTCCCCGCTTCCCATTATTTTTTTTTCTCTCGATAATCCCCTGAATCCTATTGCGAGCAGGAGCTTGGAGTAAATACACAATGAACACCTACAGCAACTACGTATATCCATTATTACAGAGGTTTCCTAACTTCCGACCCTAATTTGAATGAATAATTTTTGAGATTTAATTTTCATTTAATTAGGATTTGAAATCATTTGTCATGGGTCTATACATCTTAGTCGTCTAGCTGTCGTATAAGCTTAATATCATTCAGTATAAAATGCGGCACACCTTTAAAATCCGCCCTTCTAATTGGACCTTTAAATTTTCCCCTTCTAATTGTAACTTTAAATTTCACCTTCCTGGTTTACCTTTAAATTTCACCTTCCTGGTTTACCTTTAAATTTCGCTTTTATAATTGGACCAATAAATTCGACTCTGCTAATTGAACCTTTGAATTTTTCACTGCCAAGTGGACCTTTAAATATCGCTCTTCTAACTGAACCTTTAAATTTCGTCTCTCTAAGTGGGCATTTAAATTTCGCCATGCTAAGTGGATCATTAAATTTCGCTTTTCTATTTGAACCTTTAATTTCGCCATGCTAAATAGACTTATAAATCTCGACACTCTAACTGAATTTTTAAATTTCGCCATGCTAAGTGGATCATTAAATTTCGCTTTTCTATTTGAACCTTTAATTTCGCCATGCTAAATAGACTTATAAATCTCGACACTCTAACTGAATTTTTAAATTTCGCCATGCTAAGTGGATCATTAAATTTCGCTTTTCTATTTGAACCTTTAATTTCGCCATGCTAAATAGACTTATAAATCTCGACACTCTAACTGAATTTTTAAATTTCGATCTGCTATGTGGACCTTTAAATTTCTCTCTTCTAACCTAACCTCTAAATTTCACCCTTCTAAGTGGACTTTTAAATTTCTCTCTTCTAACCTAACCTCTAAATTTCACCCTCCTAAGTGGACCTTCAAATTTCGCTCATCCAAGTTAACCTTTAAATTTCGCTCTTCGAGTTTGACTTAAATTTTGCCCTTTTAATTTTACCTTTGAATCTCGTTTTTCTAATTGAACCTTTCAATTTTGCTCTTCTAATTAAACCTTTAAATTTCGCTTTTCTAATTGAACCTTTAAATTTCACCCTTCAAAATGGACCTTTAAATTTCGCTCTTCCAATTCGACCATTAAATTTCGCCCTTCTAAGTGAACCTTTAAATTTCGCTTTTCTAAGTTGACCTTTAAATTTCTTCCTTCTAAGTTGCCCTTTAAATTTTGCTCTTCTAATTGACCACTTAAATTTTACCCTTATAATTCAACCTTTAAATATATCAAGCTAACAATGGGCGTAGGAGGCAGAGAGCGCACAACTCTCCTAATTGTGCTCTCAATTCCAAATCGCAGAGGCAGACCCTCTTGTAGGACAAACCTCGCGAGCCACGAAACTCAAATAGGCGGACCTGATCCTCTTGCGGCTGCCAAAGTTTCCTCCTTTCCCAATCAATAGAACTGTGTGGTGCAAGCGGTCTCTTGACTCGAAATAGCCATTGCTGATCACTAATAATGAAACTTGCAAACGAGGGCATTACACTTTGTGTCAAAGAATGATGATAAGGGCTCAGAAAAAAAAAGTTAACCAAGGATAAAAAACAAACGGTGCAAAACATAAATAATTACAGAGAAACAACTGATAGGATTCGTTAACATATCAAACTTAGAATAGAAACGATGATGAACCTAAAGTCGATCTGAACTAGACATCGTTGACAAGGTGTCAAGACAACCATAAAGATTGGACTCCCCTTGATAATCCAGAGCTAATCCAGTAATAAGGTGGAGACATAAACTTCAACAATATTTCCCCAAACCGAAGGAGTTTACTAAAGATCGATAGAAATTGACAAATAGAATTTGTTTAAAGCCATCAAGCGACTGACTACTATGGCAAAATTCGCAGTAATTACATTGCACTATACTAGGCTAGATTAAAAAACAAACAAAATCAAAACAAAGATCAAATAAAAATACAAAAGCAAGACAAAGATAAAGTCAAACGAACAAGCAAAACCAAAGCAATAAGCAAAAAAGCAAGAAAAAGAAGAAGGAAGCACGCTCCGGGTATGGGGGAGGCCGCTTCCCTCCGGCGCAGAAGCATGCGACCTAGAACAAAGTCAAATAAAATGGAGGAGACCAACCATCTCCCAAAATGGGGGAAAGGAGGTGCTTTTCAAAATCCTCCATAAACAGATTGGAGGATTTTGAAAAGCACCTCCTTCCCCTCATCTTACACAATCCCATAACGTGGTTCCCCTATGTAGACGATATATGTGCCACATGGCCTATCAATGATAACAGAATTGATTCTTTTTTTTTTTTAAAATGAATAAGATCCACCAAACTATTATATTTAAAGTAGAATGGGAACTGACAACTCATTGCCGTTTCTGGATGTAAAAATATTTAAAATAAACGACAAAGCATATTGTTCCGTCTACCGGAAACCAACTAATTCTAATGCCTATATTCATTATTCCTCGTGTCACGATGTATCCGCTAAAAGGTCTGTAGTTTCTTCCATGTTCCTGAGAGCATATCGCATTTGTGATCCTTGTTTCTTGCAAGACGAAATTAATACAATCATCCAAACATTCATTAAGCTGTAATATTCCCTTCAGTTCATAGAAGTGTCACTATAAAGCCAGAACCATCTATTACTCCCCAGCTAATTATAAGGAAAACAGATGTGACAAATATTATGTTACCTTCCAATACTCCCCCCAGTTAATCAATTTCAAAAAGTTGGCACGGACTAACGACGTCAGAAATAGCTTATCCAAAAATAGATCGACCGATAAAGAACAAGGAGTTTATTTTGTTCCCTGCCATGTAATGAAGTACTTGTATATATCGGTGAAAGCAGCAGTTTTTCAAGAGAATGAATGGACATAAATGCGATATGCGACGTGGTGCCCTCTTCTCGAGTTGATTTCTACATATGTCCAATGAAAATCATCAAATTGATATTGATAATACTAAAATAGTTTATAAGTCTCACAATTATATACATCGACGCTTAATTGAATCAGCACTTATAAAAGATTCCCAACTTTAATACTTCCGACGGCTAATTTAATATTCATACCTTAATAAGCCAGAAATTCATACTTCCGCTTCTCAAAAATGCCGCTACAGTCCTGCATCATCCACCTTAGCCCCACTGATTTGTGTGTTTGTACGTTAAGCAACTTCTGTATTTCACTTGTCCACCAGTGACTGACGATGATGGATGTTTCCGTCGAAACCTGGTTTCGCATATAAAATTAGTCCTATTACTGTGGTTATATATATATATATATATATATATATATATATATATATATATATATATATATATATATATATATATATATATATATATATATATATATATATATATATATATATATATATATATATATATATATATATATATATATATATATATATATATATATATATATATATATATATATATATATATATATATATATATGAGTTGCTGCTGACCAGTCTAATCTTCCATTTCACGGTAAAGGTAAGGACACATAGGAGGCTGAAGTACATTTGATTTATTTATGTTTTAGAACCTAAAGATGGGTGATACGCCCGAAACGTTGTTTCTATAAATAAATCACATTTACCTCAGCCTCATATGTGTCCTTACCTTCACCGTGAAATTATGATTGTCGTTGCGAATCATTTGTCTGGCCCCACCTCTGTTTTTGCGCACGTTTGAGCACGCACACACATTAAGAAGTATAGATCCAAAGCACCACCTTTAAAAATACAGGAAAGAAATCACACACAAAATGAGACACAAAGACCGACTTGCACCAAGTAAGCAGATTTTACGTGTCTAATTTCACGGGCGTAATTACATGTAATTCGTGCCTGCATTGACTTGGCCGTGAGGTCTTGCTTTTGCCAATCTCTCGCTGTTCCTGATCATCCTCCCTTTTCTCGATTTAATGATTTGAAGCAAATTGCGAGATGACGATTTGTACAATTGAGTTACGACGACCAATGGCTTCTTCACTCTACCTGAAAGGCTTCCTTTCTCCGAATCTTCCCCATCATCGTCGTTGTGGGCCTCAAGGTTGTCTCAGTTTCCGCTCTGAACTTGGCACTTCGACACATACACACGATTCATTAAGTGAAGGTGCTAAGCCATTAATTCACCTCGATACAAAGTGAGTGCTAAAGAAGATCCCATCCCCATTTCACGTTTGGGGGTCTTGTGATTGTCCCTTGTAGATAGTGCATCGAGTGTCACGCGCTTTATTTCGTTGACCCTACTCGTCCTGTCGGCTCGAACAGGGTAATGGAGGGAAATGGTAAAGTTCCACTGGACTATTCTATCGTCCCGTATGGCACTATTGAAGGATTGTATTGGTGAGATGAGAGTTACAGTCTGACCTCTTCAGCCACCACATATTCTTGAGGATACAATCAGTGCTAAAAAATTCTAGTTCCAGATTTGCCATAGTTTTAAGTTCGCACATAATAATCACTATATATTCTGCCTACTCATAAAAGGGTCTATAAATGTCTTTAAGCGCGTGTCGTAAAAGTGACTAAGGCATGATATGGGGCGCCAGTTTGGGAAGGTTCCTGAAATCGATATCCTGCGAACGCATTAAGTCATTTGGGTAATGACGGGGTTGTTGCGGACTCTCATCTTTTAATCCCCGTCAAGGTGTAAAGTGAGTGAGTATATGAAAAACCTAATGGAATATTTAAAAGAGGAAATGTAGTGATGTTTGCGTTGTTAGACGAACATGAAAGGGAAAGTAGAGTTTGTGTCAGATGGAGTGAATTGAGTGCGATCAGGTGTGAATCATAGTGATCGGAGCAAATCGGCGTTGGCTATGTGGGAGTTGGAATAATGTGGTCGATTGTGAGACTTGCAAATGTCAAACTGAGTGGTTGTAATACATGAACCCTGCAATGATAAAGGTGAACAGAGGGTGATTCTGGAACCGCTTGGGGCCAGTGGTGGATGAAATTTGGAATGAATATCGTTTGGTGGTTGTAGGAGATACGAACGGGCGAATAGATGACAATTTAATGTGAAATATTACATTGATTTGCTACCCTTGGCGAAAAGGAGAATATAAAAAGAAAGAGGTAGGTTTCTGTTCTGGGAGAACCCTGTGGGTGGCAAACGGATTCTTTTGACACAAAGATGGGCATAAGTACACTTAATTTGGGCAAAGAGAGGATGGATGATTGGTTCCTGGGTAGAAAGAATATGATAAGGGATGTTAGATCTGGAAACTATGAGAAGTGACTTATCTATCATATTGCAGAGGTATAAGTAAATATGATCTCATAATTGCTCCTTGCAAGGTTAAGTTGGTTTATAAAAGAGAACGTGGGAGAAAGGTAGCAAGAAAAAAAGAATCAGGCGTGATAGGCTGGTATGGCCAGAGAAAGCATGGTGATAAATGACAGTAGGTAGCGTAAAAGATATGGATGTGCTAAAATTGGAAAGAAAAAAATATAAAGCTAAATGGTAGAATGATGGACATAAAATGTAGAGAGGGAGCAGATAACATACTTGTAGTTGCTTCATATTGCAATAAACATGGTAATTGTACATAAATGTATACAAGGAGGAGGAAAGAAAAATGAAACGAATGGTGGTTATTCCGAATAACAGCCAAAAAAAAAAAATTAAATACTCCGAAGGAAAGTGAATGACGATTTAGATAGGGTTCAGGAAGCTATTTTGGAAGAAAGTGAGAACTGATAACCATTAGAATAGTTGCGTGAACTATTCTCCGGTACAAACTGGAGGATTTATTAAGATATAGAACCGGTAAGCATGAAAGAGGTCGTTAGCTCAGTCAGTTCTAAAAAGAGAAATAAATGGAGTAGGTGTTAAGAAGTCGACCTGATAAAACTTGGTGATTGTGGCTTAGAAATCAGAGGATTAGAGGTGTTAGCTGTATACAATTTTATGGAGGAAGAGAACACTTAGGATTGTCGATCTGGAAGCGCTATGACAAGTTTTAAGATTTATGGAGTATGTGGTAAACTTTTGTGAGGCAAAAGGCATATGGGTGATGTTTCTGTAGCTCTTCAATATCTCTGTCAATTTGTCACTTTGTCTCTTTTCAATCGTAAAAGAGGTCCTTCCGACCTGATAATGACATTCACATAGAAATCAGAATAATAATCGCTGGCAAGCCCATAGGCGTACCATGAAACCATCAACGTTGGAGTGAGGGTCGGGAAAATACGAAGAGCGGGCAATAAGTTTTGCGAATCGGTAGGGCAAAATAGAGGAAGGGGGCTGGCTGTTTGTGGGGGTGTTAGGACAAGTTATGACAAGTCACGACCTGCAGACGAACGCTCCTACCTCGTCTATTTAAGAAGCAGTAGCTGATCGCAGATCGTCAGTCACAAATTTTTCAACAACTGAGAAAGTTGAGCACCGCGCAGTGATCAAATTTTTTACCAAGGAAGGCAAGAATGCAAAAGAGATCCATGAACGCATGGTTGCAGTGTACACCGACACCGCCCCTTCCTATGCAACCATTGCTGGCTGGAATAGGGAGTTCCGCCATGGTCGTGAGTTCCTTGAAGATAACCCCCGTCCAGGACGCCCGTCAGACGTGACCAACGAGGACAATGTGGCCCGTGTGGAGAGGATGATCCTCGAAAATCGACGGGTGAAGGTCGAAGATATCGAGCGAGAACTTGGAATATCACATGGAAGTGTTATGAACATCATCCACGACAATTTGGCTATGACCAAGGTCTCTGCCCGTTGGGTCCCTAGAAACCTCACACCCCATGGTCGACTTCAACGTCGTCAAAGTTCGGAGGAGCTGCTGCTCCTGTACAACCAAGACCCGGTGGGATTCGAGTCACGCATAGTAACAGGTGGTGAAACGTGGGTCCATCACTGGGATCCCGAGACCAAGCTCGAAAGCTTGGCCTGGAAGCACAGGGGCTCTCCGACCCCCATCAAGTTCTAGACCCAACCCTCAGCCGGAAAGATCATGGCCACCATCTTCTGGGATTCTGAGGGAGTGTTGATGGTGGACTATGCACCTCGTGGAAGGACCATCACAGGCCAATATTAAGCCGAGGAACTAGCTGGGTTAAAGAAGTGCATCCGTCAGAAGCGGCGCGGCAAGTTGACATGCGGTGTCCTGCTTCTCCACGACAATGACCCTGTCCACAAGGCCAGAGTTGCACAAGCTGCCCTGCGTGAGTGCGGAATCGAGGAGCTCAACCCCCCCTCCCCTACAGTCCAGATCTGGCCCCTAGCTTCTATTTTTTATTCCGCCAGCTTAAGGCTGCACTGCGTGGACGCCGGTTTGGGGACGATGCAGATGTCCAGCTCGCCGTCCAGGAGTGGATTGAACAGCAGTCGGGAGATTTCTGGTTGTCGGCAATTCGAAGCCTCAGGGACAAGTGGTGCAAGTGCATTGAAGTCGAGGGTAGTTATATTGAAAAATAATAAAACACTTTTCCTCATATCTGGTTTCCTTATATCCGAATTGCAAAACCTATTGACCGCTCCTCGTATATACAGTGGGAAAAATAAGTATTCGTACACCTTCAAAATTCAATTTCAATAGAATTCCAACCCATCAAACTTCATGGAATTTACACAATAGATGCATATTAATGTAGTTAAAAGTTGTGCATAAAAGGTCATGGAACAGAATTGTTATTCAGTAAAAATGAAATTAATGAAAACAGGGGGGAAATAAGTTTTCGTACAGAAACAAACCTAACGAAATTCATTTTTAAAAGCACGTGACGGTGAAAGAAGCTTCTAGATCAGGGGCGGGCAACCTCTTAAGAGTGAGGCCAGATGACTTTTGGGAGCAGGCCGCGGGCCGGAGTGACAAACGAAATCCCCAAAGTGACCATATATACTAGAATACATTATACAAGAATTTTATTGAAAAACATACAAATCAGCGAGACGGCTGGTGCTGCTTGCCATAAAGAAGTGTCTCAATGTCCGGCTCGATGGATGAGGCAGACAACAGAAGAATGTCATTGAGGTAGTGGTCCGAGAGTTGGGAGCAAAGGTGAGACTTCGTATACTTCATTTTGAAGAAGAGCTGTTCGCAACAGTAGGTGCTGCCAAATATGGCCACGATTCGTTGAACATGCGCAATGTATTTTGGAAAGGAAAATTGCTAGAAGAGAGGACAAGGTCGCGGATTGCAATCTTAATGCGAGCAAGGTGGCGGGCCAGACGCTAGGCCTTCGCGGGCCGGAGATTGCCCACCCATGTTCTAGATGGCTCCAATAATATGTATGTACAACAGTCAACAAAAGCTCATGAAAGATTAGAATACCATTTAGCAGTCGACGTTCCCGCAGTAAAGACGTTTTCATGGCGAAGAATTAAGAACTCTCCAATGACCAGAAAAAGGCAATCTTGAAGCTCAATATTGATGGGCTCAACTACCGGAAGATATCCGAGCAGTTAAAAATACCTTCCAGCACCATTGGCTCTGTCATTCTGAAGTGGAAAAAGGTGGGAACCATCGACAATCCTCAATGTTCAGGTGCTCCTCGGAAGATTCCCCCCAAAGCTTTTCGGGTAATACTCAGGAAGGTTAGAGTTGTCCATTTGACGGCCTGTAAAGAAATTCCAGATGACCTACTGGCGGCAGGAACATCGGTCACAAAACGAACCATCAGTAATGAACTGAACCGGCATGATTTTAAGTCTCACAGGCCAAGGACACACCTCTGCTGCTGAAGACACACAGATATAATATTGAAGTTGGCACGATGAATTTGACAATCTACTGAGAGATTTTAGAAGAACATCTGTTCGTTTCTTTAGAGAAGCTTGAACTTTGAGAGGGGATGGGTATTTCAACAAGATAATGATCCGAATCATACTGCGAAAGCTACTCGCGAATGGTTCCGTAAAACAATGTAAACGTTTTAGAGTGACCTAGTCAGCCGCTAGATTTGAACCCAATACTCACAGATACTTGTGGCGAGCATTGAAGAGCAAGATTAATTTGGAGGGCTCCAAGAACATCAAGGAATTGGAGGTAATTTGAAAAGAAGAATGGGCCGAAATACCAAAGGAATATTGCAGCGCACTAGTGAAGAACTACAGGAAACTATTGATGGCGGTGAAAGCCAACACAGGTTACGCAACTAAGTATTAATCACTAAATATCGATTTGTATGAATACTTTTTTCACCCCCGTTTTCATTAATTTCAAGTTTACTGAATATCGATTCTGTTTCATGCCCTTTTATGCACAGAACTTTTAACTTTATATTAATATGCATCTATTGTGTAAATTTCATGAAACTTAATGGGTTGGAAGTCTATTAAAGTTGAACCCCGTAAGGGGCGCGGCGATTTGCCATCCTGGCCGCCGTGCTGACGGGACTCAGCACCCCGTCCGGCCCCAGCTTAGCCTCTCTTACTTCCTTCAAAACACTTGTTTCCTCTCTTTTCACACAACCTCTCCCACAACTTTCTCTGGTCAGCCTCTAATTTCACAGGGTAGATGCTGACCTTCCTTTCAGCCAACCATCCCGCATCGGGTCTGAGGGAGTGGGGGACAATGTTCCCTAACCCCTGAGCTCCGGTCTGGGGTGGCTGGTTTTTAACTACCTGCTTCATCCCCACCCATACCTTCCTCACATCCCTTTTTCCTCTCGTCTTCAAAATCTATCATTTTTACGCCGTGTCTAAGGTGGAGCCGCCATGCCGATGGACTGCCAGGCCACCAGGCGGGAGGGGTGGTCCCAAATGGCGGCGCCTGGCTCTGCCGGGCCTGCAAGTACCTCTTGCAGTGCGGGCAACTGTGAGAGGTGGTGAGCTGTTGCGTCCCGTGTAAATAAGAGGGTCACCATGCCCAATGATGAGTATAAAAACCCCCCAACCCCCAACTTCCCCAAGAACAACGGAGCCGCCCTCGGGCAGCTCCACCAAAAAGATGGAGGTCCCCCCCCTTGTGCTTGCGCAGGGGACCCTCCATAATTCTTCAACCGGAGAGGAGGCTTACTCCTCTCCTACGCCTACGGGTGTAGGGGACTTCCCCTCACTTCCTTCTCTGGAGGTGCTTTTGGGCACCTCCCTATTTCCAGCGGCAGTCCATCCTTTGCTTTCTAAGGGGACTGCCAAGAAAGCCAGCAGGCAGCCCATTGCCGACCGCCCCTCTTGTAAGCGGCTCGGTAGGGCAAACCCCCTTAGGGGGGAGAGGGAAGCCAGGCCCCTTCGGTCGCTTCCCTCAAAAGACCTGCTGGCAAGGATATTAAACCTTGCCGGGGTTAAGGCTTGTGCCTCCCCACAAATGACTCTTGACGCTGCCAAGGGGACCTGCGATGTCCTGGGAGGGGATGGCCAACTGGAGGCCCCTCCTGTGATAGACATGGTCCTTGTGGAGACCCAGCCCCAGACGGTAGGGCCTTCCATGGGGGGGAATCCGGGGTCGGCGCCAAGCACCGAACCCGAGTCCACCCCTATGCAAGGTCCCCCTCAAACGGCTGAGGGCTCCGAGGCAATACAAGGAGGGGAGGGATCTCCTCCGACAGGTGCCCACACGACTACCAGGAACTTCTCCATTTCGGAGAGGGACCTGGCTGAGGCCGACCCATCTGGCATGGGGGCTTCTGCCGGCGGAGGTGAGAAGCGGGTTCATTCCCTGCCCTCCTCTCCAAAAAAGAAAAAGACTAGAAAGACAAAGAAGACTCGGGGCTCCTCTCCATCCGCGGGGGCTGCGGGGACGGATTGGTCTGCTGCCACTTTGGTAGGCGACCAAGCCAAGATCGGTACATCCAGCCCCTCTACCCCCACGTGTGCGGAGCCCCTGACTAAGACCAAGAGTGCACAGGGCGGAGCCTCGATGACATCGGGGCCCCTCATTCAGAGGTTACCTGGCGTTTTCGAGCCCGCTGGCTTCAAACGCTTCCTCGTTATTCGCTCCACTGATGGCACCATGTTGTCCAAGGGCAACATGATCCATCAGAGGAGAGGATTAGCTAGTGCAATTGGTAGAGAGCCGAAGGTGACCCATTTCTCGGACGGCAGCCTTCTGGCGAATGCGGCGAATCCCGCCGAGGCGGCCAAGATAAGTGCTCTTCGGACACTTCATGGCACCCCGGTGAGTGTGACGCCGCACTCGTTGACTACTCCATTGAGGACATCACCCTAGAGCTGGCCGACCATGGGGCGGTCAAAGTCGAACGTGTGATGAGAAAACAGGGAGGGGCCTCGAGACCCACCCCTACACTCTTCGTCGCGTTCGACTGTGACAAGCTCCCTGAGTCGGTGCGTGCCGGTTGGTACCGCTACCGCGTGAAGGCATTCGTGCCACTTCCGCGGCGGTGCTATTACTGTCACCGCTTCGGCCATACGAATCGCTCATGTAGACGTGCAAAGTCGGGGTCACCCGAAGTATGTGTAAATTGCTCCAAGGTCGCACACGATAAGTCCAAATCGTGTGTGGCCAAGTGTGTCAATTGCGGAGAGCCGCACCCTGCTTCTTCGAAGCAATGTGGTGCATATCTCCTGGAGAAAGAAATCCTGGCCGTTCAGGCCCAGGATAGACTCTCATTCCGCGAGGCTAAGGACTTGGTCCTGGCGCGCCCAGCTCTGCCTGGGACGTCATATGCCTCAGTAGCTAGAAAGGCACCCTCTGCTCCTGGCCCATCCAGGCCAACGAGCACGGTTGTTTCCGCGCCCATTCGGAGCCCTTCTGCGGGCTCTACCCAACTCGGGCGCTTCCCTGGTAAAGCTGGCGGCAAAAAGGGTTCATACCCAGCCCCGGCTAAAACCAGGGCTCCCCCCTCTTCCCCCAGCGTGACCGTTTCCCGCAAGGCGAAACGGCCACGCGCCTCGACCGAGTCGTTAGACTCACAGGAGGCAACACCCCTGAAGATGGTCGCTAGGCCATCTTCGGGGGTTCCTAAAGCTGTCCCCCGAAAGGAGGACAGCAACAAAGGAGCTTCGGCTCCTTCGCCCACGCCCCGAGGTGGAGCGAGTGGCTCGGAGACGGTGGTTCCTCCAAAAGAGGGCCCCCCGCCTCCGAAGCCGCAGCGCCCGCCTAAGGTTTCGAGGCGGAGGGAGGAAAAGACTCTCATGGTGAGCCCAACCTCCCCCAATAAGTCCTCCAAGGCGACAGCGCCTCCAGCGCTTTGTCCGGCCAACAGCGCCCGGGGTTCTGCCCCAGGGAAGCGTACGGCCATTCCCGTGAGGGTCTTCAGTTTGAGGAGGGCTCCCGCGTCTCCTCCGAGCTAGGCCTGGAGGGCATATTCCTTCAATTGAATTGCCGTGGACTCCGGGCCAACTGGGAGGAGCTGCGGAGGCTCGTCTCGTCTCGCTCCCCGTTAGCTATTTTTTTGCAGGAGACCATGCTAGGCGCGTGCCCCCTGCCCGCCCTCCCGGGGTACAAGAGACTTGCGACCCCACCACCGCGGGATGGCCGAGCTGGGGGATGCGCGGTTTACACCCGGCATGATGTCTTTGTTCTTCCTTTCTCTTTAGATACCTCCTTTCAGGCAGTGGCTGTGCAGCTGCACCTCGATAGGAGGTATACTATCATTTCTGCGTACATTCCACCGTCAGGTGACTTCGACGCGGGGAACTTCCGCCGCGTCGTGGCACGGTTGCCGAGGCCCTATTTCCTGCTTGGAGATCTGAACGGCAGGCATCCCTTCTGGGGAGATTACTCCATAAATCCCAGGGGACAAGTCCTTGTTGATCTGATCCAAGAGCTTGAGATGGGTGTCCTAAACGTGGATGAGTTTACGCATCACTGTCCGAGAACCGCTTCATTTTCTTGCCTTCACTTATCTTTGTGCTCTTCGGATGCACAGCCTGATTTTGATTGGGGGGTGGTCGATGACCTCCATGGTAGTGATCACTTTCCAATTCAAATATCATTTTCAGGGCAACTGCCGCCTGAGAGACCACCACGGTGGTGCTTGGCGCGGGCGCGGTGGCCTGCATTTCAGGAAATGACTGAATTCTCTATCTCAGTCGAGGAGTTTAGGTCGGTAGATGAGACGGTGAGTTCTTCTCCGGCACCCTCATCGCCGTGGGCCTGACTACTATTCCTAGGACGTCTGGCCGTTTTGCACACCGACCACTCCCATGGTGGTCGGCCGAGTGTGAGACGGCCCTCAAACAGAAGCGTTATGCCTACATGCGCTATAAGCGCCGCCCGAACGATTTCACTGTCGCTGAATTTCGTCGGGCTAGGGCTAGGTTCCGGTATATTTCGAAGCACGCCCGCCGCTCTTCTTGGCGGGCATACGTGTCTTCACTTAACGGGAAGACCCCTTTAGCAGAGGTGTGGAGGCGAGTCAAAAGGATTCGGTGCAAGTTCTCGCAGGACCCCCCTCCCGTTCTCCAGGAGAATGGGACCGCAATCTCGGACCCCGCGTCCGTGGCGGAATCCTTCGCGACCGCTTTTTCTGCATTCTCTAGCCGTGATGCTGCTCCGCCAGCATTCAATGCACGTCGTGATGTCGCGGAAGGCCGCCGGCTGAACTTTACCTCCAGAGGCGGAGAACCCTTCAACGACAAGTTTACTGTAAGCGAGTTGCGTTCCGCTCTCTCTTCGTGCGCGGACACCGCCCATGGTCCGGACGATGTCCCGTACGCCATGCTTCGACACCTGGGTGAGCGAGGCATGGCCTTTCTGTTAGATTTGTTCAACAGGATCTGGGTGGAAGGTCTTCTCCCAGACTCCTGGCGAATCGCTACTGTGCTTGCCTTTCGCAAACCGGGGAGAGATCACTCTACTCCGACCGGTTTCCGCCCAATCTCTCTAACCTCTTGCGTGTGCAAGTTGATGGAGAAATTGGTAAATGTTAGATTAGCCTTTTTCCTGGACAGCGGAGCCATCTGTCTTCCGCACAGTGCGGCTTCCGCAAGTTCCACTCCACGTCGGATGCTCTGCTCCGACTGGAAAATGCCGTCTGTGAGGCTTTCCTTCCTTCGTAGACAGCACTACGCCACGGTGTTTTTCGATCTGGAGAAGGCCTATGATACCGCATGGCGATACGGTATCATGGAGACTCTCCACACGATGGGGGCGAGGGGTCGCCTCCCAATTTTTATATCTGAATTTTTGCGAGATCGTCGATTCCGCGTACGGGTGGGGGGAGCCCTCTCCGGCCCAAAGGAGCAAGAAGAGGGTGTCCCGCAGGGAAGTGTCCTCAGTGTCACACTCTTTGCCCTGAGCATCAACGGCATCACCTCGGTGCTGCCGGAAGATGTTCTCGCTACGCTCTACGTGGACGACCTTTCGATCTCCTTTGGCGCGGCCCAGATGCCAACTCTGGAGCGTCGACTCCAACAGGCATTGAACCGCGTCTCTCGCTCTGCTGAAGCGCACAGGTTTCGGTTTTCTTTGGCCAAGACTAAGGTGGTGCACTTCTGCCGCCATCCACGGCTTCACCCCGACCCAGATTTGTTTCTTAATGGGGTGCGCCTGGATGTGGTTGCGTCGCACCGCTTCCTTGGTCTTGTATTCGTCCGACGCCTCACCTGGGAGGCTCATATTCGCAGCCTTAGGGTCTCTTGTACCCGTGCCATGGACATTCTCCGTTCCGTGACGTTCAGCTCTTGGGGCGCTGATAGGGCTACTGCCTTACTTTTTTTATCGATCCTTTGTTCGTTCGAAGCTCGACTACGGATGCGAGTTTTATGCATCCGCAGCCGAGCGTTTATTGCGGAAGGTGGATTCGATCCACCACACCGGCCTTCGCCTTGCGACCGGTGCCTTCCGCACCTTCCCCATTGAGAGCCTGTTGGTCGATGCTGGGGAGATGCCACTCGCTCTGCGCCGCGTGCAGTGTATCACTCGCCTGTACGCGCGAGCCCGGCGCCTCCCTCAGTGGCCAACAGCTCTCACTGCATCCGCAGCTGATCTCGATGGTGCCTATGCCGCCGAGAGACGCCATTCATACCCTAAGCCCTTTGGGTTTAGGACCAGGAAACTCCTTCGAGAGGTCGATATCGCTCTCGGGCCGGTGGCGCCCCTGGTTTTGCCCAGGACGCCACCGTGGAGGGTACCACATTTGGCTATTTGTCGCCACGCCTCTGCTCCCAAAGCTTGTACTGCGCCGGGAGTATTGCGTTTGACCTTTTTGGAGCACACATCGTGTCACGCTGGAACCGTGCCAGTGTATACGGATGGCTCCAAGTCCCAAGAGGGGGTCGGCTTCCAAGCCGTATCCCCACTGTTTGAAGTCAGCGGGGCTCTACCAGGCGCTGCGTCTGTCTTCACGACCGAGCTGGTGGCAATACACCACTCGGTACTGGAGATTACGCGACGTGCCTGGTTCGGATACCGGATTGTGATCTATAGCGACTCACAAAGCGCCCTGAGTGCTCTAGGGGCATTAGAATCTCCGCATCCCCTGGTTCGCGATCTCCGTGACGCTACGGTTTTGGCGAGCCGGGCAGATGTCGAGATTATCTTCTGCTGGGTTCCTGGACATGTAGGAATTGCGGGGAATGAGCGCGCCGATGAGGGCGCCAAAGAGTCCGCGAGGACTCTGCGACCGGACCAGCGTTTCGCTCTTCCTCACACCGACTACATGGCAGGAATACGGGCAGCTCTTCGGACTGCTTGGCAAAGAAGATGGGAGACGGTCGAAGGGAACTTAAAGTTGTGTGCCATTGCGCCGCGACTGTTCCCATGGATCTATCCCCCAATGCCGCGGCGGCTTCAGGTTGCTTTCTGTCGTCTTCGAATCGGACACACTCGTGTGACGCATCGCTACTTGATGGAGCGCTCGCATGCGCCCTATTGCAACGACTGCGTCGTCCCCCAGACTGTTTGGCATATTCTTGTCGAATGTCCCAGTCTGGGTGATCTTCGCGCACGATACCTGTCTCGGTACTGGGATGGGCGGGGTCGCTACCGCCTGTCCCTTGTACTCGGGACGAGTGCGTGCACCATGACTGGTGGACTTATTGACTTTTTGGGGGAGGCCGGCCTTCTCCCTTTCATTTAACCCGGTTTTATTGTTGTTGTTGTTTTTGTTATCGTTTTTGTTATTGCTTTGTTATTGTTATTTCTTTTTATTGTTGTTTCCTGTTGAATTATTTTGAAGTAGCCTAGAACTAGGCTGTTTGTTTACGGCAACTTATGCCTAAGTCGGCAGTCGCCAGATTGCCACCTTAATAAAAAAAAAAATATATATTAAAGTTGAATTTGAAGGTGTACGAATACTTTTCTTACAATTGTATTTAGCTGCAAAACTGTGTTTTGAGACCCACCAGTGGGCAAGAAAGGCTTCGTGGCCCGAATGATCGGTGTTTATGTTATGGAGACTGATAACTTGGTGACGGATGGGCGTTGTCTGTGTCGATGTATGTTGATGAGCTAGCGGGGAAAGCGCGTTGTCTAGGTTGATGTAAGCTCATGACCTGGCGAGGAATTAGCGTTGTCTAGATTGATGTAAGCTGATGACCTGGCGAGGGTTTAGCGTTGTCTATGTTGATATATTATGATGGTTTTTTTTTGTTAACTTGCGCCCGGCTAATAAGGTCCATCTGCCCGGCCGGCAGTCTCGACAAACTCTGCTAACCCTGACGGAGATTTTCCAGTTATCCAGTAGTCCATGTTGTGGATATGCGTTGAATTGTGTCTTTCTTTTCTCTCGAAAGCGGATCTCAGGTGTAGCATAGATAACCACTACCTTTATAAATTTCACTCCTTACAAACTTTCTGCCCGGGAAACTGTCGTAAGTTATTAATTTTTAATAAACCTTTTCAATATTGTTTTTTTTACGAAAGTTTAATGCCCCCTTTTCAGCCGTTTTCGGGGTTCAAACTCGCGCAAGGGACGACCGGAGAGAGAGAGAGAGAGATAAATTTTTTGTGGCACTGGGTTCGAGAGAGGGCGCCGCTCCTTCAGGTTTCAGTTGTAGCAGGGGTATTACCCCTGTTACACCATCCACACCCTTGCGGCGTTAATATCGGGTGTTACCCTTATTTTCAGCTCTGGCGGCCATTAATCGTCCGGGGTATGGTGCCCAAAGTTTCTCAAAGATATCATTGATCTCATGCTCTCTTTAGGGGGTCACTCATTTCCTAACACCCTGTAGGGGCGTGGGTTTTTTTATACTATGGAATAAAATGCGTTCCCCGGAGATCAAGATGGTGTTTTTTTTTTTGGGGGGGGGGGGCACGGTCGTTATTTTAGAGTGTAAGTGGTCAATTTGAGTGGCCTGAGGTGCATCCGTGGGCAACGAACAAACAGTCATCCTTGTCGATGTTCATTTTTGCCCTCCTGAAGGGTGACAAATTTGTCTCTTCGAGGACAAAGGCATTCTTTTTTGTTACTAGAGGCTATGAATGCCTTCCTCCACCCCTAAAACATTTCCAATTCCTTCTTCAGGATCTAGAGCATTCTGAATTCCCTTCTTGTAGCTCTAGGGCAGTTGGAATCCCTTCTAGGCATAGAGCATTTTGAAGTTGGATGATCGTTCTTGGTCTGGTTCGTTACCCTAGACCAGGTGCTCAAATACACTGAGGCTGCTGTAGGGATCGTTGGAGCACGCAAGCTTCTCCAACTTCTTTACTGAGGAGATCTAGAGTTATATGTTAAACAACAGTCCGGTGTCTTTATATGTTAAACAACAGTCCGGTGTCTATTGAAAGTTGTTTGAAAATGTCTTCTGAAAAGTGGAGTAACGTGAATTCTATAGGATGTAGCTTAGCCCATTACGTTCAAATATGTTCCTTTATTTGTTCTGCTTAGCGGAGTATCTACTGAGACTAATCGACTCAACTGTAGGCCCCTCACTCAGAGATGCGTTTATAGAAATAACAGGACAGGAGCTTGTGATAAAAGTTTTGTGGGTAATTTTTGGCTTCCCCCTCCCCCCCTCCCTCCGCAACAACCCATGCAGGATTTTTTAATGGATTACACTGATGTCTTTTGGCGGGTTCACAGGGTCGTTCTTTCTCGTCGAGTGCTTCGGAAGATTCCGGAGTGGGTCGTTGCTGGCGTCAAGATTATCACGGAGAAAACCCTGAGAAGACGTCAGAAGGTCCAGTGGGGAGCGCCAAGGAAAAAAGAAAATCCTTCGGACTACGAAAGTAAGCAGTTTGGGGTATAAGTAGGGTGTACCGCATTAATGCTTTCTCTGAGGAATAAGAAAAACGAATTGAGATAGAAACAAATTTATTCAATGAATGCTTTAAAGGAAGAATGAATAATTTAACAGCACTTTGGCATAATAAGAGAAATGAAAATTATTAAGCATAATTTTGATATTTTTATTCCTTCAGAAACAGATATTTCATGTGGTATGCCCTAATAATATTTATTCAGTGTAGATATCTGGGGTGAGGACCTCTTTTTGTGGGATTTTAGCGGGGGGGGGGGTTGAAGGAACTCAGATTTTCAAGGGCATAAATTTAGGGTTCCTGGGTAGGGGCAAGGGGACAAGAGTGGACTTTAGAATATCCTCTCAAATTCTTGTAAGGGGAAGTGGCCCACAAAATTCTGTCGAGTAATAGTCCGTATTCGTACATTTTTGTGTAAGTGGACAAAAAGTTTTTTCGTGAGCCCATCTGACTAATGTCTGCAAGGGCATAGCCGCTGCAATTATAATGTAGCCTATAAATAGGCCGGGTTAAAACTATAATAAAAGAGAAAAACAAAAGCGAAGAGAAGATAAAAAGTAAAACTAAGAGAGATTAAAAGGCAGGCGCAGAGGCCGGAGGAAGATCCGATCCCTTTCGAACTTGAGGGTACAACCAACACCCAAACAACTATATGCTTTGGAGGAGCGCCCCCCCCTCCACCTCATCTAGAAAGTCAATTGTGCCACAACCAGATGTGAATGAACTCGTCCCAAGTATGAGGGACAAGCGGTTGCGAACCTCCTCGATCAGGCACCAATGCAGGTAATGTGTGCGAAGATCCTCCAGGCTGGGAAATTCAACATGAATGTGCTAGACTGTCTGGGGGACAAAGCAGTCCTCGCCGTAAAGTGCAGAGGAGCACCCCATCAAATGGCTCTGTATCCCTCGAGTATGTATACCCGATTCGGAGACGACAGAAAACGAATTGAAGCCGTCAAGACCTTAGGTGCCTGTTAGGATCAAACTTACGAAGAGCGCAGTGGTGGGTCTCGGCCCTCTCACTGTTTTCTCATCACAAGCTTGACCTTGACTGCTTCTTGGTCAACCAGCTCTTCGGTGATGTCTTCTAAGGAGTAGTTTACGAGTCCTTTTCATAAACCACTCCTTTCATAAAGATCATGGCTAAGTGCGGTGTCACACTCACCGGCGAGCCATCGAGTGTCGGAAGGCAAATAATAATAGCCGCTTCCAAAGGCGAAACGAGAAACAGGTCACCTTAGAATCTCTACCAGTCAATCCAGCTAAAGCTCTCCTCTGATGGAGCATGTAGCATTTGGCCAGCTTACTGCCATCAGTGGACCGAATAACTAAAAGCGCTTTAAACCAGCTGGGTCAAAAACGGCAGGTAGACTTTTAATGATGGGCCCCGAGGTAATCGAGGCTCCGCTCATAGTTCTTGCGACTTTGGTTTTGGTCTGGCCCTCCCCACCCGAGTGGGTCTCGCGGACGGACGTGCCGATATTGACCTGGTCGCTTGCCGAAATGGTAGAAGAACTGTCCGATATGGAGCTCCCCACTTCAGGAGGAGCCTCCAAATAGCCATCCCCAGCTAAGGTGTCAGGTATCTCTACCGACGACTCATAAGGCCCATGGCCCGTCACTGGGGACGGCATGTCGACCTACATTGGTAGGAAATAGGGAGCTGGCATGTCGGATCCTTTCAGCTTGAAAAACTTCGGAAACTTCGGATCGACGAAGTGCATGTACAAGGCCCTGGGAACGAAACCACTTCTTACAACCGTAAGTGGGTTGTGGTGGGTCGCTTAACCCCAACGGAGGGACGTGCACCGAGGTGGCATGTCCTTTGTTACTGTCGCGCTGTGTTCTTATAGGGCCCCTGAGAAATCAAGGAGTGACTCCTTGTAAGTGGAGAGTTGACCGGAGGCAACTCTTCAAAAGGAGGTAAGGGAGAAGCCCCAAACCAGTCAAAAAGAAGGAGAAATGCATTCTCCGTTAGAAGTCTTGGAGGGACCCCTGGTAAAGCACAGCGGGACCCACCTCCGTCCCAGAGAAGGAGCTACCCGGGGTCGGCTCCGAAGATGGCAAAGTGGAAACCTCTCTTGTCGCACCCAGGAAGTAGGAGGGGATCCCCTCCACCTGTCAGAATGCTGCTGTCATTTAGCTCCTCCTCTGCCCCAATACCAAGGATCGGGAGAGGATTGAGTGAGAAAGACGTAGTCGGAATTGATGGCGAAAGTTGAATAACACTAGAAAGCTTGCTTATACACGGCATTTTTTGACACTTGTGACCACTAAAGAAAAAAGGAGGAGGTTGGTGAGCGATATCCCGCGTGCAGCCACTCCCACTTATCCTGTCTCGGGTTTTCGGACTTTTCAGGGCTCCTCCCAGGGACCGTTAAAGAATGGTGTTCGCAACCTAGGACAACGACTCAGACAGATCACAAATTATCTAGTGGCCTGTCGTACCACAAAGGTCGCAGCTCCCAACTGGGTAGCCATAGAGGCAAGATGACAAGACGGATATCCTTACTGGGCCGTACTAATTCTCGACAGGACAGCTAGGATCTGAAGATCTGTTGCGGCAGACCCAGATACGGAGCCCCGAGCCTTTTACTTGGTCTGGAAGACAACAAGGCAGTAAAGCCCGCTCGCCACAAGCAGTACAGCTTTATGCACCCGAAAATCGCCACAGGAAGGAAAATGGTTATTCGTTCAAAACCGATATTCCCATTATTCGCGCCCCAACGCCCAGGCCACACCAAGGCCTTGCAGCTTGTAAGCATTAAAGTGTCTTATAGAGGTTCCAAAGCTTCTCTTTTGACACAGCATGAGGTAGGTTCTCAGGTCTTTATGCCTAGACAGAGGTTTGAGGGGATAGTTGTAGAGAAAAGGAATGCTGTCATGAAGCGGCCCCGTCAAAGAGTTCAATTCAACACAGTCGTAGGACATCCCTAATTTGCACTCTGTCGTGGTGAGAACAGCTCCTCCTCATAAAATGTGTAGGTAGACAAAAGGTTGAGAGGATAGTCATAGAGTAAACAAAATAAAAAGTAGCGCTGAGAGGGACTGAAGGAAATCGCACTAACCACTATGCCAATCCAGTAACAGGGATACCCTGATTTGGACTCAGGCCGGGATGGTGTTAGCTCTTACAATTTTTTTTCTTTTTTTTACGCCCATCTGGCGACTGTCTACAGGGGAATAATTCGCTATAATTAATTTGAGGCTTAATACTAGACTACATTAAAATAAAAATAATTCAAGACACCAAAACCAAATAAAACCAACAAAACTGAAGACAAACAAAAACAAGAAACAAAGCAAAAGCCATCTCCCATCTTCTTGGGCTGCCCCTTTTCTTGCCAGGTAATCGGTATGAGGAAGAGGGAAACAGTGGTCTGGTCGCCCAGTCCTAGTGGGTTGTTGAGCTCACTCATCGCCGCGCCAAATCCCCGCAATTCTTACATGTACAGTAGTAACCCGGTAGAAGATAATCTCGACATACGCAGGCTCGCTGCCACTGTGGCGACACGAATACCGCCAACTATGGGGCGTGTATATTCCAATGTCTCGAGAGCACTCAGGACGCTTTGTGAGTGGCTACCCCGTAAGGGGCGCGGCGATTTGCCATCCTGGCCGCCGTGCTGACGGGATCAGCGCTCCGTCCGGCACCAGCTTAGCCTCTCTTCCTTCCTTCAGATAGTCTGTATTTCTCCCCTACTTCGTCGCTTTTCAAACAACCTCTCCCACAGCTTTCTCTGGTCAGCCTCTAATTCCACAGGGTAGAAGCCGACCTTCTTCTCAGCCAACCGTCCCGTATCGGGGCTGAGGGGGGAGGGCACAATGTTCCCTAACCCCTGAGCTCCAGTCTGGGGTGGTTGGTTTTTAACAACCTGCTTCATCTCCACCCATACCTTCCTCACATCCCTTTTCCTCTCGTCTTCAAAATCTATCTTTTTTACGCCGTGTTCAAGGTGGAGCCGCCATGCCGAAGGACTGCCAGGCCACCAAGCGGGAGGGGTGGTCCCAAATGGTGGCGCCTGGCTCTGCCGGGCCTGTAAGCACCTCTTGCAGTGCGGGCTACTGCGAGAGGTGGTGAGCAATTGCGTCCCGTAAAACAAAGAGGGTCACCATGCCCAATGATGCAAAAAAAAAACATCTTCCCTTAATTCCGTCTATAACAACGACGGAGCCGCCCTCGTGCAGCTCCACCGAAAAAACGGAAGTCCTCCCAGCACCTGTGCTTGCGCAGGGGACCTTCCATATTTCTCTAACCGGAGAGGAGGCTTACTCCTCTCCTTCGCCTACGGGTGCAGGGGACTCCCCCTCACCCCCTTCTCTGGAGGTGCTTTCGGGTACCTCCCTTTTTCCAGCGGCAGTCCCCTCTTTTCTTTCCAAGGGGACTGACAAGAAAGCCAGCAGGCAGCCCATTTCCGACCGCCCCTCGTGTAAGCGGCTCGGTAGGGCAAACCCCCTTAGGGGAGACAGGGAAGCCAGGCCCCTTCGGTCGCTTCCCTCAAAAGATCTGCTGGCAAGAATATTGAACCTTGCCGGGGTCAAGGCCTGTGCCTCCCCACACAAGACTAGTGACAATACAGCCAACGGGATGGCCAACTGGAGGCCCCTCCTGTGACACACATGGTCCTTGAGGAACCCCAGCCTCAGACGGGGAATCCGGGCTCGGCGCCAAACACCGAACCCGAATCCGCCCCTATGCAAGGTCCTCCTCAAACGGATGGGGTCTCTGAGGCAGTACAAGGAGGGGAGGGATCTCCTCCGACAGGGGCCCCTACGACTACCAGGACCTTCTCCATTTCGGAGAGGGACCTGGCTGAGGCCGGTCCATCTGGCCTGGGGAATTCTGCCGGCGGAGGTGAAAAGCGGGTTCATTCTCCGCCCTCCTCTCCAAAAAAGAAAAAGAAAAAGACTAAAAAGACCAAGAAGACTCGGGGCTCCTCTCCATCCGCGGGGGCTGCGGGGACGGATGGATCTGCTGCCACTTTGGTAGGCGACCAAGCCAAGATCGGCACATCCGGCCCCTCTACCCCCATCCGTGTGCGGAGCCCCTGACTAAGAGTGCACAGGGCGGAGCCTCGATGACATCGGGGCCCCTCATTCAGAGGTTACCTGGCGTTTTTGAGCCCACTGGCTTCAAACGTTTCCTCGTTATTCGCTCCACTGATGGCACCATGTTGTCCAAGGGCAACATGATCCATCAGAGGAGAGGATTAGCTAGTATAATTGGTAGAGAGCCGAAGGTGACCCGTTTCTCGGACGGTAGCCTTCTTGCGAATGCGGCGAATCCCGCCGCGGCGACCAAGATAAGTGCTCTTCGGACACTTCATGGCACCCCGGTGAGTTTGACGCCGCACTCTACCATGAACTTTGTGAAAGGAGTAGTTTATGCGAGGGAACTCGTTGACTACTCCATTGAGGACATCACCCTAGAGCTGGCCGACCATGGGGCGGTCAAGGTCGAACGTGTGATGAGAAAACAGGAAGGGGCCTCGAGACCCACCCCTACACTCTTCGTCACGTTCGACTGTGACAAGCTCCCTGAGTCGGTGCGTGCCGGTTGGTACCGCTACCGCGTGAAGGCATTCGTGCCACTGTCGCGGCGGTGCTATTACTGTCACCGCTTCGGCCATACGAATCGCTCATGTAGACGTGCAAAGTCGGGGTCACCCGAAGTCTGTGTAAATTGCTCCAAGGTCGCACACGATAAGTCCAAATCGTGTGTGGCCAAGTGTGTCAATTGCGGAGAGCCGCACCCTGCTTCTTCGAAGCAATGTGGTGCATATCTCTTTGAGAAAGAAATCCTGGCCGTTCAGGCTCAGGATCGACTCTCATTCCGCGAGGCTAAGGACTTGGTCCTGGCACGCCCGGCTCTGCCTGGGACGTCATATGCCTCAATAGTTAGAAAGGCACCCTCTGCTCCTGGCCCATCCAGGCCAACGAGCACGGTTGTTTCCGCGCCCATTCGGAGCCCTTCTGCGGGCTCTACCCAACCCGGGCGCTTCCCTGGTAAAGCTGGCGGCAAAAAGGGTTCATACCCAGCCCCGGCTAAAACCAGGGCTCCCCCCTCTTTCCCCAGCGTGACCGTTTCCCGTAAGGCGAAACGGCCACGCGCCTCGACCGAGTCGTTAGACTCACAGGAGGCAACACCCCTGAAGATGGTCGCTAGGCTATCTTCCGGGGTTCCTAAAGCTGTCCCCCGAAAGGACAGCAACAAAGGAGCTTCGGCTCCTTCGCCCACGCCCCGAGGTGGAGCGAGTGGCTCGGAGACGGTGGTTCCTCCAAAAGGGGCCCCCTGCCTCCGAAGCCGCAACGCCCGCCTAAGCTTTCGAGGCAGAGGGAGAAAAAGACTCGCATGGCGAGCCCAAACTCCCCCAATAAGTCTTCGAAGGCGACAGCGCCTTCAGCGCTTTGTCCAGCCAACAGCGCCCGGGGTTATGCCCCCGGGCAGCGTACGGCCATTCCCGTGAGGGTCTTCTGTTCGAGGAGGGCCCCCGCGTCTCCTCCGAGCTAGGCCTAGAGGGCATATTCCTTCAATGGAATTGCCGTGGACTCCGGGCCAACTGGGAGGAGCTGCGGAGGCTCGTCTCGTCCCGTTCCCCGTTAGCTATCTTTTTGAGGGAGACCATGCTAGGCGCGTGCCACCTGCCCGCCCTCCCGGGGTATAAGGGTCTTGCGACACCACCACTGCGGGATGGCCGGGCTGGGGGATGCGCGGTTTACACCCGGCATGATGTCTCCGTTCTTCCTTTCTCTTTAGATACCTCCTTGCAGGCAGTGGCTGTGCAGCTGCACCTCGATAGGAGGTATACTATCATTTCCTCCTACATTCCACCGTCAGCTGACTTTCCCTGGGGGACTTCCACCGCGTCGTGGCACGATTGCCGAGGCCCTATCTCTTGCTAGGAGATCTGAACGGCAGGCATCCTCTCTGGGGAGATTACTCCATAAATCCCAGGAGACAAGTCCTTGCCGATCTGATCGAAGAGCTTGAGATGGGTGTCCTAAACGTGGATGAGTTTACGCATCACTGTCCGAGAACCGCTTCATTTTCTTGCCTTCACCTATCTTTGTGCTCTTCGGATGCACAGCCTGATTTTGATTGGGGGGTGGTCGATGACCTCCATGGTAGGGATCACTTTCCCATTCGAATATCATTTTCAGGGCAACTGCCGCCTGAGAGACCACCTCGGTGGTGCTTGGCGCGTGCGCGGTGGCCTGCATTTCAGGAAATGACTGAATTCTCTATCTCAGTCGAGGAGTTTAGGTCGGTAGATGAGGCCGTTGAGTTCTTCTCCGGCAACTTCATCGCCGTGGGCCTGACTACTATTCCTAGGACGTCTGGCCGTTTTGCACACCGACCACTCCCATGGTGGTCGGCCAGGTGTGAGACGGCTCTCAAACAGAAGCGTTATGCCTACATGCGCTATAAGCGCCGCCCGAACGATTTCACTGTCGGTGAATTTCGAAGCACGCCCGCAGCTCTTCTTGGCGGGCATACGTGTCTTCACTTAACGGGAAGACCCCTTTAGCTGAGGTGTGGAAGCGAGTCAAAAGGATTCGGGGCAAGTTCTCGCAGGACCCCCCTCCCGTTCTCTAGGAGAATGGGAGCGCAATCTCGGACCCCGCCTCCGTGGCGGAATCCTTATTGACTGCTTTTTCCGCATTCTCTAGTCGGGATGCTGCTCCGCCAGCATTCAATGCACGTCGTGATGTGGCGGAAGGCCGCCGGCTGGACTTTACCTCCAGAGGCGGAGAACCCTTCAACGACAAGTTTACTGTGAGTGAGTTGCGCTCCACTCTCGCTTCATGCGCGGAAAACGCCCATGGTCCGGACGATGTCCTGTACGGAAGGCTTCGACACCTGGGTGAGCGAGGCATGGCCTTTCTGTTAGATTTGTTCAACAGGATCTGGGTGGAGGGTCTTCTCCCAAACCCTGGCGAATCGCTACTGTGCTCGCCTTTCGTAAACCGGGGAGAGATCACTCTACTTCGACCGGTTTCCGCCTAATCTCTCTAACCTCTTGCGTGTGCAAGTTGATGGAGAAATTGGTAAATGTTAGATTAGCCTTTTTCCTGGACAGCGGTTGCCATCTGTCTTCCGCAAAGTGCGTCTTCCGCAAGTTCTACTCCACGTCGGCGATACCGCATGGCGATACGGTATCATGGAGACTCCACACGATAGGGGCGAGGGGAGGCCTCCCAATATTTATATCTGAATTTTTGCAAGATCGTCGATTCCGCGTACCGGTGGGGGGAGTGCTCTCCGTTCCAATGGAGCAGGAAGAGGGTGTCCCGCAGGAAAGTGTCCTCAGTGTCACACTCTTTGCCCTGAGCATCAACGGCATCACCTCGGTGCTGCTGAAAGATGTTCTCGCTACGCTTTACGTGGACGACCTTTCGATCTCTTTTGGCGCGGCCCAGATGCCATCTCTGGAGCGTCGACTCCAACAGGCATTGAACTGCGTCTCTCACTATGCCGAAGCGCACAGGTTTCGGTTTTCTTTGGCCAAGACTAAGGTGGTGCATTTCTGCCGCCATCCACGGCTTCACCCCGACCCAGATTTGTTTCTTAATGGGGTGCGCCTGGATGTGGTGGAGTCGCACCGTTTCCTTGGTCTTGTATTCGACCGACGCCTCACCTGGGAGGTTCATATTCGCAGCCTTAGGTTTTCTTGTACCCACGCCATAGACATTCTCCGTTCCGTGACGTTCAGCGCTTGGGGCGCTGATAGGGCTACTGCCATACTTTTGTATCGATCCTTTGTTCGTTTGAAGCTTGACTACGGATGCGAGTTTTATGCATCCGCAGCCGAGCGTTTATTGCGGAAGGTGGATTCGATCCACCACACCGGCCTTCGCCTTGCGACCGGTGCCTCCCGCACTTTCCCTATTGAGAGCCTGTTGGTCGATGCTGGGGAGATGCCACTCGCTCTGCGCCGCGTGCAATGTATCGCTCGTCTGTACGCGCGAGCCCGGCGCCTCCCTCAGTCGCCCCAGCTCTCACTGCATCCGCAGCTGATCTCGATGGTGCCTATGCCGCCGAGAGACGCTAGTCATACCCTAAGCCCTTTGGGTTTAGGGCCAGGAAACTCCTTCGAGAGGTAGATATAGCTCTCGGACGGTGGCGCCCCTGGTTCTGCCCAGGACACCACCCTGGAGGGTGCCACATTCGGCTATTTGTCGCCACGCCTCTATTCCCAATGCTTGTACGGCGATGGGAGTATTGCGTTCGACCTTTTTGGAGCACACATCGTGTCACGCTGGAACCGTGCCAGTGTATACGGATGGCTCCAAGTTCCAAGAGGGGGTCGGCTTCCACGCCGTATCCCCTCTGTTTGAAGTCAGCGGGGCTCTGCCAGGCGCTGCGTCTGTCTTCACGGCCGAGCTGGTGGCAATACATCACTCGGTACGAGAGATTACGCGACGTGCCCGGTTCGGAGACCGGATTGTGATCTATAGCGACTCACAAAGCGCCCTGAGTGCTCTCGGGGCATTGGAATCTCCGCATTACCTGGTTCGCGATATCCGTTACGCCACGGTTTTGGCGAGCCGGGCAGATGTCGAGATTATCTTCTGCTGGATTCCTGGACATGTCGGAATTGCCGGGAATGAGGGCGCCAAAGAGTCCGCGAGGACTCTGCGACCGGACCAGCGTTTCGCTCTTCCTCACACCGACTACATGGCAGGAATACGGGCAGCTCTTCGGACTGCTTGGCAAAGAAGATGGGAGACGGTCGAAGGGAACATCAAGTTGCGTGCCATTGCGCCGCGACTGTTCCCATGGACCTATACCCCCAATGCCGCGACGGCTTCAGGTCGCTTTCTGTCGTCTCCGAATCGGACATACTCGTGTGACGCATCGCTATCTAATGGAGCGCTCGCCAGCGCCCTATTGCGACGACTGCGTCGTCCCTTAGACTGTTCGCCACATTCTTGTCGAATGTCCCAGTCTGGGTGATCTTCGCGCACGATACCTGTTTTGGTACCGGAATGGGCGGGGTCGCTACCGCCTGTCCATTTTGCTCGGGACGAGTTCGTGCACATTGACTTGTGGACTTGTTGACTTTTTGTGGAAGGCCGGGCTTCTCCCCTTTATTTAAGGTTCTTTTTATTTTTCGTTTGTTATTGTTGTTTTGTAGGTCGCACTCCCCTGCACTGGGGTGAGGGGGACCTCTCCCCCGCTGCCGGACATTGTGTCCTGATTGTTAAGTTTTCCAATTTATATCATTGTTGTTTTCATATTTTTTTTTAAAGTAGCCTAGTTCTAGGCTGCCGTGTTTTTCGGCGACTTACGCCCAAGTGGGAAGTTGCCAGATGGGCTCTATAAAATTTTTAAAAAAAAATGTGAGTGGCTAAAGATCACAATCTGGTCTCCGAAACGACAGTTCCACGCAGGACAATTCAGCGACAACTCGGTGTAAAGATATAAAATTACTAGTTTTTGCGACAATTTATTGAAATGCAAAAAATTGTCACAGAAAGGGTAAAAGCAAATTTTGTTAATGATTTTTTTATCGCTTGGATAGAACCATGCTAATGTAAAAGTCATGGCGATACACAGATGATAAGTGTAAAGGACAAATTCACGTTTATGGAGATACTTGCGAGAAAAGAGATCATAGTCACGTGCCACGTCCATCCGAAGCAGCAAAAAGAGTCATGCAATCTAAACTTAGACAGAAAGCTGCTGCATCAAAAGATGCTCCACGGCGCTTAATTCAAGAAAGTAGACTCAATTTGGAAGATGAGGCAACCGCTATTCCTTCTAAATACACATCACTACAAACAACTGTTCAACGCCACAGAAAACAACTAGAAAACCCAATACCAGCACCTAAAAGCGTAAGTGAAATTCAAATTCCAGATTGGTTAGCAAAAACACACACTGGAGAAAAATTTCTAATGTTTAATTCAGGCTCAGTAGATCCAAATAGAATTTTCATTCTTTTCACACCAAAAAATATAGAACACCTTGTAGAGAACAAACATTGGCTTGTAGATGATACTTTTAAAATTGCTCCTCAACTATTTTATCACCTTCATGTTATTCACATAGTTCGTAATAGCAGTGTCTTCCCAATGGTTTATGTGTTATGTCAAAATCAAACTCAAAATCTTATGATAAAGAACTGCGAGAACAAAAGATATTTAATCCTAATATAACGCCAGAAAGCATTTTATGCGATTTTGAAAAAGCATTTCATAATGCCGGCGCTGCTGTTTTCTCAATGACTCGAATAGCTGGTTGCCTTTCCCATCTTAGCCACAGTGTATGGTGAAAAGTGCAAAATTTGAGGTTGGATCAACTTTACCTAGAAGATGAAATCATTCGTAAGTTCTGCAGGACGCTAGTAGCTTTAGCTTTTGTCCCAGTTGATCAAATTGTGACTTCATTTGAAACCTTACAAGATGAAATACCACCTTCATTGGAAGAATTGATAAATTATTTTGAGGATACATGGATAGGGTACCCATTCAGGCGTGGAAGAAGAGATCCTGTATTTAAGCCATTTATATGGAGCATTTATGATAGAGTTCTAACAGACTTACCAAAAAACAATAACGCCCTAGAAGGATGGCATAGAGCTATACAAATATCTTTAGGCCATTGTCATCCTACCGTTTATAAATTAATCGATTTTTTACGGTAAGAGCAGGACCACACGGAGAAAGATTTGCTCCGTTTAGCGGTTGGTCAAATGGATAGACAAAACCCCCTCTAAATACTGCAGGGCTTTCGAGGCTATAAAGACTTGTGCTTTCACGGTTCAATGGAATAGAAAATAAAATGGACTACCTTAGGGCAATCAGTTACCAGATTGAACGCCAGCAATAAAATTTATTATTATTTATTTTGAGTTATTTTATACCTTTTTTACATTATTAATTTTTGTATTTCAATAAATTGTCGCAAAAACTAGTAATTTTATATCTTTACACTAAGTTGTCGCTGAATTGTCGTTGCACGGAACTGCCGGTGCTCCGGGTACGACACGTTATCTCCGTCCCGAGCGGTGCATTGCAAATAACTCGGCCGTGAAGACAGACGCAGTGTCTGGTAGAGCTACGATGACTTCAAAAAGAGGTGATACGCTGTAGAAGCCGACCCACGCCTGGGACTTGGAGCCATCGTGCACACTGGCGCAGATCCAGCGTGACACGAAGTGTGCTCTAAAAAGGCCGAATGCAATACTCTCAGCGCTGTAGAAGCCTTTGGAGCAGAGGCGTGGCAACAAATAGTCAAAGGTAGTACCCTCCAGGTTTGTGTCCTGGGCAGAACCCGGGGTGCCACCGCCCCGAGAGCTACACCGAGCTCTCGACGGCATAAACACCGTCGAGATCGGATGCGGGTGTACTGATAGCTGTTGGTGATTCAGGGAAGCGTCGGGCTCGTGCGTAGAGGCGAATAGTGCACTGTACAGTGTACACGACACAGAGCGAGTGACATCTCCCCAGCATATACAAGTAGGCTCTCATTGGGGGACGTGCAGAAAGCACCAGTTGGCAGGCTGAGACCGGTGTGGTGGATCGAGTCTACCTCCCACAATATACGGTCAGGAGCGGATTCATAAAACTTTCATCTGTAGCCAAGCTTCGAACAAACAAAGGATCCGTACTGAACGTCACGGAAAGAAGAATGTCCTTGGCGCGGTTACAGGAAACCCTATGGGGGCGAATGTGAGCCTTCCATGTGACGCCTTGGTCAAAAATAAGACCATTGAAACGGTGCGAATCCACCACTTCCAGGCAAACCTCGGGTCGTTGTGGAGCTGTCGATGGCGGCAGAAGTGCACCACTTTAACCTTGGCCAAGGAAAGCTGAAACCTGAGCATTTCGGCACAGCGAGAGATGCGGTTCAATGCCTGTTGAATTCGACGCTCCAGAGTTGTGATCTGGGCAACGAAGGAGATAGAAATGTCGTCCACCTAGATTGTAGCGAGAACATTTTCCTGTTGCACTGAGATGATATCGTTGATGCTAGGGCAAAGAGTGTGACACTGAAGACACTTCCCCCCTGCGGGACAAACTCTTCCTGCTCCATTGGACCTGAGTGGACTCTCCCTCCTCGTAGGAGGAATCGACGATACGCGCAAAAACTCAAACATGATTACAAGGCGTCTCCGCAGCCCCTCCCACCACATCGTGTGAATTGTCTCCATGATACCATATCGCCATGCGTTATCATTGGCTTTCTCAGATCGAAAAACACCGTGGCGTAGTGTTGTCTACGAAGGAAGGCATCGCAGACGGTATTTTCTAGTCGGAGCAGAGCATCCCACATGCAGTAGAACTTGCGAGAGCTGCACTATGCAGAAGGCAGGTGGCCTCCAACGTAGGAGGTTAGAGAAATTGGGGTGAAACCGGCTTGAGTAGAGTGACCTCTCCCAGTTGGCGAAAAACGTGCACAGTAGTCATTTTTCGCCATGAGTCTGGAAGGATAGCTTCTCTCCAGATCCTGTGAACAAATCTAACAGAAAGGCCTTGCCTCGCTCACCTAGGTGTCGATTCTTGTCATACGGAACATCGTCCGGACCAAGGGCAGTGTCCCTGCCCCAAGCGAGGGCGGAATGCAACCTAATGGAAACCTGTCTTTGAAGAGTTTTCCGCCTCTGGAGGTAAAGTCTTGTCGGTAGACTTCCGTAATAACATGACGTTTATTGAATGCTGGTAGAGCACCATCCCGACTACAGAATGCGGAGAAAGTGGTCGCGAAGAACTTCCCGACGGGTGCGAAGTCTGAAATTGCGGTCCCATACTCTTTGGAGAACGAGAAGGGGAGGTCCTACAATAACTTAGCCGAATCCTTTTGACTCGCTTCCACACTCTGTACGAGGGGTCTTCCCGATAAGTGAAGACATGTATGCTCGCCAGGAGGAACGGCAGGCGTGCTTATAGCGCATGTAGGCATAATGCTTCTATTTGAGGGCCTTCTCATACTTGGATGACTCTCACGGAGGCGGTCGGCGTGCAAAACGACCACACGTTCTAGTCAGAGTAGTTAGGCTCAGGGAGATGAGATTGACTGAGAAGAACTTGATAGCTTCATCCAATAACCTAAATTTCTCGACTGGGAAAGACAAAAGTAATTTCCTGAAATGCGGACCAACGCGCACGCGGCAGAAAATATTTGAATGGGAAAGTGATTACTACCATGAAGATCATCAGCCACCTTCCACCAAAGATCAGGCTGTGCATCCGATGAGCACAGGGCTAGATTTTGAGAGGGAAATTAAGCGGTTTGGGGACAGTGATGCTTAAACTCATCTACATTCAGAACACCTACCTCCAACTCGTCGATCAGATCAGCAAAGGACTGGACCCTTGGGATTGATCAAATAGTCTGCCTAGAATGAGTGTCTACCGTTCAAATCCCCGAGCAGTAGAAAGGTCCTCCGCAACCGTGCCACGACGCTGCGGAATTCCACCGCGTCGAAGTTGGCTGTCGTTGGAATGTACAATAAAATAACAGTATACCTCCTATCCCAATTCAGTTTGACTACTACTGCCTGAAAGAAGGTATTTATAACGAGTAGAAGAACAGAGATATGTCGGATGTAAATGGCGCATCTTCCTGCCCGTTCCCCATCCCCATCCCGTGGTTGGGTCGCAAAACCATTATAACCTCAGGAGGAAGCACGCGCCCAGCTTGGTGTCCTGCAAAAAAATAGCTAACGGGTAACGCGAGGAGACAAGCCTCCGCAGCTACTCCCAGTCGTCCAGGACTCCACTGCAATTCACTTGAAGGAGGGCGGAGAGTGAGCAGCCAAAACCTCTGAATAGCAGGGCAACTTTAGAAGGGGATAGGCGGGTATCTCATAAAGAAAAGTAGAGATAGAGGGGTCACTAACAAGTAGGGTGGGTGATCACCTATTATCATTATACCCCGGCACTAGGTGATCCACCCAGGCTCGTCTATCGAACCGAACACGGGACCCCGATGGACTGCACGCCAGTGGCGACTCATAGCAAAAATTAGTGGGGGGTGCTTCATTAGAAAGTTTTAGCATTGTTTTAATAGTGTAAAAGGAAAATAACAATTTTTTTATAGATAAACTTGATAAAATCCTAAACAGAACAAAATCAAACATTTTTTACTTACTAATAGCCTAAACTGTTACAGTTCAAGATTGATCCATTCATTTAAAAACGAAATACATTCTTCATGTTTTAATTTGCGCGAAAAGATTAATTATTTTCTCCTTGCTCTCCGGACTACTGAGGAATATTTTCTCCCTCGAAAGCACTGCAAGTGCATTTAGTCTTTCAGAATTCCTAAAATAAAAGAACCGAAAAAAATATGAATTAAATTCTACACTATCACATTCAAGAATATAAACACGTTTTTAAGCACAACACACGCAGAGTATAAAATAAACACTACCTTCCAACCACCACACCAGGGTCGGCACTGCGTGAGCCACAGTGCTCTCCTCTAGCGTGCAGCTTCCTATCTTGGACACGTAAGCATGCGCACAACAGCCAAATACCGCGTTGCTATAACTGAAGCGAACAGTTCTATACAAGAATTTTTGAGAAAATTGTAGGAAAGGTTCGTGGGAAAGTGAGGAAGTAGGGTAAGAACACAGGGTATCAGAAAGAAGAGGTTATGCTAGCGCCGGACGGGGTGCTGAGTCCCGTCAGCATGGCGGCCAGATAAGCAAATCACAATGAACCCTGACGGAGCTCCGATTGAGAGCCTACTTGTTGATGCTGGGGATATGGCACTCGCTCTGCGCCGTGCATTATGCGCCTATATGCGCGAGCCCGGCTCTCACAGCAACGCAGCCAATCTCGACGGTGCCTATGCCGCCAAGAGACCCCAGTCATACCCTAAGCCCTCTGGATTTTGGGCTGAGAAACTCCTTCGAGAGCTCGGTGCAGCTCTCCAGCCGTTGGCGCCTGTAGTACTGGCCAGGGCACCCCCCTGGAAGCTACTACCTTACAATTTGTTGCCACGTCTCTGCTCCCAAAGCTTCTACACCGACGAAAGTATTGCGTACGGCCTTTTTGGAGCAAACTTCGTGTCCCGCTGGATCCATGACAGTCTATACGGATAGTCCAAGTCACAGGAGGGTGTCGGTTTCCACGCCGTATCCCCTATTTTTGAAGTCGGCTGTGCTCTACTAGGCGTTGCGTCTGTTTTCTAAGCCGAGATAGTTGCAATACACTGCTCCGTACGAGATAATGCGACGTACCCGGCTCAGAGACCGGTTTATGACCTTTAGCGACTCACAAAGTACCCTGACTGCTCTCGGAGCATTGGAATCTCCATAACCACTGATTCGCGGTATCCGTGACGCCACGGTTGCCGCGAGCCGGGTGGGTTTCGAGATTATCTTCTACTGGGTTCCTGGATATGTGGGAATTGCGGAGAATGAGCATGCCCATGAGGGCGCCAAAGAATCTGCGAGTACTGACTGGACGATCATACTAGCGTTTCGCATTTCCTCACACCCATTGCATGACAGGAATCAGGTTAGCCCTCCGGGCTGCTTGACAGAGAAGATGGCAGACGGCCGAGAACTTAAAATTGCGTGCCATTACGCCACGACTGTTCCCATGGACTTACCTCCAAATAACGCGACGGCGTTAGGTCACTTTCTGTCTGCTTCGAATTTGGCCACACTCGCGGGACGCACCCCTTTTCGTTGATGTTCGCCTGTGCTTTATTTCGACGACTGCCTCGTCCCCCAGACTGTTGAATGTCCCAGTCTGGGTGATCTTCGCACATATTCTCTGTCCTCCTCGTATCGGGACAAGAGGGGTTGCTACCACTTGGCCTTGTATTCGGGATGGGTTCGTGTACACCGACTTGTGGACTATCTGACTTTTTTTGACGCGACTGGCCGCCTCCATTTTATTTGACTTTCTTTGAGTTATGTAGCATGTTCCTGCGTCGAGAGTAGGTGGACCTGTCCCCGCCGCTGGAGCGTGTACTTACTACTTCTTATTTTTTGCATGTTTTTTCTTGTTTCTTTGCAATTGTTTTTTTGTATTATTGTTATTTGGTTTGTGCATGTTTTTTAATCTAGCATAGTATTAGGCTGTAACGTGATTACGGCGATTTTTGCCCTGTTCGGTAGTCGCCAGATGGGATTAAAAAATCCCTAGTTTGCACTTAGGCCGGTAAGATGTGCAGCTCCTCAGGTAACAAGTGTAACAGGCTACACAGAATACCCCTCAACGTGGAAATGAGCGCGCCAAACATTCTACACGGACTGAGCGACCGGAACAGCGTTTTGCTCTTCCTCACTCTTGACTACATAGCAGGAATCTGGAGAGTCCTTCTTGCCGCATGGCAATGATGGGAAACTGCGGACATGAAATTAAAGTGCGTGTCATTGCGCCTCGTCTTTTCCCGTGCACCTATCCCTAATGCATTTACGGTTGCAGGTCTTTTTTGTCGCCTCCAAATCGGACACACTCGCGGAACGCAGCGCTATTTGATGGATCGCTCTGATCCTTTCTGTCAATATTGCTTTCTCCCCGAGACTGAGACATTTTGAGTGAATATCCTAGTCTGGGGTAGCTTCGTGAACGGTGGCACGCGTCTAAATAACCACGACAGGCAGCGTCGGTTCTGCCTTCCAGAGTCATTGTAAGGGACTCTTGCACACCAGACTGTTGTTTGATTGACTTTATGAATGTTGTTTGATTGACTTTATAAAGAACTTGGGCCACCTCGCTCTGGCATCTGAGTGTGCGATCTTTCTTTCTCGGTTTTTGTCCTTTCTTTTCTTTGTCGAGTATTTCATTATTTTCTTTTAAAAAGTAGCCTAGAGATAGACTCTTGTTTGTGTGATTGCTGGCAGCCCGCCTCACGGGACCTTAAAATAAACTTTTTTTCTGGGGCTTCATCATCATCAACGGCCGCCAGGTATACACAGTAAAAAGAAATTCCCGCTGTTGAATGCGACTCATCCAACTCAATATTTTTCCCCTTTTTCAGGGTTGAGTACAACAGGGGCAAATTTGCTTCCGAGAGCCAACATTCCGCAGATAGGATCCCTCTTAAAACAGGTATTTCCGCCTTGTCGTTTAGAGGCACTCCTACTCAGACTAGATCCTCGCTTGTGTCGGTCAGCGAGACCCGAACACCATCTAGCAACAGCGGAGATGATAAAGAGATGCACAAAATGAACTCCAAATTCGATCTTGAAAACTTCGAAAGTTCAGACTACGACGAGGCGTATTTCGCCGACGAGAGAATAAGCCCGATCGGGGCCTCTCACAGTGAGGAGAATGGGAGCTTCATTGAGCCAGGCGAGGTCGCTGAGGGAGAAGATGCAGAAGGTACTACTAATTCGCTATGTTCACTCCAAGGGCCTTTTGCGATACCTGCCTCAGATACTTGTTTCGGTTCGTTGCCAGGCAGTTACGCGCAGATTAGGCCGAGCTTTGGCGGAGGGAAGGTTTACACCAGCGAAACTTTTGCCCTTTTTCCAACGTTTGATCCTGAATACTCTTCTCCTTCGGAGGCTAAGCGAAAGGGATGGTTTTCTGAATCCACGACACCCGTTGAAACACCAAACTCTCCCACAGAGTCGAGACGGCGCTGGGACAAATCTTTGTGGCCTGAGTTAGAGAAGAACCTCAAAAAGAATTTGAGTGTTCCTAATCTTAGTTCGAAGAGACACGATTCCCAACAACATCGTAGTAAGTCTCTTGTGACCACTACTTCAGACAAAATACTCAACCAACATATCGCTGATTCTACAGATGATATCTTTAAGACGCTTAATAATGAACCTTTACTCAAAATTTGCAAATGTAAGAAAGCTAAAAATAGTGAGAAGGAAATGATTGTAAATGCAAATAAAGATGACCACTTTCAGAATGATAAGACTACTTCAAATTCTAGTGATGCCATGATCGCAAGTACATCTAGTTTTACCAAACTTCCAGAATATTCAGAGGACGAATTGGCGACATGGCAACATGGGAGAGACAAAGGTGATGGAGCTTACGATGTTCTCACATGCCAGGAACAGATATTGTGTTTGAACTCAAATTCAGAAATGTTTTTTTCTAGCTATCAACCATCAAGTTCGTTGCTCCTTACTGATGCTGCTTCTTATGGAACTAGAAATGCTGAGGTATGGAATTCTGAGACAAATTTTAAGGAAAGCGATTCATCAAAAAAAATCAGTGAGCAGATAAAACACTTTCTTGCAGTTCCCGAAATCAAGAGCGGTATCGGGTCATTTTTCGAAGATACCGAAGGTTATTCTGATGACAGTCTGGAAGCCCATAACCCAAAGGATCTGACTCAGCCCTGCTCTCTACCACTCAAAAGTGAAGATAATTTACTTGCATCTGATTCAGTAATGTGCATTTCGCAAGACTCGTTGGAAGGAGAAAAAACACTTGAATATAATAGATCCAATAAAGTTCCCCACGCTCTTCTCGAGTCTGAAGTAGAGAGTTTGGGCCAATTGTCATCAAAGTCATTCCAGAGAGCTCCCAAACTGGGTGATCAAGAAGACTCATTTATTCGTTCATTTTATAAGTCAGGGTGTGATGATACAAACCAAAGCTTGGAATTGGAGGAAGAATCCTTTTGTACAACAGAGGATAATCTTAGCGATTCTGGCCGCGCATTCACTGGTTGGAGGCAAGAGAATTCAAGCGAGAGAAAGTTGGGTATGGTTGAAGAGAAAATTGGCAGTGATGGAACAGATTTTCCTGTGCCTAAAGCTACGAGAAGACTCTTAAGAAAGGAAGTCGAAAGAAGAATGCCACAGTCCTCCAGCTCAGATGAAAGTGACAGCGAATATGGCAAGATCCCACAAAGAAAGAAAAAAAGGTCAAAAAGCAACTTGAATGTATTGTCAGCGATCCAACATTTGGACGACTTGGAAGGAACACATTGTTTATCAGATTCCTCAGAAAATTATGGTGCAGATATAACTTTCTTAGTTCCCCGATTGGCTTTGGTAAAAAATCAGGATTCTGTCGAAACTGAGGGAAAACAAACTGAGTGGCTTGTCACTAAACCACACTCGGACATGTTTGCCTATGAAGATCCACTGCAGGGCAGTGCTCCATTATCAACTGCTATAGATATTACAGATTCATTCGACACAACTCAACTTCTCGAAGAATCTAGCAAGAAGATTCTTTCGAAGTTAGGAATTGATCCTAATAACCCTTCAACATCATATTTAGTCGATGATGTGAGGAGTTTTTTGGAAGAATCATCAAAAAAACTTGCAGAGTTTTCCCTGTCTAAAAAGGCGAGATCAGACGAATTGTTAACTCCTGTTATTCTTTCGCCGAAAGATGAATGCAAAATACTGGAGTCTTTCCCTTCCTCTGATATACTTAAATTGGTTTCGACGAAGGAGTTGAAACAAAATCACCAGGAGCTCAGTTTATCCATGCATCAGCCGAAAACACAAGATTACTTAAGCGTTCCACTGAAGGACCACAGACAAACCTCTTATTTGGATAGCTCAGATGAAGTGTCAGGAAGTTCCGGGCGTGCCTCACCATATAGTGATGACTCGGCTGATGTCTCATGTGAAGAAATGATCTTAGACGATGCTGTGCCTGAAACCAATAAATCAGGATTTTATAAGAATTTCACGGGTTTAGTGGGTGTTGCAAAAAGGAGGTTGTATACTATCATGGAATGTAGCGAGCATAGTCAGACGGAAGGTGTTGCATCCGAATCTGATGTGATTCCAAGTGATTGGAAAGACTCGTGCAGCGAGGCTGAATTGTCTGTTATTAAAGAAATTTCTCGTCAACGGAAAAATCCTTTGTCACACGTTAAGGAGAAGAACACTCACTCCGACTTAGTTACTCGCTTGGGTCAAGAACTTCAGGTTGATAATGAACTTGAGCTATGCTCTTCCTTTGATATCCCTCCCGAAGGCACAAACAATGAAGAAACCTTACCCATAGAAAATCGAGAAGCAATTGATTTGTGTCCAGATTTTGCAGAATTGCAGCTTACAACAAAAGACGTTAATGCTGGCAAAATTCGAATCACAGAAACTGCTGTCAATGAGGAAATCAGCTCGATGAAGTATTTCAACAGAAATGCCCTGAAACCTCTTGATCAGTATTCTGTAGCTAGAGCCTTTTCCGATAGTATAATACTTATGGCTAAACAAAGGCTCGGTTTGCTCTCATCTGCTTCTGCCTTGTTTCAACAACCAAAGGATGAAGACAATGATGAAAATGTAATGTTAAGCGTGGGGCCAGCTACAACCGACAAGCAAATCGAGGGGAAAACCAAAGAGGGTGTACCAGAGATACATTTAAATAATTCATACTTGGACTGGAATCTTAGCAAGCAAACTACCAAAGCTTTGGATACTAAAGAACTTCAATCAAAATTTGATCAACTTAATCTTGGAACCAATATTCAGGAAGAAGGTAAAGTGTTTACATGTCAGTATGGTGATCAAACAGATCTCTTAAATTGTTCTAACTTGGTAAAAGGTGAACTAAAAACATATCAAAGTATACCCTCATCTACCAATTCTTTCGATTCTTCTGTATACAAGTCTGGTAAAGAGCTTTTGGAGAAACCAATTGAGCCTGAAATTTCAGCAGGTTTAGAAACAAGTGACGATTTTTCACAAATGAACAACACCCAAAGCTTCCTTGTAAAAGAACTGAAGTCTAGAGATTCTTCAGATGTAAAAATGAATACTTCAAATATATTTGCTACACTCTCTCTTTCAAGTGGCACTGATAGATTTTGTGATCCTGCATCAGAAGTTCTTGAAGAGGTGGATCAGGCAATTACCAATGAAAGGGCAGTTCCATGTCCGAAAAAAGATACAACTGATGGGCGTGAAGTTGACCAATCCACATTTCTTCGTACAAATCCTCCGACTTCCGGTGTTACTCGATTAACAATGGGACAAGTAGGAGCAGATTTTTCAGAAAGCCATCTAGCATTGTCTAAAGTTACTCATAAAGAAAACTTTGCAAATTCTGAAGCAACTGAAATTGAGGAAGAGTTGGATAGTAGTATTAGCTTTGAAGAATTCAATGATGTCACAGTTCATTTGAATGTTGCTCACAAAACAACCACATTCGGGTCAGAAAACTTTTACAAGAATTTGCAAAGTCTCTGTATGCAAGACAAAGAAATCCAGGAAAGGCATTCTTCAAAAAGAATGTGGTTATGTTCTCCGACAGGTAGTGATGATCTACTTGAGAGTCCTGAGGATTACAATTGGTCTCCTTTTTGCCATCAGTCTTTCAACGAAAAGTTTTCTCTAACTTCAATGGACAGTCTTCAAAATGAAGATGCAGGAGTTGAAGAAAAGTCAGAAGCATCTCTAGATGAATGGGATAAAGAAGAAATCATTGAATGTGAAATAAATCCTACGAAAGAAACAGTTTGTATCAGCGCAACAAGTACACCATATCACTCTCAAATAAGTAGAGACTCTGAATCATATAGAGACTACTCTGTCAGTGGATCAACTAGTGAAGAGTACTTTGAAGATGATGATGAGTATCATGATTGCATTTCACAGTTGAGTGGTGAGGAGCTAAAAAGTCAACTGCAAGAACTAGAGCCAGGTATTGAAATTAATGTACATAGTGGAAATTTGCCTATGATAAATAATTCAAAGACCCTCCCAGAAAATGTTAAAAAATGTGAAGGGAAAGAATCTAAACCTTATCAAAATGACAGACAAAAATTTGAGCATTTTTTCATCAAAGCCGAAACTGAATCTGTTTCTTCCCAATCTAATAAGGTAAGCAAAATGGAAGATACAAAATTAAATGAAAATGTATCACAAACATGTCTGGTCTATGAAGATAAATCCTTCTCAGATAGCAGCAGAGAATCCCATTCATCATTTATAACAGAAAGTGAAGAAGAATCTAGTAGTGAAGAGTTAAGTCAAAGTTCTGAAGAGAGTACTTTAGAGACAGCACGTGAGATTAAGAGTACAACACATCGCCGTGGATTGAAAAGAAAATTAGATGACCCACCAAAGATAATAATAGATTCCATTGTTCAAAGAGAAATCTTTGTTAATGAAAATCAACCCAAATTTTTGAAAAGGTATAGTGGGTCTTTTCATAATGAAAATAAACACACAACCAGTGATTTCCCAGCTAAAACAAACATTTCTCCAAATTTGCACAAAGGTCAAGCCATTGATTTTAAGAGGGGGTATACTAAATCAATGGTTCCTTTTTTTGAGATAGGAGGGAAATTTCTTGCAACACCATCCAGAATAGCAGAAAGTGTAAATGAACAATCAAAAAATAAGCTCATGGCAAAGGACCTTGAGTATTTACCTCAGGAGAAATTTCCCAATCCAGTACAACAAAAACATATGAAAGGTCTAATTGTGGCATCTAATTCATTCTTGAAAGATAAATTTCCAGTGGATTCTCAAACACACATAAACTTGAGTGATCAATTTGATGAAGAAAAAAACCCTTCAAAAATTGATTTGGAAAGGAGGGAGGAAGATACACATATACACACAGAAAAAGAAAAGAAACTCCATTCTGTGAAGAATCTAAGTCTAAGGTCAAAATTTGAAAAAGAACCAGAGGAATATAAAAATTACAAGGATACCCGGCATGATTCAAAAAAACAAATGAATTTTAAAGTAGATTCTTTTTTGTCTCATGAAAAAAAACTGGATAGTAAGATAGAATGTGGGCAGGAATTTTTTTGGGAAGAACACAGCAAAGAAAATCATGGACAAATAATGGAAATGTTTGGAAATGACTCCTTTCCTTCAGAACATGGTGAAGAATATGACACACTTAACAAGAGAAAAAGATACCCAGCATATCTTCATGTTCAGCAACGAATTAGTGAGTTTAATTTGAAGTTTCCCACAAAAAATAAAGATCTGCCCCAAACACTTGATAAACCTGAGCCCCTTGAAACCTCAACTGCTAATAGGAGATTGGTTTTAAATTCACAAAATACCAAACAAAATATTCATTCAACATTTTCAAATCTTCAACCTGTTAAATTCAATTTCTACCCACATGTGACAAGTTATCAAAGCAAACCAGTCTTTAAAGACCAAAATGAAGACTATTTGGAAAGTAAGGCAGAAGCTTTACCATTTTCCAAACCTCATAAAAACAAATTGCTCCATACCCCTAGAGTTGGGTTTAAAAAAAAATTAAAACCATTCTCTCAAAAGATTCAAAAAGTTATTCCAAAGTTAAGGTATAGAGTGAAGAACAAAGATAATTTGGAATCCGTCATTAAACAGCCAACAATGGAGAGAGTGAGTAACATTCAGGAAGCAAACTTTTATCAATATGACAATATAACTCCTAAAGGATTGGAGAAAATTGCTCCATCCATCATTCCTTTAGATCAAGGATTTGTAAGAGACTGGAGAAGGAGCAAATGCATTTCAAAGAGCAGGGCTTCAGAAATCCAGAAACTTCAGTCATTAAAGTTGCAGGCAAACTTAAGAGAAGCAAAAAGTGTATCTGAGTTTCCAAATGAGGCAGTTGATGACAGGAAACTAAGAGTTTCAAGTACAAACATAAAAATAAAAACTTGGCCACTGAGTAGTAAAGCAAATTCTTTAGAGGTTGGAAAAACTGCACCACCACCTAAAGGATTGTTCAAAAGAGAAAACTTAGCAATTCAAATAAAAAGAATGATTAAAACCATTAGAAGAACAAAACACAAAAAAACAAAAATACATTATAAGTCAGAAATTGTGGAAGAACAACAAGTTACTACTCAAAGAAATAAACAGATATTAACCCGGAATGAGTCAACCATATCAGACTCAACTTTGTCTGAACTTCAAATATTTGATTCTCACTCAAGTCAGGATTATGAATCGATTAGGGATGATGAGCTAAGCATATACTCAGAAAATGGAATGCATGTGGAACAGATGAGTGATGTTATAAATAACAAACCCTTTTCAAGCAGCACAAATAGTCAGACAATTGAAAAAATGACAAAAGAATGTGCAATTGAAGAGATTGATATTGATGAAATTCATGATAGTGAATATGATTCAAGATTTGTGATATCAAAATCAAATGATGTGAATACTACTGTAATGAGGAAGCAGAACTTGCCATGTATTGAAGCTGAAGATGAACTATTTTTTCGGAAGCCAAATTTAGGGAACATCAGAACACAGCTGCAAAGACAACTTTTGACACCTGAACCAACAATTTGTTCGATCAATGAAATAAATTATTCTTCCCCAATAGCACCTCAAACATTGGACAGACTAGATATGGAAGTTCCAAGTGATAAGAGACTGCTATCTTCTCAATATTTCCAAGAACCTTCTCTGAAAAAGCCCCCCAAATACAAACAATTAGACATTAATGAACCTAAAGAGGTATCTAAATTTTCAGTTTTACCTGCATCAAAATACAGGGATTTTCAAGGAATGCAAGTGCTATATGCAACCAATCAAGAAGTTCAGGATAGATTCACAGGAGTAAGGTCAAGCAATTATGTTAATATTACAGATATTAATGATCAGAAACTACAATCAATTTTACCTTTACCAATCTTGGATAATTTGAAAGTTGTTGATACCAATTTAAAAAGCAATGAGAAATATCAGGTGAGTGATCAGTCTTTAGCACCTGTCAAGAATGTATTCTCTCAACAAGCGTTACCAAAATCTGAAGAACTAAAAGTGACTGATTCCAAGTTATCTTCCATCAAAATTGCAGCAAAACAAAATGAAGAAACTGAGCCCTCTGCCATAAATTTCAGACAAACTGTAACTCAAACTTTATCAAAAAATGTTTCCTCCATAAATTCACTTCCAAGTTGTACAAAATCAACAAAAATTGGTTTTCCAAGTTTGGAAGCAGCCAAGAGTTTACCAATTAATTCAATAGGTGAAAGTAGAGCACTATATAATTTACCAGAGGTGGTTGTGCACAAAATTGAAAAATTAAACTTAAAGTTTTATGCTAAAGAGGAATCTGAAAATGAATTTACATTATCAAACAATGTTGTACAACCACCTCTTGATAAAGATATTTCTAGTGAATCTGTTTATCTTGAAAAGAAAGATCCTGCCACTATTTTAATATCAGACTCTCATTCTACAGAAAGTAGACTTTGTGATAGTGAACAGTCTTGGACTCAAGAAAAGTCACGTGGGCTGAAAATTGATGAACTAGTGATTGAAGAAATCAAACCACATGAGTCTATTTTCAGCAAAACATCTGGCTGGCTTCACAGCTCAATTAAATATATAGACACAGAAAACAGTGGCAAAAATGTCCAACAAATAGATTTAGATTATAAAAATCAAAAATCAAAACCCTTCAGAAGAGCTTCACTGCCAGAAGGACTTGTTCATCATTTATGTGAAATTCCTCCAACAGAAAATGAGAATGGCATACAAATGGCAAGTAAAGCCACTTATTTACTACCATTTATAGAAGTAGCTCAAAGCAATAGGGCAATAGTTACAAGTCAACCTATGAATGAAATGCAAGATAATGAGAAACAAGCAAGTAGTGAAAAGAAACAGAGTGCTTGGTTAATAAGCAAATCGCCATGCCAACATGCCCCTGTTCAGCTTTCATTCAAAAAGTCTTGTAAGGTTCGCCGAAAGACATTGAACGAGAGACCAACTATACTTACTGTGAATGAATGGGAAAATTCAAGAAGACCGAGGGCAGATTCATGCCCCTGCTTGAAACCTATCCAGGATGGAACTTCAATTCAATTCAGCAGTTCGATAACCTGTGAAGATTTTTCTCCATTGAAAAAACTTCAAGAAACAATAATACCCAAGGATATTAAAGATAAAGGTAAATTGGAGGGAGAGAGACAGAGAAAAATAGGACAAATATTGATGACAAATGTTGAACCTGTACAGTTATTAAACATAGAGAGGCAACACCCTATTTCCAGTATTGTGCATGCTTCAGAGAGATCAGTAGTCATAGGTAGCTCTAGAACTCAAATAAAAAAGGAAAGAGCAATATCTTTGCCATGTTTAGCTCAAATAAAGGCAGGTAAGTTCTGTAGTAGTAATATTTATAAATCCAAGTTGCTAAAGTTGACCTTTTCAGAGCCAGTATTAGGGAAAAGCACTTGTAGTGAGTCTTTAAGAAACCCCAAAATAAGGGGGAAGTTTGGCATTGAAAGAAAGTTTAGGAGCCCATGTTTGCAATCTATGTTAATTAAACACCTTTTAAATAATCTAGAACAAAATGAAACTGAATATTTTAAGCCCAAAGCACAGTTAGATAACATTGAGCTGAAGGAAAAATCAGGTATTATTTCACATAGTTTAGTTGGCCCATACAAAAAGGAAAGATTTAATGTACAGGAAAAAGATACAAATTTCTATACTAAATTTGGTTATAAATTACATTTACAAGGGGATTCAGTTACTCAATGCTTTCACTTTGGGATTGTACATCTATTAAATACTAATAAGGAAAATGAGGGTTTTGTTTCTGCATTACCTAATTCATATACACAATCTGTGATCCTCTATAGCCCAGAGGAATTGAACACAATTGAAAAAAATGTACATAAAGATGAAACATCATTAGTAAAAGAATATCTGCAATCAACTAAACCTGAATCTAAATTCTGCCCCCAATATAAGACAAACAAAGGGGCTAAAGAAAGTTTCGGAGAATTTCAGTGTGCCTCATTATTTGAAAGGGAAAAGTGTAAAGAAAAGACAAAGGAAGGAATATCGCCACTTTCTATGAGTTTTGAAAACCGTTTAAACTTTCAAGATCAGCTGTCATCATTCACTAATACACTGCCTTTGTCTTATGCACAAGTACAAATAATAGAAGAAAACTTTGAAAATATATATGTTTTAAATGAAAATTCAAGTGACACTAAAGGTCTGACTTTGAGTCAAGAACCAACCCAAAGTGAAATACAAGAAAGTAGCAAGAATCTATTAAAGGAAGGATCTTTATCAAGAAACATTGTCTCAAATAATCCTAATTTTACATCAAAAGAAATTAAATATCTAGCAGGAAATAGAGAGGGAGCCTTGTGCTCAGTCATAAATATAAACTCTGAGCAAGTTAAAGTTAAGAATGACTTGTCATTAACCTCAAACTTAGCAAAAGAAATTGAGTTTCAAGATAAACAAGCATCTCATACTCTAAATTTTGCTTCAATTTTTGACAAGAAAAACCTAGTTGAAACTTTCAAAGGTAACTCTTTGACACTGAATTCATATCTAAAATTTTCAACTACACTAGCTATAATGCCATATAATTCAAATCGATTAGGATATGAAGCAAATAATATTCTTTATGAACAAAGTGAAACTGATTCACAAGTCCAAAATGGGGCATCAAAATCAAAACAATATTTGTTTGAAGATTTGGGTTATGAATTGCTACTCTTGCCCAAACTACCTGAGACTTCTGAAAAATCAGATTTCAAAATTATAGATTATACTTTTGTGAGGAATAAGTGGACTGAAGACTTAGTTACATCATATTTAAAAATACTTGAGCAAAAGGTTGATACTTCTAATTTTTGTCAATTTCCAGAATTGCTGGATGAATGGAAATCAAATTATCTAGAAATGCCTGTGAAAGTGAAATCACTGAGGGTGTTTACAAATATTCAAGAAAAAGTAAACTTAGAAGACACCAGTGAAGTAATTGATTTGAGCAAAAAGTCAATATCAGATCAGGAAATATTAGAAGTTGGAGGAAAAATAAACCTTTCACCTCTCCAATTACTAAAACTGGAAGTATCTCATGATTCATCTGAAATCTCACTAAAAGGTATTGAATATATACCTGAAAGCAGAATGAAGCAAAACTCAACTATGGAAGGTGTTAAAGAAGTAGAGTTCAACATAAAAGCATTGATACCAGCAAGAACTAGAAATTTTCAAGGGAATCTTGTCTTTGAAGCAACAACTATAGAAGATAATATAGACCCAAAAGCATTATTGATGTTGGGAAATTCAGAACCAGAAAATGAACTTTCAAAATCTATAACTGGAAAATTTCAAGTTAATAAGATGGAATCTCATTCTCTTTTAGCTCCTAGCAAGGATAAGAAATTATCAATAACTCTAGAAACAACTGCTCATGAAGATTTAAAAATCTTTTCTACACCTAAATGCTCAACTGAATCAATTTCAGATATTTTAAGAACTGGTTTTATTATTTCACCTTCTGAAGTTAATCAATGGGGAGAAAAGGCAAATTTTTTTATGATTTCAAAGCCTCTTGCTGAAATTATCTCACCGAATGTGGAGAATACAAAACTACATAAAGTGGATAAAGGCCAGGAACTTTCAATTGATTCTGAAGTACAGAGGTCAACTGAAAGAAACATAATAAACCATGAAATAGTTTCCCAGGTAGTAAAAATGAATGAAAAACATGAATCAATTATCACAGAACATAATATTGGTATTAAAATTGCATCCAAATCCACTGAACATTTTAGATCTGAAGTGATAACTCCTTTTAAAATCTCACAGCCACTAAGAGCATCATATATCTTATCTCTAGCCAACTTGAATCTTATCAAAGATCCAAAGATGAAGTGTTTAGAAGCTTCCTTGGAGAGTGAATCATTAAAATTTGGAAATGAGATGTCACAAAAGAAAGACTATATAAACTCTGCTATTTTAGCAAAGAAGCCTACAGATACACATATGTTTGAAGAGATTTTTACTTCAATTACTCAGGAAAAATGTAAAGGTAAAGTAGAACCTTTTTCAGACTTATTTATGGCAAATTCCCAAATGATTCCAGATATTACATTAAGAGAGTCAGTTCTAGGTGCTAAATTCCTTGAAAAATTCGCTATTTCAGTTGATTTATTCCGTTTAGATGAAGAGTGTACTGAACTGGAAATGGCCACTGATCAAACCAAAGTGGATCAAGCAACTCATTCAATTACACTATTAGACCAGATATTTTTTGAAGACCAAACCAAAATAGATGAATGTCCACTACAGAGTTCTTCAGAGTATAAAAAACAAAAAATGGGAGCAAATGATCTACTACTTTTCCAAGAAACTATAAACTCTTCAACGGCCAACTATATGACAGCAGATTTGGAAGATAAAGGAAACAGAAAATCTGAACTTAAAATTTCTCCAACAATGACAAAATGTAAATCATTGGACATTGAAGATACAAAGAAGGATAATGAGAAATCCATAGAATTTCAATCTGATCCACTTTTTAGACTAACAAGTGCCAACCTAGATGATGGTATTGTAAGCCTAAATAATTATAAACCTTTGACTATTATTTCTTCTAATTCATCAGTTTTTAACAAAGTTGATAACGGCAATACTCAATTATCTGATAGTAATGGCAAAAAGCCATTACTATCACCATATAACATGCAGGAAACTAAAGTGGAATTATGTGGAAAAGTAGTGCCTTTAAATCTATATACACTGTCAAAATCATACATCGGTACTTGCCAAGAAGTTGAAACTGTACCAATGATAGAAGTCCAGGACTTAAACCAATTTGAGTGGGCAAAGAGTTTAAATTTGCCTTGTATGGAAAAAGTAAGATGCTTGGCTTACTCTACAAAAAGCCTTCAAGTTCAACCATTATCTGATCGGGAGTATATTTCTTTGATCCCTGGAATATCTTCCTTACAGATGGATATGCTGAGTAATCAAAACATTACAACTTTACATTCAACCTCTTTAGAAATGCCACAACCCTTGCTTCAAGCACATTCTAAAAATGCCCACTCATTGAAAGTACCAGTCAAGTTAGCTTCATTATCCATAGAAAAAGTAAAGTATGTTGATATCAATCAATCAAAAAGCAAAAATGATGAAAGAGCTTTAGAAATATCTCCTCAATTTGAGGTTTTACAAGAATTTCAGGATAATAATTTAGCCAATTTAGGATCTTTTACTGATGTAGAAAAAAATCTGGTGAAAGAATTTGATGTTCATAATGTTCATCCTATCTTATTAGCCAAGTCCTCAAATGAAGAACATCCCATTAAGAAGGAAGATGATACATTATTCCATGATGAGGCACAATTCCTTTCTACAGAATGTGTGTATAAAAGTTTAAACAACACTTTTTCATTAAATACACAGCAAAGAAATATTGAAATTGAAAAGCATCTAATAAAACAAAGGAATGAAGTGGAAGCAACTGGGTATGAAAAACAATACCACAAAACACAGACATATAAATCAAACGATCAAGATTTAGCTCAAATGACATCTGGCAGCATTTTTAAAAAATGCTTCCAAATTTCCAAGGATAAAGATACAAAGTCAAAATTTAAGAATGAATCAAATATTGCAAGAAAGTCCGCTGAAGAAACTATGAAAGATATCTCATCAATGAATAAAAAAGTTGCCCAAAGTTATATTTCTGAAACAGATAAAATAAATAAAATTAAAATAAGCATGAGACCAAATGACTCTTGTGATAATTTAAGAAAATCACATTTGGAAGAAAGAGAACTTGAATCTGAACCAATTTCAAAAGTTTTAAAATTTAATAATAAAAAGAAAAACCAAGATGTAATGACTCTTAAAAATATGCCTATAGTCTATATGCCAACAATTAGACTTCCCATAGAAATTATGGGTGAACAAGAACAAAAAGGTATTACTAAAAAAATAATACAACCAAAACGCACAACATTTTCAGTTAGACCCAAATTAATTATTGAAGATAAGCCAATGATTGGAGATAAATTTAGAACTATATCTTCATATGAAGAACCTGTCCAAGAATGGTTAGAAGAGGAAGCATTTTATGGCAAAATGGAATCTTCAGTATTAGAACCTCTTACTGTTATGGATGAAAGGGAAATTGGAATAAAAAAGCAACTCTTAAAATCAGAAGCATTTTCAATGCAAATATCACCAGTTCAGTGGGAAGAGGTTATTTTCATAGCCACTACTGTGGTTTCACATGTAACAGTGGATGGTTATTTCAAATTACAGCCTTTTGAAAATCAAACCAAAGCAAAGCAGCAAATAAAACAGTTTCAGTTAGAAGAATCCTTAAAACCATTACTGGAAAAGGTTTCTGAAATGCTAAAAGAGAATTCATCTCAAATTTATGCATTTGAGGCAATTGCAAGAGGTGAAGAAATAGAAGAAGAAAATACTCAAAGAAAAATGCACAATGTGGAGCAATTTAAATCTACTGAAAATGAAATTTTATCACAAGAAAAGTTTTCTCCAATAATACAATCACAATTGGATGTTACGGAGGATTTGGGAATAAAAATATCTTTGACTCATTTGGATAAGGAATCTCAAAATAAGAATAGTATGGATTCTCTTAGAGTGGAATTAGAGCCAAGTATTAAAATAATACATACAGAATCACAAAACCAGAAAACTATACCAATCCATACTAAAGGTGAGTTATCTTCCACTGATTCTATATTCTATGATTCTACATTATTTTGTCTAAATACATTAAGTTCAATTCCAAGAAATAAATGTGAAGTGATAGACTTGCAATATCTAAATGGAGCAATAAGTACTGTAGAAAAAGATTTGAAGCCAAACCTGACTTCTGAAATGAGAGACAAGTTTTCAGTGAGTGAATTGCAAAAACATGAATCAAGGATCAAAGCCAATTTTCAAAAAGAAGCCCAGGGTAATTTTTGCCAATCTTTCATTTCACAGGCTGTAAGAAAAATCACTAAAGCACAACTTAAGGGATGTTGCACTAAAAATGGAATTTCTGAAAATAATAAAATGGAGAAAAAACAAATTGAGTACTTTAAATTACCTCAAAGAGAGAATGAATTGTTACTGGATACATCATCAGAAACTGACAAGTTATATAGGGTGGGAAGTTGGAACAATGATATCTCCAACATTGCCTTTACCACTGGTAATTTATATACTTGTAATTTGGAGAATAAGAGTAAAAATATTTCTCCAAAAGAAATTGAAATGAAAAGAGCCATATTGGAATCAGCTGAAGGAAAAGTATTAGAGGAAAGCAAGTTTGTTATGCAAACAATTCTTCCTGAAGAAACAGAAATTCAGACTGGCTCAATCCCAGAAGCATTACTCCAAATTACTTCACCAATTGATTATATTACAACTTCAAGTTTTGTAGAAACTAATCCAACATCATTTGTCACTCAATTTTCTCAACAGGACAAAGAAATTAGAGTCAATCAATGTGAAAATTCCATAAGAACTGATGTAGTAAATCTGGAAGGTGCATTGAAAACACCTGTAGGTCATTATTTACCTGAGCCATCTTTTATGAAGGTCTTTGAATTAAATAAAAAGAAACCAAAATATCTAGACGTTTCATCTTATCCAGAGATGGTTCCATCAGTGCAAGATGTGAGCAGTGATAGTGATCAAACAATGTGTGAGCAAGAACTATTATTGCACCAAGCACTACAAGATTACACGGGAAAAGAACATTTATCAAAGGGATTTCAACAAAAACAAACCTTAAATCCATTAAATATTAACCTTCTAACAAAAGAAACCGAGAATTCTGGAGAATTAATAGCTATTAAAGCATCAGAATTTGAAATCCACAGTAAAGATATTATTTCATTACAAATACTACTCACTACTAAAGTAGTATCCCTAGCTAGCACTCAAACTCTTGAAGGTAAATCTCAGAATTTTGATAATCAAGAATCTCAGAAAAAGGAGATGCAGAAATTAGTAGTACAAGGGTCTGAAGATCGATTTGAGGGAGTGACAGAGGAAGTTTTACCACTTATATTGTCTAGTACCACTTTTAATAAAAAGAGTGAAAAATTAATAAATAAAACCATTTTCTCAAAAAATGACTCTTCAAATATCAATCTAACTGAAACATCATTTCACCCTTTGGTTGAAGCTCCAGAAATTCACTCATTACCTATTTTTATATACCCATGTATGAAAACATCTGAGGGTGAACAAAACGATTCTAGGGAAGAAAATATTTTCCTTGACTTTCCAGTGGGAAAAAAGATGAGAGAAGAACGACCAGAAACAAATTCTGAGGTTAAAAATTTTGGAACATCTAAATCATTGCATCCTTCAGATATCATGCAAGAAAGGAACATTGAAAAGGTAGTTGTAATGAAAGAAAATGAAATTTCTGAAGATAAGGCCCTGCCTTACAAAGGTGTTAGCCATTTGTCTGAAGAAACTCTAACCTTAACATTACCTGTAACTAATACAGAAAGTAATCTCTGTGAGAAAGTGATAACCCTATCATCCTCAACTATGAGTGAATCTCTTGAAGATGAATATATAGAAGGCAATGATGGAGCACAAGAAAGTAATCTAATATCCAATTCTAATTTGTTAAAAGATAGTAGTTTGGATACCCTCAAATTAATAGAAAGTGAATCAACTCATGACAGGTATCTTGACCCATCAATGTCTAAAATTCTAACTCAACAATTCAACAATATTCCTGTATGCCAAGAAAAAAAAAGCATTAATTTTTCAAATCTAATACAAGGATCAAGAAATTCAGATGACCTTGAAAACAATTTACAAAAGTCAGACTCTGTAGGAATTCTAAGGCCATTAATGTATTCAGAAGCAACTAATTTGATGTCGCAAATACTTCTGGAAAAATATTCACTTGAAAGTTCAAAAGAAAACACTTGTTCAGAGAGTAAATCTGTGAAAAAATTTGATAACCAACAGAATGTTGATTTTCCATTGGTAATTTTAACTAAAAATGAACCATCTTTGCATATCCAAGTATCTTCCCATATATCAAATTTAGATGCTAGAAACCAAGAAATGTACCATCAAACATTAATAAAGAGCAAGGAAACAGCCAATAAAATAGTACCATCTGGATTAAAACTGAATTTTGAAACAGTTTCATTAGTTAAAGATTTACAGATTTCTTGTGAAAGTTTTATCAATATTGAAACATTAAACTTGGCTGGGACAAGATTAGCTGTGTTTGCTGACACTTTAAATATTTCTAATGAGCACCCAACTTGTTTACAAGATTTAAAAGATATATCTATACCGATTGCTGGATTAGGAATAAGACCAGATATTGGAAAGAATAGAGATGAGGCAAAACCTTATATAAATAAAAACTTAGATGTAGGGGAAGAAAAATGTAACAATTTTGAGAACTTAAGTGCATCTTCTCAAATATGGCCCAAGTCTGAAGCATTTCCAAGTAAAATATGTGGGACAGTCTTTTCCAGAGTAATGGTAAAAGAAGATGAGGTCAAAGAAATAGATTTAATACAAAGTGAAAAAGAGCAGGATGAAGTTATATCATACACAAGTGAAATAGAACCCTTAAAAAAAATGTTTAGTGATAGAAAGGATAGCTCAAAATTATTTGATTCTGAACCAGTAAGCATAGATTTTCAATCTTATGCACAAGAAGTATCTGACAGGAATAGCAAAGATTTAAAAGACTGTCCAAGTCATACCCTAGTTCAGGAGGTCACATTAAAAGCATATTCTACCGCTCTATCTTCTAATCAACTTCAGTCAACAGAAAAGCACAATGTTGAAATATTAGATAATAATGAATGTGATAAAAATACTGTTTTAAATCAAAATCCACTCCATTCCTTGCTGCCATTCCAGCAAGGAATGTCAGAAACTCCCAAATCAAAAAGTATACCTAATATAGAAAAATTAAATTTCGTCAAAGAGGAATTGAATGAGCAAAGTCATCCTTCTACAGTTGATAGAAAACTATCATATGCAATGCAAGTTGAACTTCATGATACCACAGAAATCTCAAGTGAAATAAAAAATGGCACAGAATTTCAGGGAATAGAAATGAGAACACTTCAAAAAGCACTTAATACCTTTGATTTTGAAAATGCACTTGATTATGAACTTGCATTGGATAGGCATGATAAAGAAAGTGCCCATTCAACCTATAAAAAGATTGAGAGCGTATTAGAACCATATAAATTATTGAAAAATTGTGCACAAATGAAACAAGAACCAGAAAAGTTGAGCTTTGGTGAAGAATGCGATGAGAAGAATGACAAAAGTTTGGTTAGCTTTCACAATGCCTTAATTGCTGAAAAGAAAGAAAAAATCAAAAAGCTGTCTGTGCAAGAACTGCTTGACAGGAATATAATGCTTCAAGCCATGAAATTTCAACACACAAACAAGCAAAATGTTGATTTAAATGCTTCTAATGATCAGGGAGAGTGTCTAAAGATATCCAGGTTAGCAAGAGAGGATTCTGCAATTTCACATTGTTATTTTGAGACTCTTACCATATCCCGGAAGGAAGATATTGAAGAAGCACACTCAGACAAATTGCACTCAAGTCTAGATAAAATTGAGAAAATACAAGAATCTTTCCCACATCTAAGATTACCGTTAGAATACAAGGGAAAATTAATTTCTGAAGAGATGCCAGAGACTTCAAATGCATTTGTATTTGACCAAAATATTTGTATAACTAAATTAAAATCTGACAAAGAAATCAGGGAACAGCAAACATTAATTCCTTCAAATGATACAGCCTTACAGACTAATAAACAAAATGTTGCTCAAACCAATTTGACCAATAAATTGGAGTTTCAGAGCAGTGAAGATAGTACTGAAAGCTCACCTAACTGGAAGCTTTCTCCCAAACATTTAGCCTCTCCATATAATCACTCACTTTTATCATATGCTGAAAAAGCTGCAAAAGAAAATATAAATAAATTACAAACTAATCATCATAATCAAACTGAGTTGTATTCTGATTCTATATCTAAGGCTATAGAATTAAGCTCAGTAGAATTAGGACAGTCAGCTATGGAAGGGCAAAGAGAGCCAAAATGTCAAGAATTCCATAGGGTGGAGCAGTTTGGGGGTGTGGGAGTTCACAAACCAGTCACAGTGAAAGATTCTGTAGAAGAGAATGATGACAGGGAAATCAATAAAAAAAAAATGCAGGATGGAGAAATATTGTTACCATCAAGTCTAGATGAGAAATTATTTCTGAGATCGCCAGCAATTAAATTGGGGGAAGAGAACTCCCTGCAACTCCTTAAGGAAGAAAATGAAAAATGTGTTAAATACAGGGCCAAAGAACTTCTTGCAAAACAAAATGAACAATCTTTGCAACAACCAAAATTAGAAATTGAAATCTCTTGGACCCCTGCAGTGGACTATGGAATAAATAGAGGGGGTGAGCAACATATTAAAGAAGTTATGAAAGTAGTTAACGATACTTCCTTATGCTTAGATGAAGAAATTAATAATTTAAAGAGGCAAGCAAAGCCTTTAGAAACTCAGGTGCAAGATTCATTAAAAGCTAGATATGACTGCATTCTCTCATATGAAAAAAGACTTGATGAAATTGTTCAGGAAAAAAAAAGAAAAACCAAGGCTAAAAAGCAGACTGAAATGTTTGAGGTACCAGAAGAGCGACACAATAAGCATTATAATAGTGAAAACCTCTCTTATGATAATTTTAAGACAAGTGAAGTTATAAAAAAAATAGATCAGAGTAATATTCATATTTTGGGCAATTCCTTGAAACTATCAAATTGGAAAGATGAAGATAATTCTAAATCTAGACAAAAGCAGAGTTCAGAACTTCTTTCCAAAAAATATAAAGAACAAAATGTAGGTAAGACTTTGGAAAAATCTTCCATAGCAATCCATGGTGAAGAGGATGCAGGCCAGAAATATGAGATAACTGTTGATTCACAATTGATTAAGATACCAACTATAGAAAATACAAGTAAAACCAGCAATGACTATTATAAAAAAGATAAACAATTGTCATATAATAAAGAATTAGAAGAGTTCAAATATAATGATAAAGAGGAGAAAGAGGTGGATAATTTACAAAATAAAGATAGCGATGCTTTAAGTGGAACAAACAACGAGTGTTTATATGGAAAAGCAGCTAAATTACAAGAACTAGAAATTGTGCAATGTAAGGACAGCCTAGTTTATCAACCAATGCAAAATAGAGATACCTTTTTTGATAAATCCATTTTTAATGCAAGATCTCTTAAAACCATTGCAACCCTTTCTAAATCTGAAGAAAATCAAAGGTATGTATATTTAGAAAGAAACAAACTCCTGGGTGAAGAACTTTCTGCAGATGCTTCTAAAGTAGAAATGGAAGATTCAATTTCCTCAAAATTAGTTAACCAGGAAGGAAAATTACCAATTAAATTTATCTTAACACCAGAAATTTGGGGGAAAGAATTTTCTGATTCCTATAATAAAAAGCAAGCTGGGTTTTACACAACTACAGGAGCACAAAATAAAGTGAGACATGAGCCAATTTTTGAAAAAGATAGAAGAGAAGATTTTGGAGAGAAAAACATGGAAACTAAACATCATGTAGTACCTCCAGACTTAGAAGAGGTTAAAGGGTTGATTGTTTCATCAAAGTCAATAAATGAAAAAGAGAACAGAGATTTTGAAATGCAACATAATAGAGAGCACACAAATTTGGCATGGAAAGAAATTAAAGCTACACAGCCTTCCAAATTTGTGCATAGTATACGAGTAGGTTTAGATTATAATCAAACTGAAAATACACAGCCTTTTATAGGGGAGACCAAAGTTACACAGAGTATAGATTTAAGATATAAACCAATCTCAAAGACAAATGATAGTCTCAATTATCCCATGGAAAGTGTTAGTAACAACCAAATTAGACCTAAAGATTTACTCTCAAAGTCAGCAAATGTAGCTTTGCAGCAAGAGTTATTACTAGATCATACATCTTTAGTATTGGCAGATGGTAAAGAAAGTGATAGTGCTGATACTCAGTATATTTCTTCCTTCCCATCTGAAGTAATACAAAATAGAAAGGGGTCTAGTATAAATTTAATTCATCAGCATGCTCTAGAAACAGAAACTGATTCAAAATATATTGAAAAATTGAAGTTAAGTCAATCACATCCTGCATTAGTACAAAATAAAGAAAATGCCCAGTTAAGACTTAATCTGAACCAAGATAGACTTGTTAGGGTATTCAAAAGCAATGAATTGCAACAAAACTTAAAATTTAAAATAGATCAAGATAATGAAACTCGCATGACAGCAACTAAACTAAAACTTATTCCAACTAATTCTAATGAACATGTGACTGAGGAAACATCATTAAAACTTGCAGATATTAAGCTTAAAGGATGTGAGAAAAAGCCAAATATTAAGATAACTTCAGAAGAAACTCTACATCAAGAAGAAAAGCAAACTGAATCCCTCAATGCATTATCAAATGAAAGCCAACATAATTTAGAGTATCAGCATATTTTAAATTCAAAAGCTGGAACTGAAAAATCAATTGAAAACTTTTGTATAAAAGAAGCTCATGACAATATATCTTCATATGTCTTGGATAATGAACAGAACCTAAATTTTAAAATTTGTCATCTTCCAAAAGCTAACTTGGATGCAAAAGAAATTGAAAAAACTTTTGATGGGGTACAAAAGAATTTGGTGGTCAAAGATTTTATTTTAGTAAATAATAAACAAGAATATAGAATCATCCCACTGAAGGGGAGAAAGAGTGGAGAAGAGCAGGTTGCGCCAGTATCAGGAAATATTGAGGAGAAAAATTTGGAATGCAAATGTGATTCAAGAGTTGAAACAAAAGAATCCAGAGAAAATACCAGTGAAAAGGAAAACATCTCTCCAGCAGCCATTTTACAAAGACTTGAGAACAAAACATTAAAAGATAAAGAATTATCAGATATTTCAAATAAAAATTTAAGTACTATGCAAACTAAGCTTGAAATTCTACCAAAGGAAGAGAGTAATAAGAGAGAAAAGGAGAAACAAAAGGAAGCACCAATTGATTTGGCAGTTGTTCAAAAAGAATGTAAAGCTTATTCAGCCATAAATCAAGAAGAATCTAAAGTTAAAAATCTTATTTCAGCAGTAGCAGATAAACAAGAACATAGAATCATCTCAGTGAAGGGGAGAAAGAGTGAAGAAGAACAAGTTGTGCCAGTATCAGGAAATGTTGAGGAAAATTTGGAATGCAAATGTGATTCAAGAGTTGAAACAAAAGAATCCAGAGAAAATATCACCGAAAGAGAAAACATCTCTCCAGCAACCATTTTAGAAAAACTTAAGAACAAAATATTAAAAGATAAAGAATTATCAGATATCTCAAATAAAAAGTTATGTACTGTGCAAACTAAGCTTGAAATTCTACCAAAGGAAGAGAGTAATAAGAGAGAGAAGGAGAAGCAAAAAGAAGCACCAATTGATTTGGAGGTTGTTCAAAATGAATGTAAAGCTTATTTGACCATAAATCAAAAAGAATCTAAAGTTCAAAGTCTTATTTCAGCAGTAGTAAAAAACTTAGATATTCTTCAAAATACAGAAACTATGTCTACAGCAAATCAAGAGGAATTTGAAATAGCCAGACATAAATTACCTTTTAACATGGAAAATGCAGAATCTCCAGCAGAGAAGACAAATCAAAATTCAAATGAAACCCAAGTGATAACATTAAGAGAAACTATAATTAACAAAACTTTGTCCTGTCCAAGTACTCAAAGTTTGATTCAAAACATAGCGGATAATTCAAAATCTTTCAAACAGCTAGATGACAAAGAAAATATTAATACTGAAATAGATTCAAAGTATTTGGCCTGTGCAAATAGTTACAATCAAATTATAAAAACTTTTGAACTTTCTCCAACATATTCAGAATGTATTAAAATTACAGAGAATACAAGCTTAAAGAGAGCAGAGTCTTTGTTCACAGAAACATTTGTAAAAACTCCGAAAGAAGTGCCAACCCCACACAGTACAGGTTTAGCAAGAAAATTTGATCAAAATAAACTTGGTGTTCAAATAGAAACAGAAATTGGCAGGAAAAGGCAAACCAGTTTTCAGACAATACCAACTAAACAATTGCAAGTTGAAGAAAAACTTAAGCAAACTCAATGTGCACAAATAATCAGTGAAGGATTTGTAGAATGCCATAATAGAAGAGAAAGGGAATGTAGCCTAGAACACTTATCAGAAGTAAAAGGTAAAGAGAATACAGAGTTAGAATTGAAGTCATTAGTTAAAAGAGATATATTTACTAAGGATTGTCCTGCTAACATATTTGATGGTAAATCTGAATTTGAATTAATACAAGGTAATGAACATTTAGTTTTAGAAAGTAAGCAATCCCTTTTTAGTGAACCTATTACTGGCGATTCTGTAGAAACCCTACATAAGGATCAAATAGTTCCAGAAAGGGTAGGTTTAGAGAATAAGGAATTTTGTGAAACAATTTGTCGACATTCAGTCAAGAACTTAACAGAGAAAAAAGTGGAACTTCAAGAAAAGCCTACACTACTACTGCAAGGTAAAAAGAGAGTAAGTTTAGATTGTAAGGAAGACCCATTTGCAGAAAGCACTTTTCTTTTGCTAAATCCAGGGCAAGCATCAATTCAGGGAGTGGAAATAACTGTTAAAAATATAGTTCCATCACATACCGAAACAACCTTGAATTTTTCAGGCCTAGGACAGTCTCCTGAAGAACCAACTTCAGACAGTAATGGGATAGATTCAATTATTGAACCACTTCATTTGAAAGAGACTGATAAGAATCTAGCAATCTCAGAATTATCTACAGTTGAAAGAATTGGAGATAACTTTTATAGGGAATTAGAAAGCATAATTGATAGAAGAGCCCAATCCAACTTACTTACCAAAAGTAAAGAAGACTATACCTTAAATGAAGGAAACCTTTTACCACATTCAGTTGCTGAAATAAAATTAGAATCAGTATTATCACAATCAGACCTTAAAGCTGCTGAAATTTCTAATGATAATCAGAATCTTGTTAATCTAACACTATCTTCTGCCCCAATTGCAAATTTCCAAAAGGAAGAAATATTTACTGAATCTTCAGATTTAGACAGTCAACATGAAATCTTTATCAAGAATGAACCAACAAATGCATCTCATATGAGAAAATCTTGCATACCCGCCCATTCTCTACACACTGAACAACCACAGAAACAAAATTTACATTTTATTTGTCAAGAAGAGGCACTCGAGTCTGATATTTCTGATGAACTTGGGGAAATTTTTGAAACAATGGGTTTTGAACAAACAATAACTCACAAACAAAATATTTCCAACTCATCTCTTATATCGAAGGGTGAAAGTGAAACAAAAAGTACAATTGGCACAATTGATTTTAGAAAAGGGCAAGGAAAAATAAATTCAGATTCAAATAAATTAAATTCTTGTCCACAAAGAGAAGCATCAAAAGCTTTAGTAAATACAAGGCAACAATCTGCACTCCAAAGCAAAAATGTAGAAAAACAAATAGAATCTAACAACTTTCAACTACAGTTATCACAAAGTAAGCAGGTTAGTTCATCATGCTCACAAGAGCAAGAAATATTACTAGCTGCTAAACAACACAAATATGATGGAAAGAAACTAATTCTTTCACATGCAACTATTCAAGAAACACCACCTGATGAGTTTTCTATTGAGACTGAATTCAGATTGCAATTTGCTAAAGAAATGGCTAAGACAAGAGCCATATTGAAAAAACGTGATCGTTTAAAGAAATTTAGTAATAAAATTGATTCCATTGATGGTTCAGGTAATGAAATATCTGGAAAAGTAACCAAGTCTAGTTCTTTCATGAGTAAGGTTAGCACTAATGATCTAACAGCTCTTGAAATTAGAGATAAGGCTATAAAAAAAGAAGCTAATACATTGGTAAAAGATACATTATCAACTAGTGACATTTGTAATGAGGGTAGGAATAGTAATACGATGAAAACTATTCTTGCAATAGAATGTTCACCCAAAAATGAACTGAAAAATCTTCATTATACCTTTCAAATTCATGTAGATCATGAAACAATGCATTCCATGTCGGATTTTGGTAAGGAGGAATCAGTTTCATTGATACCTGATGAATTTGCAGACAAACATGTATCAAAAGAAATAAATGGTGATGCATCAAATGTGAATTCATTTTCCTTAAATTTAGATTCATGGCACAGTGAAAAGAAATCACCTTTGAAGAATGATAGAACAGTATGTTCCCAATTTAAAAATTCAGATTTAAAAAGTCAATCACCTATAGAAGATAATCAAAGAGGATATGCTCATTCAAATGATATTGGAGTTAAATATAATTTGACTGAAAACTTACCTAGCTCATATCTTCAAAATATAAGGGTCAATTTACGACCAGTACTTCATGAAAAATGTCATCAAAAAGATAAATTAAAATCTGAAAAAGACTTTGAAGGAGCAAGCTATGAGTTTATTTCAGATACCTCACTTGTGGGTTTTCCTTATAAAGAACCAACAACTATGGAGTTAGAACAATCAACAAACCCTGAAATCTGTCAGCCTCTGACTCTACAACCTAATCTTAAAATTAAATACAATACAACAAACAAACTAGCAAGCATAAAAGACAATGACATGAAAGTGCAAGACTATTCAAGTCTTTCTGGCATGTTTTTGTCAACTGAAGTGAGCAATATAAATAATGATTCATTCCAAAGTTCATTGAATTTGAGAGGAGATTCTAAACAATCAAATCAAAATGAGGGACATGGCCAATCTTCAGAGGGAACAATAAACTTTTACCATAAAGACCAAACAAATTCTGAATGTGAATGCATATCTACAAAAAGTATTAATTATGCAAAAGTCAAAGATGTTTGTATCCAAATAGATGAAGTTAATCAATCTAGTCTATTTGCAAGTGAAGTTGGAAGTCTAAATCTAAATATAGGAGAAATTCATGAGAAACAATATTTGAAAGATGACTCTTCCTTCATCAATACTAATTATATCAAATTGAAAGAAATTGCAACTACAAGAAATGAGGCTCAATCAAGTTCAAACTTAGTTGAAGAAAAGATAGATATGAAAGAAAGATATAGTGAGAAACAAGTAAGCTCAAAAGAGGACCATGTTTATTCTTTAAGTGATAATTATTCCAAATTAAAGCTATTGTGGGCTGAGACAAATGAGCCCAAGTCATCCATTTCACAACAAAGCAATGTAGGGAGATTAGATATTAAAAAAAGATATAGTCAAGAGAACTCCAATTTTCAAGGGGAAGATGTTGATAATTTAAGCAATAACTACTCCAAACTAAAAGCATTTTGGGTAAGAGACAATGATGATAAACCATTATCTACACTTAAAACAAATACTGGAAAATTGATTATAAATGAAGATATTTTTGAAGAGAAGTTTCAATCTTTAGAGAGGAAGTTTTCTAAAAATATCAAGCTGGAAGATTTCCATACAATAAAAGAACGCTTTAGCAATTTTGAAAAAGAACAACCCAAGGAAGTTAAAATCAAAGCAGTTGAAATTTATGACAATGAAACCAAACCAAAGTATGAGAGCATCCTGCAGTTTTTTAGCATTCCCCAAGTAAGAATGATTCCTGAATCAGAAATGATTCTACCAGTGGATGTTAATTTTTCAGTTAAAGAATCAAAAATGATCTGGGAAAAGATCCAGTGTCAAGATGACAATATCAGTGAACATAAGCAAAAATCAAAAATACAATTGGAAATGGATAAACTAACAAGTGAAAAAATATCCAATTTTGCGGACATTTGTAACTATTTTAATTTTCCTCAGGAGAATGTGACAAAAGAGCAAGAACAAGTATTGCAATTGAGCGATTCTCCTGAATTTAAATTGATGACTACAAACTTGATTGGGAATAATGATAAATTGGGAATTCTCTCTTCCCAAGAAAATCAGATGTACTTGAATACAAGTAATGGAATGAATACACTTAATATCAGCTCTGATACACATACATACCAAGCCAAAATAGCTAAAGATAAACTTGAATCACAAAATTATCCTAAAGAATTTTATTTACAAATGATAGCTAAAGAGAGTTTTCTCAGAGGTGAGAAAGTAAGAGGTATGAGTAATATTGAAAATAAATGTTATCATGGTGAGGTGGCTGAAAAAGATTGCTTGAAAGAAAAATATATATCTAAAGATGATTTTAACAGAACTAAACCTGCTTTAAAAGAAGCAAAAATTCACAAGAATGATACTTTGGAGGAATATCAAGATATTGTAGATCAAACTATATTTTGTAGTCAAGAGGCAATTACAGGCATACAAAATATAAAATTAATAGATACCTCACATAAAAGTTTTGAGAACTATGATGATGATGATTGTTTCCATATAAATAGAAACATAAATGATTTTGACACTGGTAAACAAAATACTGTAAAGACTTCAATAGAATCCTGTCATAATAATTACTCAAATATTATTAATTTGGGAGAAAATGATCAACTTGTAAATGTAAGCACTCATGAAACAAATAGTATAAATTATGACCTTCTCACTTCAAATTTTGTACAAGTTCAAAATAAAGTTTATGATTTAGGAATTGGTAAAAAATCGGCAGTTAATAAGACTATATTTAAAGATTCTCAGGATAAAGAAATAAATTTATATGAAAGACCACCTAATCAACAACTTAAAGAACAATTATCAGATTCTAGTGAATGGGGTAATAAAGAAAAGTATATCAAGAGACAGTTAGCATTGCATAATACTGAAAAAAATCTAGCTACAGACATCTTGGTACATGAATGGGAGAAAAATAGTCAGATGTTAGGTTATCCAACTTGTGAAGATCTACAATGTCAAGATGACAAAAATATTTCACTAAAAGATAAACAAAATATTGAATATGAGATCTCCATTAATGATGATTCTCAAAGGATTGAGGAGTTGGTACATGAAATAGTTGCTACTTCAGAATTTTCTCAAATGGAGGCAGTTGATAATAGCAAGTTTAGTATCATTGATCTACAAAATTCAATCCAGACTGGAACTGACAAAGTATCGTCAGGTCAAGGAGAAAATGTGAGAAATGAAAGTGATAATCATTCTTCTTTGGAAAATCAGCTGTCATTAAATCTACATAAGTGCCAAGAATTAGTAAAAACTGAAACCACTTTCAGATCTATTTCAGAAAGTGATGATAATTGCATCAAACAAGAGTGTTTACTTGAAGAAATTTCCTCAAATTCTAAGAAAAGAAAGTTAGAAAAAAGTGTCAAAATAAATCCTGAAATTCCACCACAGATATCTATGAATACCATTATACTATCTAGAGATGATGTTGAACAAGAAGAATATCTGTTTCAAAACAGCTATGAAGTCGATAGAGTGCTAGATTCTAAACAAAGTGTAACTGCTCCAGAAGAAACTAAGGATGACAATGCAGAAGCCTTAAGTGAACTTCGTAATGCTTTACATGAACTCCTGGACCAGAATTTGAATCCCAAATCTCATTTCTATTTTCAAGATTACTTTGAAATGGATGTGTCAAAAGAACCTACTATAAACATTGATCAAAGCTTTCTTTTGCATGAGAAAACAGAATACCCAGACATATTGCAAATATTTCAACTGGAGGAAAATCCTAGAAAATTAAGTGTTATCTATGAGGAAAATTCCAGCATTCTTAGAAACATCATTGCATCTCGTGATTCTTACTCTGACACTCAGGATGAGATAAGCTTAATAGAAAATGATAGTTTTCCAAGTATGACTTCTGAGGATGATGAAACTATTGCATGCCCAACTCATTTTAAAATTGAGGAACCGATTTTGATTGGACAAAACTCGAGTTTAGAGACTGACTTAATACATTGTTATAAAAACTATCTTGATCATGATACCTATTTAAAATCTCACTGCAAGCAAATATGCAAGCAAAAATTAAAAAACAGATGCAAGTGGCATCTTCAAAAACTATTTTTACTTTTTAATGATGGTTGTAGGATTCCATTTAATGAGAAACCAGTGGATGAAGATAGAGAGAATTTTCAATTTTTACCAAATTTTGGACCGTGTTTTCAAGTTGATGCTTTGATAATTGATAACAGAAATATAAATAGGTTTGAAAGCAATAGAGACATTTCAGACAATATTAGAATGCCAAATTTGACAAGATTTAGAAGACAGTTTTGTAGAGCATATTCTGCTGAGAGTCTCATTATGACATCCTCTCAAAATAACTACAATGTAAAGGAAAAGTTAGATATTTGTAGAACATCTAGCTTGGACCAAATTAACACTCCTGAAACTAAAAATTTTTTAGAGACAAGTAAAACAAGCTTAACTTCTAGTAAAATAAACCAAAACACAAGCCAGTCTTCGAGTAGCTTTGAAAGCTCAGAGTTAGAAATTTCCTTGAGATCGCCATCCCCAATTGCAACTTTTGGACAGCAAAATTGGCTAGATATTCGGAATCTCTTAATGGGAAGGAGAGAGGTAAATTCAGCAGACTTAGGAGAAAACATGCAACTTTTGAAGGAATGTGATCAAGTATCTAGAGAGAAAAAATCAGTCTCTTGGACAGATTTACAAGGAAGTGGGGAACTTATCATACAAGGTCCCATTCAAAATTTATCAAATGTGAAATTCCTTGAGCCTCCTAAATCAATCATAAAAAATTCTCCCGTTTTATCAGAACTAAGCAGCATAGATGATGATGAGTCTGCATATTATGAATGTGATTATGTATCAGATTGCGATTCTGAATTAAATTTTCTGGAGCATTCTTATGGAAAAAATAGTATATATGAAAAGATATATGAGCAAAATTCAGAAAGTGAATCTAAATTTGTTTCTGAGAGCTATCAAAAAAGTGGAAGGGGCAATCAAACTCCTGATGAATTGGACTTATTCACTTTAATTCATCGACCTAGTGTTAATGAGATGAATCAGGATACTAGAGGAGGTCAACATGAATTTTCTTTAAAATTTCCTATTGCAGACACAAGTAATTATTTAGATGAAAAGAATGCTGACAGCATCTCTAAGTTGTTACAGTTTTCAGAAAGTCCAAATTCTGAGACTGAACGCACTGAATCTTACAAAATTCAGAAATCTGAAACATTAAATACTTTATGCCAAATTGTTTCAGAAGCAGAAAGTTTATTGGAAACATTATCTTCTGAGTCTTTAGCTTTGTGTGAAAGAGCTGATGTCCATGTAAGTAATGTATACAATAAGAACTTACAAGAACACTCTCTGGGGTTAACATCCTCTTTATGGAATGCATCACATTCAATGAATAAAGATTCCAATCAAGAACAGAATTTAAGAGATGTCCAAAGCAAATTCCATGAAATTCAGGGTCCAAGTCACTTAAAAGACCTTCAACTAGAGGAAAGAAGAAACCAAAGCAGTGGTTACATATCTACATCATATCCTCCTAAGCCAATGGAGGTGAAAGATCAATATTTTCAGCATGGAAAGAGTTATGTAATGAGGCAGTTGGAGGACTTAAGGGAAAAGAGACAAAAACTTCAGAAATTAATGGAGAAATCAGAAACTTGTTCTCAAAGATTATATGTCCATTCCCCTTTTCAGGATATAAATTATAAAGCAACTTCTACTCCAATAAAAAGTGGTATTAATTTTAATAGTTCTTCATTGAACTCATTGGAATCACCTCTACCATACCTTGATAGAAGATATATAAAAAAATCTGAGCTCAATTGCAAATTCAGAAATGATTTAGATGTTGACAACCCATTTTATTCTTTAGAGTCAAAACAACTTTCCAAGCTGTATAGTAATCCTGTCAATTCCTACTTATACTCTGATTATGATGGCACAGTTGACCCATCATATTTGTTTTTACCAGAATATAACTTAGAATCTTATTCCTCATGCTGTTGTTGTGTTGATCCGGCTCAATTACCACACCATGCTTATTGTGCCAGTCCCCTTCTAATGCCATTACCCAAAGAACGTCCAACTTGTCATTCAGCTGCTTGCTTTGCCAATTCAGCCTGTTCCCACGAAAATCCTTGTAAGAAAAACCCAGAGAAAAAGACTATCCACTCATACAGAGCAAAATCAAAACAAATCCGGTCTCGGATCTTAAGCTCTTCAAGTTCTCCCTTCAACAGCAGCAGCTCTTCTTCAGAAAACCTGACCAAGTATACAAGATACTATTCTAAGGATGAAACCAAAGAAATTAATTCACCTGTAATTGAATCATCAAATCAAAGTCTAAAATTAGTGCCTCACAGGCATGACAGGGCAAATGTTTGGGCCAATAAAAAGTGCAAATTTAGATGACAAAGCTAGTTTAGAGCAGATGACTCGAAGCTGGCTGGACCAACTTCGGGTTGGATGAAACTATTTTGTATAGAATAGTTATTCATTGTTAACTTCTTACTCAAGTGACTCCCTCTAATACTGTGCACTGGGAAATAGTTATTTTATAAGAGTATAGTACTATTTAAAAAAAAAAAAACTTTTAATAAAAGAAATGCTCTTTCCTCATTTTAAAATGATTTCCTTTGATTCCATTTTTAAAATCATAGGATTGGCAGTAAGAAATTTTTATTTATTAATTTAAGTGTGATTTTATGTGATGCCAATTTATTTCTCATTTGTTATCTAATGTGTCTGCATTTCATGTTTCGTTTTCTTGCTGATTTTCTAAATAAATTTTTTTACAAGATATTGGATGACAGTAAAGCAAAATTTATCTTGAATATGCAATTGCGTAGAGAAATATAATGGTTGCATCAAACTTTGAAATATCCTCAAATTCTGAAACTACATTATAAATAAAACCAAATTTGCTGGTTAAGGATAAATTGTGGGTTATGAACTGGGATCCACATTTCCTAAAGAAATTCTTAGCATTTTCTTTTAATCCTGATTGCTTGAAAATATGTTAATGAAAATGTAATCTAAGGAATAGTGATTCAGAGGAACACAGCCATTATTTTTTTATTACGTATATCACACACCCTTTGTTTATCTCTGTAATTATCTGAAAGGTGAGCGCAATTATTTAATTTTGTGCAAGTTGTTAACAGTTTAGCAATTTGAGGTAATAGAGAGTGTAAACGTCATTTTAATGATGCCAATTTAGTCTATAAATATTTTCCAGATATCTCTCTGCAATCTATTTTTGAATGAAAATAAGAATTGACTTTACTTTTGAACCACTCTGATGCTGCAATCGTGATTCCTTCATTCAGGTATACATCCTCATTACCTTCCTGTACCCATTATGACTTTCTGGTTGCCAAAATGTAGTTTTTGCTAAAATTTTACTAGTCCATACCCTTTTCAAATTCTGCCATTTTGGGGGAGTGGAAATTTTATTTTATTATATATATATTTTTTAATTCACTCATTCCCATAGAGTTTTGATTTTAGCTTGGTTCACTTTACATTCAGATCCTTTATACCACATCTTTGCAGTTGTGGTGCCTTCCTATTTGGGATAAATTCTTATTTGATCTATTCTTTACTTTTATTTGCAAGTGAGTGCAGAGCCAGATTTAAATTGGTAAGACCCTTTGTTAAAAAGTTACACCAGAGTCTCACAAGGGTGCATACCAAAACATAACATTGGGTTGTTGCAAAATAAATTGAATACAAGGTCTTTAAAGTGAAAAATATAAATTATTTTCAAATGAATGCATTTATTGTATTTTATTATATATTTTTACTCTAACTGTATTGATCTCTCTTATAGAAAAAACTTACTGAAATTAATTGCTTATAGAGAAATTTTAAAAAAAATTTGTGAGGCTCTAAGTGGTATCTTATTTAACTTGTCCAAATCTGGCACTGACTGCCCTTGACATGCTGTTTGTGGCACTTGTTTCTTAACCACAAGTGAGGAATTTATCAAATTATTTTAATGTTTTTTTTTGTTGTTTTTTTTGTTCACTTATAGAAATCAGGTTTTGCTACAGCCCAGCTGAGCAAAAACACATTCAAAATATGTACCCAAAACAAAATACATATATTTGGATTATGATGTTTGCAATCTTTATTACCTCAATAATGTTATATAAATATTCTGTATAAATATTACTTTATGTTAAATCTTTATTGATTTTAATATCTCAAATAGTACCAAATACTTATTTCGTTTTAAAATGGTAATAAGTCTTCCAATTCAAGTGCCAGACTAAGGAAAAATTCTAATATAACTGTTACATTCTTTGATCTCAAAAAAAATCTATGTTTAGTTCTGGATAGAATTTATTTATTAAAAATTATCCCTAATTGTTTATTCTTGTAAGTTATATTTATAAACTACCCAGTATACCACCTGAGAAACCAGGAAAATATTAATGGCATGCAAGAAAAACACCCATACTGTCTTATGGCGTGTCATAAAGGAGACTATAACTGGATAGGGGCTGCTGCTTGCTCCAAGCAAAATGTGCATTAATGGGCAGTTGACATGGATCATGAGCAGGCATGTTATTAGTAGCATTGATATGCACCAACCCCTCCTTGTTGGAAAGTGATTGATGTTAATTTTTATTTTTGGTGGATGTCTTACCACATCTGCACTCAATTAATATTCACTTATTTCTCAGTGGGGACCTACTGATTAATGCAGGATCTGAACGACATGTTATCTACAGTGTATGGCAGCCACCTGGAAGGCAATCGGAATTGGGACTTGATCCGGCAAATAACCACGCTTGATGTGGCTTAAATTCACTAAGATCAGTAGCAGCATTTCCTAGACCATAGGCCCAAACACAATTTTTAATAAATAATCACTTATTTTATCCTTATTGAGGAGAAGAGAAACTGGCACTAGAATAAAATGAATCTAGTTTATTGATTTTATCATAGTTCTTTACAAATGAGACAATCTGAAATATAATCCTTAATTGTCTGCTTAAAAGTAAAAACTTGTACCTGGGATATGAAAAGATGAAACATACTGGAATGTCTTACAGAAATAAAAAAAATTAAATTAAATCTATTACATTGCATAAATCACAGGTAAAAAAATATACATAAAAATGACTCCTTGATTTGAGAGGGAAGAATAAATGCAAAATGAAATTTGTTTCCCAACATTATTGACAGATGATACAAAATGTCTGATAAATGATGGGAAGTTTAAAAAAAAGGCAACGGTGACAAAATAAACAGACTTACCCAGTACACTTTTAATTAACAATATAGAGAAAAGGATATATATATATATATATATATATTTAGTAATACTTCACAACACGAAGTTTCTTTGGTTTTCAGTCATTTGGTTGGACATTAACAACGAAACTAATCGTTGGAAGGCAAAAATACAACGATTTGAAGCTCTCATTCTCTCCTACATCATTACACAAAACGAAGTTCACTTCATTAAATTTTTTTTTAATTATCAGAGTAAGCAGTAGTAGTTGAAAATATATTATTTTCACAGATGCTTAAAAAATTAAAATTAAAATAATCAATTGAGTAGCGAATAAGCTTCTAAAATAAAAAATTAAACTCAAAGCGATTTATGAAGATAATTTACTTGTATATAATATTTGAGCCTGCATTATCCCATATACATTCTAAAAAACTTCCTGGGTAGTATCTTTCATTATATACATTTATTTACTATTCAGTATGACTGCAAAAATCATTTAGTTTTTGCAACACTACCTAAAATTGGAGGTTATGTGGAATTCTATAAGAAACTAATATCTTGTTTTGTCAATCATGGTTTAAATAAGGGTGACAAACCTTTGCCTAGAAATTTATATTCAATCAACTAACTAGTGATTCTCTAAGCAACACGTTAAGGATATGAAAGCAAAGAGGAGAAGAGAGTAAGAGCCGTTGTAAATTCCTTCCATGGGTTGGTTCCTGTGACTAAATTTAACATTTGAAAAAATCTTTCAATTTAACCTAAAGACCCAATAAAATTCTTTAAAACTATCTATTACATACCTTCAGCAAGATGAATCAAAGTGAACATTACCTCCAATTTGGACACATGAAAATAATCAGGAAACAAATTTTGGCTAAAAGGCTAAAACTGTTACCTAGAAAACAATGTCCCACTCAAATTCTTGAACAGATAGTTGAATCGAAAATAAATGTCAAATAGTTTAATAGTTCTATTGTCTCCTAAGGCATGTCATAAAAATCCAGTTGCACAAGAATAATAACCAGCAATTTACTCTTTCAATTAAAATTTTTGTGACAAAATACAATATTTCAATTATATATATGTGCAAAATAGAGGTATACCATTTAGCAATAAACTCTCAAGATACATAAATCATTTTTATAATGCTCAACAAAACAAATTATGAACGGTTTAATGGAGGAATCTCAAGCGTAAACATTCTTACAAGGGGAGCACATCAGTCATACGATAAAGCAAGACTACAGTGTACTTTTTTTTGCTTAAAATGGACACAAAAATGTGCATCCATCGTGCTAATAGACACGATGGCAGTGAAAGAAATATTGGCAAAATTAATGGAAAAAAGGCCTACCAAACCTCTTCATCTGGGAAGTGTCTATGTCACAGAACTATCACCGAAGCGCGCCAAAACGAGTATTCAGCTGAGATCAGCACCAACAGGCAAAGCCAAAGCAGCACTGCCCTTGCCTCAGGCAATACACGTTCGCCTGGCAGAAGACTCATTCAAGAGGTTAACAGATGTTTGGAGGATACAAAGGCAGGTTAGAAATAGGGTCAGGAGACCAAAGGGCCTCCCACAACCGACGCTATGGGTGATATTGCAGGCATGGAAGGGGTAAGTTTTGTGGATGAGGGTACTATCAACTCGCCAGTAAATTTCTCACAGGGAAGAGTCTGCTTCTTTCCTTCTTCCAAGGATACATCAACGATGTTGAGGCTGCTGTTGCTGGTGCTACAATCATTGAAGGCGCCTCTGACAGTCATCTCAGAACTGAGGAGCACCAGATTGTTAGAGGGATAAGAGAGAGGCATCCTGCAAATAGGATGAAAGGGGGCAAAGGCATGGAAGTTCATACCTCCCTACACCCATTACCAAATCCTGTTTTCCCTTAAGAAATCATTATCCAGACTAACATAAAACATGGGACAGATATGCCCAGCTAACAAATTGGCTAGGTAAAATCTCAAAACTTTCAGTCCTGTTTCAAATATTTCAATGAAACAAGATGTGAATTGGAAAAAGGGTGACACAAACAAAAATTTTAGATCAGGTATGTCAAATCTATGCCAAATCAGCAAAATCTTCTTAATCATTTGTAAATACCTGTTCATTCAGTTTTCAAATTTTGATGAAAAGAAAATGGAAACAAACACTATCTAACAGCAAGCTTCATATAAATATATTAAATGTATAACCAACTGCAAAGATAAAAACCCCATTTTTGTCATCTTTGCAGTTGGACATTTTATAAATGATTCAATGATTAGTGCTTAATTATACTTGTAGCTCAGGGAATATAATGGTAAAATTGAGACAGGAGGGAAAGTCAGGTATAGAAGGAGTGGAGCTATTGGTTGGTAAAGGAGGCGAGGGTAAAACTGGGGAGGTAGAAATCATTTGAATATACGGGATATGAGAGAAGAGTCAATTGAACATCAACAAGTAGGTAGGGAATAAAAGACAACCTGCAGCCGTTGGGGCAGGTCGAGGGGAAGAGTTGCTGCGCGCTGGCGTGCAACTTTAGGTTACCATCGGCCGTCTCCCATCATTTTTGCCAGGCAGCATGAATGTCTGACCGGATTACTGCCTAGTAGTCAGTGTAAGGAAGAGTAAACTCTTTGGTGCCTATATGTCCAGGAACCCAATATAAAACAATCCATACAGCCCTCTCTCTGGCTCACTTGAGTCGCTCTGTGATTCGCTATAAATCACAATTTATTGTCCTAACCCGGTGCGTTGCAAAATGGCCCGCATTTCGGGGTGTGAAGGGTTGGAAGAGTACTAGGGAGCTGACCGAGAGACGTAGAATATTGGGTATGAGAAGTGTGCTTGTAGGGAGTAAGTGGATGGGGGGTGGGTAGGCCTTCTACCCATCTATGACCCCAAACTAGACTAGATCCTATTGCATCCCATCGATATTAAGGGCGATTTGGTCGTGAAAAGGGAAGGGGGATGCATACCAACCGTACTTTTAGTGAGAAAAAGGCTACAAGCTGAACCAACAAATATGTGCAAACTAAAAACAGTTAAAAGTAGAAATGGGAATCCACTTGCAGAGATTGGGGGTGAAAGATTGTAGGAGTTAACTAGCCACTGCACCTATAAACATATAAACCATACATTTGAGGGATCAATTTAAGTGGATACTATTTAAAAAGTGTAAGGGGTTGATTAACGTCTCTCATTGGCATAGGCACTGCCAAGAATAGTTGCAGGCAAAGTGAGAGCTATTGGTAACTAGGGCAAAGGCTGACCTGTTGTGTCTGAGATCTCCCAGCATAGAAAAGCAAACTCCCTCTAGGGGAAGAGCGGAAGGCATGCCAGTGAGCGGACACTAGTGAGATGGATCGAATCCAACTTCAACTTCCGCGATAGATGGTCGGATGCAGAGTAAATCTCATATTTGTAGTTGAGCTACGAGCTAACAAAGAAACGGTAGAAGAGCAGAGGCTTAGGCCTATCAGCACCTCAGGTGCTGAATGCTACAGAACGAAGAATGTCCATAGCGTGGAAACAAGGGACCCTAAGGCTTCCTAGATGAGACATCAGTAAGACCTAGGAATAGGTACGCCTCAGCACGTGCAAGCGGGCACCATTCAGGAACAAATCAGGGTCTTGGAGACATCTAGGACCTAGAAGTGCACAGCCCTGTTCTTGACCAAAGGATACTAAATGTGGGTTTCAGCATAACAAGAGACACGGTTCAAGGCCTGTTGAAGCCGGCGCTTCTGGGTACCACCTGACTGACTGACTGACTTGCCTTCCCTCCTACATCTCTTCTGCAAGGTGGGTGGCCCCTATGGAGGCCACCATACTCCCGGGGGGAAGGGGGCACAGGTTCCTAAGAGATATTGTGTAGTCTGTGCTTATTTGAGGGTTCCACAATCTAGGAGTAGGTGTTCTATGTTGTCTGGGTTTTGGTTGCATCTGGTGCATGTTGGTGTTGGGGCAAGGCTGATTCTATGTTTGTATTGTTGGAGTAGAGTGGAGTGTCCAGAGTTGAGAAAGAATTACTCTGTGTTATATATCGCACTTTCTTTGATTGGTTTATAAAGAGGGGGGAGGGGTTGCTTAGGATATTGTTTGGCAGTAGTGTTCAAGTATCTTTGGGTGAAGGTAGTGTGGATGTGTTTGATTAAGTTAAGGTTCCGTGATGGGGGAGAAAGGTTATTGTAGAGGTGTTGAAAGTAGTGTTTGGGTGGTGGGAGGGGTCAGTGATCTGCTGAAGCGTTGGATTCCAATCATGCCTAGGTGTACTTTGGTTTCAGCATGTAGGTGTGGGGTGGGAGTGCTTTGTGTTGCGCGAGATTTTGATGCAGTTGGGTGCCATGTTGCATAGATGAATGGTTTGTATAGGGTGGAGAGGCTCTTTCTATTGCCCAAATGTAATTTTCTTTGGGTCTCTTGATAGTCCCCTCTGATAGAATAGGGGAGACTGCAATTCATCGAAAGATGGAGTCGTCCATGGGTGACTCCACGGTATGGGGCAAGGGGAAAACCCCCACAGTCATAAGCCTAGGAGAGGAGTAAACCACCTCTTCAGTAGATGGTTGGAGGGGCCCCCTAAGAAAGCACGTGGAAGGGGCGCGCGCTTTTCGGAGGTGAAGTTGCCCCGAGAGCGCTCCAAAGATAGCAAAGGCAAACCCCTTTGCAGCATGACGATGGTGAGGGAAGCCACTCGCTCCACTGGTCAAAGGGTTGTCTCGCATTACCTCATCTTCCAGACACCGAGGGAAAGCAGGGCTCCGCTTGGAGGCGAATCTCCATGTGCTTGCAGTCACTCACCACTACTTTTTGTTGTTGCCATAATCAATTAAGAAAAAAGGGGGGCCTCATGATAACTAGATAGTATGACCTCCCTAAATGTGGGGAGGTTAACAGAAAAGTCTCCCTAGGAACAGAAATTCGAGAATATGATCATTTACACATAATCTGTCTCCATCTAGCATTAATGAGCTTTGCCAACCTGCCCCACCATTTAGGTGAAATTGTTCTGGAACTTGAACCATAAAAGATGGTGCTGGCATAGCCATCTTATGTGTACTGGAGGAAGATGAGCAGACTTGATAGTACAGCATACCCTGTACCTAATACTTGCCCTAAACAGCGGGCTTTTGGCTCTCGCAGCAGGTAGGCACCTGACAGTACACACTGCCACTCGACTAAGGCTCATAAGAGGATGAAAGTGTGCCAGGCAGCAAGAACCTCTGTTATAAGGGGGCGCTGTTTTGTTTTAAAATATTTCACTGCTTTATACAGTTTGATATTTCTTTTGTGAAATCTGGGTTGTACACTACCGAGCAAAATAAGAAAATTTTCCTTTATTAAAATATTTTCAAAAATGTCTAGGTAAATGAAATTTTCTCGGTACATTAAAGCATGTATTTACGATATTTTATGAAAATTTCATATACATCATATATTCAAGAAATATACTAAATAAACTAGGAAAGTAAAATAATGACATGTGCAAAATAAGAGAATGACTTATTTCAGGAATATTATGGAAGATTCTTGAAATCATCTGGCAAAATTTTGTTCAGTAGGTAAGAACTGTACAACTGCCATTGTTGTCATACACACACTGTAAAGATGCCACCACACGATAGAGTGACCCCTGATGTCTGTCAGAGAATTCTTTGCTTGAAGATTTCAGAGAGGACTCTTCCTAGGATTTCAAGAGGTAGGAAGTTCCAAGTGTAATTTAACGCATTCCGTCGACCCCGTATACCCACTGTCCGAGAAGACGGCTATTAGGCATTTCTCTATGAAGGCCCTTCCTTCGAGACTGGCGCAGGAATTTCTCAAACAATTAAGAGCAATAGTGGCAAGGTAGTGATATGTTTCACATTGTCACATCACCTCAATGCATTTAATTTAAAAGCTCATTCTCCAACAACCAACCCAATCATCCGAAAGAAGAACCAGAAGGTGAGACTCATGTTGTTTGGAGGGATGAAGATTGTGAGAAAATTCATTGCAGTGACAAAAGTAGATTTAATTAGTTGGAACTGATGGCAGATGCTTTGTTAGACACACATGTAGGTGACAGACTAAACCCTAAATGTGTTATAAAGTCTGCCAAGAATGGATGAGGTAACATCATAGTAGGGTGGATGTTGTTGTTTTTTATTTGAAGTTTTTTTTACGGAATTGGTCCACAAGTGTGAATAATTGGAACAGTAAATGCAAATGTTATACCCTCACTCCGAGGATCTATGAACCAACCAGCAGTATTTATGCAAGACAATGCGCCATGCCATACTGCAGAGTAAAATACTATTTTGATCAAGAAGATATCGAAGTAATGAAGTGGCCTACTCAGAACCCGGACCTGAGGCCAATTGAGAACCTCTGGAAGATCATTGGAGACAAAGTTCGAGAGCACCAGCCTTCAACGGTGACGGATTTATGGAAGAAAATTGAGCAAGAATGAAACAAAATAACACCAGAATTTTGCAAGAAATTCATGAGGTCCTGTGATAATCATTGCGCCGAAGTAATAGAAAACAAAAGCTTCAACACCTCATATTAAGTGTTTCAAGTTGGCAAACTTGCTTTGTTTCTAGTGTATTTGCTTGCTAAACAATTCTGCGAATGATCACTCTTATTTTCACGGCAATATTTTATTTTGTTAGTTTATTTAACATAAATTCTTGAATATACGATTGTATCATATGAAATCTTGTTAAAATATATTAAAAACATGCCTTTATGTACCATGGAAATTTAATTACCTACTCATCCTATTTTTTAAAATATTTTAATAAAGGAAAATCACTTATTTTTCTCGGTAGTGTATTTTTCTGTGGCTATGAGAGATTAATTTGCTGCTTGTGTGTATAATGGTATGGTTAATGTACATAATGTAGTTCTTTGTCTAACGAGAGGTAGTTGTTTAAGGTGAAATTGCAGTTTGTCTACTATTTATGTATTGGTATAGTTTTGCCAGTCTGCTTTTTTGCAGTTTATATATGTGGTTTTGAAGGAAGTTGGTTGTGGGTGTGTGGTTTGGAAAGATATAATAATAGGTAAGTTAGTTATTGTGCTCCATGTGATTCTATTGTGTAGGTGAAGTGAGCAGAGTGTTATGTCTGAAGGTGCTATGGTTGGTATGGATGTGTTGTTGAGTATGCTGGTCCTCCCTAAGGCATTAGCGATGGTGCATGCCGTTCCTAAAGGTTTGAATTGCAGCAGGGGCACTATTCCTGCCACTCCACCCACCCCCTTACAAGGGATAGGTTAAGATGTAAGAATAATGAAAAAGGGATGCAAAGGATGACCTGAGAGAGAGAACATGTTCCTCTTGCTTGGAGTGCTGGGATAAGGAGGGCTTGCCGCTCCTTCAGATATCAGATGTAACAGCCCTAGGGCTCATAGTAAGGCTTGATGAGAGGAAGCATGAGTGCCCTAAGCAGGCAGAGGAAAACTGACCTCCAGCCAGGTCAGATTATAAACATCCAGGAGGAAGAAGCACCGATACAGAGGAATGGAAGAGATAGTAGCAGATTCCCTAAAGGCCAAGAGAAGTGGACCACCCGGAAAAAAGGGCTTGTTGCAGCTCTTCTATGGAGAAGATGCACTTATAATCATCATCTCTTGTTGGGAAAGAGGATTGCTATCCAATAAAGACCAAGATTAAGACGAATTGGAGGGTCTCAGCAGCCACTCCTCCTTCGAATAGGAATGAGTCAACATCTCTGAGGAAAGGTGGGCACGATGAGATGAGCTTATCTGCAAAACATCGTGGGATGAAGAGGAGGAAGAAATTTTAGAGCTAGCCCATACAGAAGGAGCATTAGTGGAGATGCCTTTATCTGGCCTCGTACCAGGGTGGGCAAATAAAAAAAAACAGCAGTAAAAAACCTGGGTTTTATTCCCAGGGTATTTTTGCTTTTTCAAGTGAAATTTGAAAAAACACAGGTTTGGGTTTTTTTTTTCAAAATTTAATTTTTTTTTCAAGAAATAAATGCTACTTATCATTATTTTATTCAAAATTTATATTTATAATTTGAACAAATATGTATCAAATTAAGGGTATTTCTCTGATACTGACTCGTACTAATTAATCTCTCCTTCTACAGGTTATGGCTATCATGGGACATGGGTACCCCAAATTCTCGATCAGTGATCTGTTCTTACCTTAATATAATTATTAAACTAATTAATTATTATTATAAAAATAGAGATAGCTATTCTTTTTCTACGTTATTCTACTAATGGTTGTACCATTTATTTTTGGAAAAACCCAGAATAAAACCCGGGTTTTGATTTTTTTTTCAAAATTATACTTTTTTCAAGAAATAAATGCTACTTATTATATTATTCAAAATGCATATTTGTTTATAATTTGAACAAATATGTATCAAATTAAGGTTATTTCTCTGATACTGACTCATAATAATTAATCTCTCCTTCTACAGGTTATGGCTATCATGGGTACCCATAATTCTCAATCAGTGAGTGATCCGTTCTTACTTTAATATAATTATTAAACTAATTAATTATTATTATTACAAAAATAGAGATGGCTATTCTTTTTCTATGTTATTCTACTAATGCTTGTAGCATTTGTTTTTTGAAAAACCAAGAATAAAACCCAACTAATGCTTGTAGCATTTGTTTTTTGAAAAACCAAGAATAAAACCCAGGTTTGGGTTTTTTTCCCCCAAATTATACTCTTTTTGTTTTTCAAAAAATAAATACTACTTATTATATTATTCAAAATGCATATTTGTTTATAATTTCAACAAATATGTATCAAATTAAGGTTATTTCTCTGATACTGACTCATAATAATTCATCTCTCCTTCTACAGGTTATGGCTATCATGGGTACCCACAATTCTCGATCAGTGATCTGTTACTGTGATCTGTTCTTACCTTAATATAATTATTAAACTAAGTAATTATTAATATTATATAAAAATAGAGATAGCTATTCTTTTTCTGTTATTCTAATGCTTGTAGTATTTATTTTTTGAAAAAACTCAGAATAAAACCAGGGTTTTATTGGGCTTTTTCATTTGGGGAGGGGATGGGGGAAGATGAGTGCAGTAGTATCGTAGAGTTGCGAACTGCTTCACTACATTCAGGAAACCACCAGAGTGGACCCTATTGGAAATAGGCTGGATAGATGAGTAAAATATCAGTTGAAAAAGGCTAGACCTACCAACCACATCAACATTATGTTCTATAGGTGCAGGCCATGCCGGTAATTTTTTAGCGCCTATCTGGCGACTGACACCAAGGGCATAAGTCGCGGTATAATACTAGGTTGCATTACTAAAAAAAAACAAAAGCAAGAAGAAATATTACCCCAGCGGCGGGGAAGGCACGCCCCCACCCCCGCTCCGGCACTTGAGTATACGACCAAAACCAAAAACCAAAGAGTAACAAAATGGAGGAGGCCAGCCTCCTGCAAGCCTGGCTAATATACGCGAAGATCCCCCAGACTGAGCAAATACGGTATTGTCGTTCTAGGAAAAGGCGGAACGCGGTAGGATACATGGGACTTGCAACCTGACCAAAATGGCTCCTTCGACACGGCCAGATCTTGCCTGAGAGGAGAAGAGGAGAAGTTAAATGGAGATTCTAAGAATCTGATGGACACCCAGGATCAGTTCCTGGAGAGAGAGAAAACTCTGCCAGTTGATATAAAGCTAGAAGAGATGTAATGTCCTCCCAGTTAGCCAAGAGATCACGGCAATTTCAATGGATTACTGTAGGAGATACAGGAAAATTAGAATAAAAACATGAGGTTACTCTTTGGGCAAGAGGCCAGGGATAGGCTGCACGAAAGGGATTAGAAGATCATAATAAAGCTGCATGTAGCTAGTCTAGAGTTGTGGAGAGAGGACCTTGGTTGTGTTGGGTGACGGGGGTTCTGTTAATATCTGGGGATGTACGAGAAGTGGCAGGGAGTTTTCTTGAATTTAAAGCACAATAGCAACGAGGGAGTATCAGGCAAAGTTTGTAAAGCGAGATATGTAAAGAAAATGTTGAAGAGAAAGTGAAAATGTGTGGAAGATATAGCGCCGCAGATTTTCTTGCGGACATTCGGACCGGAAGGGCACACAATCTTCAAGATGTCAGCTGAAGCAAGGCTCATGCTTCACATGACATCTTTTTGCAGCCCAGAGGGCGTGGATGATGTAGGAAGGGTATAATGCCCATGCTACTACATGTGGGGTAGCCTTCCCTATCCCACATGCCTAAGAGAAAATGGTTCTCTCTCTCAGGTCATCCTTTGGGGAGGAGCTTAGAACAAGGAATTGTGCAGAAGGTAAAGGGGGAAGGAAGCAAGAAGGGCTCAAAGGGGTTCTTCGTAGCTTCCTCGACGGAGAAGGGAGAAGGGCGAGGTGCGAACCGGATGCAGCATGCTTCGCCGCCACTGTCCCACTGTCATGAGCGAGGACAGTGTTGGCAAGGAACGCTATCGAAGCGGTCGATAGATACGGAGCGATACTCTGGGACTGACGCTCAACAGGAAGGGTGAGGCCGGTAGATTGTATCCCCCCCCATGTCCAAAGGGAAAGCGCAGACCTTCCCCTCAGTGATAGGAATTGCGAGGGGGTGTGTGGCAAGTTTCAAGTGAACCGATAGTTGCAACGACTAAGGGTACCGAAGGTAAAAGTGAAGGTACGAAGCGCGAAGGACGGGGGGTACATGGAGAGCAGAGAATGCTGCGGGGTGGGCTAGTTTTATGGGCGTAGATCGGAAGAGGGCGTTGGCATAAGAGCCAGAGGGGCCAAGGCGAGTCTATACTTGTTCACGCGCCTCTCAAGCACTCAATTTTACCAAAATAGAAAGCAAAGTTCCAGAAACATGCGCAGAACAACGGATACCACTCAGCCACTTTACCAAAAAACACATTAAGAGCGGCAAAACAAAGCCGAAAATCAAATAAACGAAACAAAATAAACATTCAGCGCTCACTTACCAAGTGGACCTGGAGGCAACGAGAAAAAAAAGTAATGGGTAGAATAAATTATGATCTTGTGACAAACTTTTATTAACTATTTCAAAATGTTTATGCACACATAAAAACACTTGGCTGTTTAATTACCTAATGGTCAAAGTAGGGGCTGATTTACACAACGAAATATGGAAAATCATTCACCAATAACAGATTAATTCAAGCAAGAAAACCCTGAAAAGGCCATAAATATTTGGGCTGACCATCAAAGGACAAAATACAGAAAGCGAACAAAACAAGGGTAGACTAAAGGAATCATCAAGAAGGCAAGGATGGAGGCTAAAGAAATGGAGCCCCAAAGGATGTCTAATAAAGATGGAATAACAGTTACCTTTCCCAGCCGAAAGCTTGTGAGAAGCGGCACAAAATGGAAGAAAAAATGAGGTTAGTTCGAGTTGCCACAATAGTTTTTTTTTTGCTGTCAATGAATTTATCGCTACAAGACCTAACTTGGGAAATCATGGTCAGGTCGTGTGACGCAAAAATTAAAGAAGTCACTCCTGACTTAAAAAAAGGTAATATATTGAGTAATGGACAGGTGAATGCAAGCTTTTCCTGAACAACACGCGGCTTCCGTGGTCAGAATGCAGGAAAAGACACGAACGGGTTGTTTATGTGAACAAGAGCAGAAACTCCACTACGTTATGTAAGCGCAGAGAAAGTGGTCTACCCTTAGATGTTAAACAAACTTTTTCCTTCGATCAGGTGGGTTAAAACGACTTCTCTACTGTGCCCAGGCTGAACTGACCTACGTGTGCGTAACATATTCCTTTATCCTTTCTGCCACACATCACCAATGCCATCATTTCTCCCCACTTGTTGGGGGGTAGAATGGGGTACGATGCTGACCAGGTGGTGAATTAAGTTAATTTAAAGTAAAATAAAATGAGAATAGATTAGATCCATAAGTTACCTGGTCTTAGAGGGGACAAAATCCAATCACGGATACACCCACATAATAATTATCGACAAAGAATTATTAGTGAGAAATGTAACTGGATAAACTGTAACGAAGGTATGTTCACCCAGTGAGGAAAGATATGGTTGAGAGTAGAATAATGAAGAGAGGACAAGAAAAGGAAGATAAATATCAAGTCACGAGGATCGCTTATAGCAAAAACCTCGTCAATCCGTTGGAACCTGAAGGCAAAATTATCATTACGAAGGTGCTCATAAAAAAAAAGAAAGGAGTACTGATATTAGGTTTTGTTTTTTTAAGCGCCCATCTGGCGATTGCCTACTCGGGCAAAAGGTGCCGCATTTAATTCCAAGCTACATTAAAATAAGTCAGAACCCCCCTTCCCCCCAAAAAAACAAAACAAACAACAACAATACCAACAGCCAAAAAACAAAAAAAAAAGCAAGAAGGAAATACGTTGGGGGAAGGCCCGCTTCCCCCGGCGCAGGATCATCATCAAAGAGTCAAATAAAATGGAGGCCAGCCTCCGTAAAAAAGTCATAGTCCACAAGTCTGTAAAAGAAAAAAACGATAGCGCTACGTTCGTCGAGGTACTGGGACAGGTAACGTGCGCGAAGATTACCCAGAGTGGGACATTCATCAAGAATGTGCCGAAAAGTCTGGGGGACAACGCAGTCATCGCAATAAGGCGTAGGCGAGCGCTCCATCAAATGGCGGTACGTCCTGCGAGTGTGTCAAGTTCAGAGACGACAGAAAGCAACCTGAAGCCGTCGCGGCATTGGTAGTAGGTTCATGGGAACAGTCGCGGCGACCATCTGCCGTCTCCCATTTTCTTTGCCAAGTAATCGGTGTGAGGAAGAGCTAAATGCTGGTCTGGTCGCCCAGTCCTCATGAAGTATTTGGCGCCCTCATTCCCCCATCCCCTAAGATGTCAGGTATCCTAACCGGGGACTCATAGGGCCTATGTCCGCCACTGGGGCCAGCATGCCGACACACATTGGTAGGAAAGGATTAGCGGGCATGCTGGCTCGCATCAGCTTGAAAAACCTCTGATCGACGAGGTGCGTTTGCAAAGCTCAGGGTACCATGTCATCTCATACAACCCTAAGGTAGTTGTGGTGGGTCGCCTGACCCCGATGGTGGGGACGGGGACCGAGGCGACACGTCCTTTGTCTCGCTGTGTTCTTAGCAGGCCACTGATAGAGCAGAGCGAGGGACCGGCTACAACTGGAGAGTCAACCGGTGGCAACTGTGCAAAGGGGGCTAAGGGGCAGAGTCCCGAACCCGTCAAAAAATGAGGGAGAAGCGCCATCTACGCTAGAATAGTCCATTAGGTGCCCTTGCGAAAGCATCGGGGCAAACCACCTCCGTACCAGAAATGGAGCTGCCCGGGGGCGGCTCCGAAGATAGCAAAGGGGAAACCTTTCTTGCCACATTCAGGAGGTAGGAGGGAAGCTCCTCCATTTGTCAATGGGACTGTGATTCAGCTCCTCGTCCACTCCAACACCAAGGTCAGGCGAGGAACGTAGTCGGATATGATGGCGAAATTTGATCAACTTTAGACCACTAAAGAAAAAGGAATGGGGCTCTATCTCGCGTCCAGCTCCCCCCTCCTATTCAAGAATGTTCACAACTTACGACAGCGACTCACATCGACCAGAAGTTACCCAGTGGGCAGGTAGAGGCAGGATGACATGGCAGATTTCCTCTCTTCTGACACGGCATGGGGTAGATGGTCAGGTCCTTAAGCCTAGACCAGAGGGTTGAGGGGAGAGTGGTAAAGAAAAAGGAATGCTGAGAGGGAGCGAGGGGAAAGCGCACCAACAACTTCCTCAGGCCCTGACAAAGAGTTCAATTCAACCCTAATGCCCACTCAGGGTGGGAGGGCGTGCAGTTCCTCCTGATACCAAGTGTAACAGGTTACACAGGGTACCACCCTAAAAGGGTTAAATGCACTAACCTAAACCGAAATCGATAAAAAGGGACTTGTGTAATCCAACAAGGGCATATCCACTCAGGGGGAAAAGAATAAGTAGGTCAATTGATAAAAAACATCCATCACTTCATGAGTTTAAGTGTGAGAAAGGCGAGGGAACGTGAGAGGAATAATAAGTAAATAGAAAGGTGTGTGGCAAAAACAAAAACAAAAAAAACACACAAGGAACCTGACCATCATACCTTAACAATGATCCGAAGGTATTTAAAAATGGTTGCAAGTTGTAATGGCCAAGGAACAGACATTTGCAGAGTGGTCATGCATAATAAAACTTTCAATGAGGATTAAAAGGAGGCAAAAATAACATGAATAACCTTTAACTTGATGAAAAATAAACGGGTGAAGACAATTAAGGAAGAGCACCAAACAGGGGAAAAGAGAAAATACCAAACCAAATAATGAAAGATGGCAAGGAATAGATAGCAAAATAGATTTCCTTAACCCTAGACACCAGTCGGGATGTGGCCTTTCAAAATACCTCGCGACAAGAATGCACAGCGAAGAACACCAGTACGAGCTTAAAACGCCCCTTTACCTGACAGTTGGTCCGAGACCATCTTCGATGGATGATGTTCGCGATATGGTGGACAGGTTGAAGGGAGAGGACCGGGGGCAGAGCCGCTCCGTCTGGGTAGCTGCGTTCGAGGATACCTTCCCTGGATGAGAGGACGTATCTCTATCAGCCACGCTCCCGGGGGGTGGAGGAGGGCTAAAGTGGGGGCTGGTAGGGTTGCCAGGACGAGTGAGGGAGTTGGTTTGGAGCATAGCGGGATCCACCACCTGTTGCTGTAGGATGCGAATGGTTCGGTCTTTCTCATCCAGTCGCTGCTGCAGAAGAACCACCTGCGGCGAGGAGAGAACGTCACAAATGAATCCACAGTTGAGTCCAGTTATTTTCTTTTGCGGGTTTTAATTTAAGGGGGTGCCACCTGGGTCGTGCAATCAAGGGCATAAGCGGGCGAAATTAATGAGCCTATTTATTAGTCTATATTAAAAATGACCAAAGAAAACCAACTATGGCGAAATAAAGAAAAGCACGATACAGCGTCGGAGGGAGGACCGCCGAGCATGAACCCAATACATAAACGACCATACCCTTGAACAAAACTATAAATATAAAGCACCACCTCATAGATTTATATAATTAGCATATTTAATCAAACTTTTCAGAATTTATCATGTTAGTCATAAATATATATCATAATGTGAAATTTTCTAATATGTTTGAATATTTTGTTGATATGGCAGAATTACTTAGTATTATATTAAATGGTGTGTAATTAATAAAATGGTATGTTTTCTAAAATCAAAATTTACCAATATTTTTTTGTTTCAGCTTCAATTTATCACTATTGTGTATTCAATATCATTGTAAATAGTTTATATGGCTAAAACTAAAGAACTTACAGTAGCAGAGTGAGCACAAATCACTGATCCATAGCCAAGAGTTATCACATGTAGAAATTACTTAAAAATATGTATACAAGAGATGCTGCCCAAACCATTTGAAAACTATATCAAGAGACCAAGAGGTTTGTAGTAAAGATGAGAAGTGACAGAAAATGTCTTAAAACAACAAGCGAATACATCTTCCCTAGGGATAACTAGAAGCGCCACCGGAGATAGAGTTACACCTAGCTCTTGAAGGAATTTCTTAGCCCTAAACCGAAATGGCTTAGGGTATGACTGGCATCTCTTGGAGGCATAGACACCGTCAAGATCGGCTGCGGATGAGGTGAGAGCTGTTGGCGACTGAGGGGGCGCCGGGCTCGCGCGTATAGATGAATAATGCACTGTACACGGCGTCGAGCGAGTGCCGCATCAACAAGTGGCTCTCAATTGGGGACGTGCGGAAGGCACCGGCAGCCAGGCGAACACCAGTGCGATGGTGGATCGAGTCTACCTTACGCAATAGAGGCTTAGTTGTGGATGCATAAAACTTGCATCCTTAGTCAAGCTTCAAACGAACAAAGGATCGATAGAAAAGCAAGCAGGTAGCGCGATCAGCACCTCAGGTGGTGCACGTCACGGAACGAACAATGTCCATGGCGCGGGTACAAGAGACCCTAAGGCTGCAAGTCTGCAAATAAGAGCCTCCCAGGTGAGGCGTCGGTCGAAAACAAGACCAAAGAAACTGTGCGAATCCACCTCTTCCAGGCGGACCCCGTTTGGGAACAAGTCCGGGTCGGGGTGGAAGCGTGGATTGGGGGAGAAGTGCAACACTTTAGTCTGGCCAAAGAAAACCGAAACTTGTGCACTTCGGTATAGCGAGATGCAGTTCAATGCATGTTGGAGTCGACGCTCCAGAGTTGGCATCTGGGCCGCACCAAAATAGATCGAAAGGTCGTCCACATAGGGGCGGAGAGGGCTCCCCCGACCCGTACTCGGGATCGACGATTTTTATTTTTAATCTGCAACTACACGGTTTCTGCATCTTAATTTCTGCCTGAAAAAGGTTTTTGAAAGGCAGAGATAAACTAAGTTGAAAGCCCTGTGGTCGTTGATTACTAGCTGCAGACCTGTAGTTGTTCTATTTTGTATGTCACATGCATCGTGAGTCTTTAAATTGTGACATGATTAGAGATTTAGTATAACAATCCCTTGGAACTACCTTCTAGGGTTGTGGGTTTGATGGAGTGACGCTTTAAGTAGCTTTGAGGTGCTGTTCCTAATAACTAAGTGGTTAGTGCACCTGACCGCCAATTACGAGATCCGGGTTCGACTCGCAACCAGGATATTTCCTTTTTCCTAGAGCATTATACCTGTCTTCTCACTATGAAGTGCCTTAATTGAGCTTCCCTTTGCTCTCTTTGATCTTGGTGTCTCCCAATATCCTTTTCTCTTGCCTTTAAAACTCCGCTAATTCACATCTAATTCCTCTTTTTTGTTATTGTTTATAGCTCCCGGGAGCAGATGGCATTTCTGCTTCCTTCAACCCCTTAGGTAGAATAAGGGAGAAAGCTTTGATCCTACAGCATGAGCTGTAGGATCAAAGCAATTACTGCAATTAAGTGGGGCAGCGCTTTCTGTGAGGCTCTCCTGAGGGACCAGGTTGTAGTGGAGGGAGACTGTTGCATGCTGTAGGACCTTTATAGAACCTCTATGTGCTAGCGGTCCATAGAACAGCTAAGGAGTGGAAGTTCTATTGCAACTTAACCTCCCATGGAATACATCCAAGTTGGGTGGTGAAAATCAGGGATTGCATCCAGGTGGGGTTGTTGGCTTATCCACTTGGGAATGACTGACCCCTGTTCAACTTTCTTTCTCTTCACCTACAGGGTGGCAATTCCTCTCTTGAACTAAATGTAGGCTGCAACTGCAGCCTACATGGCTCTGGTCGAATTACTGCACAGAATTCATGGTTAATTTCATTTTGATTGGCATTGCACTCCAACTAAACCCTTTATTTGACCTCATTAAAGCTCTTCAATGAATATCCAATTTCTTAAAGAGTCTACAATATTGCAAACCAATCGATCACCCATTGCAAGAAGGATATAGGGGGATGGGGGGACTTTTAGTACTGTTGATGCACGCCAACTTTACAATGACGATGATGAAAGAGTGAGATGAGCGCACACCAATAGTCACACCACAAGAGGAAGAAAAATAAGAAATAAACGGAACCAAAATGAAATCAATAAAAATGATGGAAGTGAAGCAAATCGCAGATGCAAAGGACTTATAACACAGGGAAATCATTCGCAAGTGATAATGGAAGCAAAATGGTAAGGGTTAGGACTTGGAACCTTTATGAGGCGCTGTTAATTCATACATTATTTCAACTTCTTGCAATTTATAATGAAAAATTAATCTAGCAGTGATGGGTGGGGACTTGGCGCGTAGTTAAAAATGGGATAAAAAGACGGGGCATAAACCTGAATAACTTGTATTGATAAAATAGAGTGTCAGAATGACTATTAAACCACTTTAGAGGAGTTTAGAGGAAAACAATGATACATTTCAAACACCCATGAGGAAGAAGGGGATAGAAACACGTAACGGAGGAGAAGCAGAGAACTTCAATTATACTAAATCATCTTCGGACATGTCCGACTGAAAGGGACTTATGTGATAAGATACTTTCCAGTACCTGTCTCTTAAGATCGACGTTCTGTTGTACGACGTCTTGAGATGCATTGTGAGGTTGCTGTTCTTGGTGACCTTCACGTTCGCAGCACCCCTCATTGGCTCCCAGAGTCATGTACAGGGATGTCTGAAGGAAAATTCGAGATAAGATCGTGGGAAAAATAAGGTTGAGAAAGGCGAGTCGCGCACGCGCTTGGCGTCAGAGCTGCACATGACGCCCAGTTGAATGGTATTACATTAATTCGCGCTCTAATGGCGACAATCAGGGTGTAATCCGATCCCCAATCAGTACTTGGGATGGAAGGAGACCGTCCAGGACCAACTCCGACTCCCCAAATATACGACAAAATGACGTGAGGCCCGAAATCGAAAACCATATTATTGTCTATATCAAGGGTCTACAAAATACTTTTAATGGGTTTTTTTTTCACCCAAAACTTATTTCCTAATTTTTTTAGCTGAATGTAATAAAATGTACCAATACTGTTATTGGCCAGTATGGTTGAAATAGTTTACTCATTTCTATAGATAAAAAAATAAACATTTAATATCATAAACTCTTTACACAATGATCGTTCAGTTAAAGCGAGAAATTAATTCAAGCAAACTTACCGTAAAAAAATACAAACGTGAATTATTTGAGAGAAATTTAAAATATTAAAACAGAGTCCTTTGAATCTTAAACAAAGCGGGAGATTTGCAAGTATAATTGGTGCATTGGTGGATATTTTTCAGCACTTCTGCAAAACTGCTTATAAAATTAACCTACATGACCAAAAAATATGTAATGAAAAATATCGTTTTGTGGGAGAGGAGGGGGCTCTTGTCATTGTTTTCTAATTTACTGAATATATTTATATAAAAATTATTATATTCCCATAAGGCGTAAAAAATGAAATTTATAAGAGCGTCACGACAGAATTCAATGGTGCATTTTATTATTTCACCAACTCTGCTGCTCCAGTCTACCAATATCCACTTTTCGTATTGCAATCTCACATTCACTTGGAACACGTCTTTCACTCCTAGTTTAACCTAAAGAAGTGGCGAGATAGACAAGAGGAGGAGAGAGAAAAAATATAAAGAATAGTAAGAAATAAATATTTGTTTACTAAGTTTTCAGGAAAGGTTTTTACAAATATAATTTTTGCTTAGGATACAGCTTTTGGAAGTAACGGCTTCCAGTGTTAAGGGCCAATGTCCTATAAATAGGACAGTTAACGAGTGTTTAGAGTTTGTCGTGCACCTGCCACTTTTCCATGCATGTTCATAAACGACGACTAAGCCCGGTTAGGGAAAGACCTTTGACCTTGGAAGCCGGAGCACCTGAATTTTTTGCTTCCGTAAGCGCAATAAACCATGGCAGTAATGGGCGGGATGCCACGGGCGAGGATGCGCGCCAATCCGCACTCGTACGAAAGCGCTTGATTATGATAATGATTCATGCGTTTTCGGTTACAGCAAAGTTAAACCACTTCGAGTATGGTTAGTGGCCGGATGGAGTTCAGATTCAGGTTGCCTTCCCGGCGGTTGGCATACACTGGAGATACCCGTGGTTCGGATCTCCCGTAGTTCGGAGAAATAAAAGGCATCGATGATAAAACCCATACATAGTTATTCTGATTAAATCGGGGGTTTTTTTTTTACTTTTCGAGATCATGAAAGCATTCATAGGGTTATTATAGGATGAAATGGGACCCCCCAAACCCATCGTTTCCACGCATTTCTCGCAAGGATTGTCACAGTGGCCTTTAAGGATGCGCGACTTACACAAAAAGTGGCGACATTTTTACTGCATAAAAGGTCAATAGAGATTTTAGCACCGGAATTCGAGATAACGCGAAAATAAGAGCCCACCTCCCCAAATTCTAGCTTTCAAAAGCAAAGATGCACGAGGTTAAACCCCCCACCCAATTATCCTGGTCTCCATACTTGGGGACAAGAAGTCATTATGTTGGAGGAAGGTCAGCGCCAGGCACCAAAGATAATACGAGCCCTGAAATGCAATGCAGAAAATCTTAACGAATTAAGCACTAAAAAAACAAAGCGACTGAGAGAGAACCAAGGCAGGTGTTTAAAATGTCAAAAGGGCTCAACCTGCCAAATTGGAAGTTTTTTATAGTGAAAACCAACGAGGACCGATGCACTCAACTGCGCACACCTATATTCAAAACAGACGTTACCAATGACCGGGGTGGTCTAACGAAGTCTGTTAACAGCAGCACTGTAACTTGATTTTAAAATTCCCCTGGATGAACACTTAAAACTGTTAAACATAAACTTAATGGTAATAGCTTTGAGTGGGTCAATTGGTAATAGCTGGAATCCAGATCTTATAAGTTTAAAAAAACTAACTATTTTATTACAAGGTGGGGGTCATCGCGCATCAACTCCGCTAAAATACCCTCCCAGTCCTACCCCTTTATGCCTCATAAAAGCCGCTAAACTGTACTTTGGCTCTCAGAAAAAATGGGGGACATTCTCTAAACTGCTATTAGCGAAGAATAAAGGACATCTAGATAAAATGGAGGTTTAAATGGGGGAATTCAGAAGACGGAAACCTTCGTAGTTTTCGCTGTTTCGAGCCCATCTGGCGATTGCCAACTAGGGGAAAGTCGTCGTAATCACCTTATAGCCTAATGCTAGAATAGATTAAAAAAAAAGAAAAAAAAACAACAGAAATACCGCAAAAAACGAAACAAAAGTAAAATAAAAATGAAGCACGCATCCCCGAGGCGCAGGAACAGGCGACTTACAACAAAGAGTCATAAAATGGAAGAGGCCAGCATCATCTAAAGAGTCAGATATTACAAATGTCTGTGTACACGAACCGGGACAAGAAACGTGCGCGCTGATCACCCAGAGTGGGACATTAAACAATAATGTGAGGAACAGTCTGGGAGACAACGCAGTCGTCGAAATAAGGTGCGGTGGAGCACTCCATCAAATGGCGGTGCGTCTCGCGAGTGCGCCCATTTCGAAGACGACACAAAGGGAGTTGAAGCCGTTGCGGCATTGGGAGTAGGCCCATGAGAACAGTCACGGCGCAATGGCACACGACACGAAATTCCCCTCAGCCGTCTCCCATCTTCTCAGCCAAGTAGCCGGAGGGCTACCTTGATTCCTGTCATGTGGTCGGTGAGAGGAAGAACGAAACGCTGGTCTGGTCGCACAGTCCTCGCGAACTCTTTAGCGCCCTCATTTTCCGCAATCTACACATGTCGAGGAACTCAGCAAAGGATAATCTCGACATTCACACAGCAATCGTGGAGTCACGGATATAGCGAACCAGGAGGTATGGAGGTTCCAATGACACGAGAACAATGAGAGCGCTTTGGGAGGAGCGACGGATCACAATCCAGTCTCTAATCGGGCACGACACGTTATCTCCCAGACCGAGCGGTGCATTGCAACCAGCTCGGCCGTCAAGACAAGACAGACGCAGCGCCTCGTAGAGCAGAGCTGAATTCAAAGAGGGGTGGGGGGGCTACGGCGTGGAAGACGACCTCCTACTGGTACTTGGAGCCATCCGTATACACTGGCACTGAATCAGAGTGACAGTAAGTGTGCTCCAAAAAGGCCGAACGCAATACCTTAGGCACTGTGGAAACTTTGGGAGCAGAGGCGTGGCGACAAATATTCAAAGGTGGTACCATCCAGGGTGGTGTCCTTGGCAGAACCAGAGGTGCCACCGGCCAGAGAGCTGCACCGAGCTATGGAAGGATTTTCCTAGCCCTAAATGGTATGACAAGCGTCATAGCGTCGAGATTGGCTGCAGATGCAGTGAGAGCTGTCGGCGATTGAGGAAGGTGCCGGGCTCGCGCGGACAGCAGCATAATGGATTGTGCTGGCAGAGGCGAGTGGCATTTCACCAGCATCGACAAGTAGGCTCGCAATGGGCGACATACAGAAGGGACAAGTTACCAGGCGGAGACCGGTATGGTGGATAAACTCCTTCCGCAATAACGTTCAGCTGCGGACGCATAAAACTCGCATCCATAATCAAACTTCGAACAACAAAGGATCGGTATAAAAGCACCTCAGTTGCTGAACGTCACACGGAAGGAAGAATGCCCGTGGCATCGGTAAAAGAGACCGTAAGGCTGCGAATATGAGCCTCCCAGGAAACGGTGCGAGTCCACCACTTCCAGGCGCACCCCATTGAGAAACAAGTCTGGGTCTGGGTGGAGCCGTGGATGGCGGCAGAAATGCACCACCTTAGTCTTGGTCAAGGAAAACAGAAGCCTGTGCGCTTCGGCATAGCGAGAGACGCAGTTCAATGCCTGTTGGGGTCGACACTCCAGAGTTGGCATCTAGGCCGCGCCAAAAGAGATCGAAAGGTCGTCCACTTAGAGCGTAGCGAGAACATCTTCCGGCAGCACTGAGGTGATGCCGTTGATGCTCAGGGCAAAGAGTGTGACACTGAGGACACTTCCCTGCGAGCTTCTTCCTGCTCCATTGGGCCGGCGAGGGCTACCCTCACCCGTACGCAGAATCGACTATCTGGCAAAGATTCAGAAATAAAGATTGCGAGGAGTCCCCGCACTACCATCGTGTGGAAATTTTCCATAATACCCTATCGCCATGGACCTTCTCCAGATCGAAAAACAACCTGGCGTAGTGCTGTCTACGAAGCCGCACTGCGCAGAAGACAGATGGCCTCCGCTATCCAGAAAGAAGGCTAATCTAACATTTATCAATTTCTTCATCAACTTGCACACGAAGGAGGTTAGAGAAATTGAACGGAAACCGGCCGGGGTAGAGTGATCTCTCCCCGTTTTGCAAAAAGCGAGCACAGTAGCTATTCACCAGGAATCGGGTAAGATACACTCTGTCCAGATTCTGTTGGGCAAAACTTACAGAAAAGCCATGGCTCGCTCACTTAGGTGTTGAAGTAAATAATACAAAAAATGTTAATACATCATAACAATAACACTAATGCTAATAATTAATAATAATAATGATAAGCTAAAGTGGTGCTGAGAGGGGGCGATGGGAAAGCACACCAACAACTTTCTCAGGCCCAATCAGAATTCAAATCAACTCAGTACAGGGCTTTCCTAATTTACGCTCAGGCCCGGAGGACATGCAGCTCGCAGCTCCTCCAGATCCCAAGTGTAACAGGCTACTCAGAGTACCCCCTGCAGGGGGGAGGAAGGACGATGTAGATTGAAAGGGATTTATTATACAAGACGAGGCAGGCTAAGCTGAGGCCGATCAAGGCGCTGAGTCCCGTCACCACGGCGGCCAGATAAAACATATTGCCGTGCCCTTTGCAGGGAGGCAGGGACACAGTAAAGGAGACACCGGTGAAGTAGAACAATCACCGTGAGCACTAATCTCAATAAAGAGGGTACCAGGAAGGCAAGTGAAATCGCCTTAAGCACTAGTCTCAATCCGCTAGCTCGATATTAAGAGCATTCTTTAAACGAATAATTAATCAATCTAATTAATGAAACACAAATTGAGATAAGGATCCGTGCCACTCATATAATCCACTAACCTTGAGATTACTATCGAAAGGGTTAATGGTGTCTGTTATTTGAAGTACTCGCCGAAGGCGAAGCAGAAGGGTCTTCATGGTAGTGACATCTTGGCAGATGTAATGGAGGGTAGTTCTATCGATGTTTATCCCGCCTTCACGCTCGGAGGATGCAACCTACCGATAGAAACACATCAATACTTCCCGACCTAAAGGGTCATTTAAAATATAAAGGAAAATAGCGTAGAACTTCCCAGATTGTTGGGCGCGACCCCCCCCCCCCTCCAACTCTTACACGCCAGACTCACCTGTCGAGGTGGCTTGAAAGTGAGTCCCTTCTTGGCGTCCCCTGAACAACAGTCAGGGGCAGCGCTGACGGAAATAGCACGGGTTCTCGAAAGGCCCCTTGGGAGAGGGGCGTACTCATCGACGCCTTCCTTGTTGATGCTCTGAGGCTGGTGTGTATTGATGTCGGTGACGTCAGAGGGAGAGGAAGGGTTCAACTCCCCGCTAATGGAGCTCGTTGCCGAGGCCCCTAATCCGACTGTCGGGTGCGATACGCATCTGAAATCACGAGGTAGGACAGAAGCTCAGTTTTTGTTTGTTTTTTGTCAAGGGCTTTAACGCCTTATTGGGTCTCCCTAGGTTTGGGGAAAGAAGTAAAAACAACAGTATTAAAGTGATTAGAGATGTAAATGAGAACCAGAACAAACTTCATCAAAATGCCGCACCGGAGGGAGGGAACGCGCCATGTAACAAATGAAGTGGAATGAAATAAGACAAGGGAAATAGATACGTAGAAGGGGAGGGAGTAGTAACAATCTCTGGATGACAAGTGTTGCATCCACAAACGCTAGCGTCAAGGTGGCATTCCACAGCACAGGAACCAATCGTACAAAGAATCAGAGTCGCCTTAAAACATGAATTTGCAACCTCTTGCGAGGATCTGAAGTGTTTGTATCTACTCTCACCAGGGGGCATAAACAAGGCGATATCAAAATTAGGAAGTTCAGGAGAGTTGAGTGCCCCTGCATTTTGAATGCTTAATAGAATGACGAAACCGCAAAGACTAAGATTCACTCGAGGCTAACTCGAAAAACAGGGAGAAGGATGGAAGTCAAAGCTGATGAAGGATAAGTAAAGGGAGAAAGGATATTATCAAGAATTAGGTTCACAACTTTTATTTCTACAAGGTCGTATTTTAAAGTAATATTTATCGATTCTATTCTTGAGACATATTTACTGAAATGCTTAACTGACCTTCCTAGGCAAGTTATTCCAAGTGATATTGCAGTGTTAAATCTTTTATTTACTAGTTTGAAAGTTATTTCTAGTTGTCTCTCGGATATCTATCTCAAATATCGAGTATAATTTATATTAGTAAACAAGTTTATTATTTCAAAAAAAATTAATTGACATGCTTTCGTCTTTCTTCGTGCGAGCAATTTCTTGGTTGAGGAATTAATTTCATCACTCACGATGAACGAGTTCCAATATTACAAATATTTTTTGCATTTATAGTTGTACCGTATATTCCTTTATATAAAGGAAGAAGAAGATCGTTCGAATCAAACGTAGAGTGCATTGTTTTGAAAAATGTTGATCACCCGAGATTAACACAACTAAATCCATTTTCAAGTTGACTGTGTTTAAAATTTGACACTAGTGTAATCTATTTGGAGATAGATCATTATGATCTCTGCAGAGCGCGGTGGGTAATTTGTCGCCTAGCTTCAACATACACTTGAAGGATTGTACTATTAATTTTATGCAATGAATTCGCCGTCGGCCTCAACCACGAACTCGATGAGGTGTCTCAACCTGCCTAAGGTCTTCGCGACTGTCCTACTGTTTTACTGGGTGATTTTTTTACGAGCTCACCGGGCGGCAAAAGTCGCCTTAATCACATTAGAGCTTAATAATAGGCTAGATTTAAAAATAAAACAAACAAAGACCAAATAAAAATAAAGTCACACAAACAAGCAAAAAACAAAATAATACGCAAAGAAGCAAGAAGGAAGCACACTACGGCGTCGGGGGTAATCGCCTCCCCCGACGCAGGAACATACGGCCTACAACAGAGTCAAGTAAAATGGTCGACTCCAGAAAATCAGATAGTCCACGAGTCTTTGTACACGAACCAGTCTAGAGAACAAGGGACACGCGGTAGAGACCCCACTCGTCCCGATACGGCGACAGGTAACGTGCGCGAAGATCACCCAGACTGGGACATTCAACAAGCATGTGCTGAACAGTCCGGGGAACAAAGCAGCCGTCGCAATAAGGTGCGGACGAGCGCTCCATCAAATGGCGTTGCGTCTCGCGAGTGCATCCAATTCAAAGAGGACACAGAAGCAACCTGAAGCCAAAGCGGCGTTGGGGGGAGGACGGGGGGATCCATGGGAACGGTCCCGGTGCAATGGCACTGAATTTTAACTTCCCCTCGGCCGGCGTGAGGAAGAGCGAAACGCTGGTCTGGTCGTCCAGTCCTCGCGGACTCTTTGGCGCACTCATTCCTCGCGACTACCACATGTCTGCTGCTAAAAAAAAATACGGGAGGAGACGAGCTTCCGAAGCCCATCGCAGATATCTCGTAGTCCACGGCAATTCCATTGAAGGAATATGCAATCCAGGCCTATCTCGGAGATGCAGATGACTTCTTGGAAGTGAAGAGCCACTAGGAGATCTTCGCATTGTAGTGCACAGCGTGTATACCAAGTAGCACAGCTTGTCTTTTCAGAAATTTTGGACGATTGAAGCAATGGTATTGATTCCTTCAAAAACGATGCACAACTGAATCTACTATATTAAGAGAGATGTGATGCGAAATAACACGCATGCGCGGAATTCAGTTACCAACGGCGATAAATTACCCACAGAACAATGCATGTATTACTTTATAATTTGTCCAAGTTAAATTGCCTCTGCCACCATTCCGAAAATTTTACTACTCTTAATTTTACTGTTCTTAAGTTATTACAGTCACTATATTTTGCCCTAACACCAAGAATCTTACCATCAATAAATTCTGAAATTTTACACACATTCGTGTCAACAATATAGTGTATGTATATGTGCATATATATATATATATATAGTTAGTTAGTTCCGTTCCAAGAACAGATCTCTGAGGAGCATCGATAGTGATTGACGCTATTTTAGTTCTCTGTCCCGAATTCTGTGCTATTTTAGCTTTATTAAAGTTAGGTGGGACGAGGCCAACAACCTTTTAAAATCGAGATATTTACATAAATACAACCATATCTTGTTAAACGTTATCATTTCGCTAGAAAAAAAAACAAGCAGATTACTACATAAAGTTTAACATAAATATCCGCGTCGAAAACCGTGTTGTATGTCATTTATCAATTACTTTACCTCCAGATATTCCACCTTTACGATCCTACCTCTACCAATAAATAGACTTCAAGAGTTTACCAACGACCCAACTACGGGAAGGGTCGTGCGAGTCCAGGGTGTCCCCTGAAATTCCAATTTCAAATCCCCTGACTCTTCCTTGCCCTACATGAAATTCTGGTAAAGGATCAAAATATTGTTAAAATTATAAAAATAAAAGAAAGCCCACCAGGACCCACCCCATACCAACCTGGTACAAAATAAATGTCCTAATAATATATAATAGTAATAAAGAAATACGAAAACTAAATTCAATTTTTTAGCAATAACAAATTTTATGAAGCTACCAGATTCATGCGCTGCTTTCTTTTGTTTTATATTTAATAAAAAAATATATATACATTAAGTTATACAATATGCAAGTTACGAGGGGCGGTCAATAAGTTAGGCGAATCGGTAGGGCAAAACAGAGGAAGGGGGATGGCTGTTTGTGGGGGTGTTAGGACAAGTTATGACAAGTCAGGACCTGCAGCCGCACGCTACTGCCTCGTCTATTTAAGAAGCAGTAGCTGATCGCAGCAGGTCGACAGTCACAAATTTTTCAACAATGGAGAAGGTTGAGCACCGCGCAGTGATCAAAGTTTGGACCAAGGAAGGCAAGAATGCAAAAGAGATTCATGAACGCATAGTTGCAATGTACATCGACACCGCCCTTTTCTATGCAACCATTGCTCGCCATGGTCGTGAGTCCCCTGAAGATGACCCCCGTCCAGGACGCCCGTCAGACGTGAACAACGAGGACAATGTGGCCCGTGTGGAGAGGATGATCCTCGAAAATCGACGGGTGAAGGTCGAAGAAATCGAGCGAGAACTTGGAATATCACATGGAAGTGTTATCAACATCATCCATGACATTTGGCCATGACCAAGGTCTCTGCCCGTTGGGTCCCTAGAAACTTCACGCCCCATGATGGACCTTAACGTCGTCAAAGTTCGGAGGAGTTGCTGCTCCTGTACAACCAAGACCCGGCGGGATTCGAGTCACGCATATTGAGGGGTGATGAAACGTGGGTCCATCACTAGGATCCCGAGACCAAGCTCGAAAGCATGGCCTGGAAGCACAGGGGCTCTCCGACCCCCATCAAGTTCCGGACCCAACCCTCAGCCGGGAAGATCATGGCCACCATCTTCTGGGATTCTGAGGGAGTGTTGATGGTAGACTATGCGCCTCGTGGAAGGACCATCACAGGCCAATATTACGCCGAGGAACTGGCTGGGTTGAAGAAGTGCATCCGTCAGAAGCGGCGCGGCAAGTTGACACGCGGTGTCCTACTCCTCCACGACAATGCCCCTATCCACAAGGCCAGAGTTGCACAAGCCGCCATGCGCGAGTGCGGATTCGAGGAGCTCAACTATCCCCCCTATACAGTCCAGATCTGGCCCCTAGCGACTACTTTTTATTCCGCCAGCTCAAGGATGCACTGCGTGGACGATGAAGATGTCCAGCTCGCCGTCCAGGAGTGGATTGAACAGCAGTCGGGAGATTTCTGGTTGTCGGGAATTCAAAGCCTCAGGGACAAGTAGCGCAAGTGCATTAAATTTAAGGGTAGTTATATTGAAAAATAATAAAATATTTTTCCTCATATCTCGTTTCTTTATATCCGAATTGCAAAACGTATTGACCGTCCCTCGTATATACAGAAAATCCTAATTCACAAGAAATATTTTTTCCAGGTTAGAATTTAGTCCTCTAGGATTTGAACTTCTCTTTCTTTTTCTTCTATTATTTTCCTTTTTCTTCAAATTCTCTAATTTCTTCGATTGCTTTTATTTTAATCGCAGCTGCATTTTTTGTTCCATATTCTTTTTCTTTTGTTTCTCGAGGTAATCCTTATAATATCCACAAGCATTACGACAGCTTAATAACAACTGTTTGCCATTTCAAAACAAGACGGGTCCCAATCCATCTCTCTGATTTCATCACATATTTCTTCTTGCAACTAATGACTGATCATGTAAATTACTGCCCATGCAATATTTATTTATTGAAAATCCTCTCTCAACTGAGGCATTGCCATGAAACATTGTAAGTATCATATTAACAAAATCTTGATAATCATTTGTAATGTTAACCGATTTAGAAATTGTTGAGAAAAATGAATCTAATCGATCTTTTTCAAAGTCATAATTACGACATATTTCTATAACAAAAGGATTCTCAATCAATCTAGAATGAGATTCTTTTATGGAATTTGCTTCTATTCCTGTTAGGCGATTTACTTTAATAAGGTTTTCTCACAATAAATCAAGTCTTTGACAGCTTACTTTAGATGAAGTCATGGCCTTTGGAGAAATAGAGCTGAAACCTTTAACTATACTAAACCGCAAGGGAGATCGTTCTATTATTTTTAAGATGGTATTCTGAAAGAAAATCAAGCAATCTTTTCGGAACAATTTTATTTCTTCATCAGTTGGTCGCCTTAGCGAGTTTCTAATAGCCGTTTTTGTAGTAAATGACAAATCTATATCGTTGAAAAGATCAGCTTTTAGTAAAGCACTACAAGAACTACTATTTTCCTCATATACTTTGTGTTTCAGAATTATTTTGCCAATATATTTTAGTAAACAAAAAAGTTCCTCATAAAGGAATGGTGTCAATGGCAAATCTATCTGAAATTTTGTCAAAAATCCTTCAAATCGATTTGCAATAATAGAAAAGAAAGCGAGTTTTGCCGCTGACATATTTAAAAGTACCACTTGAAAAATGTACAAAAAGTACCTGTTGCACACCCTGTTTTAAAAAATGTACACACGCTCCATCCTCTATTCCATGCAGCTAAAAAACGAAGGTCTCGGAATCACGTAATTCCCTGACTTTTCTAGGTTATCCCTGACCAATTATAAATTCCCTGACTTTTCCAGGTTGGGGGGGACACCCTGTACTCCCTTGGCGCTAACTGCGAGATGATTGCGCCGTAATGACTAGATTTGTTTTAACAAAATTAAAAATAAATAAAAATAAAATCCGATGGGTGGGGTGATTATGCAGGGGTGACTGAAGCGATGGATGGATGGTGTAGTGATTTATGGGAAAATGACTTAAGAATAGGTAAAAGTCATAAAAAAGGTCCAAAATATTGGATATTATTTTCTTTCCTTTTTTCTAAAGTTTATAGAGAAATTATCTCCCCTCCGAAGTAAGGGAACTGGAATGCTAATTTACAACAGGAAGCGCTAGTCACCTTTTTAACGTTAAAAAAAAAAATCACTTTGCCACACGATTTTTCGGTGGTTGGGAACATTTTGCTAAAAAGATCACAGAGACAAAAATCAAATAAAGGTTAAAAACATCAAACTTTTAATTCCAACCAAACGCTTAAGTTCAAACATTTCTAGGAAGAAAGGGATTTCCTATTATTTTTGTTGAAACCAAGTTCATTCTTCACTGTACATTATTGCATGGCCAGAAAGTGACTCGTCGGTTCTTTTTGCACAAAATAAAAATGAAGAGAATTATTCGCCGCATTGAAGATGGATTTCCACACGCCACCATCCTCTATTCCATGCAGCTAAAAAACGAAGGTCTCGGAATCACGTAATTTTGCCGGAGGAAACAAAATCGGTGTTCAGTAAGGGGCGCTAGCACCCAAATACTAGGATTTACGCAGCAGGAGAGGTCAGTGTGGATTAAAAGTAAAAAGCGACAACCAACGAGAGAATTCCGAGAGCAAGTTTATGACGAAAGGTTCGTAAAAGTGAAAATACATGGATGTATTCCGAGACGCCTAAGGAGGAGAATACCGTGGGCGCTCGGTAGAGGAAAAGACAAGATTTTTGAAGGGATTAGGTCACGAATACTTAAATAAAAAGAGAAACCAAAGAGAGCATTGCCAGTAAACTATGAAAAGGTTCGTAAAGAAAGTGGTCAATTAGGAAAAGTGAAAAGACATGTAATGCACATAGCCCGAGTAGCCGGATGAAACTATTGTAGCTACTGGTAGTGGAAGAGCGCAATTCTCTTGGAAGCGATGCAAACAATCCCGCCCGGTAACGAGAAGACTTTAGGCCACTTCAATCAATCGAGGAAACTACGAAATCTATGTTCTCGATTTTTTCTGCTCAAAGAAGCGGAAATATGGGAGGGAGGGGGCATATCAAAATTGCAACGCTGTAAGAAGCCAACAAAAAGACCCCAAAGTACAAAGTTGCCTCCCCTTGGAGAGGGGAAGGGGGTTGCTGCTGCTACATAATGGAACAGCTGAAGGTCCAAGCAGGATCCGAGCAATTTCGGCGTCCCGGTCCACGCCCAAGCCGCACCAAGGTCACTGGTCCTCCTTTCCATCCACAATGGAAGGAGGGCGATGTGGGTAGAAGTTAACGTAGGATATGACCCCCAGATATAGAGAACAAGCATAATGGAAAAAGGACTGGAGTGGCAAGCCTCCTTTTAACATAAGTAGCAATTGTCCTGAATCAATCAGAGGGTTGGACCAACAGCATCGACGAACTCGGCCAGGGTGGACGCGATTCTGCAACAGATCTAGCACCCTATGTCCCACTGAATTTTATCTTGGGTGTAAAAGTGGCAAGCATGTGGCGAATATGCACAGGTAGTGAAATGGGCCAACTTAATCTCTACTGTCGTGGAAACGAAAGAAAAATATATAACCGAGTGATCTGGAGGGAATGCGCGGGAAAAACTGTTCCATTCTTCCCCACACTTTCAAAGGCGATGACATTCAAGGTGATTTCTCTAATGAAACTCTTGGGGGATATAGGACAGAGGGGGGGGGGGTAGTCTTTACAGTTGGAACCCCTCCACAAGGTTTAAAACTCGGGCGTTTTGCCCGCTTCATCACGAGCGAAGGTTGTCACGGTAACCCAAACTTATAAGGGACTGACTTTTGGACAAGTTCAGGAAGAGATCAACTTTACGCAATCTTCCAGGTGCAAAGTACAGTATGGTTTACGTGAAACAGCGAACCCAAAACCTCTGATTACTAAGGACTGGGAATCGAATAACTCCTCCCTAAAAGGCAAGCCCATTTACAGAGAGGGATGAGTACGCCCACGGCATCCCCTAGGGAGATCGCTGAGCATATTCATTTCGTCACGCGGGGGGGTGGGGATAACTCCGTGGGATTATTCAAACTTGGAGCAGCACCAGCGAACCTGGTACTTCGATTGGTGCATTCCTATCATTGGGCCCTTATAGTTTACTATCTATTTCTTTTATTTGGCCCTTATATTTCGCTATCAATATATTCATTTTATTGGACTCTTGTAGTTCGCTATATATTAGTTTTGTTGGGACCTTGTAGTTCGCCCACCAATATATTCCTTTTATTTGGCTCTTATATTCGCTATCAATATATTACTTTAATTGGACCGTTGTAGTTCGCTATCTATTCGTTTTATTGGGCCCTTGTAGTTCTCCCATCAATATATTCCTTTTATCGAGCCATTGTAGTTCGCTATCACTATATTCCTTTAATTAGACCCTTGTAATTCGCTATCTATTCGTTTTATTGGGCCCATGTAGTTCTCCCACCAATATATTCCTTTTATCGAGCCATTGTAGTTCGCTCTCAATATATTTCTTTAATTGGACCGTTGTATTTCGCTATCTATTCGTTTTATTAGGGCCTTGTAGTTCTCCCATCAATATATTCCTTTTATCGAGCCATTGTAGTTCGCTATCAATATATTCCTTTTCTCAAGCCATTGTAGTTTGCTATAAATATATTCCTTTAATTGGACCCTTGTGGTTAGCATCTATTCTTTTTATTGGGCCCTTGTAGTTCTCCCATCAATATATTCCTTTTATCGAACCATTGTAGTTTGCTATCAATATATTCCTTTTATTGGACCCTTGTATTTCGCGATCAATATATTCCTTTAATTGGACCCTTGTAGTTCGATATCTATTCGTTTTATTGGGCCCTTGTAGTTCTCCCATCAATATATTCCTTTTATGGGCCTTTGTATTTCGCTATTAATATATTCCTTTAATTGGACCCTTGTAGTTCGCTATCTATGCGTTTTATTGGACCCTTGTAGTTCTCCCATCAATATATTCCTTTTATCGAGCCACTGTAATTCGCTATCAATATATTCCTTTTATTGGGCCCTTTTATTTCGCTATCAATATATTACTTTAATTGGTCCCTTGTAGTTCGCTATCTATTAGTTTTATTGGGCCCTTGTAGTTCTCCCATCAATATATTCCTTTTATCTAGCCATTGTAGTTCGCTATCAATATATTCCTTTAAATGGACCATCGTAGTTTGCTATCTATTAGTTTTATTGGGCCCTTGTAGTTCTCACATCAATATATTCCTTTTATCAAGCCATTGTAGTTCGCTATAAATATATTCCTTTAATTGGACCCTTGTAGTTCGCTATCAATATATTCCTTTAATTGGTTTCTTGTAGTTCGTTTCTATTCGTTTTATTGGGCCCTTGTAGTTCTTCCATCAATATATTCCTTTTATCGAGCCATTTTAGTTCGCTATCAATATATTCCTTTTATTGAGCCCTTTATTTCGCTATCAATATATTACTTTAATTGAACCCTTGTAGTTAGCTATCTATTCGTTTTATTGGGCCCTTGTAGTCCTCTCATCAATATATTCCTTTTATCGAGCCATTGTAGTTCGCTATCATAATATTCCTTTTATTGGGCCCTTGTATTTCGAATTAGACTCTTGCAGTTCGCTATCTATTCGTTTTATTGGGCTCTTGTAGTTCTTCCATCAATATATTCCTTTTATCGAGCCATTGTAGTTCGCTATCAATATATTCCTTTTATTGAGCCCTTTATTTCGCTATCAATATATTACTTTAATTGAACCCTTGTAGTTAGCTATCTATTCGTTTTATTGGGCCCTTGTAGTCCTCTCATCAATATATTCCTTTTATCGAGCCATTGTAGTTCGGTATCAATATATTCCTTTTATTGGGCCCTTGTATTTCGAATTAGACTCTTGCAGTTAGCTATCTATTCGTTTTATTGGGCTCTTGTAGATCTCCCACCAATATATTCCTTTTATTAAGCCATTGTAGTTCGCTATTAATATATTCCTTTAATTGGACCCTTGTAGTTCGCTATCTATTCGTTTTATTTGGCTCTTGTAGTTCTCCCATCAATATATTCCTTTTATCGAGCCATTGTAGTTCGCTATCAATATATTCGTTTTATTGGGCCCTTCTATTTCGCTATCAATATATTACTTTAATTGGACCATTGTAGTTCGCTATCTATTCGTTTTATTGGGCCCTTGTAAGTCTCCCATCAATATATTCCTTTTATCGAGCCATTGAAGTTCACTATTAATATATTCCTTTTATTGTGCCCTTGTATTTCGCTATCAATATATTCCTTTAATTAGACCCTTGTAGTTCGCTATCCGTTTTATTGGGCCCTTGTAGTTCTCCCTTCAATATATTCCTTTTATCAAGCCATTGTAGTTCGCTATCAATATATTCCTCTTATTGGGCCCTTTTATTTCGCTATCAATATATTACTTTAATTGGACTCTTGTAATTCGCCTCTTGCGTTGCCAGGGCACTTATCGTGGTATGTTGCAGCTGTTCATCTTTCCCTTTCCTCAGAGGCCACAACGAGGCTCAACTTGGCACTCTTGAGTGCCCAATGCCCATTCCCCCAGTTGCATAACTTAGTGATGACAATAAATTGGTCTTTTGGGGCACTATTCTTTTAATATATTAACCTTTGTCCTTCAGTTCCTTTGTGTCTATTTTTCCCGGGTACAAATGCCCTCGCCAGTTACACCATTAACCTTATCTTTTTCCAGTATAATACTTTCCACACAAAACACTTACACCCCTATAAATTAGCATAACATTCTAGACGCAGTAGTGGTGGGAACTAACTTTGTTGACGTGGAATCCAATCCAAACCAAGACCAGTATTAGGATGGAGCCCGGAAGGATAAAGAAACAAATGACCCCATTAGGTATCCAACCGCGTATATGTAAACTTGCCTCAATCACACGACTGATCAACCAACCCGTTAGAAGTTGCAGAGTGGAAGCTGTTATTAAACCTTATCTTTCTAGTCATAATTACATTTTTTACACCCCGTTGATTTTACAATATGGGGGTTTAAACATTCCATCAACACATTTTCTTCAACCAAAGACTTTCTATACCTATTTTCGTACTTTATTTTAATCATCCGCACCATCCCAAATCTCTTTGGACCTATCTCCCAACAGCCCTCTCTCCTTAGAAGATCCAATCTTCGCAGTATTTCAACACCAACTTACAGGAAGGGCCTTGATTTCTCTTTCATTTTAACTTTCCCCGGAGTAGAGACCAGCTGTTCACTTGTCCTACTGGGCTATGGTCGCCCTTCGAGTCTTTCTAACAAAACAACTTGGGGCTCGTTTGTCCGTTTTCACTTTCTACCATGACGTTGGATGCGTCTTCCAGTCAACGTTCTGGGAAAACAGCTGTCAATTCGGGTTAAATCTTAGTTATTTTTTTTTATATAAATGGTGAAGTCCAACAAAGGCATATCATTATTTTTTTAATACGCTGGTGAATATAGGAAATTTAAAAGGATTTTTCTTAAAGAGCCCATCTGGCGACTGCCTACCAGGGTATAGTCACCGTAATCACACTACAGCCTAATACTAGACTAGATTAAAAAACAAATAAAAACATGTAAGTAACAAAATAACAAAGATAAAAAACAAGAACAAAGGCTAAGAAATAAGCTAAAAAAACAACAACAAATAAAACAAGATAAGCAGAAAAACAATAAGGAAGCACGCTCCGGCGTCGGGAATTGAAAAGAAGCCATGAATACAACCAAGTGGTCTCAGAGGAAACTACTTAGGGGAGTTATGAACCGGGCGGGGACGATACTTCGGAATATCAAACCAAAACAGAACGAAGGCAAGTTTTAATCGCGGAGCTTAAGAGGATCGGCTACAAATATCAGGCTAGCGAAAAAGAAAATATATAGCAACCCATTGAAACAATGTTTTCAGTCATTTGAAAAAATTTCTTAGTTTTCTGATGCTCATCAGATCTCAATCAAACAAAATCATAAGATCCAACGAATGAAATTTTCATAGTTCAGAAGTAACTAATATACCACGCGTCTCTATTTTTGGAAGTGGACAAGAAAAATCTTTCAAACGACTGCGGTGCTATAGTTCAGATAGGTTGGAACAGACTTCCAGTAAAGGAGGTGAGGTGGCACGAGTCATGTGGCCATTGCCACGAACGACGGTGGGAAATTTCTCTCATTAGTACAATCCATTATTAACTGAGGGGTGTCCCGCTTCCCATCCCCACCTATTTTAGGAGGGAGGAGTCGAAACTTGCTTCAATTAATCTCCCCAAGCGAATTTCGTCACACCGTGTAATGCGTGGCTTCACCCTGGAGGAAACCATGCAAGGAATGCCGTTACTGCACGCATTATATTCTATCCACATCTCATTAGACTGGTGGTGACCGCAATCGTCAACTCTTCCGAGGCTTCAAACTGGTCATTTGTGGGCTCACCACCATCTTGAGACCCAGTCTCTTTCAAGAGACTCAATCGATCAATATCCGTTTTCGAAGGCGCAGCTCCAGATCATGTCTGACTACTCAGTAAGAAAAGTCCTAAAAGTGTCTTCAAGGCACGCCTTTGGAAGGAATAAGGGAGAGGAAGGAGCAAGTCACACAACAGGAATATCCTTCCACATTCTAGGAACAACGATCGAGAACGCAAGATCACCTATGCTGCAAATACGACTGCGTGGAACTAGCAGTAATTGGGCTAAACCTGAATGTAGGGCTGCCAGGAACCAGGAGAGATTCAGCAAGAAAGTGAGGGTGTTTTAAGATCTTATAGGTAAATACGACCTTGAAAGAGATTCTCGATCGAATAGACAGCCAATGAGGTTCACGGAGCGCGGAGATGCACCCGAGAAGCGGACCCGGAGGGAAACAGACAATCTCCAATAGATTATATGGGGAGGTAAAGCATTATCAAGGTGGATGAAGGGAGATAGAACGAGAAAATAATTTGAATGACAGTTCAAGTAATTTTTTTGCCCATAAAACCTAAACATTTTAACAGTTGCAGCACAACCGGTCCAGTATACATACGGTGTCTGGTTAAGATGAAGTTATTGACTTCATTCCTCAAAACAAGGCTAGAGGGTTTGGGAATAGAAATGTTTCAGGACACAACCCGCCTGCAGAACAATAGAAAAGCCTCATTGACGAATTGAAATATTGTATTGAATTAAATCCAATCCAAAAGTGGATGATAATAAAAGTTAACAAAAGAGACGAAACCCTGTCTATCAGATCGCAAGGAACCTTTTCGGGGCTCTGATGCCTACCTCGTGGGAATGAGGCAGCGGAGAGACAAGAAAAATTAATTAACAAAGAACTAATGAAAATAAACAACAAAAAACCTCTTCAACCTTAAATGGACATATCAATCGCCATAATTGGCTGTATTGGAGTAACTAACGTTAACCGAGGTTATTTTGAAAAAGGGTGTTAACCTACCAGGAGTTACTGATTGGGCCGCAATTTCTTGCTTTGGATTAATAGAACCTATATTCAACACAATTGAATATGAAGCAAATCATTTTGAGCGTTTTAATTAACATAACATAATTTCACGGATGACAAAAGCCACAAGGGCCTATCAAAGGTCATCCGCATCCGTCAAAACCCACCCACAAAAAGCACCATCACCAGGGAAAGACAAAATCAAAGTCCCCCACAATATTATATAACAGATGACAAAAGCCACAACGGCCCATCATAGGTCATCCGAGTTAAACGGCCTCTTTTTTTAAGGCACCCAAACTCCCAGGAAAACTACATCCAGAGGATTGCGTCCATAAACAAGGGTATCACCAATCAAGGCTTGTCAGGAACTAAATCATGCAGCTATAGATATATACAAACAATATTAATATATACAAAACTTAGGAAGCATCACAACCTTCCCTCCCCATAAACTCATCCAACCTACTCTTAAATACATTTAAATTTGGACTACCTACTACCCTCCGCGGCAATTTGTTCCAGAAGTCTACGACTCTATTGGTGAACAAATATTTTCTTAAATTCAACTTACACCCTTGCTTTTTAATTTTCAAGTGGTGACCTCTAGTCCGATTTCCATCATCTAACTCCAAAAACTTGCTAACATCCAATTTATATAACATTGTATTATATTCATTCTATAACAACTGTAGTGCATATTTTTTTAATTTATTTATCTACTGCGGTCAATTTTTGCTCAATAAAAATAAAAATTAAAAAAAGGGGTTACTTCTGCCTCAACCTGTATATAGCAGGATTTGACATCAACACTGCTTCAGGTCCTGGGGGGCAGATAATCGTTCTAAGCCAGGTAGGTGACATTTAAACAATACATCTAATGACCCTAAGAACATAGATCCTCTTATATTTCCCCTATTTTACCCTCAGAAAATGGAAGTTATTGATTTCAACGATATCTTTAATACATTTTAAAGTTGGGTCAATTTCGAGAAGTCTTGAGACAAATTGGTGTGATTAGCAGACCCTCTGGACCTGAAGAAGTGTCAATTGTCAAATGAAGATTCCAAGTACACACACACACACACACACACACACACATATTCACTCTCTCTCTCTCTCTCTCTCGCCAACAATTTTTACATCAAGAAAGGATATACAATTGTTTTTCTTTTCTGGACCTGAAGAAGTGTCGATTGTCAAATGAAGATTCCAAGTACACACACACACATACTCACTCACTCTCTCCTCTCTCTCTCTCTCTCTCTCTCTCTCTCTCCCTCCCTCCCCTCTCTCTCTCGCCAACAATTTTTACATCAAGAAAGGATATACAATTATGTTTTTCTTTATGTAAAAATTGTTAGAGTTATTTTAACATTAAGCGAGCCGCTGCATCAAGTAGGTTTTTGAGAACACTTAGGATATGTGACCCTTGCTTTCTAGAAGACGAGATTACATATATAACCTGCAGTTTCATTGAATTAAATGATCCCCTCCACATGATCAATGAAAGTTTATCTAAAGCAAAATCTACTCATTACCGTCCAAAAGATAAAAACAAATTTAGTAATACGAAGTGTCTATCCCTTCCTTTTTCTCCCTTCCTCAAAGGAGTGAACAAAGTTATTTCTCCAGGCCGAACCACATTTAAATACTCTGTTTCTATCCTTAAATCTTTCCCTGCGACCAAGCCCGTGGATCAGCCAATGTATATTTAATCCCGTGTGGCTACAAACTGTCCTTCATTTTACATAGGAGAGACCGGAAGAACCTTAACAAAACAAATTAATGAACATAAAGGTGATGTCAGACGAGGCAGTACCACATCCAATATTTTTAATCATATTAGCAATTTCAACCACCAAATTGACTATTCAAAGGCACAAATCATATATAATTGTAAAGTAAACAGCTTAGTCAACGATCTTAGACTCGCACCCCCTGATTAATGACCATTTTCCCCCCTGTTTTGTGTTTCTTTGCGGTTTTTTTCTTTTTGTTTTTTTTCTGATCTGTACGCTATTTATAGACTTTTGTAACAATTGCATTCTCAGTATACGACTAAAGAGGGTATGATAAACTACATACTGAAATTAGTGTCGTAAAATAAACCTTTGGCTCCTATACAGTAATTAAGGGATATATTATATATATATATATATATATATATATATATATATATATATATATATATATATATATATATATATATATATATATATATATATATATATATATATATATATATATATATATATATATATATTATATATATATATACTAACGGCATAATTTTAACTGAGAGCAAAGCGGTGCTCGCTGCCTCAGTGTGCCTGGTTCGAATCGCTTCACTGCACGGATTTTTCGAAAAAAGGTAATAAAAATATTACTGCAAGGAAAAATTATTCCGTTTTCTCTTTCAATGTGGTTTAATGGATTCATTTTCATCATTCTCTCGTGCTACTTTGAGAGATATATTCAGGAAACTGAATAAAAAGCAGATTGGAGTTAGTACTTTCGTCTATTAGACATTTTCAAACTCAATGGTGAGAAAAAATAACACACCCAGTATTTATACAAAGCGCATTTTCCTATGAGGTCAACACTTTTAATGCTATCAGATAAGTCGGATTTTAGAAAAAGTGATAAAATTGGATCTAGCGAAAACAGCCCTGGGAGATTAAAAATGATTCCAGGATATTTCTTTTTATAAAATCATTACTATGGATTATAGTATCAGTTACAACTTAATATTCAGGCAGCCTTTAAATACAATCATACATTGAAAAATCTCTTAATAAAGCATAGCCCCAATAATGATAATGTAATTTACCGAATTACATGTTTAGATTTTAATTTATTCTATGTAGGCCAAACTTCCAAAAATGTTTCCATAAGGACCCAACAACACAAAAATGCAGTAGTAAGGGATATCTGAATAATGCCTTGGCTGTCCACAATTCCAAAATGGGACACGGAATTAACTGGTCAAAAACTAATACTATAATCCATAGTAATGATTTTATCAAGAGAATTATGCTGGAATCATTTTTAATCTCCCACACAAAGGAGAGTAATCTGAACATTAGCCCAGGGTTGTTTTGCTAGATCTAATTTTATCACTTTTTCTAAAATCCGACTTATCTGATAGCATTAAAATGTTGACCTCATCCCAGGAAAACGTGCTTTGTATAAATACTGGGTGTCTTATTTTTTATCACCATATTCATATTTACATATTCATATTTATAGTTATCACGTGCTAACTTTCGTGATATTTCCCATATATATATATATATATATATATATATATATATATATATATATATTATAAAAGTGGCGATTCCTCCCTGAATGCAAGCCTTGTTTTCACATAATCATGTATTGTAAGCCTTTGACACTGCAGAGAAATCAAAGATTATTTCATAAGATTCAAAGGATAATTTTTCCGTAGCCTGGTTTGAAGTCAGCAAAGATTATCTCAGCTTTTAAAGTTTCTATATGGGTATAGAAAAATGGTCTTGATTGCGATAGACAATAATACTTTGTTGCGTACACCAGCAATCCAGCCGAGATCGTATAGCTTTCAAAGATTGTGTGTGTGTAGAGAAAAATGTTTTTTTATTGGTTGTTTGTTGCGTACACTCCTTCGCTTTCTATAATGTATAACTTTAAGTTTTTGAGTTTAAATGTTGCAAAACATGCTAAAAAATTAAAAATATATATTTAGCACTCAGCTACAACAATTTTATACATGTGTATAATTTTTTTATCGTTTAAATTATTGATGTAATACAGAGTGCATGCATTTTGAAAACGCATTCAGCCGCAGGTGATATCTAACAACCACACGTGAACGGTAGGCTGAGTGACTGAGGATCTTACATTTTGGGGGAGTGAGGGCACTGAAGGCCATTTATACTCGTACAAGCCTACCAAATACCAATTGTTAACCGAGTTTACTGTTTACTATTTTTTGTGCCCATAATGACAGACGACATATTAAATGAATTAAAAGTGAAAAAGTTTAGCTCACAGTCGATTGGTGAGAAAAAGTGTATAGGAGACGATGCCAAATTTGCAGTTAAGTAAAGAAAATAAAGGATATACTCGATAATTTAACATTAAGATGTATAATGAAGTTTCATTGTTATGTGGCAATAATTCCAATAAAAAAATGTACTGTTGGTCGTGTTGGTTATTTTCAAATAAAAGTCTGTCTGGAATTCTGTTGATCGTTGATATGACAATTTAAATAATTTAGACACTGCTACTCGTATTTCCCCTCAGGAAAAGTGTCGTTCTCATATTAACGTATTTGTTGATTTCAAAACATTTGGAAACTCAAAAAGAATTGATTTATTGCTTGACAAGCAAAAATCAGCTGCCCTTTTTAGACATAACGAGGAAGTCAGTAAGAAGAGAGAAATATCGAAACGATTAATAAGGAGGATTACATGCTTTTTAGGTATGTAAGAGTTAACATTTCGGGGTCACAATGAGTAAGTAAATGTGGCAATAATTCCAATAAAAAAATGTACTGTTGGTCGTGTTGGTTATTTTCAAATAAAAGTCTGTCTGGAATTCTGTTGATCGTTGATATGACAATTTAAATAATTTAGACACTGCTACTCGTATTTCCCCTCAGGAAAAGTGTCGTTCTCATATTAACGTATTTGTTGATTTCAAAACATTTGGAAACTCAAAAAGAATTGATTTATTGCTTGACAAGCAAAAATCAGCTGCCCTTTTTAGACATAACGAGGAAGTCAGTAAGAAGAGAGAAATATCGAAACGATTAATAAGGAGGATTACATGCTTTTTAGGTATGTAAGAGTTAACATTTCGGGGTCACAATGAGTAAGTAAATGCTGATAATATTGAGTTGGCGACTTGCATGGGAGAATTTGAAGTAAAGCTTGAGAGTCATTTAAAAACTGCGACTGGTTTCAAGGCTACATCATCTGCTATTCAATCTATTAGTTCAGTTTTGTTAAAAAACATTAAAGATGAACTTAATGAGTCTACGTACGCGGCGATTTTATTAGATGAAACATCAGGTGTCAGCTGTTTTTCACAATTTTCTACTGTTGTACGTTATGTAGATAAACATGCTGATATTTGTGAACGATTTATCAGATTTAATGATGTGAGTATTGACGGAAGTGGTGCAGCAATTTCTGACTTAGCTGTTAGACAACTAAAAGAACTGGGCTGTTTGAAAAAACTTGTTGCACAATCTTACGACGGTGCTGTTATGGCCAGCGAACTTAGGGAGTTTAAGCTAAGATAAAAGAAGTTGTACCAGAGGCAGCATTTTTGTACTGAAGCGTTCATAAACTTAACCTTTTTTTTATCCCAAGCTGTTGCCTAAATTTCTGAATGCAATGATTTTTTTTTCTCAATTAGGAAGTTTATCATCATTTTGTAGTAGTTCAACTAGGCTAACAGCAATGCTTGAAAGGGTTGTTGGAAAGCGTTTCCCTAAATTAGCTTCTACAAGGTGCAACTATTCTTCTAGGCTAATTGCAACGGTTAAAGAAAATAAAGATGGTTTAATGGATCTTTTTAAATATATTCCTGAAAATCCAAGAGAGTTTGACGAAAAAACAAAAAACAGTGCGCGTGGCTTGCTGGCAGGCATCGATACATTTGATTTCAACTTTTTATTAGAAGTATTTTCTGAGATTTATTTTCTCTGAAAATCTATTTGATGCGTTGCAAACAAAATCTATGGATATTGTGTGTATATATGAATGACCGTGGAAAACACTGTAACGAAAATTACACAAATGAGAAACGAAAAATTTGCAGAAACGAGGAGCTTGATGACAGGGTGTGGTGAACCATCAAGCAAAATAAAACAGAATCTTTCCCCCAAAGCCAGTACAGTCAATTATATGATGACATATTAGATAAAGTACTCATGCAAATGAAAGAGGGTGCTAGTCCAATAGAAAATTTATAATTCAGTGAGCTTTTAGATTGCAAAAGTTTGAGTTTTGAATCTTTGAATAAAAGCTACTGTTCCTTGTTTGAGTTTCCTCACCTCCGTTCTGAATTGTGTCTTATTTTCGCACAAATCTCATGCGAGAAAAATGTTACCGAGCTCCTTAAATTTCTACTTGAAAATGAAATGGACAAATTTTATTCTAACTATACCAAAAACAACCACAACTGTTGAGCGATCAGTTTCTGCTCTTAGAAGAATTAAAAGTTACTTAGGAAGTTCCCAAAGAGAAGACTGGCTTTCTAATCTTGCTATTATTTCAATTGAAAAAATTCTCCCAAAACTTATGGAGAATCAAAAAAACTTTTAGAAGAAAGTAATTAAAGAATTTTGTAAGAAAACACGACGAGCAGAATTTATATATAAGTAGTGTTTCGCCATTACCTTAGGTAAGTTTGAATTTTGTAAAGCTTTTCCAATATTTTAAAAAATTTCTGGACTATTAATAAATTTGTTATGTTTTACCTTTTTTTCTTTGATTACTAAACATGACATTGGATAAAATTTGTCAAAAGCGTGCCAAAATTTTTATGAAAACTATTCTAACTTACTAAATTCTATATGTAACAATTATGCAAAGTTTTTGTAGGAACGTTATATTTTCTCTGTATTTCTTAAAATTGCATGATTAAGCAAAAATTTCACGAGTCGCCACAGATATTTAAACAAAGAACAGGAAGAGTGAGAAAGGTTAGAGCTGAAGGGGAGGGAATGCAATAGTAGATCTCAACTTTAAATGCCGGGCCCGGTCAAATCACCCCGAATTAACGGGAACAAATGCGTCCAAATGACACAACGTACTCAAAAGTATAAACGTTAAAAAGTAACGACCAACGAAGGCATTTTGCTAAAGTTTGTAAAGAGGCTCGTAATGAAAGCAGGGACGCTGAAAGGGGATGGGGTTACATAACTTGACTTGTCTGTCAGGAGGAGAAACTACTAGGTGCGTTAAAGATGGGGGGTAGCATTCATTCCGAAACGAAAACTAACCCCATAGTGGGGCCAAGAACCACATAGAGGCAATAAATTGCTGAAACAAACCTCAAGAGAAAAGGCCGTAAAAGGAAACCCCAATGATGCGAACAAATCCACAGCTAGGGTTTGGTCAAGACCAGAATGCAGCTAATTTGGGGGCACGCCATCGAGAAAACCGGCCCCAGACCCGCCCAAAAAACGAGATCCAACCAATAAACAAAAACAACAATGAAAGTGTGAAGAGGCAAGGATGCCTGGAGGAATTTCGGGGTTGGTATTTATTTACTTGAATTCAATAAATTGCTGAAACAAACCTCAAGAGAAAAGGCCGTAAAAGGAAACCCCAATGATGCGAACAAATCTACAGCTAGGGTTTGGTCAAGACCAGAATGCAGCTAATTTGGGGGCACGCCATCGAGAAAACCAGCCCCAGACCCGCCCAAAAAACGAGATCCAACCAATAAACAAAAACAACAATGAAAGTGTGAAGAGGCAAGGATGTCTGGAGGAATTTCGGGGTTGGTATTTATTTACTTGAATTCAAAAGCGAAAACAAACAAGAGAATCTCTGCTCGAGCGACATACGCGGGGGACTAAAACCAAAACCGACCGAAGATGCGACAAGAGTTTTAAAAAAAGACCAATAATGTGACAAGGACTAAAAACCAAACCAGCTGAGGATGCGACAAGGACCGCTTCAAAGCAGTCTCGGGTGCGTTAGTCACCTTCCGTATTCCAGAGTCGTCCTCCAATGAAGGTCAAACTTAGATTAGATAAGAGAATCTTTTGATCCATCGCCACTTGAGCGAAATCTCTCAACGCTGAAGACGTCGCAACACGGATCAGAAAGAGGAAATTTAGGCAACGCTCACCCATAATTCATAACCCCACTTAAATTAAGAAAAAATGTAACCAAAGAGGGCATTCTCAATCAAAGAACAAAGGCGAATAAACAGGACAGAACAAGAGTGAAAGAAAGTAATGGTTGCAAAAGAACGTTGCCAAGACAGGATTTTGTTTAGGGTATTTTATTTGTAGAGGATTAAGAGAGCTGATTGACGCTAGTAGCGACCGACAGGTTAGTGGGAAGGGGCAGGAAAAAGAGTGGAGGGGGGGCGGGCTAGTAGGGTTTGGAGAGGATACAATGAGGGTTAAGGGGACGTTATACTTGCAGGAACAAGTTCGTTTGAAGAACCTAAGCACTCTGAAGTACAGAATACCGAACATGGATGTTAAACCAGGAGTCATGGAAGCCAGACCCACTTAGAATGTATCTCGAAGTACAAAAAACAAACAACATTTGTCGTAAAGATCAAAATATTTGAGATACCAGTGTAAACCCACCAATTTCAAGGCTCTAATGATAATTAGATTATACATTTTAGTAATCAAAAAATTCTATTTATAGACGTTGTGCAGTGGCAAATAAAGAAAAGCTTACTTTTCTAAGTAGCTCTTCCCAAGCCAAAAATTCCTTTCCTCCGTGTTGTAAAACGGAACGCGTCAGGGACACGTTCACAGCATGTGCGTCAGCCTCTCATTGCCAGACGGTGCTAGAACTTTACTATGTTTCTAGTTAGTCATTAACGGCGACGTCAGACGTAGGGTAGTTACCATCTTTCAATATAATGAAACATGTCTGTTCCAGAACTTCAGTGATGAACAGAGAAACAAGCGCCGTAATTAAATGGTAAAAGTTTCGAGAGCAACTCGTTCTTATATTCAGGATGAAATTAATTTGAAAATATTAAAAATCTCCTGTCAGTGTTCCTTAATTAAGGAGCGAGGTGAAAATTAGTCTCAGGGAGGAAAGAGATGGAGCGTGTATAGCGGAGTACCGTTAACTCCAGGATGATGATAGAACCCCAAAGTTCATTCCTCCGTCCTCATTAATAATCCATGACGCAAAGTGGAACCCAAACGAAAACATCTAATAAGTAAATTACCGGCGCCGTTGTGTTCCTCCTTAGAGATGATTGAGACCTCCAACCAATACACACACAGTATGTAATTGTTCAGACACTCATCTCACCTCAACCAATAATACACTTTCGCAATGAAACGCACGAGCGTGCAGCACCAGACAGTTTATTTCACCTGTTCCAAGCCTCCCCACCAACAGCTTCTAAGAACCTCGAGTAGACTCGATTCAGCCGGTAGCTACGCTTTTAGACGCAAGAAAATTGGCGCTCATTAACGGGGCATAAACATCTACTTGCAGAGGGAATAAGGCTAAATGAAAGTACGGTAAGTTCCGAGAGCTACGAAGAAAAGGCGTGTATAAAGGAGTCCTATAATGATTTCCATTGTGTCAAAGGTGTATGTTATTGAAGCAGGTTTTGAGGCAACATCATTGACTACGTCACAGATAAATGCGCGATCACGCACGTACAAGCGGGACGCGGACGCAAAATCCATCAACTCTTGCCAAGATCCCACGACTACATCAAACAATCGACTGCACCCCTTGGCCACTTCCCAAAAAATCGCCCTAAGACAAATAGGAGGAGGCATCGTGTGTATAAGTGTACACCGGCGTCCGTCCGTATAAGCTTGTGAAATGGAGAGAATACGCCTCCTGAGCAGTGTTCGGTGGCCTGTGACTATGAGTGTCACGGTCGCAGTGCCACAACCCCGCTGAAGCGTCACGCCCCAAATGATGACATATCGCAGACACGGGAATCAGCACAAACAAAACGCGGCCGAAAGTAGCCTTCCCTCAACATGTGCACAAGACCGAACAACGTGTATACACAACCACGTACAACAATCGTGCTACGACATGACCGGGCGGAAACAAGGCTTCCTACGGGGGCGAAGTTGTCACAATGGGTATTGTTAGTCGTTGAATGAAGACAATTTGAACCGGATCGAATTTGCGGTGACTACTATGTGTTGCAGGATGTGGTTCAGATCTCAGGTTAAACAACAAAGCCCCACTGAGATAGACATCGGAAGGCGCGAATCGGTGGTAAAATTCTACTAAATCAACAACAACCAACACCAATCTCCACTAATCAAATTTTTACCGATTAGGGTGAAGATAACAATGATTTCAGAAGCATTTCAGATGATGATGTCACCAGTTATCTAATCTTGTCTGCGATCGTCCTTAATGCGGAGAGGGGTTCATTAATCACGACTTGGGTCCTAATTCGTTACATCCATGGCTGGCGTCCCACATCAACTCAATTAAGGGAGGTGGGAGACTTAAGATTTAGGTGCATACAAGAATCAGTAATCACCCACAGAGACGTGAGCCTCAGTGGAGTAAGGATAAAGTTCTGACAAGAAAACATTCGGAGATCGAGAATATTAAGTATTAGTACAAGTCTCGTTAATTGTAAATGACAAAGGAATGATGTGTCGTGTGCGAAAGGGCAGGCGTGGAGGAAGAAGCAGCGGTGTTGTGACCAGCTGTGTGTGGTGATGTATGCGACCGGATCTATATGCACGCATAATTCGGACTCGGTGCACGACCATGTCTCTGGGTGCTTTCACTGAACCCCCACTTCTCGGTGGGCAATTGAGAATTATTGCTTCCGCGTATATCATAAGCAGCCAACCTATACATTGACTATCTCGATGCGGGATGAAGAGACGCGGGTTTCTACGTGTGAGCTTACCGATAATTCACAAACACTTTACAAAAGCTAATTGGAGAAGGCGAGATGAGATGACTTAAGAAACGGATGCCACGGTTCCCTTCGGTGCCAGCCAATACAAAACGTGCGTGCGCCCTCCCAATGGTGACTTTTAACACATGAAAATGTGTAACTGACTAAGAGAACCCCACCCAACCCCACCAGCAGTGGGGGAAGGGGGCAGATCAAGAATCCCCAACCTGATCCCTGGCGGGAGTCGCGAGCCCTTCAAGAGAATCTACACAGGTCAGAACTCGAGAAAACTCGGTTCGCAATGACCACTTAACTATAGTATTTCAACAACACAATTCCAAACTCACCGCAGATCCTTAAACAGAAAAGGGGAGAACCAAGACAAAATAGACACGTGAAAAATAGACAAACAAAGAGTAGTAGAAAGACGAAAGAAGGGCAGATAGACAATAGAAGAAATGGGGGAAATCTAGCGGTCGAAAATATTTTTATAACAGGAAGACGTGTGGTAATGAAGAATCTAAGCATCTACCACGGCAGTATCGGTTCCGCAGGGGGGAAAGGAGGAAAACTCTACCTGCAATGGGAAGGCTGGGCAGATACAGGAGAGTTGCGTGTCCTCGAGGGCAAGGGCGTTCAAAAAGGTCTTGTGCCCTTCACAGTTTTACTTTTCTTCACTTTAACTTTCTCAAGAAACTTCAAAGACTTTTTGACAGCGATGCCGACGTTTAGTTTTCGCTTTTTAGATTTAAATAATAAATTATTATGTGAGGCAGGAAGAATACCAATACGGCCTTCCCGGTCGTGGCATATTAAGGAAACGGGAAATCGGGCAATCGAAACTATTTTTCAAGCCAACGCAAAAGGCAATGAGCCAAGTTGTCAATGGAAGTGAAAGAGTCCTCGGGATCCAAGTGAATGAATTGGGAATAAGAGGATGGACACCCACTTGAGGGGAAGAGGAAACTGGAACGCTGGTACAGAGTAGCCCCGTCGAAATACATAAGCCTTCGTGGTTTTAATCCCTAGTCAGCTCTACCCCCCCCCCTTTCCTGCCATTCAAACACCACCCGCAAGGTAAGCGACCAACCTCGAGCATGTGTCCATAAATATCTTCCTGAGGAGCTGGAGGAGCAAGATCTCTTTCTCGTCCTTCAATTTCATCATTGTTCGAGGTCAGCGAGAGGTGATGTCTTCTGGGCGATCACGGATAAGCGGGGTTTCACGAGCGCATATTGAGAGAGGGGCATTTCTCGGGGACACGAATCCTACTTTCGACGCTCCCTCAGATTAACCGCCCCCTCGCACTGAGGGTGTAGTTCCTCCGTTCCGTAAGATCACTCACGAATCCACTCTTATAGTCACGATCTCGCCAATACTCCCCACCGGAAGAATTCCTCCACACACCAAAGGCTCCAAAATACGTTTGCTTTAGGGAGTGGGGTTAATTGAAGGAATCGGAGTGGAAGAGAGAAAAGGAAAAATATAGCGGAACGTAAACGAGGATTGAGAGAAAAGACAATAGGTTCCTGTAATATCAGGGTTTAGAGTGTTTGAAATGGAAAAGGGGATACTGAGCGAGAGTTAACTTGCGCACGAGTAAAAAAACAAATACGGAAGACACTAACAAGTACTGAGGAACGAAGTTTGTTCAGGGTACAAAACCCAGCTCGCAGAGGTATATACAAAAAACAAAAACATGGATGGACTCGTTAGTACGAAGACTGCAGCCCCCTGAGCAGTAAGATATGGGAGCTACGGGAGAGTTGCACGGAACGAGGAGAAACCGAATGAAATAATCGCGCGCGCCAAAAGAGAAACTAGACAATGAATAACACCCCAAAAATTCACACAATGATAAAGGGAAGTTCGTCGAGTGTCTACACTCAAGAAGGGGAGTGAAAGCGATACGGATTAAAAAAAGATTTTGAGCAGGTTTTAGGTGCGAGATGCAAATGAAAAATATTTGGCTCTGAAATGTGTTTTTATGGTATAAAAAACAAAACAAAATAGAAACTGGCAAGGAATAAAATTACTAACTAAACATCCCCCATTCCTTAAATGACACATTTGCTATCCCTTATCTCGTCGCCACACAGGGGCGAGAAAAACAGCTACGCACGCAGAGTTTTGAGAGATACAGTGAAGGCGTCGGGGAAATCAACAACACATCTCAAACGAACCACATAAGAAAACGAACTGCAGCCAGATGTCACCGCCAACCCAATTCACAAAGGGAACAACCCGCATCGCACACAAATTTTTGGCTTTTTCAAAACGGCTGTGATTGGCTGACTGGCTCCAGCCACAAGCCAACCTTCCCTGGTTCCACACATGACGGAAATTGGGTCGCTGACTCATTCCAAGCCAGTTTCGGGTAAAAGAGACCAACATTTTTACCAACAGTTAAGTATATGGGAAGAGAGAAAAGTTTGGGATATTTGAAGGGTATTTATCCTCTGGATCAAAATCGACAGGAGAGAGGGCGAACTGAAGCAGAGCCAGAAATAACATAAGTGAAAGTGCTAAGGAGAACAAAACTCGTCGGCTTTAAATGCTGAGTCTGGGAGACGCATTAAAGAGCGTCCACGAATAAGTGGTGTGCAGGGGCAGCCACAGAGAATGTGTACGAGCCTTTATCCCCAAGTGAGGGTTTGTTACGCAAGTCAATGAACCATCGGAATCTAGAAATAACACGATAAAAATAAAACAAACCCACCCTGGTTGTTAAACCTCCTCCACAATTTTACTTGACAAGATTTTTAATTCATTAGAAATAATATCTCAGGTACATTGACTGCGGACCAATCTCATTGTCAACCTGTATGTACCAAGCACATCAGCACAAAGGATGCCTCATAGGTAAACACACAAAGTCTGTCTCATAAGTCAGCATCCGCATTCCAGACAAACTAGCTATCATTTCTCGTATTCCGGAATAAGCAGCATTTCTATTCCAGTAACCAGGTTATCGTTACTCGATTCACGAAAGATCAAGAGAACACCACGTCAACCTGCTAATGCGAGGTCCCACTCAGCCAGTATAAATACTATCCATTCTCCTCATGGTTCCCTGCGAACTACCAACGAAGAAACCAGAGACTCCCAGTGCACCACCTTAGTGTTGACCAAGGAAAACTGAAACCTGTGCGCTTCGGCATAGCGAGAGACGCGGTTCAATGCCTGTTGGAGTCGACGCTCCAGAGTTGGCATCTGGGCCGCACCAAAAGAGATTGAAAGGTCGTCCATATAGCGAGAACATCTTCCGGCAGCACCGAGGTGATGCCGTCGAGATTTTAAATCATTTACCGAGCAACTGTACTCATTTCTATCAATTCCTGTCCATTGCGATTAATAGTAATCTGTTTTCTATTCAATGTATTCATTTATTCCGTAAACTCTCACGCGGGAGTTTAATTTAAAGTTGTTAAAAAGCATTAAAATGTGTATTTTTTTTACCTTAGAAAAAATAAAATGAGCCTTTGAAGACACAAAAACTAGACAGAACTCTACACAAGCGCCACCCTCGCTTAATTTAACTTAAAGCATCCATTTGCAATGATGTCCGGGACACAAACATACGTGGCTGTAGATGCACATGCGTCAGACTAGTGAGCGTCAACATGCGTCAGACAAGTGAGCTGATGCATTGAGCTGACGCATTAAGCGATGTGCTAATTATGACGCATGTACAAAGGCAGTTCACCCCCTTCCGTCGCATACATAACACCTATCTTCCCTGAAACGGGTGGCTCTTCCTTAGGCCAAGAAGGGTTTCTAAGTTCGCTGGCTGGTGGCAAAACAGTAGTACAGCTCTTCTTTGGCCCTTCTCCTGAACAAGGGACTACTACTCCTTATGTCCATGGGATTGCTAGAGATGCCCATTCTGATCTTTGTGTGTATTTCATTATGCAGACAGGAGGCCTCGTCTACCCTTCGAAAGGAATGGGTGATAACGAAATAAAACGCTACTTACGCGTGTCCGACGGAGAGACGCGAAGGCGAATGAGATTCCGACAAAATGGCAGACCACTCCGTCAGGATGTCGCAGGCAATGGGGCTGAGAACTTCTTCATCGTACCTGAAGAAGAGAACCTAGATTGGGACAGGTACTACAATGGGTAGATAGGGTAATAACGAAGAGGGCAAAAAGATGCGTTCGAGAAAGAAGATATCATGGCCAACATTACTTCTTGGCCTCCCAATCTCTGTTCAGAGGCGGGCGCACACCAGGAAGGTCACCACACACCCAGGGTGGGGGGAGGGGGGAGTTACATATGAGGGATGTTGGGACAGTGGAGGGGGTATTCTGATCCTAAGTTAGGCTAAAATTAGCCTGTCCATTGTATTGATTCTTCTTAATTGTCTATTTGAGATGGTGGTTCATTTAGGATGTTGTTTGGCAAGGGGTTGGTTGGTCAAGTATTTCACTCTAGTATAGATGTATGTTAAGTTGTGATTTAGGGGAGGAAGACTATTATTGTAGTGGTGTTGGTAGTTGTGTGCAGGGAACTCTCTTTTGAGTCTGGTTTTGTTCTCAAGTGGCGGTTGAGATGAGATTGGTTTAGTGCTCTGCCTAAGTGAGAGGTTCTTAAGTTTAGGTGTACTCGTAGATAATATTTTGGTTTCTGTGTATGAGGCATGGGAGTGATTTATGTAATTGTCTACGTGGACTAGAACTGGATAATGGATAGTGGTGCAGGTGAATTGTTTGTATAGTGTGATCTGTGACTGTGTTGTCCAAAGGTGATCTATGCTCGTGCTTTGAGGGGTGTGAGTTACTTTATGCCTTTGTTATGTTAGTTACAAGTGAAGCGAAACTCATATGAGTGCAGAGGGCGATCCCCAGGATTATTTTTATTTCTTTAAGAGGATCTTTCCAGGCCACTCACAACATAGGAATAAATCACCGTAATCAAGCCAGGCTAAGAACTAGGCAAAGTAAAAAAACAAAAACAACGAAAAATATACAAATTAACAAAAATAAGAAAAGGGCACGCTCCGGCATCTAAGGGACGCCACCTCTCCCTGGCGCCCCAACATTTGCCGCACACCGAAAAAAGTAAAATTAAATGCATGAGGCCAACCTCCTCCAAAAAGTCTACTAAGCCACGGTCCGCTGTACGCGAACGTCCCGAGTACAAGGACAAACGGGAGCGAGCCCGCTCCTCCCGGTATCGGGAGAGGTTGCGTGCGGGAAGATCCTCCAGACTGGGGCGCAGTCGTCGCAGTAAGGTGTAGGGAAGCACGATTCTCAGGAGTGGAGGGGGGGGTTGTTTATAGGTATGAGGTGTCCGTTCAGTGTGTGGTTCTTGGGTGTCCACTTTGATTCGCGATTGTCCGGTATGAAGAGCGTCACTGTTGGTTAAAAGGCGGAGGATGCCATTCGGTTTTGTGAAAGCCACTCGGCTCCTGCGTTTACCCCCCTTCCCCAGACTACCTCCAAACTACGACCCAATCCTAGAATCCCCTCACACAAATTCCTAACTATTTCATCTCTGGCGATTTTAACGCATACCACCCATCTTGGCTCAAAACCCATACAACAGAAAACAGACCGTCCACATAGATGAACTTAACTTACTCACCATACTCAACAACACATACCGACCAATCAGACCCCACCAACAGACTCAAAATAACTCCCACCCATACGTAACCTTCTGCTCACCTCACCTATACACTAGAACCACATGCAATAGCCGACCTCCCCTCATACCATACCCTTGTATTCTTCCAAACCAAGCACCCACAAACAAACCTCTTTCAAAACCACATACATAAACTACAAAAAAGCGGATAGGCATAATTACACACAAAAATTTAGAAGACAAACTTTGCAATTTCACCTTAAACAACTACCCCTCACGAGACAAAGCACCGCACAACACTACACTACATTACATTAACAATACCATCACACACGCAAGCAGCAAATTCAGCCGTCACAAAGAAAATAGCAGATTTCGTAAAGCAGCGAAACATTCTAAAGCAAAACGACTCCCTCACAAGAAACGCCACACATCCAATTAATCAATACCCACATCACCAACATAATCACTAAACAGTAAACAGATGAGTGGAATCAATATTATCGCAATAAACCACACAACAAATTCGACCCAACTCTGGAGAGCCATAAAGAAAATTCACCCTATCCAACATACGAATCAATAGTTACCAGAAACAACCAAATTGGAACATTTAGACAATATTGCAACATTCTCATGAAACACTACAAGAACATTTGCTTCCTCCCAATGCACAGACAAAACAGACAACTCCACAAAAAAAAAATCAAGAACGCACATATCCCTTTACCACAGAAAACATCCACACGATAAAGCCACTGGCTGGTCCAGACAACATATCTACATACATTTCAAGCACCTTGGCAACACAGCAATCGCAGCTATCACGTGAATTTTTAACCACCCTTGGCTCATCAACAACTCCCTCAATCTAGGAAATTAACCCATATCATATCCATAGTCAAACGAGACCAGCACCCCCCCCCCCAACTCAAAAGAACTCACCGCTCAATCACACTTCTGCGTACACTATCAAAAAACTAATACACCAAAGAATCGTCGCAAATATACATCTCTCAGGCACAGCACGGTTTCAGAAAGCACACCATCCTCGCGCAACACATCGATGGTTCCAACCAGCCTTTACCCACCTCACATATAATCCTTCCCGCAAAGGACAAAGCCTTCGAAACAGTACCAAAACACATCCTAGCACACAAAACCCTGAACGCCAACCTCCCGAAAAATGACAAAAAGTAGTCTATAAACCTGCCAAAGTCACCCTCCGAATCCATAATTCGTACACTCGACCACTCTACAACGGCGTCACACAAGGAGCCATTCAATTACCCCTAATATTCAACCTATTCACACATGATATCCCACAACCACAAACCCCATTAATCAATACGACATTTCACTCACAACAGAAGACCCCTCAATCAAAACAGCAAGCAGGATACTCCAGCATATAAACACAATAGAACACTGGGTCACACAAAACCGCATGCCCACCTCGGCCAACAAATCAACAGTAACGCTTTTCACACCCAACTATCACGAATTAAACACACACCCCAAAATCAGACGAAACTCACAACACCTGCCACTAAACAAAAACCCTACCCTTCTAGGACTCCCACTAGACACCCACATGATATTCAAAACCTACACAACAAACATTCCAAACAAGAAAATCAGCTCATTCAAAGCACTAACAAACATTACATTTGGACAACAGAAAGAGCTTCTCACCACTTTATAGCAATTCCTCCGCACCACCCTCAACTACACATCACCAGCATGGTACCCAACTGCATCCAAATATCACGCGAACAAACACCAAACCAAACGGAACAATCACATGATCCACACGAACAACACACATATATGCTGAAACAAAAATACTATCAATTAACATACATATAGACATGATTGGAACCCAACACTTCAACAGAGCACATACCCCTCCCCACCCAAACCACCACATGACAGCATAGCCCCCATCACTCAGACAAGAAAGAAGTCCCAACACATCTTCCAACCTTCCTACCCCACCATCAAATCCTAAAATAATCAAACATCCACACTACCTTTACCCAAAGATGAGCCCCCCACCCTAATAAACCAATCAGAGAAATCATTATATAGAACAAAATATCCTCTCAACTCAGATCATTCCACTATACTACACCAATACAAACACAATAAACCTTGAACCGATATCAACATGCACCAGATGCAACCAAAGCCCCAAACAACATAGAACACCTACTCTTAGACAGCCCAAACCTCACACAACCACGCACTACGCACAAACATTTCTCAGGGACTTATGACCCACCCCCACCCCACCCGGGAGCGTGGTGGCATTCATCGGAGCCACTCACCTCGCCGAAAAGAGGAGGGGAACAGACAAGTAAATTAGTTACGTCTAGTCCTGTTGTGCTGTTATCGAAATGTCGTCTGCGCGATTGCTTTGGGATTGAGATTGTAAGATCGGATAAGTGAATAAACTTAAGAGTAGAGCTGAGAAAATGGCAACATGGGAAATGAGAGAAAACGAAGAGGTTTTAAGCGGGTGGAAAGGAAAGGTTTAGTTGGAGGTGAAATTTACCAAGAGAACCGACTAATTAAACTTTTGCAGTTTTTTTTTTTGTCGTTAGTGAAGTTGGTTTTAGGATTATGTATGTCAAGAATGATATGTTTAGGTAATGTATGGAAGTCTTTTTAGGTCGATTGTTTAAATGACTGTAAAAACCATCTAAAATGTGCTGCGTGAGGTTAGGATAGTTGTGCTGGGGGTGATCTTTTTGAATCCGTGTTTGTGTGTGGGAGGGGTATTCTGGGCATATTTTGTTTCTTAATTTTTCAAGAGTTTGGGATAATGCGCACACTCGTGAGATGAATCGATATGGATTTGGATGTGTTGGAGCTTGCCTGGTTTGAGTATTGCAATGATGCGTGCAGTTTTGCGGATTGAGGGAATGGTATTGTTGAGTCTGTGATAACTGATATCGCTATGTTTCCTGTGTGTTTTGGTGGATGTTTGAAATATTGTTAGGGTCTGTGACTGTTGAGGTTGGGAGAGACATGATTAACTGAACGTTTTTAGGGGTGAATGGAGGAGTCCAGTCTTTGGTAAGGCGTTTTTTATAGCTTTGGATTTTTCTGTGTGTAAGAAAGTTGTTTTATGTTGTAGTGTATCGTTTTGGTGAAGATATTTTGCTATTGCGAGTAATTCGTGATTCGTGGCTTGGAGCTGATGTTAAGTGTGACATATTTTATTTAGGATTCTACAGACTTGCACCGAGTTCGTTTATTTATTGTGCTGTGCTTGTGTATTGGTTGCAATTTTCAGTTTAGTGATGTGAGTATTGTGGTGATAAAATCCTTGTAATGCTTGGAGTGTCGATGCTCTGTTTTGTTTTTAATTTGTTTTTTATCTTTTCGTTTAGTCCTCCCGCCCCGTAGAGAGGAGGACCTTTCCTTTATTAACAAAGAAATACAAAGGGAAAGTCTTAGGACTTTCATTAACAAGAAATAGGAACGGGAGTTTCTGGTTAAAGAACAAAGGTGGTCTTCTTAAAGATCCGCTAATAAACAGAGGACAGGAGGTGACTTAGGGGCCACAAGGGAAAAGCTATACAAGCCACGGGAGGGAGGGTGGGGAGCCGAAGGTGTGCGCGGTACGATCGCAAAATGTCTATGGTGCTTCGCTGGATCAATACCTCCTTAATTAGCCAAGGCTACTACGGAGGATCCGCCGGCAATATTATCTTCCTGGAAGGTTCGCGAAGCACCATCCGCCAGATTGTGCCTGCTGCGCACGTAGGTGAGGCTTCTGGCACTTGTACGGAAGCTCTTGGTGAAGGCGACGAAGGAGGGTTCTCGAAGAGCAGGGAGGAGGGCAACTTTCCGCGGGAGCTATTTTGTATAGCGGGAATGTTGTCGGAATAGATGCGTCCCTTTGGCCAGATTAAGAGGGCCAGAAGGAGAACCACCGACTCAAGCTCGAAAATGTTCGAGGCCCAGAGCCGGCAGTCCCAGGCAAGAGTCAGAGGTCCACAGACCAGGCCCATGCCCCAGGGGGACGCATCCACGGAGACCCGCGGAGGCGCGGGGAAGGCGCCAGCGCACCCACTTGTGGGTGAAGAGGACCAAAGCGTGGAAGAGGTGAGGGGGGGGGGGGGTTAACCAGTTGCTCGAAGCAGAGCTGGCACCACAGGAACGGGAGGCGGAGAACAGGGGCTAGGAAATTCAGGAGGCCAGCGAGGCGGAGCTAGCACTTGCGGGGAACGGGGAGGGAGGCGACGTGAAGAAGGGCGCGGACAGTCTTCTCCTTCAGGGCGGCTGTGATGCGGGCCTTGATGTGTCGAAGGTCGATGTCGATACCTAAGTACGTATGGCGCTTGCATGGTGAGAGGACGCACTTGTCCAGGTTAAGGTAAACCGAGCTAGAGTGCGCAAGGGAGAGGAATCTTCTAAGTACTGGCTTGGGGTCCACCGCGAGGATGTCGTCCAGGTACGTGTGGACCGTCACCCGGGACAAGCGCGTCCACTGGTGCACTACAGATGAGAGGGCCATCTGCATTGTGAAATGAGCCCGGAGAACCCCATCGGGAGGCCACCGAGGACGAACCCAAAGTGGTGACGGGAGGAGGGGTGGAGGCGGATATGGTAGAAACCATCCTTAAGGTCCAATTTGATGGCGAAGTCTTCAGGAAACGAGGAGGCGAAGACCTTGCGAATTGATGGAAGCCGGAAGGAGGGAGGGGAGTAGGCTTCGGAGGCCTCCGACATATCGTATACAATACGGGCGGAGCCATTGGGCTTGGGGACACCGAAGATGCGGTGCGCCTTGGTTACTCTGCCCTCTTCCACGATGTCGCAGGCGAGGAGCTGGTCGACCAAGGGAGCCACCAAGTTGGAGGAGGGACGCCAGTGGCGGTAGTCCTGGCGGAGGAAGATCTTAACGATCTCTCCGCGGTTGGCCTTAAGAATGTGGGAGTTGGGGTTCACGGAATCAAAGGACCCGGGTGGGCGGATGTCGGGACTGGGAGGTCCTTCATCTTGGACGAGGGGGTCGAAGCCAGGGCTGACCCATTCCTTGTCCGCGTTTCCTTCCTGTGGTTGGACATCATTGTTGGCCCGGTTGTCCTCGTTGTCGTCGGCAGGGACGACACTCAAGGGGGCCGCTGAGGGTGTCCCGGAGGACATCCCCGTGCTCCGAAGGGTGCGAAGAGGAGCTAGACGAGGGATGGGGGGGAAGGAACGTGGGGGACCATGGGAACGGTAAGGCTGGGCTGGGGGATGATGGTGATTGAAGGCAGAAGGGTCTAGGAGATGTTCAGGGCTGTTATGTAAAATTCTGCCTGCTATCCTCCTAACGCTTCTTCACCTGTTCAACACTTCACTTGCAACTGGTCTTGTTCCCTCTTCCTTCAAACGTGCCCACATCCGTCCGATTCTTAAAAAGCCTCAACTGAACCCCACTGACCCTTCCAATTATCGCCCGATTTCGCAACTTCCTTTCCTCTCTAAGGTTCTGGAGAGAGTGGTTGCTTCACGTATCAACAGTCACATGGTGGCCTGTAACATTGATGAAACCTATCAATCTAGTTTCAAGTCATGTCACTCCACATAAATCACCCTTCTCCATGTGTCCGATTGCTTACGAAGAGCCGCGGACAGGGGTTGTGCCTCCATCCTCGTTCTACTCGACCTCTCCTCTGCCTTCGATACTATTGACCATACCGTCCTACTTGATCGTCTCCACTCTTTCCTCAGCGTGTCAGGCACCGTGATTGACTGGTTCCGCTCTTACCTCTCGTCTCGTAGTCAATCCGTTGTGATTGACGACGTTTCATCCGACTCTACCCCCATTCGCTTTGGAGTGCCATAAGGCTCTGTCCTTGGTCCTCTACTATTTCGTATCTACCTTCTCCCTCTTAGTTCCCTTCTCCGTAATCTCGGTCTATCCTTCCACCTCTATGCTGATGACACTCAAATTTTCGTTTCCTCATCCCCCACGTCTCTTGCCTACTCTTTCACTGACCTCCTGGCTGCCTACTCCTCCATTTCTGACTGGCTCTCTACCAACTTCCTCAGGCTTAATCACTCCAAAAGTGAGGTCCTCCTCGTCGGCACCCCTGCTCTTGTCAAAAAATCTAAATCTCTCTTTCCCTCGCTTACTCTGGGCGGTAATACTATCATTTTCTCTGACTGCGTTAGGAATCTGGGTGTTGTTTTTGATGAGCATCTCTCCTTTAAGCCTCATATCCGCAATGTCAGCAAATCCTCTCTATGTTTCCTTCGTAACTTCTCTCGCATTCGCTCTCACTTTGATCGCCAGTCTTGAGACTGCTGTTCATGCCTTCATCACCTCACGCCTTGACTACTGTAACTCTCTGCTTGTGAATCTGCCATCCTCCTCTCTACGTCCCTTTCAACCTGTACAGAACTATGCGGCCCGGCTTCTCCTCCGTCGCCCTCGCTTCTCTCTCTCGAAACCCTTGCTGCATGAACTGCACTGGCTCCCTGTCAGATCCCGTACTCACTTCAAGATACTTCTCTTCCCATTTAAGGCCCTAAACAACAAGGCTCCGTCTTACCTCTCTTCTGCCTTCTCGCCACGCCATGTCCCTCGGGCCCTTCGGTCATCACATGCAGCTCTTTTGAATATTCCTCGTTCATCCCTCTGCTCAATGGGGGACTGCTCCTTCTCAATCTGCGCCCCCTAAGTTGTGGAATGCTTTTCCTGCTGAAATCAGGTCTTCTCCCTCTCTTACCACATTTAAGCGTCTCCTGAAAACGCATCTTTTCAGTATTGCCTTCTCCCCCCTCTTGAATTTCCATTCTCATCTCAGCACAAGGTGCGCTCTGGGAAGGCCTCAGGCTTTGAAGAGCGCATTACAAAAGACTTATTATTATTATTATTGTCGGCTTCTTCGAAGAAGGCACGGTGAGGGGAAGGAGGACGGGCGGGGGCGGGTTCAAGGAGGTCGACGATCTGAATGTCCGGGTCGAGGAGTTCCACTATCAAAGGTGGGAGCGGAGGAGGCAGGGATGCGAAGAGGAAGTCCTGCGTGACACGGGGAGGAGAGAAGGGAGGGTCGCTACCAGAGCTGGAGATCGTCGGGGTGCAGGAGTTTCGGCTATGTAGGATGTATTGGTTGCTGGCATAGATGCTCGTTTTTTCATGTCCAGGAGGGTTATTTTTGCTGGAAAAATCATGTTGATATATTTTAGGTAGTTGGTGGAATTTGTGTACGTGATTTGGAACGAGGTTGAGTCGGTGTGCATGGTTTATAATGTTACGATGGGAAAGAGGTCTGAAAGGTGCCTATTTAGGGTGTGTCAAAGTGGTTGCTTGGTTTGGTTGAGTTGTTGTTTAATGTGGTGAGTGCGTGAAGTTGTTCTGCTGATGAAGATTCCTAGAACCCGAAACGATCTAAAAGATAGAAACTAAAAAAAATCTCCTTGGTAACAGTAAGGATGTCTTGAAGTGTGGGAGATCCCTAGGGGACATAATCGGAATGAATACTCTCAAAACAATGTAGGACCAAGGAATACACCATACGGGACAACATCAGATGGTTGAACAAACTAGTTTTCAGTCGATGGAAACAAAAGAAAACAAACACCACCCCAAGAATTCCCTTCCCCCTGAAATCAGGTGGTCTCCATCACCCACAAAACCATCCATACACACAACAACCAAGTTATACAATCTCAGAGCCAAAACCACCTCTTCAACGCCCTTCCATCGGACATCAACTCGGAGGAAAAATCCCTCCTACGCCACAAACGGATCGCCTATGGTAAAGCTCCGGTGCTGCCACCACCCCAAACTAAACACATACAAATACCGCACCGGCCTGACCGACACACAAGCCGCCACTAGAAGCCAGACATCGTTCAACTGTTATTTACAACATGCCCCAGACGCAGGTGACGAAACCTATAAATACGCCTTGTTCCTCGTAGTTGCCGGCCTAGAGGAGGGATCTGGAAGCAACATAAAACCACAACAGACGTCGGAAAGATGGGGGGGGGGGGTGCGAGGGAAGGAAGATACAAAAGACGTACCTGGGTCCAGGAAGCGCGATATTGAAGGACTTCACTTTCCTCGGTCCTTCTTTACGGGGAGCAGCTATCTTAGGAGCTTCAGCTGGAGATGACACTGGAGGTGGTCTGTGAGGAACGATCGTGTACAAAAAGAAAACAATCATGCAACTACAAACAAAAATGGAAAACAAGTGGAACTACAAGAAAAAAAAGACGGGTGAGCGAAATTCATGCTTTATGTACATATTAAACGAATTAAATGTAAACAAAAAAATGGCAGTAACCAACGGAGACGTAGGGCTAGATCCAGTGAAGAGAATAGATAAAGAAAATTAAAGAATAGAAAAGTGTGAAAAGAAAGAGCGAAATAGTAGACTTCCGAAGGAAGGAAGGAAGGTGGACTGGGATACGGAGTGGATAAAAACGCCAGGAACAAGTAGATACATCCTAAAAGAAACAAAACTTTACATTTTTTTTAGTACCAACGCCACTTTAGAAAGGTAGCGTTAGACTCGCTATGTAAACAAACGGACCAGAACAGATTCCAAAATTCAGCTACTCATTCGATAGGCTCAAACAAAACTTGCACCAAATACTCAGCGTAAAATTAAAAGTGAAAATAAATATAGCCTTCAGTGATCTCCCTACAAACAAGAATTGTGAATTAAATAAAACATTCCTTAAAAACAAAATTACACTAAATCCGACTCCACTACACCAGAACTACCACTAAAACACCCATCGAAAAACAACTCAATAAATTAGTAAGAGATTGTGGGAGAAAGGAGTACCGGTGATTTCTTACCCAGTGTGTTTGATTTCATCCAAGTCGTAATCTAACATCAAGTCTTCTGGACCCAAGCTGGACGTCGTTCCCAAGCTTCCCTGTCTGCTACGTTCTAAAAATAGCCGAGAAGAATGGAAAATCAAATGATATCGATAATAAGCAAAGACGTTAAGGAATAAATATTAAGAATAAAACATTTGGATTTTTCGACTGCAACTAAAGATATGCGTGCTTTCAGGCATTAGTCTCGGCCTACGCCAAAAAAAAAAAAGCCTTAGGTGATCATTTGGCAAAATTTAACCTCCCCAAACTTTATGGAGTCATCGGATCCTTCAACAGAAAGTTGTTTTGGCATAGTTTTAGCACAAATTCGCATCGTCATTTTAAAAGGAAACCCATTGAAGGCAACGCAAGGGAAACCAATATTCGGGACCCTGCGAGCCGATAAGGATGATAGAGCAAAAATAATACAACGAAGTCGTTAGAAATGCGCACCTGTTTTGGACAGCAGGTGCGAGGCGGTGTGGGACGAAATGTCGCTGAAGAGATCTTCATCACCAAAGAGGGAAGATTCCAAATCATCACCAAAGGTGAGGCCCGGTTGGTCCGCAATTTCATCATCAATGAGGAAGTCCTGGTCAACGTCACCACGGGTCGAGCTCAGCGTCGGGGTACACTTGCCAGAAACGGTCCACCGATCACCAAATTCCGACGTTCGGATTGACTCCCCGCTCCGGCCGGAATCCACGGAGCTTTCCATCACACCTCTCGATCTGAAGCTGCCTTCGGAGGGGCAGTCGCTTCTCGGCGTTTGGGAATCCACAGAGGACCCTTTGTTCAGAGGCAAGTCTCGATTGACTGGCGTTTCTAGGCGAAGTTTCAGGGATGCATATTCGTTATTCGAATCCTGGCGACATTTCTTTAAAGGTGTAACCCTCGAGGGAGAGCTTTGAGTATGCTTGGGCCTCACCATAGGGCTTAGGGGGGATGTCACGAACCCAGCAACAACGCGAGACAAAAAGCTATCGCCATCCGTGGCTTTATCCAGTTGGGCATTTGTTGGGGAAAGGTCGACGCTGCTCGACTCCAAAATTTCGAATGAGGTATCGGATCCATCCGGAGAAGGGATCTTCGCAGAAACGTCGGGAAGGACAGAAAGAGAGCGTGGAAGAGCGTCTTTACTGTCAGTAGAGGACGCCGGGTTTCCATTTGAGTCTTCAGAAAAACGCTTGGTAGTATTTTCGCACTCAGAAATGTCCTTCATTCTTTTATGTTCGCCATTTTCACCATCCGCCTCAAGCGAAAAAGTTTTGTCAGGCAGTTTAACAGATATACTATCGTCTGCGGATGCCAATGGATGTTTCTCTATGTTGCCAAGATACTTTTCTTTCTTCACTTCGAAAGAGTCAACTATGAGTAGGTCCTGGGCGGTGGTGGGGAGCTCGATTAAGTGGTTCTCAAATTTATTGTCTTTGATGACGTCCAGGAGCGCGCTTTTGCCTTCGCTATACTCGAGGCGTCTGCAAATAGAGCGACTCAGCTCCACCGTATTTTCCGTCTTGGGACTGACTAGAATGGGCGTTTTTTCGATGGAGGTTGGACGGGCGACGGGTTTCCTCGGTGGTTTGAAAGGGGTCAAGCTATTCGCGGGCGCGGCAGGGGTCTTCTCAAGTTGAGCGATTCGACGACGCACGATGCTGCCCTCTCCCACCTTCGTCTTGGGCAAAGTCACCTCTTTTTTACCACCCACGCCCGACGTGGGCGATCCTTTGGTAACACACGAAGAATTCTGGTGCCCGATGCGATTTCGAGTATAAGGTGCAAATTTTTGGCGAGCCATCCCGTACGTAATGCTGCTGTCCCTCTTGTCCTTAAAGGATTCCTTCTGAAGGGGTTTATCAGGGATGGATGGCTTCGTTCCACTAGAGTATGTTAGATTTTCACGGAATTTAAGATCGAGAGTACAAGGTTCCTTTTTGCTATCCCGATCCTCCCGTTTCTCCTTTAGCCATGCGTCAGACAAGTCTAGTTCGAGCTGCTTCTCCTCTTCACTCTTCTTTGGCAACGAGGAAACGACTGGAAGATGAGAATTCTCATTTTTCGGAGGGGACGTCGCCGACGAACGTATTTTATCACTCTCTGACGAGGAGCCCAGCCCTGAATCGACAGTATTGGACGACTTGCTGGACGACTCAGAATCCCTGGACATCCTCTGGACTTTAGGCGGACTAGATTTCGCGGCGTTTTGAGGTATTCTCAATCGCTGTTCCTTGGGCGCGACTAGGGGACTTCTTTGGGGAGAGGCCTCTTTCCTGGAGACAGGAGTAGCATAACGCGACCTTGGCGACCCGTTCGGGTTGCCGCCGGAAGCTTTCTTACCGTTATACATTGATTTTACTGTGACTACTTGCGGCATCGGAAGTTGCCTTGTTTGGGCTTTGAGTTTTCCATCCAAGAGGGCAGATGTGACACCTGAAGAAGCTTGACTTATTGTACAAGGAGACACTCCCCTGATGTGGCTCGTATCTTTGGCTTCGCTTTGGGTATCTGGGAGTATGCGTGGAGAGAGCTCTGAGGAATGCAGGGCGGGGGGTTGGGAGCACGGGTTCCCATTCTCTTCATGGAAATAAAAAATGTTCGAATTTGCATCTGACGCCGTCTGAGCATCACTCAAGATGGAGTTGACGCTATCAGTGCTGTCGCCGGAACCAATCAGAGAGTTCCTTTTGAAGCCAAAACGCGTTAAGGAATTGGACTGGATGGCCGTTAGCGGCTTAGCGGGGGCTGGCGAGACAGAAGCCGTCTTTTGGAGGACACGACCATGCAGTGAGATCGGGCTATTGGTGACTGACGAGTTTGAGGCGGACTTGGCCCTATGGAGAAAAAAAGTGATAAACTTTAAAACGATAAAATCTAGGGTATCTTAAGCAAAGAAAAACTAAACTGCTGGTGACCAATAGGTCAACTTTACAAATAACAATAATAATAAAAATAATAGATAATAAAATAATAACAATAGTAATAATAATAATAGAATGGATACAAAAGAATAAAAAAATGAATAACCGAGGCAATGGTAAACGTACGCAAAAATTGCCTCGGTATCTTAAAATAAATCTGGCAGCGGCCAAATGAATCTACGTACAAAACATGCGAATCTAAATTAAAGAGTCAACGCATTTTTCCCACTTTGACTCACGGGGTAAATTAAGCCTAACACGCATGATTGGCCTCCACTCTCCGTTTGCCGAACTCGCAAGTTGGCCAAGGGAGGGAAATGGTTGCTGTTGCATCACTCTTCCCCAGGATCAGATGACTTCTGTTCCCCCGACCTCTTTTGAGAGATTAAGAGAGAAAGCCTTTGAGCCTACAGTCTATGATGTAGCCCCGTCAACTTTGCCACAATTGAGTAGGGCCAGCGGCGCTTTGAGCGACCAGCTTAGAGTGAAGGGAGGCTGTTGCATGCTGTGGAAATTTTATACCCTCGCCCTCCCTGTGCTAGCGTCCCATTCAACGGTTAGGAAATGGGGATTGAAGGGGAAATGACTGACCTATCTATAACTAGTTTTGCTTCACCTACAGGGTGGCTAGAGTTTAAAAAGCACAGCCTTGCCTGGTGGGCGGTTCATGTAGGGAAATTAATGCAAGTATTCTCGACCGGAATACCATGGATAGATTTTCTAGAATGATGTTCGGGTCATGGTACAGCCTGGTGGATTGGTTGTGATAGGGCCAGGTGGCTTTTCACCCGTAAAATTATTGTATAATGATATTCGCTCGCAAGCTCCCTCGAATCAACTTTAATTCAATAGCAATTAGCTCAGTAACTCAGGAATAAATAAACACCAGCTCCCTGCACTCGGTAACTCAAGCGGAACAAGGAAAAGAATCAAAGGGATTTTTTTTTTAATTTAGGAGCCCATCTGGCGGCGACTGCCTACTTGAGGCATAAGTCGCCGCACTAACCAGAGCCTACCCCCGGCGCAGGAACATGCGACCTACAGCAAACATTCAAATATAGTGGAGGAGGCCAGCCTCCAAAAAGTAGTATAGTCCACAAGTTAGTGTGAATGAACTTGTCCCGAGTACAAAGGACAAGCTAAGATCGCCCAGACTGGTATTTCAACAAGAATGTGCCAAACAGTGTGAGAAGACAAGGCAGTCGTCGCAGTAAGGCTCAGGCAAGCACTCCATCGAATGGCGTTGCGTCCCGCGAGTGTGTCCGATTCAGAGTCGACAGAAAGCAACCTGAAGCCGTCACAGCATTGGGGGAAAGGTCCATAGGAACAGTCGCGGCGCAATGGCACATAATTTTAAAGTTCCACTCGACCATCTCCCATCTTCTGTGCCAAGCCGCCCGGAGAGCAGCCCGTATTACTGCCATGTAGTCGGTGTGAGGAAAAGTGAAACGGTGGTCTGGTCGCTCAGTCATCGCGGACTCTTTGCCGTGGCGTCACGAAGATCGCGAACCGGAGATTCGAATGTTCTGAGAGCCCTAAGGGCGCTTCGTGAGTCGCTATGGATCACAATTCGGTCTCGGAAACGGGCACGTCGCGTCATCATCGCTCAATTCAAACAGAAGGGACACAGAGTGGAAACCCACCCCCTCTTGAGACTTGGAGACATCTGTATACACTGGCACGGTTCCAGAGTGACACGCAGGTGTGCTCCAAAAAGGCCGAACGTAATACTCCCGGCGCTGTAAAAACTTTGTGAGCATAGGTGTGGCGACAAATAGTCAAGGTGTACCCTGAAGGGTGGCTTCCTGGGCAGAAGCAGGGGCGCAAGCGGCCCGAGAGCTATACCTAGGTATCGAAGGAGTTTCCTAGCCCTAAACCCAAAGGGCTAGGGTATGACTGGCGTCTCTCAGCGGCATAGGCAGCGTCAGGCTCACACATACAGGCGAATAATGCACTGTGCACGGCAGAGAGCGAGTGGCATCTTCCCAGCATCTAAAACTAGGGTCTCAATGAGGAACATGCAGAAGGAACCGGTCGCCAGGCGAAGACCGGTATGGTGGATCAAGTCCACCTTCCGCAAGACAAGGTGACTGCGGATGCATAAAACTCGCATCTGTAGTCGAGCTTCGAACGAACAAAGGATCGATAAAAAAGTAAGGCAATAGCACGCGCTAAATGTCACGGAGCGAAGAATATCCATGGCGTAGGTACAAGAATATGATCCTCCCAGGTGAGGAGTCGGTGAAATATTAGACCAAGGAAACGGTGCGAGTTCACCACTTTCAGGCGAACCTCATTTAAGAACAAGTCTGGGTTAGGGTGGAGCCATGGATGGGGGCAGAAGTGCACCAGCTTAATCTTGGCCAAGGAAAACCGAAGACCACAGACTTCAGCATAGCGAGAGATGCGGTTCAATGCCTGTTGGATTCGACGTTCTAGAGTTGGCATCTTGGCCACGCCAAAAAGAGATCGAAAGGTCGTCCGCGTAGAGCGTAGCGAGAACATCTTCCGGCAGCACCGAGGTGATGCCGTTGATGCTCAGGGCAAAGAGTGTGACACTGAGGACACTTCCCCACGAGACACCCTCTTCCTGCTCCATTGGGCCGGAAAGGGCTCCCCCCACCCGTACGCGGAATCGACGATCTGGCAAATATTCAGATATAAACATTGGGAAGCGTCCCATGGCCCCCATCATGTGGAGAGTCTCCATGATACCGTATCGCCATGCGGTATCATAGGCCTTCTCCAGATCGAAAAACACCGTGGCGTAGTGCTGTCTACAAAGGAAGGCATCGCAGACGGCATTTTCTAGTCGGAGCAGAGCATCCGACGTGGAGTAGAACTTGCGGAAGCCGCACTTTGCAGAAGACAGATGGCCTCCGCTGTCCAGAAAAAAGGCTAATCTAACATTTACCAGTTTCTCCATCAACTTGATCACGCAAGAGGTTAGAGAGATTGGGCGGAAACCGGTCGGAGTAGTGTGATTTCTGCCCGGCTTGCGAAAGGCGAGCACAGTAGCGATTCGCCAGGAATGTGGGAGGAGACCCTCCACCCAGATCCTGTTGAACAAATCTAACAGAAAGGCCATGCCTCGCTAACCTAGGTGTCGAAGCATGGCGTACGGGACATCGTCCGGACCATGGGCGGTGTCGGCGCACGAAGCGAGAGCGGAGCGCAACTCACTCACAGTCAACTTGTCGTTGAAGGGTTCTCCGCCTCTGGAGGTAAAGTCCAGCCGGCGGCCTTCCGCGACATCACGACGTACATTGAATGCTGGCGGAGCAGCGTCCCGGCTAGAGAATGCGGAAAAAGCGGTCGCGAAGGATTCTGCCACGGACGCGGGGTCCGAGATTGAGGTCCCATTCTCCTGGAGAACGGGAGGATGCTCCTGCGAGAACTTGCCCCGAATCCTTTTGACTCGCTTCCACACCTTAGCTAAAGGGGTCTTTCCCGTTAAGTGAAGACACGTATGCCCGCCAAGAAGAGCAGCGGGCGTGCTTCGAAATATACCGGAACCTAGCCCTAGCCTGACGAAATTCACCGACAGTGAAATCGGTCGGGCTGCTCTTATAGCGCATGTAGGCATAACGCTTCTGTTTCAGGGCTGTCTCACACTCGGCCGACCACCATGGAAGTGGTCGGCGTGCAAAACGGCCAGACGTTCTAGGAATAGTAGTCAGGCCCGCGGCGATGAGGTTGCCGAAGAAGAATTAAACGGCCTCATCTACCGACCTAAACTCCTCGACTGAGATAGAGAATTCAGTCATTTTCTGAAATGCAGGCCACCGTGCCCGCACCAAGCACCACCAGGTTGGGCTCTCAGGCGGCAGTTGCCCTGAAAATGATATTTGAATGGGAAAGTGATCACTATCATGGAGGTCATCGACCACCCCCCAATCAAAATCAGGCTGTGCATCCGAAGAGCATCCGAAGATAGGTCAAGGCAAGAAAATGAAGCGGTTCTTGGGCAGTGATGCGTAAACTCATCCACATTTAAGACACCTTTCTCCAGCTCTTCGATCAGATCGGCAAGGACTTGTCCCCTGGAATTTATTGAGTAATCTTCGCAGAGAGGATGCCTGCCGTTCAGATCTCCAAGCAAGAGAAAGGGCAACGGCGACCGTGACACGACGCGGCGGAAGTCCCTCGCGTCGAAGTCAGCTGACGGTGGAATGTACGCAGAAATAACGGTATACTTCCTATCCATGTGAAGCTGCATAGCCACTGCCTGAAAGGAGGTATCTAAAGTGTAAACCGAGCATCCACCAGCCCGGCCATCCCGTGGTGGTGGAGTCGCAAAACCCTTATACCCCGGGAGGGTGGGCACGCGGCACGCGCCAAAATGGTATCCTGCAAAAAGATAGCTAACGGGGAACGGGACGAGAAGAGCCTCCGCAGCTCCTCCCAGTTGGCCCGGAGTCTACGGCAATTCCATTGAAGGAATATGCCCTCCTCCAGGCCTAGCTCGGAGTAGACGCGGGAGCCCTCTTCGAGCAGAAGACCCTCACGGGAATGGCAGTACGCTTCCTGGAGGCAGAACTCCGGGCGCTGTTGGCCGGACAATGCAATGAAGGCGCTGTCGCCTTCGAGGACTTATTGGGGAAGGTTGGGCTGGCCATGCGAGTCTTTTCCTTCCTTCGCCTCGAAACCTTAAGCGGGCGTTGCAGCTTCCTAGGCGGGCGGTCCTCTTATCGAGGATCCACAGTCTCCGAGCCACTCAACCCACCACTTGGCTTGGGCGAAGGAGCCGAAGCTCCTTTGTTGCTGTCCTCTTTTCGGGGGACATCTTTAGGAACCCCGGAGGATGGCCTGGCGACTAACTTCAGGGGTGTTGCCTCCTGTGAGCCTAACGACTAGGGAAAGCCCTGGTTTTAGCCGGGGCTGGGTGTGAACCCTTTGTGCTGCCAGCTTTACCAGGGGAGCACCCGGGTTGAATAGAACCTGCAGAAGGGCTCCGAATGGACGAGGAAACAACCGTGCTCGTTGGCCTGGATGGGCCAGGAGCAGACGTCCCAGGCAAAGCCGGACGCGCTAGGTCCAAGTCCTTAGCCTCGCGAAATGAGAGTCGATCCTGGGCCTGAACGGCCAGGATTTCTTTCTCAAGGAGATATGCACCACATTGCTTCGAAGAAGCGGGGTGCGGCTCTCCGCAATTGACACACTTGGCCACACACGATTTCGACATACCGTGTACGGCCTTGGACCAATTTATACATACTGCGGGTGACTAGACTTTGCACGTCTACATAAGCGATTCGTATGGCCGAAGCGGTGACAGTAATAGCACCTCCGCGGCAGTGGCCCAAACGCCTTCACGCGGTCGCGGTACCAACCGGCACGCACCGACTCAGGGAGCTTGTCACAGTCGAACGTGACGAAAATGAGTGTAGGGAAGGGCCACGAGGCCCCTCCCTGTTTTCTCATCACACGCTCGACCTTGACCGCCCCATGGTCGGCCAGCTCTAGGGTGATGTCTTCTATGGAGTAGTCAACGAGTTCCCTCGCATAAACTACTCCTTTTACAAAGTTCATGGTAGAGTGCGGCGTCACACTCACCGGGGTGTCATCAAGTGTCCGAAGAGCACTTATCTTGGCCGCATTCGCCAGAAGGCTCCCGTCCGAGAAACGGGTCACCTTCGGCTCTCTAGCAATTATACCAGCTAAAGCTCTCCTCTGATAGATCATGTTGCCCTTAGCCAACATGCTGCCATCAGTGGAGCGAATAATTAAGAAGCATTTGAAGCCAGCGGGCTCGAAAACGCTAGGTAATCTCTGAATTAGGGGCCCCAACGTAATCGAGGCTCCGCTCTGCGCACCTTTGGCCTTATTTGGGGATTCCACGCCCAGGCGAGCACCGGGGCCGGACGTGCCGATTTTGGTTTGATTGCGTTCAAGGATGTTAGCGGCCTCGTTCATCTCCGCGGCCCCCGTGGAGGAAGAAGAGCCCCCCCCCCCCAACCGAGTCTTTTTGGTCTTTTTTTTTAGGAGTTGAGGACGGGGAATGGACCCGCTTCTCCCCTCCCCTAATAGGAGCTGCCAGGTTAGATGGGCTGGACTCTGCAAGGTCCTTCGCCGAGATGGCAAACGTCCCAGCGGTCGTGGTGCCACCGACAGAGGAGGAGATCCCTCCACTGCATATGATGTCTTAGCAGCCCGACCCTTCTGGCGAGGGACCCGCACAGAAGCAGAATCAGGCTCGGTGTTTGATGCCGAGCACGAATCTGCCCCTACAGAAGGCCCCACCTTCTGAGGCTGGGCTGCGTCAGGGAGCATGTCTATATCAGGGGGGGGGGGGGCTCCATTTGGCCATCCCCCTCCATGACATCACAGGTCATGTCAGTTTTGTCGATGTTCTTTGGGGGAGCATAGGCCTTCACCCCCGCTAGATTTAATATTTGGGCTAGCAGGTCTTTAAAGGGAAGCGGCCGATGGAGCCTTTCTTCCCTCTCCCTCTTAAGGGGGTTTGCCTTAACGAGCCACTTCAACTGGGAGCGGCCGGTTATGGGCTGCCAGCTGGCTTTCCTGGCAGTCCACTGTGAAAGCAAAGGCAGGAGTGCCAGATTTGAGATGGAGTCACGTGACTCCAAGGAAGTTAGTGATGGGGAGTCCCCTGCACCCGTAGGCACTGGAGAGGAGTAAGCCTCCTCTCCGGTTGAAGAGTTATGGAGGGTCCCCTGGGACACCACAAGAGGGGGGGAGGCTCCATTTTCTCTGTAGAGCTGCCTGAGGGCGGCTCCGTTGTTCTTAAAGGGAAAATGAGGAGAGATTTTTGTTTTTTAAGTTTTCATTCATGGGTATGGTGACCCTCTTTTTCTTAACGGACGCAAACACTCATTACCCCTCGCAGTAGCCCGCTTTGCAAGAGGTGCGTACGGGTCTGGCAGAGCCAGGTGCCGCCATTTAAGGCCACCCCTCCCGCCTGGTGACCTGGCAGCCCTTCAGCATGGCGGCTCCACCTTGGGTACGGCGTAAAAATAAATAGATGGTGAAGTGAGAAGGAAAGGGGATGTGAGGAAGGTATGGGTGGGGATGAAGCAGGTTGTTAAAAACCCACCATCCCAAACCGGAGCTCAGGGGTTAGGTAACATTGATCCCTCGCCCCTCAGCCCCGATCCGGTATAGTTGGCTGAGAAGAAGGTCAGCATCTACCCTGTGAAATTAGAGACTGACCAGAGAAAGATATGGGAGAAGTTGTATGAAAAGCGAGGAAACAGGGGGACAAACACAAGTGTTCTGAAGGAAGGAGAAGAAGCTAAGCTGGGGTCGGACGGGGTACTGAGTCCCGTCCGCAAGGCGGCCAGGATGGCAAATCGCCGCGCCCCTTACGTGGTAACGACTTGGTGGAGGCGCGCGGCCGATTCGCCTTACGGGAAACGATCACGCTGGGGGAAGGGAGGGGATCCCTGGTTTTCGCCGGAGCTGGATGTGAACCCTTTGTTTCGCCAGCTTTATCAGGGAAGCACCCGGTGTGGGTAGAACCAGCAGAAGGTTACCGAATGGGTGCGGAAGTGACCGTGCTCGTAGGCTTGTATGAGCCAGGAGCAGAGGGTGTCTTTCTTAATTTGAACATAAGACGTCCAGGGCAGCGCCGGGCGCGCCAAGGAGATACGCACCAAATTGCTTCGAAGAAGCGTGGTGCGGCTCTCCGCAATTGATACACTTGGCCACACATGATTTGGACTTATGTGTGTGCCCTCGGAGCAACTTACACACAGACCTTGGGTAACCCCGACTTTGCGCGTCTACAGGAGTGATTTGTATGGCGGAAGCGGTGGCAGTAGTAGCACGTCCGCGGAAGTGGTACGAATGCCTCCACGCGGTAGCGATACCAACCGGCACGCACCGACTCAGAGAGCTTGTCACAGTCGAACGTGACGAAGAGCGTAGGGGGGGGGGGTCTAGAAGCCCTTCCCTGTTTTCTCATCACAAGCTCGACCTTGACCGCTCTATGGTCGGCCAGCTCTAAGGTGATGTCAACTATGGAGTAGTCCACGAGTTTCCTCGCATAAATACTTTAACGAAGTTCATGGTAGAGTGCGGCGCCACACTCATCGGCGTGCCATCAAGTGTCCGAAGGGCACTCACTAATCATGGCCGCCTCGGAGGGATTAGACGCATTCGCCAGAAGGCTTCCGTCCGAGAAACGGGTCACCTTCGGCTCTCTACCAATCACGATAGCTAAACTCTCCTATGATGGATTATGTTGCCCTTAGCCAACATGCTACCATCAATAGAGCGAATAACGAGGAAGCATTTGAAGCCAGCGGCTCGAAAACGCCAGGTAACCTCTGGATGAAGGGCCCCGACATAATCGAGGCTCCGCCCTGCGCACTTTTGGTCTTAGTCTGAGACTCCCCACCGAGGGGAGCACCGGAGACGGGCGTGCCGATCTTGGTGACCCTATAGTTTTTACCGGACGCAAACGCTCATCACCCCATGCAGTAGCCCGCTCTTTGAGGGGGTGAACACACGGCCGGCGAAACCAGCTGCCTCCAGGTCACTCGTCCCGCCTCGTGACCTGACAGCCAATCGGCATGCCGGTTCCACCTTAGGCACGGCGTAAAAATTGATAGATAGAGAAAAGAGGAAGAAAAATGGTGTGAGGAAGCTTTGGGTGGGGATGAAGCAAGTAATCCCCCCCCCCCTAAACCGGAGCTCAGGGGTGAGGGGGCGTTGTCCCCTCCCCCTCAGCCCCCGATCTGGGTTGGTTGGGTGAGAGGAAGCTGGTCGGCGTCTACCCTGCGAAATTAGAGGCCGACCAGAGAAAGTTCTGGGAGAGGTTGTACGGAAAGTAAGGAAGCATGGTAAGATGACAGGGTGTCAGAAAGTAGAAGAGGCTAAACTGGGGCCGGACGGAGGGCTGAGTCCCGTCAGCATGGAGGCCAGGAGAGCAAATGGCCGTGCCCCTTATGGGGACAATTAAAGGGAAACTTAAAGGGTGAAAATAACTCAGAGCTAATGGAGGCTCATAGAGACGAAACCGGAGCGTCGCAGAGTGAAAATCCGGACCCATTTGAGACGTACTTTGCTGGAAGCGACTTCTTAGAGCCTGTTTCCCGAAGGTAAGTCTTCAACACCTTCTTTCCCTTCGACGCGGCAGTCTTTCTCCCAGGGAGAAGTGACACAGGATGTTTTGGCGTCCCCACTTGCGACGACCCTTGAGAAGGGTCCGAGAGGTTGGCTGTAAGCTTGCAAGGGGTTAAAGTGCCACCGCCGCTACTATTCCGTTGGCCCTGTGGGAAAAATAAGGAATCGCTATCAGACATGTCATCTTACGAAAATGGCGGGGGGGGGAGGGGGAAAGTCGCATTTCAAGATCAACAGTAACAAGTAGGTATACATTCTCCTTAGCCAAAAGTATAAATGGATGATAATGCGTATTTTTCTACGTTTGAATTACTTAGTATTTTACTAAATGTTGTGTAATTAATAAATGGTATGTTTCCTAAAATCATAATTTAACCAATATTTCTTGGTTTGATTAAATTTATAACTATGTGTAGCCAATATCGTTCTAAATGAAGGAATATGACTAAAACGAACTTAAAGGACTGTGAGCACAAATCTAACTGATCCATTGACCAGAGTTGTCACACGAGAAATTGCTTAAAAAATATATACAAGATATGCTGTCTATAACACTATAAAACGATATCAAGAGACCTAGAGCTTTGTATCTATGAAGGAGAGCGCGCCGTTAAATCGCGGTGAGTCCCGCGAGTGTACCCAATTAAAGGACGACGACAGAAAGCAACCTGAAGGTGTCACGGTAGGTCCATATAGGAACATTCGCAGCGCAATGACACGCAACTTTAAGATCCCCCGGTCGTCTCCCATCTTCTTTGCCAAGCCCCCGTATTCCTGCCATGTAGTCGGTGTGAGGAAGAGAAAACGATGGTCTGGTCTCGGGGTACCGTGGGCTTTTTGGTGCCCTCATCGGCACGCTGATTCACCGCAATTCCCACATGTCCAGGAACCCAGCAGAAGATAATCTTAACAACCGCCAGACTCTCGGCAACCGTGACGTCACGGATACAGCGATCAGGGATGTGAAGATTCAAATGGTCAAAGAACAGTGAAGGAGCTTTGCGAGTGGATAAAGGTTACAATTCAAGATCCCAACCGGAAACGACGCGTGATCTCCATACTCAGCGGTATATTGCAAGAAGTTAGGCAGTGAAAAGACGAGGCGCCTGGTAGAGCCACGCTGACTTCAGGCAAATGGGATACGGCGTGAGGGCTGACGCACTCCGTGAACTTAGAGCCAAACATGTACACCGGCACGGATCTAGCGAGAAACGAAGTTTGCTCCAAAAAGGTCCGCAATACTTCTGGCAGTAGGGAAGCTTTGGGAGCATTGTTTTAACAGTCATCTTACAACTGCCTATAAGGTGTAAGTCGCCGTAATTAATTACAAGCCTAATACTATAGTATTATAGTAAAATACAAAATAAGTTAAAGACCAAACCAAAAACCAAAACCCTAAGCAAACAAAAGAAAAACAAGAAGGAGGCATGCTCCGGTGTCGGGGGAAGGCCCACTTACCCCGGGCGCAGGAACATGCGACCTACAACAAAGAGAGTAAAAAAAAAAATATGGAGATGCCAGCCTCCTCCAAAAGTCAGGTAGTACACAAGTTTGTGTAGACGAACCCGTCCCATATATAAATGACAACCGGTAGCGAGCCCGTTCATCCCAGTAGCAGGAGAGGTAACGTGCGCGAAGAGGACTCAGAGTAAGAAAGAACACAGTCGTGAGAGTAAGGTGAGGGGAAGCGTTCCGTCAAATGTGGGTGCCTTCTGCGAGTATGCCCAATTCGAAGAGGACAGAAAGCGAACTGAAGCAGTCGCAGCAATGGGGGGTGGGAGGTAAGTCTATGGGAACAGTCGCGGGAAAGTCGTCCACGTAGAGCGTATCGAGAATATCTTCCAGTAGTATCGAAATGATACCATACCATTAATGGTCAGAGCAAAGAGTGTGACACTAAGAACACTTCCCTGCAGGACACCCTCTTCCTGCCCCAATGGGGCAGAGGGCTCCCCCCCACCCGTACACAGAATCGACGATCTCGCAAAAACTGAGAAATAAAGATTGAGAGTTGTCTCCTCGTCCTCATGATGTGGATTCTCTCCATGATACCGTAACATCATACGGTATCATAGGCTTTCTCTAGATCGAAAATACCGTCGCGTTGCATACGGAATTTTCAAGTCGGAGCAGACCATGCGAAGTGGAGTGGAACTTTCGGAAGCCGCACTGTCCAGAAAACAAGAGGCCTCCGCTGTCCAGGAAAGAGGATAGTCTAACATTTACCAATTTATCCATAAACTTGCACAGGCAGGAGGTTAGAGAGATTGGGGGAACACCGGCCGGGGTAATGATCTCTCCACGGTTTGCGAAAAGCGAACAGAGTAGCCATTAGCCAGGAGGGGATACCATAAGTTTAGATCCTGTTGAACAAATCTAACAGAAAGTAGATGCCACGCTCACCTAGGTGTGGAAGCATGGCGTACGGAACATCGTCCGGACCAGGGACGGTGTCCGCGCACGAAGCGAAAGCAGAAAGCAAATCACTCAAAGTAAACATGTTAAAAGGACTTTCCGCCTCTTTAATTAAGTAAAGTCCAGTCGGCGGCCTTCAAAGACACCATAACGTGTATTGAAGGCTAAAGAATGCGGTAGCGATGAGTCCGCCACCACGCAGAGTCCAAAATCATGGCCCTATTCTCCTTAAGGTGAGTGGAGTCCTTTCGAGAACTTGCCCAAAATCCCTTTGACTCGCTCACATATGCCCACTAGGAAGATTGGCGAGCGTGCGTCGAAACATACTGGAATGGAAAAGTGATCATTACCATGGAGGTCATCGACCACCTCACACTCAAAATGAGGATGTACATCCGCAGAGCATAGGAATTGATCAAGGCAGGCAAATGAAACGATTGTCGGGCAGTGATGCGTAAACTAATCTACAGTTAGGACATCTATCTCCAGCTCGTCGATCAGGTCGGCAAGGACCTGACACCTGGGATTGATCGAGTAGTCTCCCCAGAAGGGGTGTCCCCCATTTAAGTCCCCGCGCAAGAGAAAGGGCCTCGGCAACCGTGGCACGACGCGGCGGAAGTCCCCCGCGTCGAAGTCGGCTGACGGTGGAATGTACGCAGAAATAACAGTATACCTCCTATCCAGGTACCTGAAAGGAGCTATTTACTCGCAAAGCAAAGAGAAGATCGGAGACATCATGCCAGATGTAAATGGCGCATCCTGCTGCCCGCCTCCCATCCCGTGGTGGCGGGGTCACAAAACCCTCATACCCCGTTCGGGTAATCAGGGGCCATGCGCCCAGCATGGTCTGCAAAAGGCTAACTAATCGGGAACAAGAGGAGACGAGCCTCCGCAGCTCCTCCCAGTTGGCTCGGAACCGCAGCAATTCTATTGAAAGAATATGCCCTCCACGGCTAGCTCGGAGAAGATGCGGGGCCCCTCTTTGAAAACAAGACCCTCACGGGAATGGCAGTACGATTCTCGTAGGCAGAACTCTTCGTGCTCTTTGTTGTACAATGAGCTGTCGCCTTCGATGAGTTATCGTGGGAGGTTAGGTTCACTATGCGAGTCTTTTCTTCTTTTGGGTCACGCGTCTCCGAGTCGCCTTGGGTGAGGGCATAGTAGCCTTTTCTCCTTTCGTGGGACAGTTTACGAATCGCAGAAGACAGCCTAACGACCACCTTCAGGGTGTTCCGACTCCTGCGAATCTAACGACTGAGTAGAGGTGCGAGGCCGTTTCACTTTTCGGAAAAGGGTCCCACTAGAAGGGGGGGGGGGCGCTGGTCTTAGCCAAAGCTGGGTGCCACCAGCTCTACCAAGGGAACGCCCAGGGCGGGTAGAACCAGCAGAAGGATTCCAAATAGGCGCGGAAGCGACTTTGCTCGTAACCTGAGGGGCAAGGAACAGAATGTGGTTTTTTTTTTATAGTAGCAAAGAAGTCCCAGGTAAAGCTGGACAGGCCAGGAGCAAGCCATTAAGCTAGCGAAAGGAGACGATCTTCGGCTGAATAGCCAGGATTTCTTCTCCAAGAGATTAGCGCCACATTGCTTCGAGGAAGCAGGTTGTGGGCCTCCACAATTGACACACTTGCCCATACACGATAATGACTTATAGTGTACGGCCTTGGAGCAACGTCTACATGATCGATCCCTATAGCCGAAGCGGTGGCAATAGTAGCACGAATACATCGACGCGCTACCGATACCAACAACATTCACCGACTCAGGGAGCCTGTCAAGGTCGAACATGATGAACAGTGTAAGGATAAGTCTCGAAGCACCCCACCCTATTTTCTTATCACACACTCGACCTTGACTGCGCCTTGGTCAGCCAGCTCTTAGGTGATGCCTTTTGAGAAGTAGCCCACAAATTCCCTGGCAGAAACACTCCTGTCACCAAATTCATAGCAGAGTGCGGGTTTTTTAATACAGTCCATGTCGCGATGCCTCATAAAGATAAGTCAACGTAATTATCATATAGCCTAAGGCTAGGCTAATTCAGAAAAAAAGAAAAAAAAGGAAGCCTTGTACAAAGGGCACTAATTATGGCCGTGTCGAGAAATTGGTTACCTACGGGTTTACCCAGTCAATCCAGCTAAAGCTGTCCTCTGGATGGAACATGTAGTCTTTGACCAACTTATGCCTTCAGTGGAGCGAATAATTAAATATTTGAAGCCAGCGGGCTCAAAAACGCCAGGTAATCTCTGAATGAGGTGCCCCGATGTAATCGAGGCTCGGCTCACAGCACTTGCGACTTTGGTCTTCGTGTGTGCCACCTCTCCCGTGGGTGTCTCGGGGCTGGACGTGGCGATTTTGGCATGGTCGCTTGGCAAAACTGCAGCAAACCCGTCCGTCTCAGGAGCCCTCTCGAGGAAATAGGAACCCCTGGTCCTCTTCGATTTCCTCTTATGTTTTCTCTTCTTTTGGAGAGGATGACGTCCCAAGGCCCGACGGACCAGCTTGGGCCAGATATTTCTGAGATGTAGATCTTGGCCGTCAAAGGGGCACTAAGCGGGAGAGAGGGTCCCCTCCTCTCTCTGTGAGTCCTTGGGGACACGTGCCGATTCAGGTTGGGTGTCTTGGACTGAGCTCAAGTTCGCTCACATGTAAGAACCTGCCATATGAGAACAGAGGCACCTCCGGGATCATTTCACCACCGGGATCATTTCACCTCCGGAGTGGCCTCCCAAATGGGCAGGGTTAGAGCGCGGATATCCTTACTAGGGCGTAATAATCCTCGACAGGAAGGCCAAGACCTGAAGATCTGTTATCGCAATTCCAGAGACTTTTAGTAGGCCTGGAAGCAAACAAGGCAAAAAGCCGCAGGGAGGTGGTCAACCTATTACACGCGAAGAAGGGGTTATTGTGGCAAAATCAATCTCCCCTCTTATTCTCGCCCCAACGCTCAAGTCCTCTCAAGAAGGCCTGATCGATTGCGACCTGCGGACGTTGTTTATAGAGGTTCCAAATCCTCTCTTGATACGGCCTGAACTGGCTGGTGAGGTGCTAAAGCCTAGACAAGGTTTGAGAGGATAATCATCGAGAAAAAAGTAGCGCTGATAGAAAGGGAGGAAGAAGCGCACCAACAACTTCCTCAGGCACCGCCTAAGAGTTCTATTCAACCTAGTAACGGGGCGTCCCTAACTAGCACTCTGTTCCGGTGAGATCAGTTCCTCCTGCCACACCAAGTGGCAGGGGGGAAAACGGACCAACAACTTTCCCAGGTCCCATCATAGCACTTGTCAACCCAGTTAGAGGTCTTTCCTAATTTCCACTCAGGCCGGGAGGAGGCGCGCTCCTCCAGGTAGCAAATGTAACAGGTTACATAAGGTCCACCTCCCCCCCGCCACCAGGCCCCTGCAAATAAGAACCCAGTTCCCATCTTTCGAACTATAATTTTGACCAAAAAAAAGTTCGAGCAACTAAGGCATTGACTTGAGAAATAATGAAAAGGAAATGCGACAGAACCCTCTTAGGGAAGAATGTTAAAGGTGACAAAGACTGCAATAGTAACACCTGCCAAATTTAATTAGTGGCACATATTTGGAGGGGGCACACTATAAGAACTCATGGCGATAAGTTCGTACAGAGAACACAAACTCAATGTACTGATCTAAACCCAAACTCGCAGAACCCTTGACCAATGAACTCAGCCAATGATACATATCAAAGGTAGCTAACCGTTTATTTTTGGCAGTTTTCTTACTCGTATCCCTCTACACACACACCTTCCTTATACATACACAAACCCACATCTCCCACCCGTCCCAATAACGTCCGGACAAACCTTTACATTCCTCTCGTGCCCTTATCAGAACACCATCCTTTTCCCTAGTCCTACAGATATACCACTACGAGACATTTCGTCCTGGAAAGCGGTCCTTGAATTCCTAAGGTACTGTTTAGTTGAGTGGGTGTGGGAGCTAATCCTCCCTCTGGTGTCCACCAGACAGACCACGCTATGTCCAATGCCTAGTTGACTCTACCAACCAAAATATACCGAGCGAAGCACCGCCCCAACATTAACATACACAATCCATTGCAAGTCAGGGATGCTTCAATGGAGTTACGGGGAAAGCTCAGGTCTCAAACAGGCTTGAGGGGGGAGGGTACCTCAGAGGCTCCTGGAAGATCGAAACACATCCACCAAAGACTCACTAGTCATAGGAACTGGTAGTTCAAGAATGACGAGGGGCAGAGAAGCAAACTGCGACATTGAAATAACCACAGCGCCGATCCGTTAAAAATCAACACGAGACTCACGACCGCAGACATTTTGTGGGGCAAGAGGGGGGGGGGTGAGGAGGAAGAGGGGGGATAGGAGTCTTGTTGTGGCAGAGGTTCACAATCAGTCCAGAATCCTTTAATCCATCGCCGATTTATTGGAGACCTTAAAATGGGGAGTGAAAAGGATTAGCGCTGAAAAGAGGAACAACAACCTTCCGAACCCTAAATTAGGGGGTCGAGAAAATGTACTAAAAGCAACAAATTCCTACAAGGTCTCGAACCCACCTGAACTTCAAGGCGGAAGATAAACCTACGAATCACCTGCAAAGCCACATTCGAGGATTATCCCACCGCCTTACGAACGCACACAAAATTGGTGGTGTAGGTAGAACTATGTGCAGATCCGAAAGTGGGTTGTTGCGAGGATGTGCGCACAAGCGTGTGTGTGGGAGGAAGAGACTACGCGAGAGACCGCCACGAGGAGACACCACTCTTCAGAGAGCCATGTGATATAGTGAGTTCTACTCACCCCCCCCCCCCCCCCACACACACGAAAAAAAAGATAGACCACACTTCTAATCAGTCTTCCTTTTGGCCGTCATCGCAAACTCGCAAAGATCACCGGGGAGGGAGGGGACGGGCTCTCACACAACAGGGAGAAAGAGCAATTCCGAGGCAAAAATCACCCGGTCCATCAACCCAGATAAGAAGAAAGCTGGGGTCAGGCAATGCCCGCCTCTCCATATTACAGACGAGACGAAGAGGAGAAGAATATGGAAGAAGGGACGGGTAGAAGAGAAACGGGCGGATGACGATATAATAGGAGGAAATAAAAAATAAAGGAGGGTTAAAGGATCGAGGACAGCAACGCCGAAGCTGGCTAACATGGAATGCTGGAGCTTGGGGTAGAACCATAGCCTCCTGAAACAAGTGTGTAAAACCACAAAGGGACCATATAAACCAAACAAACTCAAACCCCCTGCGGGATCTGCCCCAGACAATCAATCCCCACGGGGTTGGAGCGCTGCTGGCGCATCCATTATTCTTCACTTTATTTTATTATTATTAAGTATCATCATTAAGTATCATTTTTATTAAGTACCATAATTATTATTAAGTATCATTATTATAAGAACATAAGAAAAGAAGGAGACTGCAAAAGACCATTCATGGCCTACACTTGGCAGCTCCTGTTCCATTCAACACACAAAACATTTCTACCAGAGAAAAGTCATCAACATTGTCACCCTTTACAGGAGTTCGTCAGATCTAATCTACAATATACATAAAATGCATCCAGAGGATTATGTCCATTCATGCAACCGCAAAATAATCTCCCCACTCCTTAGAAAAATATATACATATGTACATAAAAAAATCAGTCCCATCTAGCAGCTTCATTCATATATTTATCTAATCTATTCTTAAAACTACCCAGAGAGGAGGCTTCTATCACATGTCTAGTGAGCCTATTCCATTCATCTACCACACGATTTGTAAACCAATTCCTCCCAATCTCCTTCCTAAACCTATACTTATCAAGCTTAAACCCATTGCTACGTGTCCTGTCATGTTCACTAAGTATAAGAACCTTACCCAGATCCCCTTTATTATATCCTTTTACCCATTTGAAGACTTCAATCAATTCCCCTCTGACTCTTCTCCTTTCCAATGTATGTAGATTTAGTTTTCTGAGCCTTTCACCATAAGGTAAGTTCCTTAGCCCACCAATCATCTTTGTCATCCTTCTCTGCACAGACTCAAGCAAATCAATATCCTTCCTATAATATGGTGACCAAAATTGTACTGCATAGTCTAGATGAGGCCTAACTAGCGCCAGATACAGTTTTAGAATGACTTCAGCACTCTTATTGCTTACACTCCTCCTAATGAATCCCAATATCCTATTAGCTTTATTTTTAGCATTTAGGCATTGCTTTCTAGGACGAAGGTCTGAACTTACCAAAATACCCAAGTCCCTCTCACAATCAGTCCTCCCTAAATTTCTCCCATTTAATTTATAACTATTCAATGGATTATTTCTGCCTATACTAAGTACACTACATTTGTCTATGTTAAACTTCATTTGCCATTTCTTGGAAAAATTGGACAGAATGGTCAATTCCTCTTGCATTACAACAGCATCAGAATCAGCCCTAATGGCCCTACCTAGCTTAGTATCATCAGCAAATTTACTCAGGTCACTACTTATACCTATGTCAAGATCATTAATATAAATTAAGAAAAGCAAGGAGACCCAAAACAGATCCTTGCGGAACTCCACTGCTAACACACCCCCACTCAGATTTAACTCCATCTATACTAACTCTTTGCTGTCTGTCACCAAGCCATGACTGAATCCACCTAAATATACTGCCATCGATCCCGTGTGCTTTAACTTTGCTCAGAAGCCGTAAGTGTGGCACTCGATCAAAAGCCTTACTAAAGTCCAAGTATAAAATATCATAGTTTTCATCATTATCTGCTGCTTCATACACCTTACTATAAAAAGACAGCAAATTAGTCAGGCAGGATTTACCCTTACTAAAGCCATGCTGTGATTCTTTTATCAACTTATGCTTATCCAAGTGATCCCTATTATTCCTTGCTATAATAGATTCCATCATTTTCCCTACCACTGATGTCAAACTTACTGGTCTGTAATTAGACATATTTGTTTTATCCCCTTTCTTAAATATAGGTATCACATTGGCTTTCTTCCATGCCACTGGCACAATGCCACTCTCCAATGATTTTCTAAAGATGCATGCTAGGGGCTCACTTAACACATCCTTACATTCTTTCAAAATTCTAGGAAAGACCTCATCAGGACCGGGTGCTTCACTACTTTTGATTTTATCAATTTCCTTTGTCACTATCTCCTTTGTGATCAAGATATCCTTTAATTTCTCTTCATCATTACCCCGAAAGATCATTGACACCTCGGGTATATTTAGAGTATCCTCCTGTGTAAATATTGAGAGAAAAAAGTCATTTAGCATTCCAGCCATTGAGTCCCTATCACTCACTAATTCTCCATTGGAATCTATAAGTGGGCCTATTTTATCTCTAACCTTAGTTTTGTATAATTGATAAAAACTTTTAGGATCTTCCTTTGCCCTATTTGCCACTTTAATTTCATAATTTCTCCTTGCTACTCTAACTAACTTTTTAACATCTCTTGCTAGTTCATTATATCTCTGCCTTAAGTGATCCTCTCCATTTTTTATTTTCCTATAAATGCCCTTTTTAATGCCAATATAATGCTTAATTTTATCTGTCATCCATTTTGGGTGATTATTTTTAGTCCTAATCTCCTTATAAGGAATGTTAATCATCTGACCTGTAATTAATTGCTCAATTATTCTTTCATACTCCTCTTCAATTGTAATCTCTTCCTCCTGGTGATTATTGTCTCCACTAACTGATATCATTGAATCTATTCCTGAATTGATTTCATTGCCTCGTTTCTGTACAACTGCCTCCAGGTAAGTCCTTAGCCCATTATAATTTGCTCTTCTAAAGTCAGGAATTTTAACATTGTTCATGCTACTATCAATACCATTCCATTTCATCTTGAATCTAATTTCACAATGGTCACTATTACCCAAATTTCCTCCAATCTCAGTATCCTTAATAACTTCTTTCCTATTTTTCAGAACTAAATCCAGTATATTATTACCTCTAGTGAGTTCGTTAATAATCTGCCTCAGAAAATTATCTTGGACAACATTCAAAAATTCCTCAGCCTCCTGATCACCCACAAGAGCTTCCCAGTCTATATTTCTGTAATTAAAATCGCCCATTATACACACATGCTTACTTCTACATGCCCGTTCAATCTCCTGCCACAGAAGATTTGAAGCTTCCTTACTAAGATTTGGTGGTCTGTATAATAATCCTATGACAAGCTTGTTTTTACCTTCCTTTACATTTAGCCATAATGACTCTGTGTTATCATCTAATTTAATTGTACTGTTTACACAACACTGGAGATTATCTTTAATATAAATAATAACCCCTCCTCCTCTCTTCCTATTCCTATCTGTATGGAACATGTTAAAGCCCTCAATCTCAACCTCAGGTTTAAAGTGATTTCCTGCCAAATCAAGCCATGACTCTGTTATCGCAATTATATCAAAATTCTCTTCACTCGCTAACGCTCTTAAGATATCTATCTTATTCCTTATACTCCGACCATTTGTGTAGTATATTTTTAAGTTTTTTTTATTATTCCCATCTTCATTACATCGTGCTTTTCTATTCCTAGTTATCTGCTCATTCACTTGTGCATTAGTCCACCTATAACGCATCAGTATGCCCTCTCCCTTAGCTATTCCTCTATCTTTGCATCCCTTCCATTTCCTACACCTGCCCTCTATTCCTGTTATTATTAAGTATCATTATTATTATTAAGTATCATTATCATTAAGTATTATTATCATCATTCAGTATTATTATGATTAATTATCATCATTAATTATTAAGTATTCATAATTAGTATCAATCGTCAGTCACCTCACCATTATGTAATCCAGTAAGCGCATAGCCAAGGAAAAGAAACCAGAGGTTAAATTGACCCTTTTTTTTTTAAAGCGAAAACCAACGCTGGCATCCTCGCCAAAAAGTATGTAAACAAAGATATGAAATAAGTGATGAGAGATGAATTGTAAATGTGTGGAAGATATACTATATAGTCACGGATCCTCGGTTTTATTACACCCTACTTGAGGGTTTCTCAAACTTAGGGTCCCAACCGCATCGGGCTATGCAAAATCCTGAGGGGCTCAAGAAACTTTCGAAAATCATTCTTTCCCCCTGAAATAAATAAATATCAAATTAATCTTTACACATTGTACTAATTATGGTGGTTATCGTAAAATGGCTCGGTGATATTCACTATTTTCTTTGTCTACATTTTTTATATATTTTCGAAAATAAAATTCCTTCCTCTTTTCCGGAACAAAATCACTAAAACTTCGGATTCACAAAAATCTTAGAATTTTGGGCCGAATGAAACTCGCTTTCGATTACAGCGAAGTTAAACCACATCGGGTATGTTTAGTCGCCGGATGGAAACCCGATTCGGGTCGACTTCCCGTCGGTTGTGAAACGTGGTTCGGATCCCACGTTAATCAGTAGATCCCCACTGAGAAATAAAAAAAGTATCCTTAATGAGTGCCGGTCTGTGGTAGCAGCAAGATTGTCCTTTACATGGTTATTATAAATTATAAAACATTCCATTACCAAGTGAATGATCAGCTCCATGTAAATCCCCCCCCCCCGCGCCACGTTCTGGTTTGTAAAATAGGAGTCTGTGAGCATTTTCAGTAGCTAAATCCTGTCTAGAAGAAATGCAGATCGATTGATTGAGTTTTAGAGCCATTTACGTGTTTACTTTGAGGGGGCCTCTGTACTTTACTTTTATGGTCATCTCACTTTTTAATTTGTTCAGATAAGAAATGACATTTGTAAAGGTTCGATTGGTTGACGACTTCCTTCCCTAAGTTACCTTCTTATTCCAGTGGGTGATGACGTCTCTACATTTGAGGACCTCCACGCACAATTTTCGATCTGCCTCTCGCGATTTTAGAACCATAGGTCAAATAGCCGAGATTTAAAAAAAACAAAAAAACAACCGACCGACCAACCAATTTATGCTTTTAGGGAAAGATCCACCCACCAGCTAATTGATCTTTTTAGGGAAAGACCGATCCACCAACCAATTTAATCTTTATGGGAAAGTCCGACCAACCAATTTAATCTTTACGGGAAAATCCGACCAACCAATTTATCTTTTTAATTTGAGATATTTCTCGGCTAGTTTTCACGTCAATGTGGATTTCGTTATTTTCCCTTATACTAGCGGCCATCGCATCCTGCGATGGATCAAGTTGATGACCCTCATCGATGATCATGTACCCTGATTCTTTCAGGTCATGGCTCGGTATTAGCGAAGAGTAGATTTCCATGAGTGATTATCAATGACTTCCCGATAATATTCTTGAAAAAAAGTTAGGATGGGGGGGGGGTCTTCCCTCTAGAGGGTAGATGGTGGGGCATAAATGACTGGTGTGCTGGTGACGTCACCAGCAAGAAAGGTCACTGGCCACTGTGACTCCATAATAATATTCTGCGAAGCTGCTTCGCTTGGACTTGGTTTAACAAATTTATAGACACAAGAAATTTCTATCCTTTAAAATAATAGATTTTGGCTGCTACTATACTTTTCATTTTCACTAAATCAGGTTTAATTGGTCAAATTAGTCCGACCATTACAGAGAAATCGCACCACTAACCAGTTTCGAGCAAACTGCGGACGTTGAGGCAGGGAAGGCACATAAGCTTCCACATCACCTGACATCTCGGCGCATAGAAAGGTAGGGGGGGGGAGAAGGTAAGACGGGTTAAAACCCACTATCGACCAACCAGACAAAAAAAGAGTGAGGTGAGCCCCCCCCCCTTTCTAGGCCGCCACTAGCTTGCGATATTAGCCTCCGGCCCCCAAAATAGGTAAGAATGAAGCAGCTTGTACAATGGAAGTCTAAAGGAGTAAAGCCCAGGTAGTTTCAATCTAATTCAAGGCTTCCGGGAGCACTGAGCCCGAGATGCGGTGCTACTCATCAAGGCACCAGGTGTAACAGTCTACCCCTGGAAATCCCTTGCGGGGTGGAATGTGACAAAATTACGATAAAAATGTATGAAAGTATGATAGACCAGGAGGCCTGGTCCCCATAAAACAGGCGGGACAAGGTGCAGAGGAGGGCCACCACAAAATAGTGCCCAGTCTGGCCCATTTGCCCTATGGCGAACGAATAGCCAGGCTCAATCTCACGACCCTGTGGAGCAGAGGAGGACAAGGGAAGACATGAGTGAGGTATTTAAAATCCTCAAGTGATATGACCTGGTGCTGGAGGTGGAATTTTCTCAGGCTTGCCCCCAGGCTGTGAGGGGTTTCAGCCTGAAGCTCCTCAAGCCTCGGCACCGCCCCCACAAGAGGACCATGGTCTTTGCCTCAAGGGTAGTAACCAAGGAATGTCACACATAGTAACAGCATCAATGGCTTAAAAAAAAACTAAGAACGGCACTTATAAGAGCTCTCCCTTATGAGCAACTGCTCCCTTGCCTCTTTAGGTAAACAACATCTTAGGCGCTGAGGGCCGAGAGAGCGCGCACCTCTCCTGAGTTCCGAGAGAAAGTGAGGAAGGGATCAAATGGCATTCGAGGGTGCGATGCTGAGAGATATCTATAAACGTTTGAAGAAAAATAAAGGTTTGCAAAGAAAGTGGTGAAGTTAGGGAAGTCACAAATATGTAGAAGACCCGATATAAGACAAAATGGGGAAGGTTTATTTAAAGGTAGGGATAGCATAGTACGGTATGCGCTGCAAAGGACAATGAACACCCTGGGGGAGGTTTAATAATAATATTTTTAAAATAACGTTGGTTTCACGGCCGATCTTTACTTCTTTTGAGGCTTTTTACATCTCAGATGGGACCTACAGTTTAACGTGGGATCCGAAACACGTATCTACAGCGTAAGGAGGCCGCCATGAAAATTTTAGGCAGGACCGATTGTGAGAGGGACTTGGGTATTTTGGTAAGTTCAGACCTTCGTCCTAGAAAGCAATGCCTAAATGCTAAAAATAAAGCTAATAGGATATTGGGATTCATTAGGAGGAGTGTAAGCAATGAGTGCTGAAGTCATTCTAAAACTGTATCTGGCGCTAGTTAGGCCTCATCTAGACTATGCAGTACAATTTTGGTCACCATATTATAGGAAGGATATTGATTTGCTTGAGTCTGTGCAGAGAAGGATGACAAAGATGATTGGTGGGCTAAGGAACTTACCTTATGGTGAAAGGCTCAGAAAACTAAATCTACATACATTGGAAAGGAGAAGAGTCAGAGGGAAATTGATTGAAGTCTTCAAATGGGTAAAAGGATATAATAAAGGGGATCTGGGTAAGATTCTTATACTTAGTGAACATGACAGGACACGTAGCAATGGGTTTAAGCTTGATAAGTATAGGTTTAGGAAGGAGATTGGGAGGAATTGGTTTACAAATCGTGTGGTAGATGAATGGAATAGGCTCACTAGACATGTGATAGAAGCCTCCTCTCTGGGTAGTTTTAAGAATAGATTAGATAAATATATGAATGAAGCTGCTAGATGGGACTGATTTTTTTATGTACATATGTATATATTTTTCTAAGGAGTGGGGAGATTATTTTGCGGTTGCATGAATGGACATAATCCTCTGGATGCATTTTATGTATATTGTAGATTAGATCTGACGAACTCCTGTAAAGGGTGACAATGTTGATGACTTTTCTCTGGTAAGAAATGTTTTGTGTGTTGGCTGGAACAGGAGCTGCCAAGTGTAGGCCATGAATGGTCTTTTGCAGTCTCCTTCTTTTCTTATGTTCTTATGACATTAATCAAGACTCCATTCGGCGACTAATTACACCCGATGTGGCTCAACTTCGCCGGGGTCGGAAGAGGCTTTCTACCACTCGGGTGGGGCGTACCCCAATAGTAATAATAAACCAGAAAAACAGCAGCGAGGGAAAGGACGTTCAATGAGGATGGGGAAAAGGATGGCAAGGACCGCGAATATACCCCCCCCCCCACACACACACATCCAAAGCGTCCAATAAAGCGGTGGGAGGACGAATCACTACACCCACCCCACATACAAGTCCGTACGATAACGTACACGGAATCCACTGTACGAACAGACCCTCCCCATTCCCCATGGCCCCTTTCGGGCTTCCAGGGTTGAAAATAGAGTTGCCGTTGGGGGCAAATTACCAAAGGACCCTCCGGGAAAAGGGAGGGGGTCGGCAGCGTAGATCTGGCTCCTCCGAGGGGACGGGAGCGGGCGCGACGCTCCTCCTGGTCCGAGTCCATGCTGGCGTGCGGGTTCTGAATCGTGAGTCCCCCGATCCCGCCCTTCTTACAAGCGGCACCCGCGACCGCTCGCAGGCTCGTTTCACTGGTGGGGATTCGGGCACAGGGGTGGCACCTGGGGGCAGGGTGGCACCTGGGGGCAGGGTGACACCCCAGGGAAGGGTAACAGCGGAGGGTGGTGTGAGAGGCGGAGGTGAGGGTGATGGGCGGGCGTGAGAGGGACGGACTCACCTCCAGTGAAGTGCTATCCACAGGAAGCCGGGCAGGAAGGACGAGTCCGACAGGGGGAGGGTGACCCCCATAGGATTCGTTTGGTGAGGGTAACCATGACCAGGGCGGGTGGGGGGGTGTTCCGTTAGCAAGAGACTTCAAACAGGAGGCCTTGGTGCAAGGCGCCCTTTTGGGCGCTTCCCTGCCCCCACGTTTCTCCCCATCGCTGACAGAGATGATGAATGTGGCATCGTGGAGGCGGCACTTGTGGGGGGCGAGGCAACCCTTCCTGCCGGCCTTGATATCGCGACAAAGGGACGTGGGGCAGGGGCAGGTGGAAGCCCCTTGGGACATGTGGGGGAAAAGAGGACACGCCTTCTTATCCCGGATGAGGCCGCATCCAGCCCTCGGCTCTATCCCAGGTCTGGGACTTGCCCACCGGGCACAAGGCCTGCCCTTATCTTTGGCCTCCCGTGATTGAAGCTTCGCCAACTGGGGAGGCACGACGCCCACCTTGGCAAGCGCTTTTCGCGCGCAAGGGAGACTCTTGGAGTCGGGATATGCGTTGCACGGACACGGGGCGGGGGCTCCAGTCCCTCTGAGAGAGCTTTTCTCGGTGGCCAGTTTATCAATCACCTGTACAGTCGAGCGAAAGCGGGACTGAGAGCACCCCTCCGATGGCTCGGATCCTACCAGGCGACTAAGCGGCACCGTGAGTGCCATTCGAACCCGGCCCCTCTCGGGACCGAGGCGGAAATCACTGTAAATGAGCGAGCTCTCTGTCGAGTTTCCCTCCCCAGCTGACTCCCCGTCGGTGGAGATGCGCCTCAAACCGCGAGGCCACAGGCCCTGCTCCACCAGGTGAGTCTTGTTTCTGGGAGCGACGGGCGTCACTGTGCGCCTGGAGGAGCTACCGCCGCGGTTCGACTGCTGCTTCAGCGCCTTCGTCATCTCGTCTTCCTTTTTGAGCTGAAGCTCATTGGCGATCACAGTGGCTCTGCTGACGTCATGCCACTTGAGGTGTGGATAGCCCTTCCCAGACTCGAATCGGATTCCCCCACTGTTCCGCACAACAGGCATCTCCTGAAGATCAAATCAATTGAAGAAGTCGACAGATGCGGCTGAGTCCAAACCACCCTCAGTTTCCTCCCACCCGGGACAACGTGACCAACAATAAAAAAAAAATCACACTGAAGAACACAGGGGTACACAAGAACATTCGTCCAGGCGGGGACGCGGCAGCGACTCTGCGTTGCCACGCGCGCCCAGAAACAAACCAAGGTCAAATCCACGAAAACGACAAGTCTCGTGTGACTTGAATTACTCTGCGCTGACCCCCCCTCCTCCCTTTCCTGCTCGATCAAGGCCTCAGGGGGTCTCGACAGGTCCTGGCAATGTGCATCCGGTGGGAGACCCACAATGGAACCTGTGTTTTCAAATCTCTCAGTCGACACGTGAAGAAACGAACACAAAGTTGGCGTCTTCCCGATATAGGAGCGGAATTGAGGACGGGTTCTCTCATTCGAGAGAGGAAGAAAGTTGCACACGAACTAAGGTCGGAAAAAAACGCGCACAGTCTGTTTCGAACCGGGGATCGGCTCTACTGGGGCGCGACCAACATCGCACTGACTAACTGGCGGCAGCCGAATAGCGGCAAGTGACTCGTGGGTGACTACTGGCAGAGCGAACTGGCGGCGTCGCCCGGGCAAAATGCCCCAGGTGACCAGGTAGTCTGGTCAGAGGGAGGGGGGAGGGGTAAAAAGGAGAGCGACAGGTTTAAGATAATGGATGAACGAACACACACTTCCCCACCCACAAAAAACATTCCTGGCGTGCCCAACCAAGTCTCTCCCTTTAATGGGTATAAGAGGAGGGGGGGTTAAAGCACAATGGACATGCGAATGAAATGGGCTTGGGAGGTAAGGAAATAGGCTTTGACCATAGACTGACAAGAGTCAACATCAACAAACCATCCGCTCGCACCTCGTGGCTCATTCAAAAGGTTCACAAAGTGCTGAAGTTAAGAAAAGGGCATAGCGAGGATGGCTAAAAGAATAGAGTACTCGACAAACGACGAGACACAGGGCAATCTAATAAAGGATAAAGGCAAATGTAGTGACTGCTATTTTACACCTCACTTCAGCATAATATGAGGTCTACAATCATACTCTGGTATGGTATGTGGCCTAACATAAAAAAAAGGCAATTGGCGTTGACAGTATACATCATAATACAAACAATTTCTAGGTTATAAAAATAGGGTTCAAAATGCGAAGAACTGAGAGTCACAACGACAACTAATCCATAGGCCTCGGTTCGCTAATGACGCACCTAGACCGTCGAAACCTTGGTCGACTGCAAACTACCCGAGCGCGCTGCGCTGCATTGGTCGGGCGGGATGGGGGGAGGGGCACCGCCTAGGAATTCCCATTTAATTAACGAAAAGGAAAAGGTGACTCGCGTAATCAAACCGAGCGAATACATGAACATTGTGCCATTCATCGCATCGTGGACGAGAGATACTCCCACCGAATAATGAAATACAAATAAAGATCAGGACACTCGCAAGCGCTAAGGGCCCATGGGTCACTCTGGGTGGTGGGTGCGCGTTTGAGCATCAACCGGCGATCGTATTACCCTTCGTGACCCGAGGGGTATGTGGATGTCAGTGCCCCCATAGGGGACACTAGTACTCCATCGGCAGGGGTCCGGAACACAGGAGAGTGTAGGCGTGTTGCGTTGTGAAGACGGGAAGGGAAATGATAGCGGTGTTGTGATTGGCTATCTGCGTGATGATACGTGCGGAGTTACTAACCCCACCAGGTGTAAATTTCAGCGTATCCGCCAATGGGCAACGAGCTAACTGGGATCGAACCCGTGCCTCGACGCTGGAAGTCCAAGGCCGCGTCCACTACACTACGAGAGATCGAAGCGGTGAAAATAGAGGAAGTGTGGAAGGCCGCCGCATATCCTCCTGCAGGCAGTGCGGCCGGGGGGAAATCAATCCTCGGGCGCTGGCACCTGGAGGGCACGCAACCCACCAGATGTCAGCTGCAGCATGGGTTTCGCGCTACACCTGACCCTCCTTTGCGGAGTATTAGCCTTCCTAGCAAGTCCGAGCCTCGAAAGACTTCATGGACCGCTTATTTTAACATCCGCAAAAAGGATGAACCTCACGTAGGAAAATGAAAGCCAACAAGTAAAAGGAAAATCTTTATTTCGAGTGGGGACCAGTTACAAGGTTTCTTACCTCATCTTTTTGCTGTACAGGGTGTTGCCAGAAAGGCTCGTCACCCCCCCCCCCTTAAATATGGTTTTACTTTTATATCATTATATATATATATATATATATATATATATATATATATATATATATATATATATATATATATATTGTTATTATTTTTCGGTAGGGGTGACAATCCTTTTGGACCACTCTGTACAATAGAAGCAAACCTTAGTACATGTTTATGGTCGCCCATCGACACTCATCCGGGGTAAAATGTAGCCTCTTATGCCAGGAACCGCAAAGAAAGCAGGTTTAGTCGAGCGAGCTAAGAATTAAGCCAATATAAACAAGGTAGGCGGCGTTCCCAACAGAAGCGGGCTGAGCGTGTCGAAGCAGGCAATTTCCTGCTGTGTACGCCTACACTTATATAACTTAATATTTAGCGCCTTTCGGCGTTGGGTAGCCCTCGGGGTGGGGGGGGGGGGTAAACGTACACCCCATTATGGTAGGGCCAATTTTATAAGTTCCAAGAGAATGGAGGTGGGAAGGGAATCAATTAGGATGGATAGACAGCTTACTTCCAGATATCGTCATTTCTGAAGAAAGGTCCCATTAATTTACCTAAACCATAGGTTCATTAACACATTGCCTGCCACATCGCCCTTAATGTTTCAAAGACTTAAGAGCGAAATCTCATAAAACAATGGGTACATTATTTCAATCTATTCACGTACCATAGTTTGACCTAATTTATGGTGAGCGTGTTAAATGACGAGCGCGGGGTTTCGATGAGATAATGTCACGCATGATAAAAACCATATCAGGGGTCATCTGAGTCGATCCATCGGCTATTATACCCAATCCCAAACATCCTTCTATATACCGCATTCACAGGATTGTGTCCAGAATATCGCTTCAAAAGTAATCACCAATCAACGCTTAGCAAAAGCTTAAAAATACAAATAAAATGTCATTAAAACATTCAATTCGTATTCCCAAACTCAAAAGGGCGATCCATAGGACCTTCAATATACTTGTTTAACACATCTTCGAAAACATTGAAATAATGGCTATGACATCCAGCGGGATACTTCATCCTGAAAACTACCACTCTAATGGTGAAAACAATATTCTCTTAACTCCAACCACACCTTTGTTGTTGTTTTTTTTTAAGTTGTACCCTCTAGGCCTATTACTACTCTCTAACCTAAAGAACCTTCCAATATGGAACTTAACCATCCTGAAGGACTGTTTGCTTTCTCGCGCTTTACACTAGTAGGGTGAGTGACCACCTATTCTTAGCATACCCCGGCGCTAGGTGATCCCGGGATGGCGTGCAGTCCACCCAGGCACCATGTCTAGCGAACAGAACTCTGTCCAGGTGAGAAAAGTTCTTCCTGGTACCGGGTGCAGGAAAACAAAAGGTTGAAAGGATAGTCGAAAGAGAGAGAGAGAGAAAGTAGCGTTGAGAGGGACCGAGGGTGAAGCGCATCAAAAACTTTCCCAAGGCCCATCAGATTTCAAATCAACCAAGTGACAAAAAAAAAGGCACGCTCACAGGCCAAAGGGAGGCCCGCTCCATCAGAGGCCTCAAGCGTGCCCCCCAAAGATTAAATAGTGAGGAGGAGGCCCGCTTCCACCCAAACTCGATTATGCCTTACTCGGGGTGTACGAACTCGTTCTGGGATATAAAGGACAAGTGGTAGCGACTCTGCACCTCCGTTACCGGGACAGGTAACGAGCGATAAGATCTCACAAATTGGAATATTCGCTAAGCTTGTGCGGGAGAGACTGGGGGACCAAGCCGTCGTCGCAGTAAGGTTTATGAGAGGGCTCCTTTTTATAATGGGGCATATTACTAGTCTACATTAAAAAAAACGAAAACACTAACCAATAACAAAAGAAAACCAAAAAACAGATTAGAAGGCAAGCGAAAAAATCAAAAAGAGGAAAGCTCGGGCATCGGGAAGAGGCCAGACTTCCCAAGCGATCAACACAAAAGAGTCAAATAGTAAACGCTAGCCTCCTCCAAAAAGACGTCCATATTTTTTAACGACATCTGGCGCTGCTTACAAGAGCATAAGTCGCTGTAACTATCTAATAACCTAATGCTAAGCTAAATAAACAAAGCAAAGGTCAAAATCAAAACAAGAAGCACGCCCTCCTACCGGCACAGGAGCATGGAACCAACATCAAAAGGTCAGAGTCCACAAGTATGTGTGCACGAACTCGTCCTGAGTACGAGGGACAAGCGATAGCGTCCCTATTCGTCCCAATATCGGTAACGTGCGCGGAGATAACGCAGACTGGGACATTAACAAGAATGTACCGAACAGTCTGGGGGACCACACAGTCATCGCATTAAGGTACAGGAGGAGAGCGCTCCATCAAACGGCGGTGGGCCCCGCCAGCGTCCCAAATTCTAAAACGAGAGAAAGTCGTCGCGGTATTGGGGATAAGTCCACAGAAGTAGTCACTGCGTGATGGCACACAAAGTTCCCCTCGACCGTCTACCATCTTCTTTGAACGTGGGATGAATGTGTGGCCCTGGGTGCGTTAACGATTGGGTGTGCAACCTAGGACAGCGACGCACACAGACCAACTCCCAAATGGGCAGCCAGAGGCAGTGACAGAGTGGATATCCTTAGTAGGACGTAATATCCTCCACAGAACGGCCAGGATCTGAAGTTTCTATTGTGGCAGATCCATAAGGAGAATTTTAGTCGGCCCGCCACAATCAGTATAGCTTTATGCACTCGAGAACGACCACAGGGATGTGGTCAGTCCATTAGATGGAGGGAGGAGGGGATTATTTGGGTAAAACCGATCATCTCATTAATCGCGCCCCAACCTGGTCTCTTGCGAGCGTTGTTCATAGAGGTTCCAAAGCCGCTCTTATGATATGGCATGAGATAGCTGGTCAGGCCCTAAGCCTAGACAGGTTGAGGGGATAGTCGTAGAAAAAAAGATGAATGGTGAGAGGGAAGGAGAAGGATGCACAACAACTTCCTACGGCTCCATTAGATTTCAATTCAAGTTAACCCAGTGAGGAAGGCTTCCCTAATTTGCACGCAGGCTGGGAGGACGTGGGGCTCCTCTAGATACCAAGCGTAACAGACTACACAGGGTCAGTGAAAAGGAGGAGGGTTGGTAAAGAAAGGCACAAAGTAGATGTTATCGGAAGGAGAGGCTAAGCTGGGGTTGGGCGCTGATTTCCGTCAGCACGGCGGCCAGGAAGACACATCGCCGTCCCCATTACGGGGTAAAGTGGAATAAAACTTCTTAAAAAAGTTTAAATATTGTGTATTGTTTTTGTTATAAGGTGGATTCGGCGGGTATGAGCTCCATGGGCAGATTACAAAGGGGGCAGTATGGCTGAGTGGCATGTGTACAGGAGTGAAAGCGAATTACATTGGAAGGAATAAAGTTCTGAAAATTATTATTTTTTAGCAAATTATTATTATTATTACTCAAATATTATCCCCCACTTTCGATCGCATAAATACAATGATAATAATAATGGCCTAATGAACGAAGGGCTCGATTTTATCATGCGAAGAAGCCGTCTTGTATACCACACCGTCCCACAGTCGGTGGCACCATGATAAACTATATTATTATTAACTAAAAAATAATAAGAAGCGAAGGGAAGTGGTTAAGTTAGGCAACCTGAAAATGTGAGAGATTCACACTTCAGAGCTCTTGAATAGGAGAGTAATTTGGGCGCTAGGTTCGGGTAACCTGGGATACTAACTAACTGCCTTGATAAAAGGGGTCACCACTAGTGAAGTTAAGCCACATTTATATGCTTAGTTATCAAACGGGAAGTGGACTAGAGTCGAGTAGTGTGACGACAACTAACGGGTCGCGGTAACCGGTAGTTCGATCGTACTAATGGTTGGGCTTCAAAGCTAAGCAGCAATGCTTCGAATCATCGCTAAAACAAGCGTATAAAACACAACAATTATTAGTTTGTTCGGAAAGTTCGTGCCGCGTTGGAAACATAAATATTTACATAAGTTCTAACTTGTATAGACCGACCGGGGTCGTGATTTTGCTAGGGCTGGGGTGAAAAAAAAACCGGTCGGGGTTAGCCGGGGTTGGGGGCCAGGTCGGTCTATACTAACTTGTTCGTCGTCCTGGTCGAAATTCGTTATTAACACATTTGGACTTCTTTCAGAAGCCTGAAAAATTCACTCTGGAATAAACATCATAATATTAACTCACTTCCCGTCTTCCTCTGACCTCTCTTCTGCGATATGGCGTCCATTACAAGGCCACCACGCGAGATATTGTGTGTAGTGAGTGTTTGTGTGAGGTTTGGGCAATCTATGATAGGTGTGTGACGTTGTCTGGGGTTTGGTTGCATCTGGTTTAGGTTGGTGTGAGGTAGGGGCGGATTTAGGTATGGGCAATATGGGCAGCCAGCAGCCCAGGGTGGAATCTTGCCAAGGGAGGAAAAGCGATGGTTAATTGTGTTATTATTCTAAATAGATGAATAATAGTAATAATAAAAAACTAAAAGTTGCTCCCAACTATTTTGGGGAAGGCCCAAACAGTTCGGGAGGGGCGCCAAAGGGGTGTTTCGTCCAGGGCGTCATACCTGCCAGAATCGCCACTGATGTCAGGGCGAGTTTTATTTTGTTTGTATTGTTGAAGTGTAGTGGAGTGGCCTGACCTCAGTTGAGAGGGAATTACTTGCTTTGTTCTCTGTAGGGATTTCTGGGTGGTTTATTAATATTAACGACGTGGAGCATCACTAAATTACTTTCTTAAAAAGACCAAAAGTTTATACCACGAAGGAATATATAAATAGGTTATCAAGATGGGGGTAGAGGTTTTGAACAAAATGATAGCAGTATAATTGAACAAATTTATTTTGAAAAAATCTTCCAAACGGCACAAACTTTCCGGATAACCTAATATATCCAATTCCCTCCCCAAATCAGAGCACTGGAGCCTCGTAATATTCCTTATTCCTAGGCTTGCCATACATCGGGATTTGACCGGGACAGTACCGGCATCCCGGCAGGTTTATAATTTTGTCCCGGAAAAATATTACCTTTATAAATATAAACTTACTAGGCAGTGGCTTCGCTACTAGGATTAAAATTAAAAATCTAAAAAAAAAAGAGCAGCCATGGCCCAGGAATTCCTATACCTTCTCCCCCTGAACATATAGAGGTACATGAAGAGATTAATATGGAAGTTGACCAAGATTATGACACATCTGAGTCTTATCAGGTTTCCACACATGATATGGTCGCAAGACCATTCACTCAAGTTCAGCTAAATGACCTGACCAGGGATCTGGAAATTCAAAGGCGAATACACAACTTCTTGGCTCTCGACTTCGTGAAAGTAATCTTCTCGCTTAAGAAACAACATTTAGGGGGGGTACAGAAATAGAGAACAAGAGTTTCGAAGCTATTTTTTACAGCATTCTTCCAGCTCTTTAGTATACTGCGCCAATATTAAAGGACTTGTTGAGGCCCTTGGAATTCCCTACAACCCATTAGAATGAGGACTGTTCATAGATTCCTCCAGTAGAAGTTTAAAAGCTGTGTTACTGAATATTGGTAACAAGATAGCTTCCGTTCCTATAGGCCATTCAATCCAACTTACTGAAAGTTATGAAAATATGAAAAAATTGCTGGATGCAATAAATTACTCTAGCTATAAGTGGAGGATATGTGGTGACTTAAAGGTAAGATCATTTTACACTTGGCATTTCTAAGCTTTTTGATATTGACATTTTCATTTTTAATTGTTAATACTTGTATACACCTTTTGGTCAACTTACATTTTACAAGAATGCAAATCTGGCAATCATGAGTCATTTTTGAGTTATATTTTTTGTTGAAGTGTGTCCCTATAGGTTAATGCATCCTATTGGGTTAATGATGAATTTATCCTAATTGAGAAGGTATACAACACAACTCAATAAAATCAAAATAAGATGTACATATATCCAATTAGTTCCAATACGATGATTTAATGCATCGGCATACAGGATTTTTCAGTACATATTCATATTGTTTTAATATATATTACTTTGAATTTGTTTTTAGAAATATTACACTGAATTTACATACCGTGCTAAATTTTTTTCAGGTAGTGTCTCTTACGCTTGGGACGCAAACAGGCTACACGAAGCATCCCTGTTTCATATGTTTATGGGACAGTCGTGCAGATAGTATGCACTATGAGAAGAAGGTTTGGCCTCCACGAGAAGCATTTAGAATTAGATCAAACAATGTGATAGCTGAACCTTTAGTGCCTCCTCAAAAAATACTCCTCCCTCCACTGCATATAAAGCTTGGCATAATGAAAAATTATGTCAAAACCCTTAATAAAGTAGGCCAAGCTTTTAAATTTCTTCTTCAAAAATTTCCACAAATCAGTGACGCTAAGCTCCATGGGGGAATTTTTGATGGACTTCAAATCAGGAACTTGATCAGCAATTTGATGCATCAATGAAGGACATAAAAAAAGATGCCTGGAAAGCTTTCAAAGCTCTATTTAACAATTTTCTAGGAAATAAAAGAAGCCTAGAAGAATATGTTGCCCTGGTCAATCAGCTCTTAACAAGTCTCAAACATTTGGGAGCTCGAATGTCTATAAAGATACACTTTTTACAGTCCCATCTGGATTATTTTCCCGACAACTGCGGGGATTACAGTAAAGAACAGGGGCAAAGATTCCACCAGGACATAAAAACAATGGAATCCAGGTACCAGTGTAAATGGAACGGAAACATGCTTGCTGACTACTGTTGGTGTTTGAAGCGTGATGTACCAGATGACAGGCACAAACGAAAATCGTCAAGGGCGTCTGTTCTTCGAAATTATAATTATTTTCTTTATTATGTTGCATTCTTTTATTTTTTGTTTATTAAAAGAATTATAGTTTACATACGTGTATTCCTGTTTATATGATATAACAGTAATAATGCATTATTAGATAGAGAAAAATCTCAATGAAATCTCAATGAAAATGGTGTATGCTGTACTGAGAAAATCTGACCTGATTGAACAAATATACATTCATTTTTGAGCTCAAGAGGTTGGATTCATTAAGGAACCACAAAGAAATCCTGGGGAACATAAAATTTTTTTTCAAACCCAGGCCTGTTATTAATCGAGATCAAAGCGATTGCTCGCTGCCTCAGTGTGCACAGTTCGAATCTCACCTTTGTACGGAATTTTTGCGAATTAGGAAATAACATATATATATATATATATATATATATATATATATATATATATATATATATATATATATATATATATATATATGATGAAAATTAATGCAATATCGCAAGAAAAGATCAGGAATAAACCACATTCTCCGAGGACAATTTAATTCAGAACAGTTTCGGTGTATCTCACACCCTTTTTAAACTGACACTGGATGGAAAATATTTGAAAATGCTTACATACATAACACAGTGTCAGGTCGTGAAAGATCCCCCTTTTTTCCCCAATCCCCTACTTGTGGCTAATCAGGGAGGGGGGGTAGGCCTAAACATATTGAAGGGCTGACATTTCGCTATTTTGTTTATTTCCTTTCGTATTACAGGATTAAAAGAAAATTGGCCCTCAGATAGATTTAAATTAGGAACTGACGATATCAAGCTCGATTCTACGATTCTTCTCTTAACATAGTTAGCCGATTTAAATACCATTTTACTTCCATTGAAATCGATCGAATTATTCAAATCTCTAACATGACAAAATATTCCACTGCTTTGACTGCCCACTCTAATATATCTTTTGTGTTCATACAATCTCTTGTCTAGATTTCTCCCCGTTTCCCCTATATAAACTTTGTGGCAATCGTTGCATGGTATTGCATATACTCCTATGTTATGATGTTCTTTGGGTTTCCTGGCCATCATCAATTGGTTTAAGGAATTATTATATTTAAAGGCTAGATTAATACCCGCTTTTTCAAATATGTCCTTTAAACTATTTAATTTATTATTAAATGGCAATGTTATACATTTGTTGAAGTCTGCCAATTTTGCAGCTAGGAAAACATTCTATGGCAATAAGCCTTCCCGCAAAAATGACTTCAACAAATGTATAACATTGCCATTTAATAATAAATTAAATAGTTTAAAGGACATATTTGGAAAAGCGGGTATTAATCTAGCCTTTAAATATAATAATTCCTTAAACCAATTGATGATGGCCAGGAAACCCAAAGAACATCATAACATAGGAGTATATGCAATACCATGCAACGATTGCCACAAAGTTTATATGGGGAAACGGGAAGAAATCTAAACAAGAGATTGTATGAACACAAAAGAGATATTAGAGTGGGCAGTCAAAGCAGTGGAATATTTTGTCATATTAGAGATTTGAATAATTCGATCGATTTCAATGGAAGTAAAATGGTATTTAAATCGGAAGAGAAGAATCGTAGAATCGAGCTTGATATCGTCAGTTCCTAATTTAAATCTATCTGAGGTCAATTTTCTTTTAATTCTGTAATACGAAAGGAAATAAACAAAATAGCGAAATGTCAGCCCTTCAATATGTTTAGGCCTACCCCCCCCCCCCCTGATTAGCCACAAGTAGGGAAATGGGGAAAAAAAGGGGATCTTTCACGACCTGACTGTGTTATGTATGTAAGCATTTTCAAATATTTTCCATCCAGTGTCAGTTGAAAAAGGGTGTGAGATACACCGAAACTGTTCTGAATTAAATTGTCTTCGGAGAATGTGGTTTAATTCCTCATATATATATATATATATATATATATATATATATATATATATATATATATGAATAAGAAAAAAATATTGAATATCACATACCGGTACTAAGTTAGGAAGAATTTGATTTATTATGCCATTCTTGGAAGTGTTCGACGCTACATAGGCCTAGGTTTTCTGGACATTCAATGCAACACTGTTTCTCTACGTTTTGGGTATCACAATCTGGATCGCTTTGGGGGGCAGTTGTGAACAACCAGTCAATGGTTCAAAACGAGAGCGTGAAGAGTTTTTTTTCAGGCTTTCGCTTGGGATCTTCACAGAGTATTGTTGAGCTCACCAAAAAATTTATCGCGCGTGGCAACCGCTTCTGCATTATGCGCTTCCACGATTTGACTTAAGATTATGATGATATATAGGTCTCTTAAAAGGGACGTTTTCATTCGCAATATTTTTGTCAACGAGAAAACTGTTCAGCAGCAAGAAGTTGGTCTGCTTTATCAACTTTTCCCAGGAGTTCATTATACCTTTCAATGTGCAAAGGCTTTTTGTAAAAAGCCGAATTTGAAATAAGGCGACTACAACAGCCAAGCAGTTGCCTCCGCAAGGGGTAACCATGAAAAACATCATAATAGCATTAATGCTACTATTTGTTTTAAACTGGCTACCACATTTGTAAACCCCCACTAGTGTGTGGTAGCCAGCGGCGAATCCACTCGGGCATCCTGAGTCTCAAAAAAAAAAAAGACTCATTCAAACGAAGCTTTTAAGCCGCTCGCCTGCACTTCTCATACGCTATAATAGGACGAAATTCAAACCAACCAACAATTCCGTATGATAGAGCACGCAAATCGTCAATACGAACTCCACCAGCTTGGGTAGAGCCACCCGTACCCAATCCCTAATTGTACAGGAAAACCTACGAATTCAAAACTACGACCTTTCAAGTTGAGAAGTGCGTATTGGTGGAAAGGGAGGGGGGATGACACTTAGCAACTCTTTCAGCGGGTGACGTTATGATGTAATAGTGACACTTGACACGTAAATAGCACAAAGATGGTTCAAGGCGTAAACAAAACCGTACAGCCTCAATCTCTCTAAGATGGTATATGGATAAAATTCAAAGATTGCCAAGGCGCCACGCATCTCCAAGGCAAGGCAGATGTACTATATTAGATGACTAAATATTTTTCTTGGTAACCGCCAAATATCCGGGCACAGGACATTTCAAAGTACGCGAGTAAAGATGCAGGCAGTCAAAATGACAAGTGATTTATATTATAACCTAAATTTGGGGTACTACTGTAGCAAGATTCCTACCAATAGGTTTTTACTGCAGTAAGATTCCTACCTTAAAATAATAATGAATGGACTTGTTTGATTGATTGATATTCAAAGAGAGAAATTGGCGTGGGGATAGTTAAAATAAAAATAGATAGAAGTATGTGTACTTAAGAGAGGGAGAAATATGTGCCAGGTCGTCTGGCAAACTCAGTAGTTATGATTCTTTTTCTATTAAAACGCTTTAGCGATAAAGCCTTTGTTTTCTTAATTAAAGCAGTTGGATTATTTTTGGATAACTTGTGGATAGTTTAGAGTAGGAAAGGGGGGCAAAGAAAAATAAAGAAAGAAAAGTAGCGAAACGAGCCATCTTGAGTCCCCCAAAACGACTCATTCAAGCAAAGCATTTAAGCCGCTCGCCTGAACTCACACGCTACAAACTTGCCAATGCACTTATTCTTGTTTCGTTTCTTTCTTTACATTTTAATGCTTTAATAAATTTTAATTAATTGTCCACTTTGATCTTTTTATGTTAATTTATTTAATTTTATCTACTGGATTTTTTTATTATATTGTAACCGTTTTATTTTAATATCTCCATTTCGGATTTTTTTCTCTCTTCAATTTGAATCTTTTATTGTGTTGTAGTTGTTCCATTTTAATATGTCCACTTCGGATCTTTTTCTTAAGTTAGTTCGTTAGTCATCGTCAATCTTTCCATGATACTGGGAGGATCCCCGCCCGGATAATGAAATTTATATAAGGTCAGTATGACAATCGCTGGTCGGCCGGAGGGCCCCAGGAGCCGTCCTCTTTTGGGAAGAGGTGCCAGGAAGTATTATGTTTTTGATACCAAACAGCGTTCAGGTGGAAGCCTTCGTCACCTCGGGGGAGTGGGACCTGTTCCGCGTCAGAGGTACGTGGATATAGATACCCATCGACAGGATTACTTGGAACAGAGGAAGTGTGTATGTTGTGCTGTGAAGGCGGGAGAGGAAATAAAGCAGTCTTATGATTGGCTATGTGTGAGGTGAGAGGTTGGGAGGCCAACGCCGTATCCATTTGTCTTTTCCTTTTTTAGGTATATATCGGTATATGTCACTTCTCTTTGCGCCTTCAGTTGGTTGCTTTCCAACGCTTATTATTTCTTCCGGCATATTTTGGTAAGTTTTTTACCATATAGCGATGGCTCGCTTGCAATTGATAATTCCCTTTGTTTTTGTAACAATAATCCGTAGTGCCTACTTGTTAGTGGGTGTCTCGGAGCACTTTACTCATTATACCTGATGCAAAATATTCTATTATTCCATATTCCGGAGCGGTATTCAGTCAGAGAACATTGATCAGTGAAAGAAATGAGAGAAGGAAAATAGACGACGAAAAAGAAATAGAAAAGTGGCCCACTCATTTTTTATGGCTTTGCTTTTAGCCAAACTAGTGACGTAAATTAAACTTTTGGCTTCCAAGACTATACCACACCACCATTTCCACTTCGCCTAACTTCACGACTTTCTATATAACCATCTTATCCAAGGTTGTTGTTGTTTTTTATTTAAGTGCCTATCTGGCGACTGACTACTAAGGCAAAAGTCGCCCGTAATCAAGCTACAGCCTAATACTAGGCAAGATTAAAAATAAGTAAAAACATGCCAAAAAAACAAAGTCTAAGAAACAAGCAAAAAAACAACAACAACAAACAAACAAGATAAGCAAACAAGCTTTGGTAATTAACACGTTGGTTGTTGCTTATTTGCAAATAACTCCTACACGCATTCGGTTCAAGTTCGTATTTCCGAGTCCCGATACTCCATGTACGAACTTGCGTAGAGCAGTTTGTAGCGTGGCCTACCAATAATAAAATTAAAACAGGGAAGAGAAATGACAGGAAAAAGCTACAAGGATCGCAATGGAGAAACCTAACTCCCCAACTTAAAAACTCCAGGGGGAGGGGGAGAAACGTCAAGGAACAAGTCAAGCCCCCCCCCCAGGAGGAGAGATCTGTAAAGAAAGCGGTGAAAATGTGGGGCATATATATAGCCGCTGATCCTCTGGGCATTGGGGCAGGGAGGTGCACAACTGCGGGCACAGAGGCAGAGAGGCTCTGTCGTTCCTCCAGGTTTCCGTTCTATCAGGGGCATCACTCCTGCTACACATTTCACCCACTCATGGGGTCTGTGCGTACAGTAAGAACACAATTACGTCGCGGGGATCGATATTAACGATCCCATTTGCAGCATCACAAGTACGACCCAAGAATCCATTCGGGGCATCGACAGTACGAACTTGAAGAAACATTTTCCGGATTCAAAAGTATGAACTTGGTAAACCACTTGACGCAACTAAAAGTACGAACTTACTAAAAAAAAACTAATGCAGAGGTGTGGGTAAAAAGGACGACCTGAAGAACCCCTTTCCGCGGTCACAAGTATGAACTTGACCCCATTTAGGGGCCTCAAAAGAATTAGAAAAAGCCTCTTTTCGAAGTCAAAGGTAAAGTACGAACTTGAAAGAAAAAACAACAACCAAAATTGCTGAGTTAAAAAGTACGATCATGACCCCATCCCCCGGTGCCCTTTCCGAGTGAGCGATAGCAAAAGCCTCTTAACTTACGGCGAGGCCTATCACGTTTCGCTCAGCGACACGGATTAGCTTTCAAGCCCCTCCAACCGCATCCCTGTGGTGGAGCAGCCACGGCAGGTGTGTGTGTGGGGGGGGGGGAGTGTAACGTGGGAAACAGACAGAGATTTCGCCAGAGACACTTGTGCCTCTTCCCGGAACACTCGCATACCGCCCTTAAAGCTCCCGTTACAATGGTCGACATTTGGACGCATTTTCACCAATCGCCAACCATGAATCTCGCGTTCCCTTTGCCTGCCACGTTCACGACCGAAGATCACGAATAAGGGGATGTCATGACCCATACTACGAGCACCAAAGTGCCATCCTTCGACCACATCCCACGTTTGTATATACCTATTGACGAGATAGCTCGACCTTGTCATTCTCGATCCTGGCACATGTCAGCACCCCCCCCCCCCTCCACCAGCAGCGACACGCACCTGCCAGAAACCGAGCAACGAAACGACGCAGGTGCCACTCTGGCATACGAGGGGGAACGGCTCAGTGGCACCGTGTCAGTCAGTGGGTGCCTCAACCGCAGCGGCGAGTGACGGAGGTTAAAGGGGGCGGTGCAGGCGTGTCTGCGGTGTGGTGAGGGAGGGGAAGACAACTGAGACGGATTCGAACCCATCGCCTTTTTCGCGAGACCAACTCCTTCCCTCGGGTTTTTTTCCTAATTTGATAGATAAACGCTCTGTGAAGGCACATGCCATTAAAAGCACCACAAAAATCCTTATTATCCTCATCATCAACAGAGCTCAGTGGAAACCCCCAAACGGGGAGGAGGGAAGGGGGAAAAATGGACAAACAAAACATAGAATCAGTAATAAAAAATGGATCGAGGGTGTCAAAGGTGGCGGGTCAATAGCCAATCACATCGATGCTTGAAGGAGTAAAGATGATGCATTTTAATACCAGGAGCTGTGATCTGCAATGAAAAGCACTCACACGTACTCAAAAATCGAATCCTTCATTCCCTGCCACCTCTATAGCGATTGTTTCTCAACCAGGATTTTTTTTTAGAGTTCCAGGATGGGAATTAGGATCACATAGTCAGACTTAAAACTAGCAATATTTATCTTTAAAATATAAACCCTACTCTAAAAATAATCCATAGAGGAAAAGTCGAAACGCCACCCTTCAACTCTATTCCGGCCGCATTCTCCAGAGGAGAGAACACAGTCAAGCAAGGCTCCTACCATGGGAAACCTGCGCACGTCAAGGTATTCACTGAAGAAGACTCCTCTTCGCTTCCTTAATGGACAGTCACAACCAACGAAATACTTCCTCACACGCGCGCATGCACTTGTTTCGATACACGCTCGCGCACGCAAAAATGTGTATACAGTAAAGGTGTGGACGCGAGATAAGGGCTACGTGGGCGCCCCACCCCGTCTAACCCCACAATAGGATTATTGTGCTTCAAAACATCCACCAAAATACTGCAACAGCAATGAATAAACTACACCAATCCTAGCATCGCCCGACTGTCAGTTTTGCCACAAATTCACACACTGAAGTTACCGCACGGACACAGCTGATAGCGAGTGCAACCGGGAAGATGTGGGGCTGATTCTCGGGGAGAGCGGTGGGGAAAATGAGGGGAGAGGTGCTAGGATTAACTAAGGGGGAAGGAGCGAGTTAAGCAATCATTATCTGCAACACGACCGCACTTCTCACAGAGATATTATTTACATAAAAAATAAAGAGAACTCCGTTCTTATTCGCTCATTAGAGGATACCCATTGGTGTGTGTGTATAGGGAGGGGAGGAAATTCGTTGACTACAAAATACAATAACATCGCAAAAGAATGACGCCAATAATAATAATAATCAGAAAACCAGGACAAATCACGAAGCTAACAATGGTATTATTCATAGCTGAATTCGGTTTAGGGACGATTTTCAATTGTCGTTGTGACCTTGGCAATGTCATCGTATTTCAATTCTTGATAGCAGGGGTGAAGGGGGAGGGGGTTACTAGCAAGCCAGTGTGCTACCACTGCACTGTGTATGTGTGTTATATCAAGCATTTTTGCACATTTGGAGGGATCAAACATGATAGAAACAACTAGGCGGCAGCAGGAGCTGTGGCTAGCCTAGTAAATGAGTTGGATTACCTTGCTTGGGTACCGGGTTCGAGACATCGAGAGTAGACAAAATATTGAGGCGCGTGCAGGGAGTAGCTGCCAACGGGCGGTGCGTCGAGTTTGAAGCATATGCGCAGACAACTGTGGCTACGCACGCCCCCCCCCCCCCGCACACAGCCATTCATAAGACCCTTGTCTTTCGTTTCCCTCTTCTATGTCCACACCAACAGTACATCACTCTTCCGTGGTGCTGGAGTATCCATATCCACACTCCCCTGACAGGTAACAGGAGAAATAGTGCCCGAGTGGATAAGGAGCTGCATTCCTGTCTGGGTAGTCTAACCTCCACAATTAACTCATTCACCTGAAGACGTTGGGTCAAAAGGGCACGCAAACCTTGGGATGTCAACTGCAGTATCGTTACCCATCTTGCACCCCCCATGCGAACTCTAATTTAAAGTCAGTCAGGCGAAAGTTTGGTGGTGCACTCCAGTGCCACTAGATAAGGGGGTACATAATTATCGAGATGGTTTCCCGTTCCGCAGTTGGGGGGGGGGGAGAAGGAGCCGAAACAGGAAAACTCCCCCAAAGGCATTCCTCGATTGCTCCGTAATGCGAACTTCATCCTGGGGTTTTAAAGTGCTGAGAGCGGATCTGTAAGCAAAGGTCACTCGGGCTATAACAGTTCTTACCATCATCGACCCCCCTAAAAATACCAATTCAGTCTTTGTGCCTTCTGCCCTAAGACCCCTCCCCCAATGTGTGTGCAACCCTTCAACCATGCACCAAGCTCCCCCCCCACAATCAGCCAACTCGATAGGAGGGGGGTTTACATTTCAGTCGAATCAAACTTTCCAACGAAGTATGACAAAATCGATAGCTAATATATACACGCAAGTATATATACACACACGTAAGTATATATATATATATATATATATATATATATATATATATATATATATATATATATATACAGGAAAACTCCCCCAAAGGCATTCCTCGATTGCTCCGTAATGAACTTCATCCTGGGGTTTTAAAGTGCTGAGAGCGGATCTGTAAGCAAAGGTCACTCGGGCTATAACAGTTCTTACCATCATCGACCCCCCTAAAAATACCAATTCAGTCTTTCTGCCTTCTGCCCTAAGACCCCTCCCCCAATGTGTGTGCAACCCTTCAACCATGCACCAAGCTCCCCCCCCACAATCAGCCAACTCGATAGGAGGGGGGTTTACATTTCAGTCGAATCAAACTTTCCAACGAAGTATGACAAAATCGATAGCTAATATATACACGCAAGTATATATTCACACACGTAAGTATATATATACATATATATATATATATATATATATATATATATATATATATATATATATATATATATATATATATATATATAAATATATATATAGATTCAATCAACAGGAGGCAGATTTTGCGACGACGGACAAACAACTGTCACTGCCGTCGGAATGAGCTGACCTGACAAGGAGGAATTTGATCGTTTTTCATTGGTAGCAAACTCTCCCCCAAAATGCCGCTTTCCACGGTGGCAAGAAGTAAGTTCTTACTTCTTACGTCTTGTTGAAGTGATGGAATTTTTTCCCCCCGATCCCTGAGGTAATAATTATATGGGGTGACAGTGATTTACTCACCATTTAGTGGTACTAATTTGGTATCAATCAGGTATGGCAATGGATTACTTACCTTCTCGTTATGGCAATTCTGTTTATAATTTTTAATATTGGCAATTACCGAGAAGTGTCATCACACAAAAGAGAATAGCGTGAGCGTGTTCACACAAAAACGCACAATAAATTTGGGGTCCACTCACCCTAAAGGTGGCTTACAAGGTCCTTTGGCGGGCGAGAAGAGCCCCCTTTTGAACGAAATGAATGAGTGAAAAACGCCAAAATCACCAAAGGCAGGAATCAAAGCAACCATTAAACGCGGCACTAGTGCTGCCAGACTTCCTCGTTGATAGTGTCCAGGAACAGGAAATCCAGGTTCGCCTTCACTTTCAACGACCGGGCAACCGGGACACGAAGAGTAAAGGGTTTGGGGCGCTACGACGCCACAGCGACTCGAAGGGAACTGCCAATCACGAGGCACTGGGACCGAGGGGAAAACGGATCGCTGTCGAGAGAAAGCCCCTACCAGGATGCTTGGGAGAGGAGGGGGGGGGGAGGACTAAAGAGACGCAGTTCGAAGACTAGCCTCGCTTCTCTGCAACACAGGCCCTCCCCTCACACCACGTGATGCACATAAGAACACGCCCCCTCCCACCGCAGGAACGACGCAAGTGCCGGTCAAACTGGGGTGAGGGGAAGATGGTGCTGCAAAAGCATTGAATAATAATGAAATTAATAACAACGAACAGGATGGACGATGACAAGGAAACTACAAAGTTTTAGTTAGGGGTTATTCAGAAGCCACCAAAGGAGAGGAAACTAAAAACCAGAACCCTCCACTGTCGAATTCGATAGGGGCTCAGGTACCCCAGCGCCCAAGATCGAAATGGGGTGGGGCGCCATCAATCGTGCCGATGACTCATCCGCAACAAGAAAGAGGTGTTTCCCCTGGCCGGTGACGTCACACGGAAACGCGCGCATAAACCAACGGTTATTTCACTCCTGCCCTGCGCCCAAATGACCTTGATTGCGCAAAACAAACAAATTGGGTGCCAAATCTCACCGACCTCTTATACCAGATGCAAAATCGGTCGCACCAAGGATCCGTTGTCAGATGACGACACGAAACGACTTCGAGGGAGTCCCCTCCCGGCAAGCACGACTGACGGCCACCACAAAGCAGAAAAAATCAATATCCCCCTGTCCAAGATCACCAAGGACGAAATAATATATCACTCATAATGACCATCTTACTCTTAGATTACACTGGAGAACAAAATGTTATTGCATGAGATAGAAAAACTCAAATTGTTCCTATTATGGCAAGAATTTGCGCACCTTTGAACACCTTCGGGGTTATCGCGTCTGATACCCGTTTTTGTTTTTTAATATTAAGAAACCATCGGGCGACTGACTACCTGGGGGGGAAAACTCGCCGTAATCACATTACAGCCTAATACTAGGATATATTAAAAAAAAACAAATAACATGTAAATAACAAAGATAAAAAAAGGAACAAAGGCTAAGAAGATACAGGATAAAAAACAACAAAACAAAATCAGCAAAAAAGCCTGGTTGCTCAGTCCTTGCGGACTCTTTGGCGCCCTCATTCCCATATGCACCCCCCCCCAATCCAGTTTTTGGGGGGCAAGCCCGCTTTCCCCCGATGCAGGATCATGCGACCAACACCTAAGAGAGCGAAATAAAATGGGAGAGGGAGGCTAGCCTCCTCAAAAAAGCCAAATAGTCTATGTGCATGAACCCGTCCCAATTACAAGGGACAAGCGGTAATGACCCTGCACATCCTGGTACCAGGACAGGTAGTGTGCGTGAAGATCACCCAGACTGGGACACGATGACATGGAACTAAGTTCCCTTTGGCAATCTCCCATATACTTTGACAGACAGCCCAGAAGGCTGACCTGAGCCATGTCATGAGGTCAGTGGGAGAAATAAGGAAACGATGGTCTGGTCGCCAGTCCTCCTCGCACACTCTTTGGCGACCTCATTCCACAAATGTTCAGGAATCCAGCACAAGATTATCTTGACATCCGCCCGACTCCCCGTAACCGAAGCATCACGGATCCCATGAACAACGGAATGGGGAGATTCCAATGCCCCGAGGGCACTAAAAGCGATTTGTGAGTGGCTAAAGATCCCAATCGAGTCTCCGAACGGGGCACGACACGTTATATCCCGTACAGAGGAGCGGTGTATTGCAACCAGTTCAGCAGTGAAGACAGACACAGCACCTAGTATTGCCCCACTCTCGTCAAACAGAGGGGATACAGCATGGAAGCAGACCTCCCCACTGGGACTTGGAGACATCCGTGTACACTGGCATGGATCCAGCCTGACACAAAATGTGTTCCAAAAGGGAGGCATGCAATACTCCCTCGGCTGAGGAAGCTTTCAGAGCAGAAGCGTGGTGACAAATAGTCAAAGGTGGCACCACCGGGACGAGAGCTACACAACTCTCAAAGGTGTTGTCTAGCCCCAAACGCAAAGGCTTAGGGTATGACGTGTCTCTCGGCAGCCTAGGCACCGTCGAGATCTGCCAGGTATGTAGTGAGAGCCGTTGGCCCCCAAGGGAGATGCCGGCGCGGGCTTACAAGCGCATAATACAGTGTATGACACAGAACAAGTGGCATCTCTCCAGCATTGACTACCTTCAAGAATTTTGACAACTATAGAAGTTAAACTTACTGGTCTGAAGTTATTTGGGTCCTTTTTAGTTCCCTTCTTAAAAATTGGCACTAAATTCGCCATTTTCCAATCATTTGGCACTTCTCCAAAATCTAGTGATCTAGTATATATTTTTTCAATAGCTACTACAATACTTTCCAAAACTTTTATAAGTCATCAATAATGAATCTCATGCAGGCCAGAGGTCTTGCAACTATTTAACACAATTATGCCTTTTAATTATTTTCCTATCTACATTAATGGTATTTAACACTTCGACTGAACTAGAACATATAGGGTAAAATGTCAGACAGAATTTTTGGTATAGGGTCATTCTACGTCAATTCCAACAAAAGTTTGGGAAATTTTGCGTGACCCTCTCAAATTTTTCTTTAAAAAATTGTCAGCTTATCAAACTTGATGCATGACAAATTCAATTGTAAGTGTCTCGCTGCTGAAGGTTAGCGGGTCCAAGAAAAGGCCCTCTAGAGTTGTGTAAAAAAAAAGGTCTTTATTGAAAAGCAAAAGGTCAACATTAAATATCTCAGACTATGTCACCTACAGGAGTCATTCCGGTACCACTTTAAAGCTAAGTTTGTAGCGTGCGCAAAGTTCAGACGAGTGGCTTAAATGCTTTGCTTGAATCAGTCTTTATGGGGACTCAGGATGGCCGAGTGGTTTAGGACACTCGCTAACGGTTTTCCAGCGAAGTGGGATTTTTTTTTGTAATTTTATAGAGCCCATCTGGCAACTAACCACTTGGGCATAAGTCGCCGAAAAACACCACAGTCTAGAACTAGGCCACTTTAAAATAAAAATATGAAAACTTAACAATCGATATAAATTGGAAAAACTTAACAATCAGGAAGCAATCTCCGGCAGCGGGGGGGAGGGCCCTCACCCCGGTGCAGGAGAGGGCAACCTACAAACAAAACAATATCAAAAAAAGAACCTTAAATAAAGGGAAAGAAGCCCGGCCTCCCCCCAAAAGAAAACAAGTCCACAAGTCAATGTGCACGAATCTGTCCCGAGTACAAGGGACAGGCGGTAGCGACCCCGCCCATCCCGGTACCGGGACAGGTGTCGTGCGCGAAGATCACCCAGACTGGGACATTCGACAAGAATGTGCCGAACAGTCTGGGGGACGACGCAGTCGTTGCAATAGGGCGCAGGAGAGCGCTCCATCAGATAGCGATGCGTCACACGAGTGTGTCCGATTCGGAGACGACAGAAAGCAACCTGAAGCCGCCGCGGCATTGGGGGATAGGTCCATGGGAACAGTCGCGGCGCAATGGCACGCAACTTTAAGTTCCCTTCGACCGTTTCCCATCTTCTTTGCCAAGCAGTCCGAAGAGCTGCCCGTATTCCTGCCATGTAGTCGGTGTGAGGAAGAGCGAAACGCTGGTCCGGTCGCAGAGTCCTCGCGGACTCTTTGGCGCCCTCTTCCCCGCAATTCCTACATGTCCAGGAACCCAGCAGAAGATAATCTCGACATCTGCCCGGCTCGCCAAAACCGTGGTGTCACGGATATCGCGAACCAGGGGATGCGGAGATTCCAATGCCCCGAGAGCACTCAGGGCGCTTTGTGAGTCGCTATAGATCACAATCCGATCTCCGAACCGGGCACGTCGCGTAATCTCCCGTACCGAGTGGTGTATTGCCACCAGCTCGGCCGTGAAGACAGACGCAGCGCCTGGTAGAGCCCCGCTGACTTCAAACAGAGGGGATACGGCGTGGAAGCCGACCCCCTCTTGGGACTTGGAGCCATCCGTATACACTGGCACGGTACCAGCGTGACACGATGTGTGCTCCAAAAAGGTCGAATGCAATACTCCCGCCGCAGTACAAGCTTTGGGAGCAGAAGCGTGGCGACAAATAGCCAAATGTGGTACCCTCCAGGGTGGCGTCCTGGGCAGAACCAGGGGCGCCACCGGCCCGAGAGCTATATCTACCTCTCGAAGGAGTTTCCTGGCCCTAAACCCAAAGGGCTTAGGGTATGACTGGCGTCTCTCGGCGGCATAGGCACCATCGAGATCAGCTGCGGATGCAGTGAGAGCTGTTGGCGACTGAGGGAGGCGCCGGGCTCGCGCGTACAGGCGAGTGATGCACTGCACGCGGCGCAGAGCGAGTGGCATCTCCCCAGCATCGACCAACAGGCTCTCAATGGGGGAAGTGCGGAAGGCACCGGTCGCAAGGCGAAGGCCGGTGTGGTGGATTGAATCCACCTTCCGCAATAAACGCTCGGCTGCGGATGCATAAAACTCGCATCCGTAGTCGAGCTTCGAGCGAACAAAGGATCGATAAAAAAGTAAGGCGGTAGCCCTATCAGCGCCCCAAGCGCTGAACGTCACGGAACGGAGAATGTCCATGGCGCGGGTACAAGAGACCCTAAGGCTGCGAATATGAGCCTCCCAGGTGAGGCGTCGGTCGAATACAAGACCAAGGAAACGGTGCGACTCAACCACATCCAGGCGCACCCCATTAAGAAACAAATCTGGGTCGGGGTGAAGCCGTGGATGGCGGCACAAGTGCACCACCTTAGTCTTGGCCAAAGAAAACCGAAACTTGTGCGCTTCGGCATAGCGAGAGACGCGGTTCAATGCCTGTTGGAGTCGACGCTCCAGAGTTGGCATCTGGGCCGCGCCAAAAGAGATCGAAAGGTCGTCCACGTAGAGCGTAGCGAGAACATCTTCTGGCAGAACCGAGGTGATGCCGTTAATGCTCAGGGCAAAGAGTGTGACACTGAGGACACTTCCCTGCGGGACACCCTCTTCCTGCTCCTTTGGGCCGGAGAGGGCTCCCCCCACCCGTACGCGGAATCGACGATCTCGCAAAAATTCAGATATAAACATTGGGAGGCGTCCCCTCGCCCCCATCGTGTGGAGAGTCTCCATAATACCGTATCGCCATGCGGTATCATAGGCCTTCTCCAGATCAAAAAACACCGTGGCGTAGTGCTGTCTACGAAGGAAAGCCTCGCAGACGGCATTTTCCAGTCGGAGCAGAGCATCCGACGTGGAGTGGAACTTACGGAAGCCGCACTGTGCAGAAGACAGATGGCCTCCGCTGTCCAGGAAATAGGCTAATCTAACATTTACCAATTTCTCCATCAACTTGCACACGCAAGAGGTTAGAGAGATTGGACGGAAACCGGTCGGAGTTGAGTGATCTCTCCCCGGCTTGCGAAAGGCGAGCACAGTAGCGATTCGCCAGGAATCTGGGAGAAGACCCTCCACCCAGATCCTGTTGAACAAATCTAACAGAAAGGCCATGCCTCGCTCACCCAGGTGTCGAACCATGGCGTACGGGACATCGTCCGGACCATGGGCGGTGTCCGCGCACGAAGCGAGAGCAGAACGCAACTCACTCACAGTAAACTTGTCGTTGAAGGGTTCTCCGCCTCTGGAGGTAAAGTCCAGCCGGTGGCCTTCCGCGACATCACGACGTGCATTGAATGCTGGCGGAGCAGCATCACGGCTAGAGAATGCGGAAAAAGCGGTCGCTAAGGATTCCGCCACGGACGGGGGGTCCGAGATTGCGGTCCCATTCTCCTGGAGAACAGGAGGGGGGTCCTGCGAGAACTTGCCCCGAATCCTTTTGACTCGCTTCCACACCTCAGCTAAAGGGGTCTTCCCGTTAAGTGAAGACACGTATGCCCGCCAAGAAGAGCGGCGGGCGTGCTTCGAAACATACCGGAACCTAGCCCTAGCCCGACGAAATTCAGCGACAGTGAAATCGTTCGGGCGGCGCTTATAGCGCATGTAGGCATAACGCTTCTGTTTCAGGGCCGTCTCACACTCGGCCGACCACCATGGGAGTGGTCGGTGTGCAAAACGGCCAGACGTCCTAGGAATAGTAGTCAGGCCCACGGCGATGAGGTTGACGGAGAAGAACTCAACGGCCTCATCTACCAACCTAAACTCCTCGACTGAGATAGAGAATTCAGTCATTTCCTGAAATGCAGGCCACCGCGCCCGCGCCAAGCACCACCGAGGTGGTCTCTCAGGCGGCAGTTGCCCTGAAAAGGATATTTGAATGGGAAAGTGATCACTACCATGGAGGTCATCGACCACCCCCCAATCAAAATCAGGCTGTGCATCCGAAGAGCACAAAGATAGGTCAAGGCAAGAAAATGAAGCGGTTCTCGGACAGTGATGCGTAAACTCATCCACGTTTAGGACACCCATCTCAAGCTCTTCGATCAGATCGGCAAGGACTTGTCCCCTGGGATTTATGGAGTAATCTCCCCAGAGAGGATGCCTGCCGTTCAGATCTCCAAGCAAGAGATAGGGCCTCGGCAACCGTGCCACGACGCGGCGGAAGTCCCCCGCGTCGAAGTCAGCTGACGGTGGAATGTACGCAGAAATGATAGTATACCTCCTATCCAGGTGCAGCTGCACAGCCACTGCCTGAAAGGAGGTATCTAAAGAGAAAGGAAGAACGGAGACATCATGCCGGGTGTAAACCGCGCATCCCCCAGCCCGGCCATCCCGCGGTGGTGGGGTCGCAAGACCCTTATACCCCGGGAGGGCAGGCAGCGGGCACGCGCCTAGCATGGTCTCCTGCAAAAAAATAGCTAACGGGGAACGGGACGAGACGAGCCTCCGCAGCTCCTCCCAGTTGGCCCGGAGTCCACGGCAATTCCATTGAAGGAATATGCCCTCCAGGCCTAGCTCGGAGGAGACGCGGGGGCCCTCCTCGAATTGAAGACCCTCACGGGAATGGCCGTACGCTTCCCGGGGGCAGAACCCCGGGCGCTGTTGGCCAGACAAAGCGCTGAAGGCGCTGTCGCCTTCGAGGACTTATTGGGGGAGGTTGGGCTCGCCATGCGAGTCTTTTCCTCCTTCCGCCTCGAAACCTTAGGCGGGCGTTGCGGCATAGGGGCAGATTCGGGTTCGGTGCTTGGCGCCGAGCCCGGATTCTCCCCCATGGAAGGCCCTACCTTCTGGGGCTGGTTTTCCTCAAGGACCATGTCTATCACAGGAGGGGCCTCCAGTTGGCCATCCCCTCCCAGGACATCGCAGGTCCCCTTGGCAGCGTCATAAGTCTTTAGTGGGGAGGCACAGGCCTTGACCCCGGCAAGGTTTAATATTTTTGCCAGCAGGTCTTTTGAGGGAAGCGACCGAAGGGGCCTGGCTTCCCTCTCCCCCCTAAGGGGGTTTGCCCTACCGAGCCGCTTGTACGAGGGGCGGTCGGCAATGGGCTGCCTGCTGGCTTTCTTGGCAGTCCCCTTAGAAAGCAAAGGAGGGACTGCCGCTGGAGATAGGGAGGTGCCCGAAAGCACCTCCAGAGAAGGGGGTGAGGGGGAGTCCCCTACACCCGTAGGCGTAGGAGAGGAGTAAGCCTCCTCTCCGGTTAAAGAGGTATGGAGGGTCCCCTGCGCAAGCACAGGGGGGGGGGACCTCCATCTTTTATGTGGAGCTGCACGAGGGCGGCTCCGTTGTTTTAGGGCGAATTAAGGGGAGATAGTTTTTTGTTTCATCATTGGGCATGGTGACCCTCTTTGTTTTACGGGACGCAATCGCTCACCACCTCTTGCAGTAGCCCGCACTGCAAGAGGTGCTTACAGGCCCGGCAGAGCCAGGCGCCGCCATTTGGGACCACCCCTCCCGCCTGGTGGCCTGGCAGTCCTTCGGCATGGCGGCTCCACCTTAGACACGGCGTAAAACAGATAGAATGTGAAGAGGAGAGGAAAAGGGATGTGAGGAAGGTATGGGTGGGGATGAAGCAGGTTGTTAAAAAACCCCCATCCCGAACCGGAGCTGAGGGGTTAGGGAACAATGTCCCCTCCCCCCTCAGCCCCCATCCGGGGTGGTTGGCTTGAGAAGAAGGTCAGCATTCTACCCTGTGAAATTAGAGGCTGACCAGAGAAAGTTGTGGGAGAGGTTGTATGAAAAGCGACGAGGTAGGGGAGAAATCGGGCTATCTGAAGGAAGGAAAAAGAGGCTAAGCTGGGGCCGGACGGAGCGCTGGATCCCGTCAGCACGGCGGCCAGGATGGCAAATCGCCGCGCCCCTTACGGGGCCGTAGCAGCTGACCCATCCGTCCCGGCAGCCCCCGCGATGGAGAGGAGCCCCGAGTCTTCTTAGTCTTTTTTAAATTTTTAGGAGAGGAGGGTAGGGAATGAACCTGCTTCTTCCCTCTGCCGGCAGAAGCCCCTAGGCCAGATGGACCGGCCTCATCAAAGTCCTTCTCCGAGATGGAGAAGGTCCTGGTAGTCACAGGGGCACCGGTTGGATGAGATCCCTCCCCTCCTTGTACTGCCTTGGAAACTCCAGCCTTTTGAGGAGGACTTTGAATAGGGGCGGATTCGGGTTCAGTGCTTGGCAGCGAGCCCAGATTCCCTCCCATGGAAGGCCTTACCATCTGAGGCTGGGTTGCCTCAAGGACCATGTCTATCTCAGGAGGGGCCTCCAGTTGGCCATCCCCTCCCAGGACATCGCAGGTCCCGTTGGCAGAGTCACTAGTCATGTGTGGGGAGGCACAGGCCTTGACCCCAGCAAGGTTCAATATTCTTACCAGCAGGTCCTTTGAGGGAAGCGACCGAAGGGGCCTGGCTTTCCTCTCCCACCTAAGGGGGTTTGCCCTACCAAGCGTCTTCACTGGGGAGCGGTCGGCTATGAGCTGCCTGCTGGCTTTCTTGGCAATCCCCTTGGAAACAAAAGGGGGGACCACCCCTGGAAAAAGGGAGGTACCCAAAAGCACCTCCAGAGAAGGGGGTGAGGGGGAGTCCCCTACACCTGTACGTGAAGGAGAGGAGTTTGCCTCCTCTCCGGTTAGAGAAATTTGGAGGGTCCCCTTCGTAAGCAAAGGGGGGGGACCTCCATTTGTTCTGTGCAGCTGCCCGAGGGCGGCTCCGTTGATGAACAAGGGAAAATTAAGGGGAGATTTTGAATTTTCTCATCATTGGGCATGGTGACCCTAAATTTACAACAGAATGCAATATCTCGACACCCATCATAGTAGTCCACCCTGCAAGGGGTGCATACAGGCCTGGCAGAGCCAGGTGCCGCCATTCAGGACCACCCATCCCGCCTGGTGGCCTGGCAGTCCATCGGCATGGCGGCTCCACCTTGGACACGGCGTAAAATTGATAGAGTGTGAAGAGGAAAGGAAAAGGGATGCAAGGAAGGTATGGGTGGGGATGAAGCAGGTTGTTAAAAAAAACATCCCGAACCGAAGCTCAGGGGTTAGGGAACATTGTCCCCTCCCCCCTCAACCCCGATCCAGGACAGTTGGCTGAGGTCAGCATCTACCCTGTGAAATTAGAGGCTGACCAGAGAAAGTTGTGAGAGAGGTTGTATGAAAAGCGACGAAGTTGGGAAGAAATACAGGCTGTCTGAAAGAAGAAGAGGTAAAGTTGGGGTCGGACAGGGTGCTGAGCCCCTTCAGCACGGCAGCCAGAATGTTAAATTGCTGTGCCCCTTATGGGGGTTAACTATAACAAGATTGGAAAGAGTGTCTATTCTTCAAGCCAACCCAGTTCAACTGGCAACTATAAAAGGCTATTGTTTAGCAGCCTATGATGCACACTGGTATCTCTCATATGTCTTGGAGGTTAAGTACAAGACCAATGAAGTTCAGTTGAGCTTTCTCCACCCACATTGCCTGGCAAATTTCTTTGTGTATCCCTCATCATGTGATGAACTTCTCGTTGATGCAGTAATGTGTGAATGATTATTTACCCAATAACCATTACTGGCAGAATCTGCACCTTGACAAAATTGGAAATGAATAATACTACAACTATGATGACTAATGCATGCAAATAGTGAAAGATTTGCATGTTAATCTTTTTTATTTTAATTTCATTCAGTCCTTTCAAAGTAGAGTTGTACCGATTCTGAAATTTTTGCTGATGCCAATTCTTATTTATACTTGCTTGCTGATGCCGATGCTGGCTAATATTTGTTTTTAGTGTATTATGCTTAATTTATTAGATACTTTATAATTAGTTTCCATAACTATATTACTCAACTGTTAGGCTGTTGGAAGCTTGGAACTTGGAAGTCAATAGAGTTTATGGAATTTTATAGCTTTTGATGGAAGGTTTTACGATACAAAATGAATATGGATCTTTACAGAATTTATTTCATTTCCTTTCATATTAGGAATAGCCTATATACCTGTAGAAGTCTAAATACCTCCATGCATTAGTACATACTTGAATACACTGACACAGCTGCGTGGCCCTCCCCCCGCCTTATTCCAAATTTGCCTTTTCGCATCGAATCCCCTCCACCCCTTTTCGCGCCTTTGAGATAACCAAATTCGCGGCCGGACACACAGGAAAATGTCTGCCTCAAAAGACACCTGCCAGCCGACGAAGGCCCGAGTTTCTTCACACCATCATAAACCTGCGGCTTAAGATGAGGAAAGCTCGGATGGTGCCGAGGTGTGAATGTTTGGCATGTCCTGGTGGCAGACGAAAAAATTTTCGTGCAACAATAAGAATTTTATGAGAATTCGGTGCTCTCTCTCGATTTTAGCTCTTGAAGGAAATAAAAGAGGAAATTTTCCCTGGAGTCGGGAAGAAGATCTTGGACCTACGTTGTATGTGCAGCTAGTCCCACAAAGGAAACAGTTCGCCCGTTGCAAGGAAGAAACTACGGGGAATTTGTTGTTGCCATCAGGGTACTTGTAGGTGCTAAACTTCTTGCAGAACCCTCTCCCCTTCAGAGTCAGAGGTTATACAGGCCCTCCCTCTGTGGATTACTCTAGACGCAGCTAGGTAATCATTTTTGGCTACCCACTCCAGGTGCCAATAATTGGAACGGACACTTCGAGGACAAGAATTCCAATTTGAGTCACAGTTTGACTCACCTTCGCGCTTTGGCCTAGAATCATTATATCAGGACACCGGTCTAGGATTACCCCCCACATTCGGTAACCCAGAACGATTGGGCTAAGTGTGAACATCGTCAGAAGAATTAGACATTCACCGTCATTACCCAAATACTTACGAATCTCAAAGGTATGGTTAAAGTGAATTATCCCCTCCCCTAACTTTACCAGTTTAATCATTAACTATAATTTCCATCCCGAGCTCATAACCTTGAAAATTACAAGTGATTAATTCATGCTTAATTCTGTGATATTAGTCAATTCATTCTGTCGGGTGCAATTAAGACGCAAGCATCCTAGTAACTAGATTTCAAGTGTAATCCCCACGACATTATATATACTTCCCAATTCAGTGCAAAGATTAATCCTATTAATACATATACAAGTATTAAGAGCGCATAGTCCGAGCATTGCAAAAAAATTTATTCCCATCGACAATCGATAATGGCGTTACTAACATTTTGACATAGCATTGTCCGTCTCTCTCATAAGCAAGGAAATCTTTTTAATAATTACGATCAATATTTTGGGGCATTAGACCAGGTAAGAGTGCTTCAACGGCTGACCATTTACCGCCCCAGACTCGAATTTTACTCTTCCAGGTGATCTCATATCTATTATGCAATTCACCAGGCACTCTGGTGGATCTGAGGGGAATGCATAAGGTGCTGATGAAGGGAGATGTTTCTTACGGGAGGGGCGCGGTAACATTTTCAACAAATGATAAGGGGCAGACTTAAAGCGAACGGAACTTATACCACCACTAAACACTTTGCGCTCTGTTTAACCTAACCTCTCTCTTTAAGTTAACTAGGTTAGCAATTGGCACCAAAACAAAACTTCCTTTTTCACCCCCTGACGGGTTGAATACCTTCAATTAGCCACACACAAAAATCCTAACCCGAATTTATCTTGCTATTGTGTTTATCTATACTTGGATGATTTGGCGATAATTTGTTCTTATTCAACAAGGGGCAAAATGACTAACTATTTTTTTTTTGGGGGGGGGGGAGGAGGAGGGTCGTTTATAAATCTCTAAAACCTGACACCAATTTATTATGTAGTTTTATATATATTTTGGACCGATGCCAAAGTTAAAAGATGGTGGCTTGCACCTCGTATGTACTCGATTAAGGCAGTTATTACCGCTTCAAGGTAGAATCTCGAATTATGACTACTAATATTGCCAAAACTTTCGTTTAAGCGATAGATGGAAGCATTAACCAAAAATAGGAGTTTATTTTACAACAAACTAATCAATCAAAACAAAAAAAATGGTTTAAAAAATTAACTCGCTAATTAATATAAGGCTTGACTCATAAAATAATTAATATACACTCCCTTAAATACACAAATGTTAATCTTCAAAAAAAATTTCAATTCACTGGCTTACTAAAGGAATATTACAACGGGCTACGCAGATAAATTTGGGCCACCGTTCATTTAACGAATTCAGTAATTGCCCAACAATGCGAACTGTGGATAGATTCCACAAAATACTAAAAAATGTTTGAGTTACCGCTTTTTTTCCAAGGGTTGGCTGGTTGTGCGTGATGTCACTGTCTCGGTGTGGTTTTGGGCCTATGGTAGGCAGATCCCAGCTGACTGGTGTAGATTCTCTCCAGCCAAAAAGGTAGGCGTTGGTTAGTTGCGCGTTCGTAGGTAGAAATTCTGAGGTTTCTGCTCTTTTTACTTGTCTACGGTTCCCGATAGGTATTCCTTTAGATTAAAGAATCTTTCTTCTGGTTGAATAATACTCTCGTCGAGAACGAGAAATTATCTTCCTTGCTCGGTAGAACTTTGTAGAATTTATCATTTTACTAGTCTCTTCTGGGTACTCTTGGGAACGATCAGCTTCAAAGATGGCTATCTTTTCGGATTCGTAACTGGGTTATAATGAACGAGGGGACAGAAAACCTTTCTCTGGGGCTAACTCTGTCTGAATTCCTACTTTTCGCTTAGCCTTTTTATATATATATAGCCATTAACGTGGAAGGATGTTGAGGGATCGCTGCTGCAGGGTGTGCCTGTGGAGGTCAACCTTATTTTAAGACAAATGACTTGACTGGCTTTTTATTTTTACTTCAGTGTTAGTTCGAGGGGGAACTTTTCGCTGACTTGATTTTTCGTACTAACAACTTTAGAGGTGAAATTTAGTCCTCTTCAAATCCCTAACGTAAACTACATAAATTAAAAATAGCATCTGTACCCATTTTAATTAGCGAATTGTGCGTCTCGGGTTGTCAATACTGCTTATACAGCGGGATTAACTTTGTTCTTGGTTAAAACAGGCATATCTTTGCCGATGTATTTAGGGCTATGGCCACCTATATTGCTTTTTACATCCTTATTTCGTTACTAAGCCTAAGGTTTTTATATTCACTGACAAGAATTCTGATTGTACATCACTGAAGAGACGTTTGTGTCAGCATGTTAGGTAGGTTAGTTTACTTTTTATAGTTTAGTTGAGTGTTAAAGTATAACCTTTCCAACAGCACCTCCCGAACGCCATTTGTTTCAATTTTAATGTATGACTCCACTTATTATTATTATTTCTTTTTTTCACATTTCTTATATACTAGATATTTGATATGGCTATTGGCTAAAGTTCTTTTACTTTAGTGGGTTTTTTTAACTTTCTTTAGCATTTTTGTTTTTATTTTTTCTCAACTCACTGCTTTCCTTTTACTTCATTTTTTTAAACATTTCGTTAGTATATTTACACTTTTCTTTTTATTAGTTAGTGCTTTATCTCGTTTCGGATTGAAGCCATTCGGATCCAGTGTTTTCATCTCTTTTAGTTTCTTTATACATTTTGACACGGGGCCAGTATATCATGATAAATGGACAATGTCCATGGACAAGGACCACCATAAAACGTCCCTGAGTAGGTGAACCGCTATATAGGACTTAAAATTCCAAAGACAAAATACTAACCATTGAAACCAAATTTATTAGAAAAATCATATGGTTGAGTATTTTTTTTAACTTTTTAGTAATGATATCACTGTAGCTTGCTACTTTCATTCAAGCATCCCTGAAAGCATATACTATAATCTGACCAGAATTAAACAATAAAGGTGTTACTTAATAAAGCTGTAGTAACTAGTAACACAAAGTATGTTGTCTGGCCCAATTCAGCAACCAAAACTGTATAAAAAGCTAAAGTTTTGACGAAGAATCGGCAATATTTTGCCGATGCCGATTCTCACAAATTTGGCCGATTCTAGCCGATGCCGAGTACTCGGCACATCTCTATTTCAAAGGATGATCATCAAAAAGACTTTTATTAAAAAATCATTGTATTTTTTAAAGAATCTTAGCCAATATTCAGTATAAACCCTAGACGATATCAGTCCCCTTTCCTAAGTAGTGAAACCATGTTTATCCTTAATATTTCTCTTAGAGAAGCATATTATTATTAGTAAAAAAAAACAAAGTTGATTTCCTTTTTGAAAGTAAAATACAGAATAGTAAAGATGTTTGTAAATGTAGATGTTAACAATAATATAAAGATAATAGACATCTCTCAATCGTTAAGATCATTATTTTTTTAGTAAGTTTGGATAAAATAAAAGACTGTAGCTCTAAAAATAAACCTTTTTAGATGATTCTTTTTGTACCATAATGAGAAACCATTGAATGTCTCATTGAGTTTTATAAACAAACCAAATTTAATGAAAAACCCTGGGTTGAAATGACATAGAATGACCATATATTGCTTCTCTTTGAGAGCCACCTCACACTCAGCCAATGTTGCACCGAGGAAGCAGTTGACCTCGTTCGAGGAATATAAGTCAGGGCTATGGTGATAAGCATACCTAAGAAGAACTTGATGGCCTCATCTACTGACCTAAACTACTAGACAAAATAGAGATGCCAGTAAATAAGCTCAATCCAAGGACCACTGAGGTTACCTCTCATGGGGCCTGGTAAAAGGGATAGGAAGGAAAGTGATCACTTCCAGAGGTCAGCAACCACCCCCATCCCAAGCTCTGCTTGTGCATCAGGAGAGAACAGTAATAGTACAAGACAGAGAAATGAAGCGATTCTTGGACAGTGATATGTGAATTCTTCAACAGGAGACTGACTTTCTAGTCTCCTTTGAGAGAGTATCTACCATTCACATCCCCAAGAATGAGAAAATGCCTCATCAAAGTTGATTGACAGTGGAAGGTAGATAGAAACATGGGAATACTTCATATCAATGTTGAGCTGGACTGCTACCATCTGAAGGGAGGTATGAAGAAGCCAAGGAAGAATGGAGACATCAAATTGGGTGTTAAATTCTGTACCCACCATAAATGGTCTCCTAAAGGCAAATGGGAGGAGATGTCTGTATAGCTCCTCCCAATTAGCCTGGAGTCAACCCAAACTACATTGAAGTAAAATGCTCTCCAGATTGACAAGGAAGAAGCCTTCGACTGACCTTCGAACAGGTAGCACGTGTTTCATAGAGCTCTCAGTCTGTTGATCTATTCACAATCAGCGAAAGCTAAGTTGGTCTTCTTTTTTTTCTTATTACTACTTAAGTTCTTTCTTTGTTTGAATAAGTGATGGAGTTTGGGGATGAAAGTGAGCATGAGTGTCGGAATGTATGCATTGGTGGTGGTGTATTAGGTGAGGGGTATACATGTGTTGTATGTGGGCTGCGTGAATGCATTGTAGATTTAGAGGGGATGAGAAGGCAGGATTTAGACAGGATATGTAGGCTGGAGGGGTTAGTTGCTGAGCTCAGGAGGGAACTTAGTGTTAGGCCTAGAGCTGGGAATAGGGTAGGTGGTGAGGTAGGCCAGTTAGATGTTTCAGGTGAAGGTAGAGGGCCAGTGGAGGAGGTAGGATATGATAATTCTAGTGATAGTGAAGTTAGCCCCCTTAGATTAGTTAGAAATAGGCCTAGTGAGGATGGGGGATGGTGGAGAGTGGTTAGGAAACATGAAGCTAGGGAGGCTTCTCCTGTTCTTTGTGAGAATAGGGTTGCCTCTGTTGAGGTTGTTAGCCAGGGGGAGAATAGGTGTGTGAGTCAGAGGGACACAGAACCTATTAGCTTGACTAATAGATTCAGTGCCCTAAGAGAGGAAGTAACTGGAAGTGATATGACTGATGGGGGTGGGGGTGGAGTTCGAGTGACTGGTAGTTTGAATGAGAATAGGAGTGGGGATGGAGTTAGGTCTGTGGGGGTTAGGAATAGGAGTCTGACTGAAGTGCTTGTGATGGGTGATTCGCGAGTTAGATATTTAGATAGGAAGTTGAATGCAAGTAGATTGAATGGTTTGAGGGTGTGTTTGCCGGGTGCTGGAGTGAGAGATCTGTCTGATAGGTATGAGGAGCTGGTGTCTGGCTGTGCAAGGGATGCGGTTGTGATTACAAATGTAGGAGTGAATGATGTGAAGAAAGTGGGTGCATGTGAGTTACGTGAGAGGTACAAGAGGTTGATTGAAAAGGTGAAAGAAAGTAGAATGAAAGGTGTTGTGACAGGTGTGCTTCCAAGAATGGATGTTGGGGTAGAATGGATGTCTCGTGCAATTGGGCTAAATGATTATGTGAGGAGGATGTGTGAGATTGAAGGTGTCATGTTTGTGGATGTGTGGGATAGGTTTGTTGGAATGAAAGAAATGTATGCGATGGATGGACTGCATTTGAGTAGGAGGGGGGTAGATGTGTTGTGGGAGGAGTATGATCGTGTTATTAGGTCTTTGCGGGCGGGAAACTAGATACTAATAGTGGTCAGGGAATTATGAGAGGACATTATAGTACTGAAAGTAGAATGGACTTGGCAGATAACAGAAATAGGTTCCAAGGCGATAGAGGTGAGGTCATTCAAGTTTCAAGAGGTGCTTCAGGGATAGGGGGGTTAAATTGTTTCTATACAAATGCTCGTAGTCTTAGAAACAAGAAGGATGAGCTATTTAGTTATATTAGCAATGAGGATATAGATATATTATGCGTTACTGAATCATGGGTTAATGAATTAGAATTTAGTGACACTATAAGTGAATTTGATTTACAGGGCTATAATATGTACATTAGTCAAAGGACAGGAAGGATTGGTGGAGGAATAATTATCTATATAAAAAACAACATTGTTTCAAGTTTAAATACTTCAATAAAGCAGGATGGAGTTGAGTCACTTTGGATAGATATTAGGTTCAGTAAAAATAGAATGGTGCATTTGGGAGCTTTTTACAGGCCACCTGGGCAGACTGATGATATGGATGAACTAATGATAAGGGAAATAAGTAAGGGATGTGAAACAGATGCAGTTATTATTGGGGACTTCAACTTAAACTCTGTGGACTGGGAAAATATGATAGGTAGGGATAGAACAAGTGGCAGGTTCATAGAATGCTTTGAGGATAATTTTTTTAATCAATTTGTTAATGAGCCAACGAGGGGGGACAATATATTAGATTTAGTACTTTCTAACAGTGATCATTTAGTTCAAGAATTGACTGTTGGGGAAGCATTGGGAAATAGTGGCCATCAGATAGTTCGTTTTAACTTGGGAATTGAGAAGGGTAAGATAACCGAGAATGCTGAAAAAGTTCCAAATTTTCATAAGGGAGATTATATAAAACTTCGAAGCTTGCTAAATTTGGTAGACTGGGATGTAGAATTCAGAGGTAAAAATGCTTATGGGATGTGGGATACTTTCAAGCATATAATAAATGTAGTCCAAGAACAATGTATCCCAATGAAGGCCATTAGGAACAAAAGTAGGAAACCATTATGGTGGAATCAGGAGATAGCTAGAAAAATTTCAGAGAAGAAAAGGGCATACAAAAAATTACAGGTAGAAAATAATATTCAAAATTTAAGTGATTATAGAATGGCTAGGAATGAGTTAAATAAGATTATAAAGAAGAACAAAAGGGGGTCAGAAATTAAATTAGCTCAGGATAGCAAAAAAGATCCTAGAAAGTTCTTTAGTTACTATAAAATTAATAACAAGTCGGGCAGAGTTAAAATAGGAACTATCAAATATGAAGGGGTTGTGAGAGAAACTGATGAGGAAATAGTTGAGGTACTAAATGGTCATTTTGCATCAGTATTTACAAAGGAGAAACTAAATAGTCTTATGTATAGTACTCATGGGTCAGGGAAAGAGGTGTTTACTAACATTAGTGTGGATCGGAGGATGATAAAAGGACTAATAGGTGAGTTAGATGCTACCAAGGCCTCCGGCCCTGATAATATTCATTCTAGGATACTTAAAGAAGGGGTAGAAAGTATCTCAATAGCTCTGGACAAGTTATATACTAGGTCACTGGAATATGGAGAAATACCCGATGATTGGAAGAGAGCGAATGTAGTCCCCATTTTCAAGAAGGGTATTAAAGAGGATCCAAATAACTTTAGACCGGTTAGCCTAACTCCTGTAGTCTGTAAAATTCTTGAAAAAAATAGTTAAAAAAGGGATTTGCCAACATCTAGAGAGGGAGGGGTTAATCAGCGATGCTCAGCATGGGTTTAGATCAGGTAGATCATGTTTGACTAACTTGCTAGACTTTCTGGAGTTTGTAACAGATCAAGTAGATAAGAAAGAGAATGTAGATATAATTTACTTAGATTTTAGTAAAGCATTTGATAAGGTACCACATAGGAGACTAGTTCATAAATTAAAAATGATTGGGATATGTGGGGGTGTTTCAAATTGGATAGCTGAGTGGCTGAAAGACAGGAAGCAAAGGGTAGTGCTAAATGGTGTAGAGTCAGAGTGGAAGGATGTTATCAGTGGGGTTCCTCAGGGATAAGTTCTCGGTCCATTATTATTTGTCATCTATATAAACGATCTTGGGGAGGCAGTTAATAATAAAGTGTCAATTTTTGCGCTGCGCATGATACCAAATTAGCAGCTGTAGTTAAAGATATTGATGATAATTTTAAAGTGCAGGGGGATTTAAATAAATTGTTATCCTGGGCACATAAGTGGCAAAGGACTTTCAACCTTGATAAGTGCAAAGTTATTAACATGGGAAAAGATAATAGAGAATTTAACTATGAAATGGATGGGCATTGGCTCAGCTCAGTAGAGGATGAGAAAGATCTAGGAGTACTAATAGATAAGTCATTAAGGTTTTCTAAGCAGTGTATAGAAGCAAGAAATAGGGCAAATAGAGTGCTGGGTTTTATTAAGAGAAATGTCAGTTACAAAAGTAAGGAGGTTATTCTTAAACTCTATAACTCTTATGTTAGGCCACATCTAGAGTACTGTATATAGGCATGGTCCCCACATTTTAGACACGATATTAACCTTCTCGAGTCAGTGCAACGGAGGGCAACAAAGATTATTCCTTCCCTGAGGCACCTTGAATATATAGATAGACTGAGGGTATTAAATATGTTCTCGTTCGAAAGGAGGTGTGTGAGAGGGGATATGATTGAGCTCTTTAAAAATTTTCCGGGATAGATAAATTGGATGTTAGCAAGTTTTTTGAGTTAGATGATGGAAATCGGACAGAGGTCACCACTTGAAAATTAAAAAGCAAGGGTGTAGGTTGGATTTAAGAAAATATTTTTTCACCAATAGAGTGGTAGACTTCTGGAACAAATTGCCGCAGAGGGTAGTAGGTAGTCCAAATCTAAATGTATTTAAGAGTAGGTTGGATGAGTTTATGGGAAGGGAAGGTTGTGATGGTTCCTAAGTTTTGTATATATTAATATTGTTTGTATATATCTATAGCTGCATGATTTAGTTCTTGACAAGCCTTGATTGGTGATACCCTTGTTTCTGGACGCAATCCTCTGGATGTAGTTTTCCTGGGAGTTTGGGTGCCTTAAAAAAGAGGCCATTTGACTCGGATGACCTATGATGAGCCCTTGTGGCTTTTGTCATCTGTTATATTATATTGTGGGGGACTTTGATTTTGTCTTCCCCTCGTGATGGTGATTTTTGTGGGTGGGTTTTGACGGAGGCAGATGACCTTTGATAGGCCCTTGTGGATTTGTCATCCGTGTAATTATGTTATGTTATGGGGCCCTCTTGAAAGAAAACAGCATCACTGGGATGGATGTTGATTGCTCTTTCTCCTGACTTGAATCCTTCAACAGGCAGAGTGCATTTGGGATCAGCACTCCCTCATCTGTTGGAGGAAACCAACCTCTCAATATATCCAGTCCTGCCCAAAGTTGGTCATCCTTGAATTAAGCAGGCATGGTTCCACTGCCACACTGACTCGGGGGTTATTGGCTGGATCAGGGCTTGAGCCCTTATAGTTGCTAGCCAGAATGGGATAGGGGAAAGGTGATGTAGAATAAGGGAGGGAAGCTACCATGAGGCAAGAGGTGCTTTTTTTTCACTTGAGAGGTACCTGGTTACACAGACGATGACAAGACTATCTCATTAGCCTCTACATGAAAAATGGTCCAGAGCCTGGAGAGACAATTAATAATATTTGAATGTAACAGTTTTATCATGTGCAGCATTGAAAAAGGTTAAGTAAATTTGAGTTGATCCTTCTTTACACATTAACATGATCTATGGGTATAATCTGACAATGATGAAGCATAAGTCTGCCGGACAAACTTGTTCCATAAGTTGAGCAGACTATCAGGGCCTAACTCCTAATCTCACAAACTTTTGGTTACCTTTCAACAATCACAATAGTGCAAGTATCTGTAATCTCCCTCTTTCCTTCACCATATATGTACACCCAATGATGTGAATCAAATACAATGACAGAGAGGGTCCAAAATGGCCCTTCCTATAACTGCCATAAATATTATGCTTGGAGGAACAAAACTTTTAGTCACTTTTTATAACATGTGCCCCTAGGACAGTATTGATATTCTTCCTATCTTATATACAGGCAAATGAATCATACAAAACTGAAATTCAATTATATATCTTGTAAATTTAAAATAATAGTTATATCATTATGTAAGTACTTACCTTTGGTAATTTTTCCATTTTACGTTTCTTCAAAGCAGCTTTAAAGGCCTTTTTAGACTGATATGCTCCCATAGCATAACATTATTCTGAAAAATAGAATATCAAGTAAAATTTAGGAAGTGAAGAGGTCAAACAAAATGGACAATATTTTAAAATGATTATTTCTTAATGGAATGAGATAGACCAGGAATGCACAACTTGCAGCTTCAATGAGGCTCCTAGATGGTCTGAAGCTGCAATCAACTTCATCATGGCTATAAAATAGAAATGGTTTAAATTAGTGATGTACCAATTTATAATACTCGTAGGACTGTCAAGGCTTCATTCAAGACTCTAAGACTAATCACCTCACTTTGCAATATGATTTCCAACCTTGCCTCTGCCTATTAGCGTGGATAAGCATCGACCAAATGATGCTCATTTAGGTTGGTCAAGCAAATTAGTGCTAGAAAATATAAATTATTATGCTTTTTGCATGCTACATATAATATAAAAATAATCTTTTATACTGCTTAAGGAATGTAAAAGATGATAAAAGTCATAAATTTTGCGATAATAACCTCAAAGCAAAACATAGAACTCGGTCAATTTCCGATAACAAGGGCTACTGACCACAATTTTTCTATTATATTTTTTTATAAAATGATCAGTGAAAAAAGTGTGTGACAACTTTTTATTTATGTAATAATTGTAGGAAGGAATAAACATACTCACCATTTTACTTATACTCATTTTAGTGACTCCAACATTTTCTGGAATGGTCTTTATTCCAGTTGATCTAGTTTTCTCAAGCTTTTATCCTAATCACACTTATTCACAGACTATTATAAAAATTTTAATAGAAAAAATAGTGAGAGTTGATGAAACTTTTATAGCAATATGAAAAAAGATATAGGCAAAGACCTCTACCTCAGAGAGGGTAAGGTTGGCCTCAGTGGTAAGACCATCCAAATGGTGATGGGAGCCGTGGATGACATAGTGCTTAAAACCCGCAAACGTGTGGTGGTTGGGATGCTTCCGAGAAGAGGTCCATCCCGAACCGCTCACGAGAGAAACGTCGCAGTTAACAGAAGGTTGGCGGATCTCTGCACGGCAGAAGGAGTCTTCTTCGTGGACCCCTATCGTACCTTTATCGGTAGAGACGACCTCTACCAAAGGGACGGGGTACATCTCTCCTTTAAAGGGAAGGCCTTTCTCGCCAACCTAATTCAAGATGTCGTGGAACGCACCCAAAGGAGCGTTCGAAACAGAGCGAAAGCGGACGTGCACCAGCACGCCCGTGTCACTCCTGGAACGACCTTCTTGGAGGTCGTCAAAAAGGGTGTGACCACGAAAACAGAGAAGCCGGGAAACGGAAGAGCGTAGGGAGTCCTACACTAGGGAACTCCCTCAAAGTTCTTCTGTTCAATGCGAGGTCAATCAGGAATAAGTTTCTTGAGCTCGTAGCAACAGAGGAACCTGAGATGGTGGCCATAACGGAGTCGTGGATAAAAACCTCAAACCGAGATTTTGAAGGTGAATTCACAATTCCTGGTTACCAGCTCTTCCTGAAAGATAGGCCAGACAGAGAGGGTGGCGGTGTGATGTTGTATGTCAAGAATACTCTCAACTCGATGCATTGCAATATCGTATCCGACCATGAACTACTTGGTGTTGACCTAGAGATAGGTCCTGCCAAATACAGGACCCTGGTGCTTTATAGACCTCCTGCCCAACTCATTGAAAAGGACAGAGATCTGTACCAGCTACTAGGAGAACTTGTCGAAGACAGAGTGTGTATCATCATGGGTGATTTCAACACACAAGTTGACTGGGAAACCAGAGAACCCTGTGGGAGAACGCACTACTCCTGGAGTTCGCGAACAACGAGTTCCTCACTCAATGGGTGAGAGAGCCAACGAGAGGAAACAATATCCTCGACTTGGTTTTCACCTCTGAGGATGACATCGTTGAGGACCTCTCTGTTGGTGAAGAGCTCAGTGGCAGTGACCACCGACTAATAAGATTTGTAGTCAAAGTCCCGAAGGCAGGGCCTGCAACTAGTAAATCGAAGAAACTTGATTTGAAAAGACCAGACTTTGCAGGTCTTCGTGCTGGACTGACTGACGCGAGGCTATAAGTGTGCGATGTTGTTGAAAACTCGTGGAATAGTTTCAAAACCACATTCATGAGTCTTCAATCGCGTTTCATCCCTCTGAAATGTCCCTGTTGGTCTTCTGTTCAACCAAAGTGGTTTAATTGAGAAATCGGCCAACTGCTTAGGAAGAAGAGAACTGTGTACCAGCAATCGAAGATCTCGGGTGACCTTGACCAATACCGGAGGCTAGCCAGGAGAGTGCGAGCGCTGGGCATAGACGGAAAAGTAGCCAGCTGGAACGAGAACTGGCTAAGTGGCAGACGGCAACGGGTGGTGGTGAATGGACAGGCTTCTGAGTGGGTGCCCATTACTAGCGGGGACAGGTATCTCATGAATGTGCCTTATTTTAAGACTACAGAAAGCAAGCGAGCATAACTTAGTCTGACTCTGAAAGAAATAATAAAACACATGCACAAGCATTACAAGGTGGCATCAGAGAAGAATTATTGCATGTAATATATATAGTCTTGCTCTTATTAAATTTCTCTGTCCATTGGAATATTATGGTCAATTCATTTTGTAATGCCTCAGCATCAGACCTTATAATCCTACTTAACTTAGTATCATCAGCAAACTTGCTCAGGTTACTATTTATACCCAAGTCAAGATCATTAATATAAATCACGAACAACAATGGCCCCTGCAGAACCCCACTGGTAATATTCCCCCACTCAGATTTAATCACATCTCTACTAACTCTTTGTTGCCTGTCACTAAGCCACAACTGAATCCACCTAAAAATACTTCCTTTGATCCCATGTGCTTTAATTTTATTCATAAGTAATAAATGTGGCACCATGTTGAAATTAAAAATATAGTAATTCTCATCTGTATTGGCAGACCTTTCTATATATATATTTTTTTAAATTTACGAGTGTATTTGGCGACTGGCCACTTGGGCATAAGTCACCATAATCAAGACAGCCAAGAACTAGGCTACTTTAAAATAAGAATATGAAAACACAATGATAAAAAAGGAAGATCACAACAATCAGGAAGCAATCTCTGGCATCATGGGGAGGTCCCCCTCCCCCCGGCACAGGAGCGTGCAACCTACAAAAAAAAAATAACAAACGAAACAAAACAAAAAAAAACTAGTTAAATAAAAGGGAGAAGGCCGGCATCCTCAAAAAAGTCTAAAAGTCCACAGGTCGGTGTGCATGAATCCGTCCCAGGTACAAGGGAGAGGCGGTAGCGACCCCGGCCATCCCGGCACCGTTAGCGAAGATCACCCAGACTGAGACATTCAACAAGAATATGCTGAACAGTCTGGGGGACGACGCTGTCAAACGCTCCATCAAATAGCGATGCATCACGCAAGTGTGCACGATTCGGAGATGACAGAAAGCGACCTGAAGCTGTTGCGGCATTGTGGGATAGGTCCATGGGAACAGTCACGGCGCAATGGCACACAACTTTAAGTTGCCTTCAACCATCTCCCATCTTCGATGCCAAGCAGTCCAAAGAGCTGCCCATATTCCTGCCATGTAGTCAGTGTGAGGAAGAGTGAAACGCTGGTCCAGTCACAGAGTCCTCGCAGACTCTTTGGCGTGCTTATTCTCCACAATTCCTATATGTCCAGGAACCCAGCAGAAGATAATCTCGACATCCGCCCAGCTCGCCAAAACCATGGCATCACAGATATCGCGAACCAGGGGATGTGGAGATTCCAATGCCCCGAGAGCACTAAGGGCACTTTGTGAGTGGCTATAGATCACAATTCGGTCTCCGAACCGGGCACGTCGCGTAATCTCCCGTAACAAGTGGTGTATTACCACCAGCTCAGCCGTGAAGATAGACGCAACACCTGGCAGAGCCATGCTGACTTCAAACAGAGGGAATACACGTGGAAGCCGACCCCCTCTTGGGACTTGAAGCCATCCAGATACACTGGCACAGTTCCAGCATGACACAAGGTGTGCTCCAAAAAGAAAGAACGCAATACTCCCGGCACTGTACAAGCTTTGGTAGCAGAGGCGTGGCGACAAATAGCCAAATGTCGTACCCTCCAGATGACATCCTGGGCAGAACCAGGGGCGGTGTGGTGGAGCAAATGTGAGTGTGTGTATAAGGGGCCATTCTCCCACCCTTTTCCCCAATACACTCTCCCTCCTTCTGTAAGAATGTGTGTGTGTTAATGGGAATGGGTTTGTTTTGTTTTTTGGTTATTTTATGTATAAATAAATTACCATGTTTTTTGTTTTTTCCAGGCACAATATTCTGGAAAGGACTTAGTCTAGCACATATTTATATAGCAAACAAAATATTACTTTGTCTTAAGTAAATTTAATGAAGAGCCCTATTAGTATTGTTAATGAAAGCGGGCTTAGAATAGCCACGCAAGAGTGATAAGATCACTTATCTTCCATGAAGTGCAGAGGCGCCAAGTGTTTGCAAGACATAGGCATTTTGCTCTCTCGAGTGGTAGGTGGCTGGACGTCCCCCCCCCCCTCTTTGTACCATGTGAGGCCTTCTCTTTTTTTTTGTAAACTATATATTGACTGTTATAGTCCGGATCTTTTTTTTGGCTGTTGATTTTTTTAATGTTTCTTAGGATCAATTAATAGGATTTGTAAGTAGGATTTGTTTATTTTTTTTATTGTGGGTATAAAGGAAATTTAGCTATATTTTGTGTGTGAATAGGAAAGAGATCTCTAATATATCACCCCCTCTCCATTGTAATTATCATTGTACATTTTTTTTGTAAGGAATAGGGACTCGAGACTTCGAAACCGGGAGCGTGACGGGATTAGATTGCAGTCCATACCCAATTCGTGTGAGAAGTAGTTTTCTTGATTTTTCCCTCCTCCTATCTTTTTACTAACTTGGGAACAATAGCTGTGGCAGAAACTTTGAATGAAGAAGTAGTGCAATTGAGACTGGAGTTGAGGAAGAAAGAAAAGGAGTGTGAAATGTTGCGGGGAATGATTGAGGGAATGAAGAATGAAATGAAAGGGATGAATGAAAAGACTGATAGGATGAAGAAGGAAATGAGAGACCAACAGGATGAGACTGACCGATGGATGCAGGACCTATATAACTATGATGACAGGGGCTGGACCAGCCCCAGGACCTACAACCCTGAACCCTGCTCCTACTGAAGGGAGTCCGCTAAATGGAATGGATAGCAGTGTGATTGAGTCTAAAGAAGATACTGTGAGTGGTAGGTAAAGGGGTGAATGGAAGAGAGTGGAAAGTAAGAGAGGAAGGAAGCATGGTTCTAAGATTAAGGATAGGAAGGCGAGAGGGAAGAGTGTGGATTCGCTATACTCAGATGAGGGAGAGAGTGACGATATGATTGGAATGAGTGAGATCGAGAGTAGCTCTTCGGAGAGTGAAGTGAATGTGAGGAAAGGAATTTTGATTAGGGAAGTGCCAAAGATAGATAGATTTAGGTTACATGGTGGGAAAAGTGTGGAAGAATTCTTTGGGGAATTTGAGCGATATTGTAAGCTAAAGTACCTGGAGAATAAGGGATACTGGATGAATGTTTTGGGGAAATGTTTGGAGGGAAAAGTATTGGAGTTTTTCCGTGTGATTACAAGTGTGGGGGAACCGAGGTATGATGTAGTGAAGAAGAGATTGATTGGACAGGTGAAATGAATGAAAGAGAGTGTGAAGTATAAAAGGGTGAATGAATTTGAGAAGGTATGATGATGATGATGTAAATGAATGTGAACCATTGATAGGAAGTTTTTGGACACAATCCAGCGAAAGGTGAGTGAATGGCTGAGTGGAAAGAGAAAGGAGAGAATGAGACTGACAGGTGAATGGTTGATGTGGGAGGATGTGTTGGAGCTGTTGGAAGATGGAAGATTTGATGATGAAAGCGATCTAGAAGAGGATCGATGGTACAGTGTGAATGTTGGGGGTAAGAAGCCCAGGAGCTTTCATCCACCCCAGCAGTTTGTCAGCTACAGGGATGCCCTGAAGGCTGCGCCAGCTGGAGTGATGTCGAACTTCCTGAGCCGGCAGAATGGATGGGTAAATGGAGGGTGGTCGAATGGAAGGGGACAGATGAATTTCAAGCATGGGAACAGATATATGAGAAAGAAACTGAGGTATGTCCCAGCAAACGAGAGACCGAATGGTGGCAGAAAGATTGTGGAATGTCGCCAGTGTGGAAGGAAAGGTCATATGTTGGCAGAATGTAGGTGGACATCTGGTGCATGTTTTGGGTGTGGTAAGAAAGGGCATATAATAAAGGATTGCCAGGAAAGTGTGAAAGAGTGCTTCGAGTGTAAAGAAATAGGCCCTTTGAAGAAAGATTGTCCAAGGTTGAATGGTGGAGCAACTGCTGGGGGAAGTGTGAAGTATGCTTGTGGTAATTGTGGAAAGGCTGGTCATTATGCGAGGATGTGTCGTGACCAGAGGAATGTATGTAGCTATTGTGTGATGGAAGGACATTCAAGTGAAAAGTGTTGGTTAGACTGAGAGCGCAAGATGTGAACGGAAAGTCTGAAGCGGGAAACTGAATTGTAAGAGGGTACCTGCTGAAGTATCCTCTGGGTGCATGAGTGAGTAATGTGTTGGTAAGTCTGTCTAGTGTGAAAGTGCTGTCTGGTAGGAAGTATGAGTGTCTGAGTGTGTATGACAAGGTTAGCGAGAAAGCCCTCCTGTCTGAGTGCAAGGGTAGTTTGGTAGGTATTGGTAATAGGAGAGTGCCTATGATTGGAATGATAAGGTCACCTGTTCAAATGCATGGTATGCTGATGAATGAATGTGAATTCTCTGTGATTGATAAGGTGAATAGTGAGTATGGTGTGATTTTGGGCTATGATTTTATGAAAATGAATCGTATGGTTGTGCATCCTGCGAGTGATCAGATTGAGAGAGAGATTGGTAAAAATGGGGTGTATAAGTTGTATGTAGGGAAAGATGGTAGCGTTTTGAGGAGTGTGTTTACTGGTATTGAGGTGACTGCTATGGAGAAGGTAAGGCTTGTGAAGGGTGAAAGGGTGTCTGTTAGTGAGTTAGAGTAAGGATGTTAGTTTGAATGTGGGTGAGAACACTGTGATATTGGATGGAAACGATGCGTGTTATAAGGTAAGGGGTGTTGCTTGTGTGTTTGATGGCTTGATGAGAATGAATGATCCGTTTGTATGTGTTCCGGCGGACCCCAGGGTGAAAGGACAGGTGAGGGGTATCCAAGTCGGAGATGTACTGGGTCACCTCTCCACTGCCAATAAGGTAGATATGGATGATAGCACAAATGTGAGGGTGAATGTTGTAGGTGAAAAGATGTGTGAATGGACGTATAATGAAATGAAGAGCATGGTCGAATTGGATGGATGTTTAACTGAGTATGAAAGGGAGGATGTGTATCGAATGATATTTGAATGAAAGGAAGTCCTCAGTAAGGGTGATCTGGATTTCGGGGTTGCAAAACTTCCGGAATTCAAGATTGTCCTGAAGGAGGATTCCCCAATCTATCAGCGGCCGAGGCATTTCCCACGTCCGGTTGCTGATGAGATTGAGGAGCAGTGTGTAGAATTAGAGCAATTGGGGGTGATTGAAGAGAGCAAGAGTGCATGGAATAGTCCAATTGTACCTGTACATAAGCCGGATGGAAGATTGCATCTGTGTGTGGATTATCGAAAGGTGAATGAAAGGACTGTGAAAGAAAGGTTTCCGATGTGTGTGGTATCTGAGTGTGTGTATAGTATGCATGGGATGGAGTGGTTTACGAAGCTGGATCTGGTACGGGGGTATTACCAGATGCCCATTGCTGAGGAGAGCAGGCCGGTAACTGCCTTCTCTTCCACAAAGAGGCATTACCAGTTCCGGAACCTCAGCTTTGGGTTGGCTAATGCTCCCAGAGCCTTCCAGCGGGCAATGAATGTTGTGTTGAGTAAGTTTGCAAGTAAGAATGTGATTGCGTTTATAGATGATATTTTGATTATGATTGAGACTTTTGAGGAGCATATGAGATTGGTGAATGATGTGTTGAGAATGTTGGAGAGTGTTGGTGTGAAGGTGAAAGTGGCGAAGTGTGAATGGTTTGCGAAAGAAGTGGAATTCCTTGGGCATATGGTGAGTGAAAATGGGTTACGAAAGTCGCTGAAGTATGTTGAGAAGGTGCGAATGTTTCCTAAACCTGTGACTGTGAAGCAACTGAAGTCATTTTGGGGTTTGATTGAGTTCCAGTGAAAGTTCATATGTGATTGTTCTGGTGTGAGTAAGCCTCTGAGTGAGTGGATGGGCAAGAAAGGTAGTACGGTTGTCAGGTAGAATGATAAGATGAATGAGGCATATGAGAAACTGAAAGAGGAAGAGGCTGAAGATGTTGAATTGGCATATCCAGATTATAGTGTGAATGCTAAAATGCTTGAATTGTATACAGATGCGAGTGGGATTGTATGGGAGGTTTTCTGATGCAAGAGCAGCGTTTAAATGGAGAGAATGTCCGGCGAATAATTGGGTATATATCCAAGGCTATGAATGTTGCAGAACGAAAGTATTCGACTGTGGAATGAGAGTTGGCTGCGATAAGATATTGTTTGACAGTGTTGCGTCCGTTTTTGTATAGTGTGAGGTTTGTGATCAAAACAGATCATCAACCTCTTGTGTATCTGCAGCGTATGAAGTGGGCTGATAGTAGGATTGCAAGGACTTTGGAAGATTTGAGTGACATTGACTATGTGATTGAGTATGTGCCTGGTGAACGGAATGGAGTGGCTGATTTGATGTCAAGGTATCCTGGTACGAATGATGAAAATGTGTGTGGAGTGAGTGATCCTGAGTATTTGCCGAAAGGGATTATGAATGGAAAAGAGAGTAAAGGTGGTGGTGATTCCTTGTTTGAGAGTGTATGGAATGGTTTGCAAGATTTGAAGATTGATGGAGTAGATGTGAGAGTGCCGATAGTGTGGATGATTTAAGGAAGGAGGTAATACATGAAGTATGTAGGAAGCCTGAAAGCATTGGTTTGCATGGGTGTGGAACTTCATGAAAGAATTGAGAGCGATGTGTATGCAAGGGGTCCCGCCATTTCAGGAAGTGTTGATTGTAGTGAGTTGTTTGTATGGAGTGATTGTTTATGTGCACTTTGGTGGTGAGAAGCCGATTGTGTACAAGGATGAGAAGATGTAGGGTTTGAATCCTAATGTTGTACATCTGCAATGTTTGAGCGGTGTGCACTACAATTGGGTGATTGAAAAGTGTTCATATATGAGAGAGAAGAAAGATTGTCTGGATGAAGATGAGTGTGTGGTGAGTGATGATATGGGAGTTGATGACAGTGTGGATATCAGTGCTCATGTTGGTGTGCTTGTTCCTTCTGTGTATTGCAAACATGGTGGACCTGATATGATGGAAGCGAGAGTGAAAGTTGATGAAAGGTTGTTCTGTGGTTTGATTGATACTGGAGCGCAAATGTCTTTAGTGAATGAGAGGATTCTGAGTAAGTATGATGAGTTTAAATGTTGCGAGCATAAACCTGTGAAGTTACGGATAAGTGGATTAGGGAATGGCATGATAGTGGCATGGGAACAGGTTGGTCTGAAAGTGAGTTTGGGTAATGGTGTGAATGTGAAGCATGACTTTGTGAGGCATGTGAAGGGTGGTGATGATATGTATGTACCTGTGATGTCCTTGGTTGGTATGATTGGTCTGGTAAAGGTTGTGCATGATAATTATGGGCATATGGGTAAGTTTAAGCTGTGGGAGTGTATGAAGGAGCGTGTGTTCCATCCGTTTCTGAGAGTTGATGCGAAAGAACCGTTTGAATTGGTAGTGATTGATTGTGTGTCTTTGCCACGTACGAGTGCTGGGAATGTTGGTATGGTCGTGATGGTTGATCATAAAAGTAAGTTTGTGTATGCAGTGCCTGTGAGAGATAAAAGGAGTGTGACTGTTGCGCGTGTGGTTGAGCAGTTATTTTTTCCTATGTGTGTATGGAAGCCTAGAAGATGTCTGAGTGATAATGGGCCTGAATTTGTAGAAGTGTTTGAGCAAATGTTGAGAGAGAATGGTGTGGAGCATGTGAGAACAACTCTGTATGTACCGTCTTCAAATGCATTGGCTGAATGTACTATAAGAACCTTGTGTGAGATGTTGAGAATGATGAGTACGACAGTGAATGACTGGGATGTATGTCTGGGGAGAGTGTTGTGGGCGTATAATTCAACTGTGCATAGTGCAACTGGAATGTCCCCATGTCAGTTTGTGCTGAATTTTGAAAGGCGAGTGAAAGATAGGTTTCGTTTGAGTGAAAGTGAGCAGAGTGTATGGCATGAGGCACATGAAAAGTTCCGTTCATTTGAATTAGGTGCGAAAGTATTGAAGGTGAAAGAAGTGAAAGGTAGGTTGAATGTGTCAAAGATGAGTGAGAAGTTTGATGGACCTTATAGAGTTGTGAGAGTTAAGGAACTGGAGAGAACCTCCTGACTACCTGGTGAGTCATCCAGTGTATGAACTGTGTAGAGAGAAAGGTAAAGTGCATGATGATGAGATTGAATGTGATAGTATGGATCTGTCTGGGAAAGAGCTTGTCTTGGTCTCGAGGAGTAGAAAGCGTACAAAGAAGAGTGAAAGGAAGAATGCAAGTACGAATGAAAGTAAGTCCGAGCAGTCTTTCTGGTATGGGGGATCTTGAAAGGGAGATTGAGTTTTTGCGTAAACAGGTGAGTGATTTGGCTGGTATAAGTACACGAGTGAGTGAGCTGCCTGTGCCTGATTTTTCTGGTTTTGGGAACAGTATGAATGATAGTGTGTTTGGGCAGAATGAACCTAGTGTGGCTGATTTTTCGGGTTTTATGAATGTTAATAGTAGGGGTGAGTTTGATGTAGTGAATGATGAAGTGGCTGATTTTTCAGGTTTCTGGTGGGAACCAGTCGAAGGGGTTTCTGGTATGCCTGTTGAGAATACAGGGGATGTGAGTGACCTGTCTGTTCGGCAAGAGTGTGCTTTGAGTTTGATGAGGGCTGTGATGTTGCCTTCCACGACATCACAACATGCATTGAATGCTGGTGGAGAAGCATCCCAGCTAGAGAATGCAGAGAAAGCAGTCGTGAAGGATTCCACCACAGACGCGGGGTCCGAGATTGCGGTCCCATTCTCCTGGAGAATGGGAGGGGGGTCCTGCGAAAACTTGCCCCGAATCCTGTTGACTCGCTTCCACACCTCTGCCAGAGGGGTCTTCCCATTAAGTGAAGATACATATGCCCACCAAGAAGAGCGGCGGGCGTTCTTCAAAATATACCGGTCCTAACCCTATACCGGCGAAATTCACCGACAGTGAAATTGTTCAGGCGGCGCTTATAGCGCATGTAGGCTTAACGCTTCTGTTTGAGTGCCGTCTCTCACTCGGCCGACCACCCTGTGAGTAGTCAGCATGCAAAACGGCCAGACATTCTGGGAATAGTAGTCAGGCCCGCGGCAATGAGGTTCCCGGAGAAGAACTCAACAGCCTCATCTACCGACCTAAACTCCTCGACTGAGATAGAGAATTCAGTCATTTCCTGAAATGCAGGCCACCGCGTCCACGCCAAGCAAAACCGAGGTGGGCTCTCAGGCGGCAGTTGCCCTGAAAATGATATTTGAATGGGAAAGTGATCACTACCATGGAGGTCATCAACCACCCCCCAATCAAAATCAGACTGTGCATCCAAAGAGCACAAAGATAGGTCAAGGCAAGAAAATGAAGCAGTTCTCAGAGAGTGATGCGTAAACTCATCCACGTTTAGGACACCTATCTCAAGCTCTTCGATCAGATCGACAAGGACTTGTCCCCTGGGATTTATTGAGTAATCTCCCCAGAGAGGATGCCTGCCGTTCAGATCTCCAAGCAAGAGAAAGGGCCTCAGCAACCGTGCCACGACACGGCGGAAGTTCCCTGCATCAAAGTCAGCTGACGGTGGAATGTACACAGAAATGATAGCATACCTCCTATCCAGGTGAAGCTGCACAGCCACTGCCTGAAAGGAGGTATCTAAAGTGAAAGGAAGAACGGAGACATCATGCCAGGTGTAAACCGCGCATCCCCCAGCCCAGCGATCTCATGGTGGTGGAGTCGCAAGACCCTTATACCCCGGGAGGCAGGAGCCTAGTATGGTCTCCTGGAGAAAAAGCTAACGGGGAATGGGATGAGACAAGCCTCCGCAGCTCCTCCCAGTTGGCCCAGAGTCCATGGCAATTCCATTGAAGGAATATGCCCTCCAGACCTAGCTCAGAGGACCTGATAGAGAAAAACAGATACCAGATTCGGATTTAGGAGGTCAATTTTATTAAGAAACACTACAGAAAACCTAAGCTCCATTTTTGATGCAGACCAGTGTAATATCAGTCTCTGTCAATCATTTATTTTCATCAAAAATTGCTTAGTTTTTTGTTGTAGCTGCACTCACAGAAATTTGAAGCAAACCCGATGGTAAACCTAAAAATGTGAAAAAAAATCATTTTATAGCCAGAAAATTGTTGTGGAGAAATTCTGGAAATTTACTGTAAATGCAGGTGCGAATATAACTTAGACCAAGTCTAAAACAAATAGTGAAATGCGTGAGAGGTAAGTTAAGCAAACTTGCAAACAAATAATGAAACATGTGTGAGCGTTATTTCAAGGCGGTGGCCTTGAAGAATATTTCATCTTTGGGTTGAAATATTGTCTATTTGTTCCTTTATAATGTGTGATAGACGCTTTCTGCCATCAAAATATTACTCCTAGGATACTATTACAATGATACAAAGCAATATTACAGGCTTTAGTAGCCTAAAACTTGTGGAAAATAAAAATTAACATAAAACAAACATGCAAGTGTAAATTAGGCATATTGTGACAATTCAAGTTGGTGTTGTGGAAAAATTCTCTAGTTGCAGAATCAGGTTGAAATATTGATGTTTGGTGACTTTATAAACAGTGATTGACTCTCTCCCCCATTGGAATATTACTCATAGTACTATTACAATGATATAAAGAAGTATTACAGGCTTTAGTAGTCTAAAATAGGTATGTCACTATTATTCGAAATTACCATTTCTTCTCATTACCACTGAGTGTAAATACTGAAAGAAAATATTTATTTAGCATTCAGGTTATTGTAGCAATATCACTCACTAAATCTTCATCTGTAATTTTAAGTGGGCCTAATTTATCTCTTGTTTTAGTTGTGTATAATTGAAATTAACATTTGCCTTAATTGCCACTTTGTTTTCATAATTTCTCTTTGTTACCCAAATTATCTTTTTTTGACCCTCACCAGGATTTTTTTACCTATAAATGCCCCTTTTAATGCCGATATAATGCTAAATTTTATTTATCTGACAACCATTTAGGGTCAACAGCCTTGGTTCTAATTTTACAATATAGAATGTTCATATTCTGTCCAGCAATTAACTGCTTAATCATTGTCTCATATTTGTGATCTCTGCTATTACTCACTACCTGAGTTGATATCTTCCCGCTTGACTGCTCTTATTGACATCACAATCCTGACCTGACCTCACTTGCTAGTCCCCAAACAACTGTCTCAAGGTATCTCCTCAGACCAGAGAGTTGGCAAATCAAAAAACCTGGGTTTTATTACCAGGTTTTTGGGGGGCTTTTTCAAATAAAATTTGAAAAACCCAGGTTTGGTTTTGTTGTTTTTTTCAAAATTACACTTTTTTTCAAGAAATGAATGCTACTTATTATTTTATTCAAAATTCATATTTATGTTTATAATTTCAACAAATATGTATCAAATTATGATTATTTCTCTGATACTGACTCATAATTCATCTCTCCTTCTTGAGGTTATGGCTATCATGGGTACCTACAATTCTCGATCAGTGATCTGTTACTGTCATCTTTTCTTACTAAATATAATTATTAAACTGATTAATTATTAATATTATACAAAAATAAAGATAGCTATTCTTTTTCTATGTTATTCTAATGCTTGTAGCTTTTGTTTTTTGAAAAAACCCGGGTTTTATTCGGCTTTTTCAAAATTTGGGGGGTTTTGCCAACCCTGCCTCAGACCAGTATAATCTCCTTTTCTAAAATTTGGGATTTTAACCATATTTATTCTAATGAAAGCCTCGTTAATTTTAACTTAAATCTAATTTGCCAAATTTCCCCCAATCTCTGTATCACTAATACCCTCTTTCCTATTTGTTAAACTAAATCAAATACATTATCCTGCACCATATTCATAAATTCCTCAACCTCCTGATCATCTACTAGCACTTCCCAGTCTATACCTATTTGTAATTAAAATCAAACATTATACACACATGTTTACTTCTACATGCATATTCTATCTCCTGCCATAGAGGACATGAAGCTTCCTTACTAAGATTTGGTGGTCTACATAATAATCCATGAAAAGTTTATCCTTTCCTTAACATCTAGCCATAATGACTGTGTTAGCATCTGCTTTAATTGTAGTAATTTTACAACTATCAATATGGACCTCCAGATTAAAGTTCTTTCCTGCCAAATTAAGCCATGAATGTTATTGAAATAACATCAAAATTCTCTGCACTCATTAACCCTCTAAACAAATCTATCTTATTCCTTATGCTCCTACTATTTTTGTAGTATATATGCAATGCATCATTTTTTTATGGTCTTATCATATCTACACTCCACCTTCCCAGTCCTCGGCTCATTTCCCCTTCTGTTGCTCTCTCAATTTATCTGAATGCCTTCACCCCTACATGCCTCCTCACACTCATCCCAACACCCCACATCTATACTCCTCTTGAGACAGTAACTCAAATGCTTTGTGACCCAATTCAAATCCATCCATTGCATACAAATCCTCCCTTCCAAAAAACTTACTTCATATATCCAAAAACACTAGTCTCATCCTATCCCACAAGACTTTCACTCTCTCATTTATCCCAACTGCATGTGACAGGCCCTTGTGGCTTTTGTCATCCGTGAAATTATGTTACTACCCACTCCCAAGACCAACACTCCCAAAGTAATCCCAACAAACACCCACATCTAGACACCAGCTCCTCCAACCCAGTCTTCGCCATGTCACCCACTCCCACATACAAAACAACAACTGCATCCCTTCCAGCTCCATCCACATCTTTTCAATTCTCTCACTCACATCCACCACATGTGCACCTGGCAAATAAACCCTCATCCCCCTCCTGCACTTATTTTCACAAAAGAAAGTCCTACCCAAACACCCAACCACAAGCACTTCATTCGCTTTAGATGCACCCACAACCCCCATCTCCCACAAGAAGCTAAATCCACTATCACAAATAACAGGAACAAACCCACATTCTCCACCCAAGTCCACAATCCCCTATATCCTTAACACCGGGATCCCCACTTCCATCTGGAATAGCAACATGCCTCCCTTTTCTCTTCACAACTCTTTACTCACTACAGTCTCCACCAGCCCCACTCCTGCTAATGAAAATGGGCCAGCCCTAAGATTCCTACAACTCACCTTATACCCAGTGGTAAGATCCCTCCTAAGCTCAACATGACTAACTCCTCCAATATAGCCATGGTGATTGTGTAGAGTATGGCCAGATCAGAATCCTAGCTTATTTTGGGCTATTTTTTTCTGAGCTGAAATCTATGTGGACGAAGTTTATGGCAATTTCAGATTATATAGTGGGGGGGGGGGGGGGCTGTGCCCCTAAACACCCCCCAATGAATGAAATCTCAGGATCATCATAGGCCCATCCCCCTGATGAACCATCTCCAACAACGAGCCGACCCTCAAAATAAGTTAGAATCGCATCCACCCATACTCGCAACATTTACCATACCCACTCCTGCATTTTTTCCTCTTCCAATTCCACCACATATAAAAGTATTCCCTACCTCTACCATTTCACATTCAGTACAAACATCACAAGACTCACACTCAAATTGTATATTGTAGATGCATGATCAGGTACAATCCTATGGATGCATTTTATGGGTGGGTTTTGACAGATGCGGATGACCTTTGATAGGCCCTTGTCTTGTAGCTTTTGTCATCTGTGAAATTATGTCATATTATGCTCACCCTCAGGAACAAGTAGCCTAGCAGCTTAGGTAAATGTTGCAAGTATGGGCGGATGCGATTCTAGCTTATTTTGAGGGTTGTTTCATTGTTGGAGATGGCTCATCAAGGGGATGGGCCTACAATGATCCTGTGATTTTAATCAGGTAAACCTGAAGATCTATACCCTGCAAGCCGTACTATTCCCTTACTTCTAAAAGCTTCTAGTTTCCTTACAGGTGGGAAACTAGAAGCTATTAGAGGTAAGGGAATAACAGGAATAGAGGGCAGGTGTAGGAATTGGAAGGGATGCAGAGATAGAGGAATAGCTAGGGGGGAGGGCATACTGATGCGTTATAGGGGGACTAATGCACAAGTGAATGAGCAGATAACTAGGAATAAAAAAAAAGCACGATGCAATGAAGATGGGAATAATAAAAAAAAACTTTAAAATATACTACACAAATGGTCGGAGTATAAGGAATAAGATAGATCTCTTAAGAGCGTTAGCGAGTGAAGAGAATTTTGATATAATTGCGATAACAGAGTCATGGCTTGATTTGGCAGGTAATCACTTTAAACCTGAGGTTGAGATTGAGGGCTTTAACATGTTCCATACAGATAAGAATAGGAAGAGAGGAGGAGGGGTTATTATTTATATTAAAGATAATCTCCAGTGTTGTGTAAACAGTACAATTAAATTAGATGATAACACAGTCTCATTATGGCTAAATGTAAAGGAAGGTAAAAACAAGCTTGTCATAGGATTATTATACAGACCACCAAATCTTAGTAAGGAAGCTTCAAATCTTCTGTGGCAGGAGATAGAACGGGCATGTAGAAGTAAGCATGTGTGTATAATGGGCGAGTTTAATTACAGAAATATAGACTGGGAAGCTCTTGTGGGTGATCAGGAGGCTGAGGAATTTTTGAATGTTGTCCAAGATAGTTTTCTGAGGCAGATTATTAACGAACCCACTAGAGGTAATAATATACTGGATTTAGTTCTGACAAATAGGGAAGAAGTTATTAACGATACTGAGATTGGAGGAAATTTGGGTAATAGTGACCATTGTGAAATTAGATTCAAGATGAAATGGAATGGTATTGATAGTAGCATGAACAATGTTAAAATTCCTGACTTTAGAAGAGCAAATTATAATGGGCTAAGGACTTACCTGGAGGCAGTTGTACAGAAACGAGGCAATGAAATCAAATCAGGAATAGATTCAATGATATCAGTTAGTGGAGACAATAATCACCAGGAGGAAGAGATTACAATTGAAGAGGAGTATGAAAGAATAATTGAGCAATTAATTACAGGTCAGATGATTAACATTCCATATAAGGAGATTAGGACTAAAAATAATGACCCAAAATGGATGACAGATAAAATTAAGCATTATATTGGCATTAAAAAGGGCATTTATAGGAAAATAAAAAATGGAGAGGATCACTTAAGGCAGAGATATAATGAACTAGCAAGAGATGTTAAAAAGTTAATTAGAGTAGCAAGGAGAAATTATGAAATTAAAGTGGCAAATAGGGCAAAGGAAGATCCTAAAAGTTTTTATCAATTATACAAAACTAAGGTTAGAGATAAAATAGGCCCACTTATAGATTCCAATGGAGAATTAGTGAGTGATAGGGACTCAATGGCTGGAATGCTAAATGACTTTTTTCTCTCAGTATTTACACAGGAGGATACTCTAAATATACCCGAGGTGTCAATGATCTTTCGGGGTAATGATGAAGAGAAATTAAAGGATATCTTGATCACAAAGGAGATAGTGACAAAGGAAATTGATAAAATCAAAAGTAGTAAAGCACCCGGTCCTGATGAGTCTTTCCTAGAATTTTGAAAGAATGTAAGGATGTGTTAAGTGAGCTCCTAGCATGCATCTTTAGAAAATCATTGGAGAGTGGCATTGTGCCAGTGGCATGGAAGAAAGCCAATGTGATACCTATATTTAAGAAAGGGGATAAAACAAATATGTCTAATTACAGACCAGTAAGTTTGACATCAGTGGTAGGGAAAATGATGGAATCTATTATAGCAAGGAATATTAGAGATCACTTGGATAAGCATAAGTTGGTAAAAGAATCACAGCATGGCTTTAGTAAGGGTAAATCCTGTCTGACTAATTGCTGTATTTTTATAGTAAGGTGTATGAAGCAGAAGATAATGATGAAAACTATGATATTTTATACTTGGACTTTAGTAAGGCTTTTGATCGAGTGCCACACTTACGGCTTCTGAGCAAAGTTAAAGCACACGGGATTGATGGCAGTATATTTAGGTGGATTCAGTCATGGCTTGGTGACAGACAGCAAAGAGTTAGTATAGATGGAGTTAAATCTGAGTGGGGGAGGGGTGTTAACAGTGGAGTTCCGCAAGGATCTGTTTTGGGTCCCTTGCTATTCTTAATTTATATTAATGATCTTGACATAGGTATAAGTAGAGACCTGAGTAAATTTGCTGATGATACTAAGCTAGGTAGGGCCATTAGGGCTGATTCTGATGCTGTTGTAATGCAGGAGAAATTGACCATTCTGTCCAATTGGGTCAAGAAATGGCAAATGAAGTTTAACATAGACAAATGTAGTGTACTTAGTATAGGTAGAAATAATCCATTGAATAGTTATAAATTAAATGGGAGAATTTTAGGGAGGACCGATTGTGAGAGGGACTTGGGTATTTTGGTAAGTTCAGACCTTCGTCCTAGAAAGCAATGCCTAAATGCTAAGAATAAAGCTAATAGGATATTGGGATTCATTAGGAGGAGTGTAAGCAATAAGAGTGCTGAAGTCATTCTAAAACTGTATCTGGCACTAGTTAGGCCTCATCTAGACTATGCAGTACAATTTTGGTCACCATATTATAGGAAGGATATTGATTTGCTTGAGTCTGTGCAGAGAAGGATGACAAAGATGATTGGTGGGCTAAGGAACTTAACTTATGGTGAAAGGCTCAGAAAACTAAATCTACATACATTGGAAAGGAGAAGAGTCAGAGAGGAATTGATTGAAGTCTTCCAATGGGTAAAAGGATATAATAAAGGGGATCTGGGTAAGGTTCTTATACTTAGTGAACATGACAGGACACGTAGCAATGGGTTTAAGCTTGATAAGTATAGGTTTAGGAAGGAGATTGGGAGGAATTGGTTTACAAATCGTGTGGTAGATGAATGGAATAGGCTCACTAGACATGTGATAGAAGCCTCCTCTCTGGGTAGTTTTAAGAATAGATTAGATAAATATATGGATGAAGCGGCTAGATGGGACTGACTTTTTTTTATGTACATATGTATATATTTTTCTAAGGAGTGGGGAGATTATATTTTGCGGTTGCATGAATGGACATAATCCTCTGGATGCATTTTATGTATATTGTAGATTAGATCTGACGAACTCCTGTAAAGGGTGACAATGTTGATGACTTTTCTCTGGTAAGAAATGTTTTGTGTGTTGAATGGAACAGGAGCTGCCAAGTGTAGGCCATGAATGGTCTTTTGCAGTCTCCTTCTTTTCTTATGTTCTTATAGCCCCCCCATACCCCCCCACTCACTACACTCGCCCTCAGGAACAAATAATAAAACAAGTTAATCGCACAGTTGGGTGAAACATGTTGGGAGGTGGAAGAAATATTATGGGAATGCAAGCGGGAAAGATCACAGGGTATGGATCTTCAGAATTATCTTTGGTAAATGTTGCGAGGATGGCCGGATGCGACTCTAGCTTATTTTGGGGGGTACTTTTCAGTGTTTTTTTTGCTATCGCAGTGGCCAATCACAGATCTGTATTGTTTCATCAATGACTAATTAGAAAGATGTATTTGTTTCAAAGCTTTTTCTGCTTTTTATATTGATCAAAACTAGGTTGTTATTTTATTTTAGATGTTTTTCCCCTTATTTCTTTTCTATATATCCTACCTAACCTATGCCTGACATTATTTAGTCTTTTTAATTACTTGATACTTAATTTTCCATTGTTTATTGCTCGATTAAACCATATTTCAGTGTTGTTAACGAAGCCTCACTTCTTAATCCTGATGAAAAAATTACTTTTCCAACTTTTATTTTCGTATTGATTTCTCTCCTTTGATTTCTTAAAAAGGTTTGTTTTACAACCTTTATTTTGATTATTTTTTCAAAAGGATGCGTTCCGTATTAGTGTTTTTCTTACTATATATGGGTTGTTCAAGAAACATAAATTCTCAATTTCAGTACAGAAAAAAGTTAACACTTTTCCGGCCAAGTGGGTCATATTTAAACGCCCACCCACGCAGTTTTGGAGTCATTTGTCAAAATGTCCCTTTCTTGCGTAGTGTGTTCGTTACATTTGCACCATTTAGGTGCTGTTTTAACCGACAACTATAAATGTGTTGTGTTTCTCGAAGCCCATGGACTATTAAAATCTACACGTGTGTCCTAATTGTTCTGCACAGCTCAGAATGAACAAAAATTGGGTGTTTTGGTGTGATAAATCGTGTATTGATGCTGATGGCAAAATCCAACCCTGTAAATACAAATTTCTCGATGTTAAAGAGCGATTCCACAAGTTCTGGCTTGCTGCCGGTAAACTCTACCCACCTGTCTGACGTAAGTATTACTGATTATTTTTAGCGTTGGCGGCTGCTTGTCGCGGGGATGTGCCTACGGTGCCCCTGAGTTTCAATCATTTGGGGGTGTGGGGGGGCATAGCCCGACAGTATAGAAGTGAAAATCGCCATAAACCATCAATTTTATCTCAGAAGTATTACCGATTATTTTGAGCATTGGCTCATTGTTGGGGATGGCTCGTTGCGGGGATGTGCTTATGATGACCTTGAGTTTCAATCATTTGGGAGGGGTCTGGGGGGCACAGCCCCCCAGTATAGAAGCAAAAATCGACATAAACCATCGATTTCATCTCAGAAAAAGTAACAATGAAAAGTAGCCCAGAATAAGCTAGGCCTAGGATCCGGCCATACTCTATATAATAACCTTAACTTTAGTTATTTGGGGGGTCTGGGGGGCACAGCACCCCAGTATATAATCGGAAATCATCATAAACTTCATCAACATAGTTTTCAGCTTAGGAAAAATAGATCAAATTAAGCTAGGACTCAGATCCTGCCATACTCTACACAATTACCACAGCATATCTTCAACTTTACCCTCCATATCAACAGAATGCTGCTAAAAGTAGGGCAATACTTCAGATTTGGGACGCACGATAGGTCGGGCTGTTAGAAGGCTACAATTTTGGGCTACAGCATATCTCTTATGACGTCAAACGGTAGCTTCAGATGTGAACAATCATGGCGTTATATTTTTTTTTGTTTGGGGGATTTATAAATTTTAGTCTGTATTATTTACTAAATATCTGCGCTTCTGCTCATTTATAGATTTTTCTAAGTTAGGTAAGGTTTCTTGATGTCTTTTATTGTTCTTGTATTTTTTGTTTCTCAGTGAATGATAACAGCTTCTTACTGGCAACGTTGTAGCTATAAATAGAACTCACTTAACATTTGTTTCTCTTTTGTTATGGCTTTTTCGTGCTCTAGTTGTGCTTCTTCGTTATTCGAATTTGGGTTTATTTTGCATGACTGCGAAAAACTTTTAGATTATTTAGAGGCGCATAAACTAATCAATAAACCTATAAGAGTAAGTATTGTTTGTCATTAGGTTGTTTTTCTGGTAAATATGTAGATTATCGGCCCGGCCCAAAAAAAATTTGTGTGTAAATATTATCATTCACTCGTGTCGGAATATTCATGCGCGTTTGAGTCCTTTTTGAATTATTATTCTATAAACAATTAGGATTATATACTGGGGGGCTGTGCCCCCCAGACCCCCCAAAATTTAATGAAACTCAGGATCATCATAAGAACATAAGAGAAGAAGGAGACTGCAAAAGACCATTCATGGCCTACACTTGGCAGCTCCTGTTCCATTCAACACACAAAAGATTTCTTACCAGAGAAAAGTCATCAACATTGTCACCCTTAACAGGAGTTCGTCAGATCTAATCTACAATATACATAAAATGCATCCAGAGGATTATGTCCATTCATGCAACCGCAAAATATAGTCTTCCCACTCCTTAGAAAAATATATACATATGTACATAAAAAAAAGTCAGTCCCATCTAGCAGCTTCATCCATATATTTATCTAATCTATTCTTAAAACTACCCAGAGAGGAGGCTTCTATCACATGCCTAGTGAGCCTATTCCATTCATCTACCACACGATTTGTAAACCAATTCCTCCCAATCTCCTTCCTAAACCTATACTTATCAAGCTTAAACCCATTGCTACGTGTCCTGTCATGTTCACTAAGTATAAGAACCTTACCCAGATCCCCTTTATTATATCCTTTTACCCATTTGAAGACTTCAATCAATTCCCCTCTGACTCTTCTCCTTTCCAATATATGTAGATTTAGTTTTCTGAGCCTTTCACCATAAGGTAAGTTCCTTAGCCCACCAATCATCTTTGTCATCCTTCTCTGCACAGACTCAAGCAAATCAATATCCTGCCTATAATATAGTGACCAAAATTGTACTGCATAGTCTAGATGAGGCCTAACTAGCGCCAGATACAGTTTTAGAATGACTTCAGCACTCTTATTGCTTACACTCCTCCTGATGAATCCCAATATCCTATTAGCTTTATTCTTAGCATTTAGACATTGCTTTCTAGGACGAAGGTCTGAACTTACCAAAATACCCAAGTCTCTCTCACAATCAGTCCTCCCTAAAATTCTGCCATTTAATTTATAACTATTCAATGGATTATTTCTACCTATACTAAGTACACTATATTTGTCTATGTTAAACTTCATTTGCCATTTCTCGGCCCAATTGGACAGAATGGTCAATTCCTCCTGCATTACAACAGCATCAGAATCAGCCCTAATGGCCCTACCTAGCTTAGTATCATCAGCAAATTTACTCAGGTCACTACTTATACCTATGTCAAGATCATTAATATAAATTAAGAATAGCAAGGGACCCAAAACAGATCCTTGAGGAACTCCACTGCTAACACACCCCCACTCAGATTTAACTCCATCTATACTAACTCTTTGCTGTCTGTCACCAAGCCATGACTGAATCCACCTAAATATACTGCCATCGATCCCATGTGCTTTAACTTTGCTCAGAAGTCGTAAGTGTGGCACTCGATCAAAAGCCTTACTAAAGTCCAAGGATAAAATATCATAGTTTTCATCATTATCTGCTGCTTCATACACCTTACTATAAAAAGACAGCAAATTAGTCAGACAGGATTTACCCTTACTAAAGCCATGCTGTGATTCTTTTATCAACTTATGCTTATCCAAGTGATCTCTAATATTCCTTGCTATAATAGATTCCATCATTTTCCCTACCACTGATGTCAAACTTACTGGTCTGTAATTAGACATATTTGTTTTATCCCCTTTCTTAAAAATAGGTATCACATTGGCTTTCTTCCATGCCACTGGCACAATGCCACTCTCCAATGATTTTCTAAAGATGCATGCTAGGGGCTCACTTAACACATCCTTACATTCTTTCAAAATTCTAGGAAAGAGCTCATCAGGACCGGGTGCTTTACTACTTTTGATTTTATCAATTTCCTTTGTCACTATCTCCTTTGTGATCAATATATCCTTTAATTTCTCTTCATCATTACCCCGAAAGATCATTGATAGTGTAGTCTCCCCATTGTGTTTACCCCACATGAGCCATCAACTTAAATGTACTCCAAAAACTTGAAACATTTTGGAACACGGACGAAATAGTACGTCCCATCGTTCGCGCCAATAATCTACATATTTACCATTTTTCTGCCAGTAAAAAGCTGTAGGGAAAAAACCCCAGTAAATTCAAAGAGATATCACTGTGGGGAAACTACCCTGCGATGATCCTGAGTTTCAATCAATTGAGGCGGTCTGGGGGGCACAGCCCCCCCCAGTATATACTCATATACAAAAAATATAACGCTGTAATTGTTCACATCTGAGGCTACCATCTGACATCATAAGACATATATTGTAGCCCAAAATTGTAGCCTATAAACAGCGCCACCTACTGTGCGCCCCAAAACTGAAGTGTTACCAAAATTAGTACTTCCAAGTTTTTAGACTCTATGCATTACACAAAAAAAATAGGCGATTTAAATAAAACAAATGTATATACCATTAAAAATGTATTTTTTTATTTTCAAACTAGGGTTCGAACCTTTAGTAAATATTTCCCCCAAAAAATTCTTACCAGGATGGGCTTTAAATTCTAAATACTATTCATTATGCAATTACATCATTGAGTAAGCACTACAAAGAAAAGAAGATAGATTATGCATTGAGTGAATGGCCTTGTAAGTCGGAATGTCAGGCAAGCAGACTGAATTTGGTTGCATTTGTAACGGTACATTTCAAACTTTTCAATATTAGCAGGGGGTATATGTTTATTGGATCTATTTTAAGGAGCAGCACCGTAAATAAATATTAGCAAGATATTTGTGTATATTAGTAAGACGACTGGATGCGTGGATTTTAAATGTATTAAGTAATTATACCAAGAACTACTCTAGAAAAAAAAAATACAGAAAGAATAACGCATCTTCCACGCTTGACCAAATGGATACCTTAAACATCAAGTAAGCATGGATAATTTTACTACTTCTTTCTTTTAAGCTATTCTTCATTGTATGGTGTAGCTTTGCTGTCTTCTATCTACACGTTGCACGATGCAACCTAGCCTGTGTCCTACTCTACCACTCAACAACCTTCTCTAGGATAGGTGGGCGTTATCGCTAAAACGATATCGGATTATCGGTTATCCGAAATTTTTTCGCGTTATTGATTCATCGGTATCACCGATACTTTTGGTTCCAAACTAGCGATAATCGATAATCTCAGTTTTTGGTTCCAGTTTAGCACAGGGGCGAGCCGCGCGTGCCTTGGAGGCAGAAATAGGAAGGCTCGAGCTGGAGGGAAAGAATAGGCAAGAGGTCAGAGGTCAAATCTCTAATGGGGAGAAAGGTGGAGGAGATCTTATGACGTGCTGACCTGGAGACCGCCAGCAGCAGCAGCAAGGACATGTAGACGGAGGACTACTACGCCAGCGTTTGTGATGAGGAGGATGGCACTGGGGGTCATCACAGGTTAACCAAGTCCAAGGCTGCTCAAATTGTGAATGTGTGGCTGCATGACAAAGGGACAGACACTCTGGCAGACCCAGCCTTCACCAGTGATAATTCCTCATTGACCTCTTAAAAAGGTACAACACGGCAATGCCGAGCAGCTCCACGGTGGCGCGCTTGTTCTCCCTTGGCAAGGACATCATCAGGGCTAAGAGGAGCACCCTGTCTGATGAAAACTTCAACATGCTCATGTTTACGAAGGGGAAAATGCTGCAAAACCTGGTCTAGACTGTGGCTGTGCAAATTTAGTTATTTTACTTAAAACAGTACTGTCATTAGTGAAAAGGCATGATAAACATTGAATTTGAAGTTTTTTCTAAAAAAAAATTAATTTCTTCTAAGACTTTTCTAGTTTTTTTCTCAGATTTTTCTAAGTTTTCTAAGATAAAAATAAAGATTTGGATTTATATATTTTTTATTTCAAAATATTAATATTGGAATTTTGGATTTATCGGTTGTCACCTAATCGTGCATTTATCGCCAGTTATCGATTATCGGTTATCGTTATCGAATTATCGGTTACTGTGATACATTTTTTCGTCATCGCGCCCACCACTGCTCTCTAGACTCTCATCTGTTATATGTATATATACATTTCCTAACAATGAATTTCGAATAATATCAATTTATGAAAATTAATATTTCCTCTGTTCCTTTCCTTGCAACTCTACTCACTTAAATACTCTCTCGCTCAATTTGTGACCTCACCAAGTTTGTTGAGAATATTAAGCTCAAATCTATCTAGAAAACAACCCTGACAGCTGAGATCGATCAATGTTACCTTTGAATAGAAAATGTTCTTAATGGGTGGTTTTGAGTAATGGGTAAAACCTTCGGGTAATTTCCGACTTCAGAGTATCTCTCAAACTTACCACAAAGTCCATCTACTCGATAGATTTGTAGTAATCGGAAATAAGGAAGGGTTTGGAACTCACCGTTAATCTAGTAAGTAGCCCGTTAAATTTAATTCCCTAATTCTGCCGTTAAATTAGGTGAAATTAAGCGTTGATCCACAACTTTATAAAAGTTAAGTATCAGTAATTAATAGTCTGCTAAATGCTCATTTTAAGGTTTTACATATGAAAATGGGTTTTCCTTTATGAGGTGACTTTTATAAATGGAAACGTTTTATTAATACACACATTTTTGTATACATATATAGTTCGAATTGAAAATTGAGTCCCACTTCACAGGTCGATGTTCTATAGCAATGCCTCTGGGCATTACTATAATAAAACCCCCTTGGGAAACTTAATATATATATATATATATATATATATATATATATATATATATATATATATATATATATATATATATATATATATATATATATATATATATATACATCGATTATTATGTAAAATTCATGTCATGCAATTAGTTTACTTAACTTTTTCAATTTAATCGTTCAATTATTTTAATCAACTTTTGTAAATTAAATCATATTTTATGTACAACTTAATAATTAATTAATTCATTTATTTCACTTGTCAATTCATTTAATGTACTACTGTTTCAAACCTCATCTCTTAAAATTTCACAGGCAAACAAACAAACACACGGTTTCAGCTAGACCAAATAGCACACTATTCTTTACCATTCGACTCTCGCCATTCGCCGTATAAAGGTCAGGAATCATTCCTTCTATAATTAGTCATTTACCTCCAACGAATTCTTATTTAGTTAATTCCACATCCTCATGATTCTCTGCAAACGACCATAGTAGAGTAGGTCATAATTCTATAGACTTCTCATATTGCAGCCCCAATTCAGTCCATCATAGTCACCATATTATTCCACCATATTATTTCATATTTATTTCACGTACTTCATTTCTCTTCACATCTCGTTACTGTAAATCACATTTTACCATATCTTACATTGTATACCTAATCCAACTTATCTCATTGTACATTCCTTAATTCTATGAATATATTTATATTTGTTTAATTGTTTTTCTTAATACCCAGTTCATGATTTCACTTTCGTCTTAGGCCTAAAAACTAGCAGACCATAACTTCGATCAAACAAATTTATGGTTATTGTTTTTGAAACGCTATTTAGGCTGATTTATTAACAGAAAATAAATCCCGTGAATAACCATATACTATAGTTCGTTCCCCTTCATAAAAATTAGCATATTAAAGATTGACAAAGAGTTTGGATCTCTTTCTTCAGATGTTGTCCTGCACCCGGGAGAACCGCCAATCCATTGCAGCATTAGAAAGAACAACTACTAAACCTAAAAAAATCAAATAATATAAAAAATTTAAGGGCTTCTAAAACATATGTACTAATAATTTGTAGTGCCACATTGCAAGTTAAAATGGGATTTACAATGAAGCCTCACAGACGAGTGTCATATAAATCCTGTGAAAGCTTGAAATGGGCAAGCAATTAACAATGCAAGTAATCTAAAAATACATAAATTTTTTATATAAATCATAATATATAACATTTTGTCATATAGATAATAATAATATATAAAATTTTATCATGTAAATAATAATATACAATATTTGATCATATAAATAATAATATATACTGATCGGTTAAAGGCTAGGCAAAATGAAATCGAGAATTTTTCACAAACATTCGCGCTCACAAACTTACACACTCACACGCATATGCACCTACACGCGCACAGGCCACAGCTGTACAAACAAACACCCAAATAGCTGCAGTAACTGACACCGAACTGAAAACAGGAAAGATGCTGCGAAATACAAAATCTTACTCTCGAAATCTGAGATAATAAAGTTTTTTTTTATCCCCGTTCACACACCGATAAACATTGAGTCAAGTAAGCTCCACCCAACCTGTATCATTATCTAACAGTGGACCACGCATAATGTTTCCGATACATTATATACTGTCCTAGGTAGACCCTAAGGAGGATAGTCATTCAAGGAGAGTCGAAATAGACTCAAACATTAGTAGACCTGCCTCAAATACCCGACATAAGTTCAATCAAATTCATTGCGCCTAAGCCTACCGAGTTCTCCGCCCAATAAAAAGTCCTTGAATCCGTCTTCCGAGATCCCTTTTCCTGCGGGTAATCCAACCGGCCCTCTTAACCAGCCTACATCACTAAAATTAAGCGATAGGCTAATCTCCCACAAAATAGGACTCAGCCAAAGGTCAGCGCCGGTAACCGAGTACACCAATAGTGCTACGTCGAAGTTAAGCAACATTGGGCCTTGCTAGGACTTGGATAGCAAACCGCTAAATCGACTTCTACCGGTGAACATTTAGCCAACCGTCTCCTGAGTACCAACAACTAAGTAACCCACGGTAAACTGGTAACCAATAACCTATAGGTCAATAAAAAGCGTACCTATAACTGGTGACCTCTTTTGATCGAACAGGGAGAGACATCGTAAAATGGACTCACAGAACGAACAACGAGTGGAGCTCAGGAAAACAGAAGTCGTCAATGCGATCTTCATCAAGCCACCAGTTTTTCATAAAATAGCAGTATCGGGATGGTTCAAGATAGAAGAAGCCGAATTTCACATCTCAAGAATAGCTCGTTTCCAAAGTAAAATAATCCAACGACCCGCTAATATTGCTTATCATTAATGATTTTCTGCGCATGCTGCCCCGTTGTAGGGCAGTGTTACAAAAGTAAGAGTCCTTGTAAATCCCACAGTTGTCGAAGCCAGCTCTCCACAGTCTAATTCTGTAGTACACACACCCGAAACAGTCACTGCTCCACCGACCTCCGCGCGACGGAGGCCTCTTTCAATGGAGAAATTACAAGTTGCAAGAGCAACGTTCGAAGCTCTATTGAAGTAGGGAGTGGTGCTCCCGTCAAAATCCCATTTGGCCTCACCCATTCACATGGTGCCTAAGAAGACCCCAGACGATTACAGAGTGGTTGGTGATTTTTGATCACTAAACGCTATTACGAAGCCGTAGAGGTATCCTTTATCACGAATCCAGGGTATAGCAAATCATCATCATAACAAAGCGGGCTTCTATCGGTTAGACCTGGTCGGGCTTACTATCAGATTCCAATGAATCCGGGAGACATAGAGAAGACCACTTTGGTCTCAGAAATGCAAATTGCACGTTCCAGCGTCATAAGGACAATTTATTTGGTGGATTGTAGTTCATCTTATTGTATATAGACGACATTCTTATATTTTCAGACATTATGAATGACCATTTAGAACAAGTATTCAAAATCCTGGCTGAAAACAACCTACGTATATCAATGGAAAAGTTAGAGTTTATGAAAGAAGAAATCGATTTACTGGGTCATCGTATTTCGGATGCAAGAAAATGCTCGCTACTAATAAGATGAGGGAAATCAGCGATATGCCATTACCAACGGGTTACAAGGAACTACATCGATGCATGGGCATGCTAGACTACTATAGATAAAGGGGAGTATGAAGAGGGGCAAAGAAAAAATAATAGCGTAGGCGAGTTGCGAACAGCTTCCCACGTCGCTGGACCGCTGTTAGCCAGCGGGGAATCCATTCGGCCATCCTGGTCTCAAAAAAGACTCATTTAAACGAAGCTTTTAAGCCACTCACCTGCACTTCTCGTCCGCTATACTACTACAGAAAGATGATGCCGAATTTTGGTGCAATTTTGGCACTTCTAACTGAGATTGCGCAAATTCTACCAAAGGCTTTTGAGCTCATCTGGGATGCTGTTGCACGGGAACAATTTAATTCCACTTAAGTAGCCTTTACAAACTCAGTCAAGCTATGTAATCCGCTACCTAACGACTCACCATATCAGTTAGTGACAGACAGCTCCCAATACGCGGTAGGTGCTGCCCTTCACCAAATGGTAAATGGATCACCGCAACCCGTGGCATTTTTCCTGAGCAAGTTGAGCAAGTCACAGCAAGCATACTCCACCTATGATAGGGAAGTCCTGGCGGCGTATCTTGCTGTGATCCATTTTCGGAATATGATCGAAGGTCTTCATGTAACACGGTGCTCGGACCATAACCCTGAGCTAATAGGATATTGGGATTCATTAGGAGGATTGTAAGCAATAAGAGTGCTGAAGTCATTCTAAAACTGTATCTGGCGCTAGTTAGGCCTCATCTAGACTATGCAGTACAATTTTGGTCACCATATTATAGGAAGGATATTGATTTGCTTGAGTCTGTGCAGAGAAGGATGACAAAGATGATTGGTGGGCTAAGGAACTTACCTTATGGTGAAAGGCTCAGAAAACTAAATCTACATACATTGGAAAGGAGAAGAGTCAGAGGGGAATTGATTGAGGTCTTCAAATGGGTAAAAGGATATAATAAAGGGGATCTGGGTAAGGTTCTTATACTTAGTGAACATGACAGGACACGTAGCAATGGGTTTAAGCTTGATAAGTATAGGTTTAGGAAGGAAATTGGGAGGAATTGGTTTACAAATCGTGTGGTAGATGAATGGAATAGGCTCACTAGACATGTGATAGAAGCCTCCTCTCTGGGTAGTTTTAAGAATAGATTAGATAAATATATGAATGAAGCTGCTAGATGGGACTGACTTTTTTATGTACATATGTATATATTTTTCTAAGGAGTGGGGAGATTATTTTGCGGTTGCATGAATGGACATAATCCTCTGGATGCATTTTATGTATATTGTAGATTAGATCTGACGAACTCCTGTAAAGGGTGACAATGTTGATGACTTTTCTCTGGTAAGAAATCTTTTGTGTGTTGACTGGAACAGGAGCTGCCAAGTGTAGGCCATGAATGGTCTTTTGCAGTCTCCTTCTTTTCTTATGTTCTTATGTTCTTATGTTCTTATTAGCCCAAACCACTGGACTGGCGAGCGCGTGACAATAGGAGGGTCCGAGGGTTCTCCCCCAAGAATTTTTTAAAACTAGATTACCAAAGAAGTGATCTGGAGGTATTTTCGAAACAAAATCATATACTGGAATAGTTTTTAATGAAATTTCACAGAAAAATGATAAATTTAATCAGAAAATACTATACATAGAAGCACAAAACCCTATGAACAATCGTTAACAATTGAGAACATCGTATATAGGTAAAATCTATAAAATGAAATATATTTTTTCATCAACAGACTAAACTTTTTAAGAACTACAACAAGGCACAGATTGCAAAAATGCTTTCGAACTATTAACATCTAGTGAGATAGATCGTGCAGCACTATTCGGGTACTGCATCTAGAAATCACCTATTAGTAATGTGTATTTAAACATAATATGTTTGTTGAAGGGAGAAGGCATGAAGCAAAGCTTATGCGAGGCCTTCGAGAGTTGGGATGATTTTAGTATCATTTTAGTTACCCAAATACATATCAAATATAATATATCTGAAATTGATGCCATCTTATTTACGGTCAGTTTCTTTGAGGTCTTATAATTTCACACTTGTATTGTATCACTTGAAAAGCAGTCGACGGTTAGTGCGGCTGAATTCATCAATCACCTCACTATGAACTAGTGGAATGGCCTTGTTGATGTACAGATGGGCTAGGCCATTCAGTCGCTCTTCGTGCATGGTGGACCGTGGGTAAGATTTTATCAATTTCAGACCACTAAATAAGCGTTCATCTGTCGCAATGGTCACCGGCAAGGTTGCGAAAATTCGCAAAAGGGTTTCTATCATGGAATAAGTACTGAGAGTCGCCGTAACTGCCACCGCATCCACGACTCTTTTTGGTGGTGTACATGTCGTGGTCGCCTGTCGAGCCCATTACGCCTTGCAGCGCAGTTATTCAGTGTTCAGGAACTCTAGTTGTCCTGGAAGTAATTGGTGGTACAACTAGGCGGCTTCCATGAGGGCACTAGAATCGTCGGTATCCTGACAGTATGCCGGTAGTAGTATACTAAGCACATATGCTTTCGCACTGTGTGATTTCAATCGCTCATCTAGTTCGCTTATACAGACGTCGATGTACAGGAGAAAAATAAAACATCTGTGGTAAACTTCTGGTGTCTCCGCCGGATGATTGGACATCTGCGTCTGCCTGTCAGTCGTTCTTGACATACGGATTTCTTCACCAAACAATTCTTGAGCGTGCATGAAAATGTCCCTGAAGACGTGTTCGTCTAAACGCATTTGTCTCAGGACCTTCTCACACCGTGGACATTATCCACCGCGTTATGGGTGTCCTGGGATGTCTGAATCTTAACGGAAAGGGCGACAGAATAGTCCACGATTTGACACAGAATAGGAGAAGATGCTATACTGCCCGATTAGATGTTGTGGTCCGAGATATTTACCTCTGGTTCTGCCTTCATCTTGACGTTCGCTTTAAGGACACTGAAACTCCAATGGCGCAGCCCAAGGTGTGGTGAATATGCGCAGTTTCTCTGCGTCAGTGAGCTCCAACCAGTTGATAACTCCTATATCATCTTTACTCGAGTTGCCATTAGGTAACGTAGATGTGGACGGTGTTAACGTCGGTGAATGGGAAGGGGATTCCTGTGCCTGGGCTTGCAGTTGGATATTTAGAAGTCCAGGAGGTGACTCTGAGGAAGCCTTTCATTTAACTGCAGTCTCAGGTTCATGGCGCGTGAAGTAATCGACGATACTTCTCTTCATCTCGACTTTCTGGATCTGACCTGAAATTAAAGAAAATAGAAATAAGAGAAATCTAAAACAAGCAATGACTGTAGTATATTAGGAAAAAAGAACCCTATATGTATGTAGCTGTTACCAGCTTGAAAGGGAGAGTTGTACGGGCTTATCAGTTCAATAAAATTCAGACAGAAACATGTTTATTTAAGCCATAAAACTGCGAAAGAAAATTAATAAAAATACAGATTATACATATGGATATATACACACAATGCAGTGACCAGTGTCCATATGTAGGACTCTCATGTAAGTTAGAACTAAAAGAAAACGACTACAAAAGTAGACGCAGTATTTAGTCCCTTAAGGTTAGACATAACCCTTTTTCTGTATTTTGCATTTCTATTTTCTACCAAGTCTAAAAGGCATTACTTTGCATTCAATAGCCCTACAACAGGAGTAGCACTACTTGAGCAGAAAAACTACGACTTGTGAATCAGGAAGTTGACGAGAGTCGAAGCAAATCAGAAAGACAGCCTTTGATTGGCTCAGAGAGCTCGAATTCAAAATTGGGGCGATATTTCAACCAATCAGGTGGTGTTAGTTCATGAAATTGAGGGGTTATTTCATGAAATTGACCTTTCAGAATAGCGTTAAAGCTGATTCAACACTGATCATTTTGATACCAAATCTGCCAGATATTGCCAGCTAATTAGCTAAGAAGACAGTAGTTGACAGCTTTTGATTAAAAGTTATTTTTTTGTACATTTTGAGGTTATAAACGTGAAAATTATTCAGGGATATTGAAGATGAATAATTAACGATACATTTGTTGACAAAAACAGAAAACTGACAAGATTTGCAAAAAATGGATTATGTCTAACCTTAAGGCATTTCCAGCATCATTGTTATCGTCATATCTATTACTGATAGGCAAATTGTCAAAGAACTTTTGGATTTCGTATGAGCAAAACTGTTTCAAAATTTGTAGGTCGGAATATTTTGATGCTACTTTGGTAGGGAAATGCTCAATGTATACCTTCTTCAACATGACTTTTTTCCATGGTCCTTTATAGTAGCAATGTTCACCAAAATTTCAACATCATTTGAACACATTGAGTAATATATCATTTCAAAAGGATTATAATACTGAGTTTAATACAAAAAGACTCGAGAAAAGACAAAGTGGTTGCTTAGATATCTGGCACTAAATGTGAAATCAACAGTAGAACATGCAGGCAAAATTAGTTATGTATGTAGTTCTACTCCTAGATTTATGCATTTTTGTAATCTTATTGTTCTTTGTGGGGTCTTAATTTATTTACTGAGCTCGCTTGCATTTCTGGTACGCTATACAACCCCCTCCTATAAGCGGAGCGTATTTTGAAAAAATGAAAAGAGCCCGTTTGGAAATGTTATCCAAGGACTAACGCTCTCTCTCCCGGGTCTGGGTACCAAGGTAGATAGAGGGGAGTAGGAAAGGGGGCAAAGAAAAAATAATAGCGTAGGCGAGTTGCGAACAGCTTCCCGCGTCGCTGGACCACTGTTAGACAGAGGCGAATCCACTCGGCCATCCTGAGTCTCAAAAAAGACTGATTCAGACAAAGCTTTTAAGCCGCTCGCCTGCACTTCCCGTACGCTGCACCCACTCCTCCTAGAAGCAGAGCGTGAATGAAGAAATGAAGAGAAGCTGTTTGGAAATGTCATCCAAGTGCTAATGCTCCCTCTCCCTGGTCTATGCACCATTGTAGATAGAGGAGTAGGAAAAGGGGCAAAAAAAAAATAATAGCGTATGCGAGTTGCCAACAGCTTCCCGCATCGCTGGACCACTGTTGGCCAATGGCGAATCCACTCAGCCATCCTGAGTCTCAAAAAAGACTCATTCAAACGAAGCTTTTAAGCAGCTCGCCTGCACTTATCGTACGCTATAGCATTGAATTACCAAATTTGGTGGTTCAAATAAATAGCTACTATTCATTTCAACCACCAAATATTGTAATTTTGCAGGTCAAAAAATTGCTCCTAAATGATTTAAAATTAAAGAGATAAATTCCCAGATACGACACCATATCCAAGGGCTAACGCTCTCCCTCCCGGGTCTGGGTACCATTGTAGATAGAGGGGATAAGAAAGGGGGCAAAGAAAAAATAATAACGTAGGCGAGTTACGAACAGTTTCCTGCATCGCTGGACCACTGTTAGCCAGTGGCGAATCCACTCGGCCATCCTGAGTTTCAAAAAAGACTTATTTAAGCAAAGCTTATATCTCGCAGGCCTACACTTCTCGTACGCCTTAGCATTGAATTACCAAATTTGCTGGTTCAAATAAATAGCTACTATTCATTTTAACCACCAAATTTGTAATTTTGCAGGTCAGAAAATTGCTCCTAAATGATTTAAAGTCAAAGAGATAAATGATTTTAAATTCCCAGGTACGACACCATATTTGTTTACCATGGAGACAGCTATAGCCTTGATGATAACTCACAGAAAATCGAAAATGGCTTGAATATGCTTACAGATGGGACAAAGATACAAATACAAATAAAAAAGAACCGTTTTCTGCACTCGAAAATCCCTGCCATACCCATGCTATCGTGTTTTAGAAGAAAATATATCGGCCGCTTAATGTTAGATATATTTCAAAATCTTACTCACACAAATTGAGGAGAAATTTTCAGCAATAAAAAGAGTTTTTTTCAAGTCGAATCTTTTCTCAGGCGGATTGCAATCGTCTAAAATTTGTGTTTCTGCACGTGCTGACATGCGCAGACAGCTCACGTTCATAAATTATGGGATAGAAAACGCCCTGCGACGTTTCCGGCCGATCAGAAAAAAATGCCGTGAAAAAATGTCACATTTTTTAATGATTGTGCATATTTTTGTTTGAAATATGAAAGTAATTGAATATTAAACATATTTACTATTGGATTCCTATGGTAACTCAGAGGAAATGATGTATATTGGTTTGTTTTAGAACAGTATTTTCCCACCATGGCCTCCTGTGTTAATTTTCTAAGGGGTTAGTTTCCATTCCCTGAGGGGGGGGGGGTGATGTACCCCCTAAATAGGCCATTTACATCAACTGCCAGGTGTGGAGAGTGTAGACTTCTTCCCTGCATGTGCTGTCACCCGTGCTAGAAGAAGAGGATGGAATCGCAGGACGACGCTGACGAGGACGAGGTTCTTCTGGCGGATACATTTTCTTGCTGAGCTAAACCACCTCACAGAGGAAGTGAATGACTGCAGTGTGGATACGTTGCCGTCGAGGGATTATATTACTTTGCAGAATGCGGACGCAGAGTTTAAAGGTTTAGCTTAGTCTGCGGGTGAAGATGCGACCGATGTTACTTCCCCAGGCTACTATTTTAAATCTGGTGTCTTGATGAGGAAGTGGAGACCGCCACACGCATCTGCTGACTCGGAGTGGGATATTGTTCTTCAGAGCGTTGTTCTCAAGCCATACCGCAAAGACCTTCTCAAGATCATTCATGATTCCAACATGGCCGGGCATCTTGGCGTAAGGAAAACTACTGCTCGTATTTTGAAACATTTCTTCTGGCCAGGTATTTTTAGAGATGTTGCCAGGTACTGTAAGAACTGCCATACGTGTCAACTCATTGGAAAACCGAATCAAGCAGAAAAGGTAAGATAAAATAACATGATTTCACGGATGAGAAAAGCCACAATGGCTTATCAAAGATCATCCGCATCTGTCAAAACTCACCCACAAAATGCATCCATAGGATTGTATCAGATCATGCACCTACAATATACAATTTAAACAATCCACCACTTGTTTTTATCCCTGCTTTCGATGCGCCGTTTGCTTACGTGCTGGTGGACATCATGGAACCCTACCAAAAATTTCATTAAGATTCTCCTATCTACTGACAGTAATTGACATGGCGACTCCTTATCCAAAAGCTGTTCCCCTCAGGAATATTTCAGCCAAGAATGTGGCTAAGGAAATGTTTAGCGGTTTCACTAAATTTGGATTCCCGAAAGACGTACAGGCGGATCAAGAAAGTATTTTACGTCCAATGTGATTAAGTAGTCCATGAAACAATTAGGGATTACCCAAATAACGTCATGTGCATATCATCCACAATCCCAAGGAGCACTAGAGAGGCATCATCAGACATTGAATGGCTGGCTGAGGGAATACTGCCTTGAACACGAGAATAACTGGGATAAAGGTCTTCCATTTGTCCTGTTTGCTACAAGGAAATCTCCGAACGAGTCACTTGTTTTTCTCCCTCTGAGCTATTGTTTGAAAAGGGAAGTGCGAAGACCCCTGAACCTGTTAAAATAGTACTGGCTGGCAGATAATTCAGACATCTCCTGATGGAGTATGTTAGCAACTTTAAGGAACGACTATCGGATGCAGTACATCTTTCAAAAGAAAATCTGGGAGTGTCGCATGAGAAGATGAAAACATGGTATGATCAGGCTAGAGTTCGCGACTTTAAACCAGGAGATCAAGCTATGGTCCTTCTGCCTTTCAAGGTCAGCCCCCCAAGCCACGTTTAGTGGACCATATACGGTAAAAGAAAAAGTCAGCGAAGTTAACTACATCATCTCTATAATAGATCGTCGTCGGATGAACAGGCTGTGCCATTTCAACATTCTAAAACATAACCACGTCCGGGAATCAAGCACAACTGTTGGCGCCGTCGCAACGACTCCAGATCCTGAACATGCGTCTGACTCCGCAGTCAATCCTAAACCTACAGCCATCAGAAAACGAAGTTACTCCCTGCAGTTTAAACCTTGGTGACTCCCTCAAAAAGAATCCTTCACTGATGAATAACCCTGAACCAAAACTGTCGCGCACTTAGCTCCTGGGGAAAAGAAAAAAAATTGCCTCACTCATTCAAGTGTTCCAACCTGTATTTAAAGATGCACCTGGTTGAACTTCAGTGATGTATCACGAAGTGGGCGTTGTGGACGCTAAGCATATTAATCAATCACCCTACCGTGTGAACACCCACAAAGTTCCCTTGGTGCAAAAATAAATTGACTACCTATTAAAACATGATATAATCGAGCCATGCTAGAGTGAGTGGAGTTCTCCTATCAGGGTAGTGCCTAAAGACGAGGGATCTCAGGGCCTCTGTCTCGACTACTGTCACTTGAATCAAGTAACCAAGAAGATGCCTACCCTATTCCCAGGATTGAAGCCTGGCTACATAAAATCGGAAAGGCTAAATACATCGCCCGGTATTGGGAAGCTACCACTGAATGAACGTGCTAGTATAGCGTACGAGAAGTGCAGGTGAGCGGCTTAAAAGCTTTGTTTGAGTGTCTTTTTTGAGACTCAGGATGGCCGAGTGGATTCGCCGCTATCTAACAGTGGTCCAGCGACGCGGGACGCTGTTGGCAACTCGCCTACGCCATTATTTTATATTTGCCTCTTTTCTTACTCCCTCTATCTATAATGGTGCCCAGACCCGGGAGAGAGGAGCGTTATCCCTTGGATAACATTTCCAAACGGGCTCTCTTCATTTCTTTAAAATACGATCTGCTTCTAGGAGGGGGGTTGTATAGCGTACGAGAAGTGTATGCGAGCGGCTTAAAAGCTTCGTTTGAATGAGTCTTTTTTGAGACTCAGGATGGCCGAGCGAATTCGCCGCTAGCTAACAGTGGTCCAGCGACGCGAGAAGATTTTCGCAACTCGCCTACGCTATTATTTATCTTTGCCACTTTTCCTACTCCCCTCTATCTACACTAGTGAGGTGTCTTGTTTTGTAATCCTAAGTAGGACCTATAGATGTATATGCACCAGCCACATTCCAGAAGTTGATGAATTTATTTACTGCTGGTTTGGAAGGCTATGTAATGTACTTGGATGATGGAGATGTAAGTTCCTCCGAGAGTGGTGTAATTACTAGGGGTGATTGTCACCGAATATTTTGTACCACTCTTTGGGCAGCTAAATGGGTTTCTTGATTCGGCTGGGCGGCTGCCTCGTTGCTTCCCCAATGAATGCCTTTATTCACAAGGCTACGACTCTAAAGTAGAAAAGTCTCTTCTTGCTTAATATGCTGGGTAAATTGGTGATCGGAGATTTCCTCAAAAGGTGATAGGAATCTTGGAGCTGGATTCGATATTTATTCGGCGGGAGCTTGGACTACTCTTTAGATGGTAGTTTTTATAAAATAATTCATTTAAAGGTTCTTTTGTGTTAATGGAAAAAAAAAATTGTAATACTTGAATTTATGGGCGCACGTTAGGCGACGCTGTTTCTAGGCTACAATTTAGGCCTTATGACATCAAACGGTAGCTTCGGATCTGGTGTTTTAATTGTTTTGCTATTTGTGTTTGGGTCTCTATTATTTATTATTTATAAAGTGAGTGCCTGCACTTTTACTTGATTGTATTAATTAATATTGCAATGAATTTTTATATGCTCATAATGTTTTATTTTGGGGAAGTTTCGTTTAACTATTTCGTTTGAATGTAAAATTGCACAGCTTCTCTTAATGTTAAAATAAACCATTGTTTTCACTCACTGGCAACCCTTAATTCGACCTCATTTCAAACATTGGCAACCCTGAGGCCAACCAGTTAAAAAAGCGCGATTCTTGTGCATTCGGTTTGTTGGACTTTAATACGACATTTGTTAATTCATCGGTGAATTTTATAGGCTTTTGTATAGATCATGGCTTCAATTTTAAAGCGAAGATTTGCAATAGGTGTGGAAAAGACGCGTGGCTCGATTATTATAGTGAAAGGTGGAGATGGTTTAGCCTTTAGCGTGAAGTGATTATTTATTAGGTAGCATAGCATAGCATAGCATAGCATAATTTCACTGATGACAAAAGCCACAAGGGCCTATCAAAGGTCATCTGCATCTGTCAAAACCCACCCACAAAATGTATCCAGGGGATTGTGTCAGATCATGCATCTACAATATAGAAGTAAAACATCCATAGGATTGTGTCAGATCATGCATCTAAAATATACAATTAGAACCATATACAGGAATGTGTCAAAAACAAAAAGCATCATCATCAAGACTAGTCAAAATCCAAATCAATCATAATATACAATAATAAAAAACTGCATCACCCCCTCAGAGTTAACCCTCCCTCCCTCCCCATATAATCATCTAATCTGTTTTTGAAAACATTCAAGTTTGGACTGTCTACCATCTCAGCTGGCAAACTATTCCAGTAATATACCACTCTATTTGTGTGAAAAAATATTTTCTAACATTCAACCTGCACCTCTTTTTTTTTAATTTTGAAGTGGTGAACCCCTAGTCCTATTACTACCTTCCAACTCAAAAACTTGCTAAAATCGAACTTATCCATCCCAGAACAGATTTTAAAAAGCCCAATCATATCTTCTCTCAAATGAGAACATATTTAGTACCCTCAGTCTATCTTCATATTCAAGGTGCTTCAGGGAAGGTATTATTTTTGTTGCTCTCTTTTGTACTAACTCTAGCAGGTTGATGTCATGTCTAAAATGTGATGACCATGCTTGTATACAGTACTCTAAATGTGGCCTAACATACAAGTTGTAGAGTTTAAGAATAACCTCTTTACTCTAGTAGCTAACATTCCTCTTAATGTATCCTAGCACCCTATTTGCTCTATTTTTTGCGTCTTTCTCATCCTCAACTGAATTCAGCAAATGCCCATCCATTTCATAGCTAAATTCCCTATTATCACTTCCCATGATAAGAACTTTGCATTTTTTTAAAGTTAAAAATCATCTGCCACTTCTGAGCCCAAGCTAATAACTTATTTAAGTCACTCTGCACTTTAAAGCTACCCTCAACTTTTTTGACTACAGCTCTCAATTTACTGTCATCAGCAAAAATTGACACTTTGCTATTCACAGCCTCCCCAAGATCATTTATAGAAACTATGAATAATAAAGGGTATAGAACAGATCTCTGAGATAGGCCACTGATAATATCCCTCCATGTGATCTCACCTCATTCAGCACAACTCTCTGTTTCCTGTCTTTCAGCCATTCAGTTATCCAATTCAAAACTCTACCACATATCCCATGGATTTTTAATTTGTGAACTAGTCTCCTATGTGGAAATTTATCACAAGCTTTGCTAAAATCTAAGTAAATTATATCAACATTCTCTCCCTTATCTAATTGTTTAGTAACATGATCCATAAAATGCATTAAATTTGTTAAACACGATCTACCTTTTCTAAACCCATGCTGAGCATCATTTATTAACCTACCACACTCTAGATGGTCAGAAATCCCCTTCTTAACTATCTTGTCAAGAATTTTACAAACGATAGAAGTTAAGCTTACTGGCCTAAAGTTATTTGAGTCTTCTTTACTTCCCTTTTTAAAATTTGGCACTACATTCGCTAATTTCCAATCATTAGGTATTTCTCCAAACTCTAGTGATCTAGTATATATCTTTTCAAGAGCTACTGTAATACTATCTACACCTTCTTTGAGTAACCTAGAATGAATGTGGTCTGGGCCAGATGACTTACTAGTATTTAACTCCAATATAAGCCCTTTAATTATTTCCCTGTTCACATTAATGGTATTCAATACTACTTCCTTGACCTAGAATTATCATCAATTAATCTATCTTGATTCTCTTGTGTAAATATTAATTCTATAATAGCTAAAGAATTTTCTTAGGTCTTTATTATTATTTTGAGCTAAATTAGTTTCTGCGGCCCTTTTGCTCTTCTTAATAATCTTATTTAGCTCATTTCTGGTTGACCTATAATTATTTAAATTGTCAAAAGTACTTTCTCTCTGTAATCTCTGGTATGCCCCTTTCTTCTCAGAAATTTTCCTAGCTATCTCCTGATTCTACCACAACGGCTTCCTAATTTTATTCCTAATAGCAAGGCCCCTGTTTCCACCTTTGTGTATGGGTGTGACTATTCTTGCCTTAAGTGTTTTTGGTACTATATCAGTGTTCAGGGACTTTGTGGCAATGAGTAGATAGAGAAAATGTGCATGAATGGAGAATGATGAGCAAGAATAGAGAAGGGTTAAAGTGGGATGCAACAAAGTGGAAGGTTGAGATTGATAAAGAAGTGAAAGACATGGGACATAAAACGTGGCAGAATGAAATGCTACAAAAGCAAACCCTGGAATGTTACAAGGAAAAAGAATCCCCAGAGTACGTGAGGTGGTATGATGGAAGCCTGGGTGGTGACTTACTATAGATGGTCTGCAGCTCAAAGCAAGGTATGTCAGATGTGTGAATTAGGTGAGGAGGAGACTGTGGAATGTGAGAAGATGATAGAGACAGAATGGAGATGATGCGTGTTATCCTGACTGAATATAGCTGTGAAATATATGAAGTGATTGAAAAAACTGGAAAGGAATGGATGACCCTGCTACTAGGAATATGCAATGGGACAACAGATGAAATGATTAAGGCTGTTAAAGAATTCCTGGAAAAGTGTCGCATGAAAGCAAAGTGGATTAACTTTGTTTTTTTTAATTTGTTTCCTTCGTCGGAGACGGATGTGGAAGATTTCACTCCTGAGCTCTTGCTGTTCTGCTGTTATTTTACTTAATTTCATGACTGGGAGGTTGAGAGTGAAGACTTGAACATCGCTGCGAGGATTGAAGAATACTAACATTCAAATTTTGAAATATTTTTCTGTGTAAATAAATAACTAACCGGCGTATGTTCTTATGGCGGGAGCTAAGGTAAGAGACAATGATTTGGATAAACCGATTTGGATAAAAGACGCGTGGCTCGATTATTATAGTGAAAGGTGGAGATGGTTTAGCCTTTAGCGTGAAGTGATTATTTATTAGGTAATTTAAGACGACGATAGCGCCGCCAACATTTAGCAATAGCCTAAATGTTAGCCTTTCGAATTAGGAATGTTGCGAGTTCTTTTTTTAAGTTGCGGCGATAACGTCTTTGTTATTTCGATAAACGTACAGAACCGATCACATTAATTGTAGCCCAAAAGTGTAGCACAGGAATAATGCTCCCTAGCGTGAGCCCATAAGCTCAAGTATTACCAAATTTATTTAGTTACTCATGCAAAACGTAAATTTGTTAAGAAGAATGAGAAACACTTGAAATATTTTAACTGATATTTAAATTATGAAACATTAGGAGATATTTAAGTTTTACTTAGACGTGGTTCCAACACCAGAGATGTACTTATTTTTAGTGATACTTGGAAATATGACTTAAGACATGTGAGAGAGTTCATTGAGAGACCCCTGCAAGCTAATTTAATTGTCACTCTGTCTAAATGTGCGTTTGGTAAAAGTAAGGATATAGAGAAACGCACAAGAATTCCCAAAATAAACTTATATTTTAACTTTAACAATTTACTACACATAAAATTAACCATTAACCACAGAAATACTCCGAATATTAAAATACACAATAATTAATTAAATTAGTTTGACCCTCTAAAATTTGTTAAATTCAATACGCACGTTAATATACAAGATTTAGGCTTATAGACTCTACTGGAGTTTAAATACCTCAGGAATGTTATTGACTCCACGACGCGTGCCGACCGGCCAGATGTAGGTGGACGGGATCACGAGGTCTTTTTGGCGAGGGTAGCAGATGGGGGACCATACGGTATTCAGGGGGAAGGGGTTCTTCAAGGACGAGAACAATCACGGTCCTTTAGGCGGCACCAAGGTAGGCGTGGTCTCTTTAGCTTAATTCCTCATGGGCGAGGACTGAACTCAGGAGGGTCTTCTTCAAGGGCGAGGATCGATGAGGGGGGGTTTTCTGACCAGAATAAGTTAAACTTGAATAAGTTAACTTAAAGGTTGGTTTGGTAACAAGGAACTAGCTTGAGGATGAGCTTCTTCTTAGTTCCAGACTTCCTCAAGGGCGAGTATAACGGAGGGGGTTTCTCTGACGAGAATAAGTTGAACTTGGTTCCTCAACCAAGTTAACTTATGAGTTTGGTGTGGCCACCGAGTAACGGGCTCGAGGGGGAGCCTTTACCTTCTTCATTTCTTAATTCCTCAAGGACCAGGAATACCCCTGACGTTTAAGATGCACCAGGATATGAGGAGTCTCTCTGGCGAGAGTACGTTGAACTTGAACAAGTTAACTTAACGTTCGGTTTGATAACCAGGGACTAGCTCGAGGATGGGCTGCTTCTTAGCCCCTTAAGGTAGCCCTGCCTCTCTTGCAGGTGACTTCGTAGTCTGGCGACTAAAGTAATCTACCTGTCCAGTCTCGGTAGCCCGGGGTTTTAATCCGGGGACTTCGTCACCTGGAGACTGACGTATTCTACCTATCCATTCTTGGTAGCCCGATCTTAATCCGGGGACTTCGTCATCTGGGGACTGACGTATTCTACCTCGATTTTCCTCAGTGTTTCTTATTTATACCTCGTCACCCCACTGGGGGAGGGGTAAGAGGGGGGGGGGGGCTTGAGAACGGGCCGAGGCGGGTTCTTATTCCAAAAGGTTTTTCTCACCAAGTCTTACATCGGCTCCTCGTTAGCCTTCGAGCTTGGGAGAAACACGTCTCCAATTGTTTCTTTGAAGTAAAATTCAATATCGCTTTCTTATGGGAGATCTTGCATTTTACAACCTTTCGACCTTACATAGCGACGAGTGGCGAGGCGCTAAGGTTACGCGCTTGACCCGACGGTTCCGGGGCCGGATATCTTGGCGGTAATCTCGGGTCTCCACTGAGAGAGAACGGGGGAGTGACGATTCTCCTACACACCTCCCATCGAAGAACTTAATGGGGGAGGAGACTCCCGGGAACTCAAAACAACTAACTCAACCTAGTCGAGATAAGCAAAGTTGTATATCTTTCAAGCCCTCTCTTACATTAAGTTTCTTTAAACTTGAGCGCACACGCGCGCGCGTACGCAGGCAATGTTTCGAACTAGACCTCGCGCGCCTACTGGCAAGGAGTGGGGTATGTTACACAAGCATCTTTACATACTCGTAATACAATTTAACCTTCAAATAACAAAACACTAATTCGTCGATTCCCCGCAACAAAACAAAATAAAATAAAACAAGCTACTTCCTTACATTTCTAAGCTTTTGAGAATTTAAATCCTACCGATAACTATTACCACGAAAAACAAATGAAAACATGGTTTCACGCTCATTAGGTACTGAAATCATCCTCAATGGTATTTCGTTTCCGCTTATAGAGCGGCTGTACTTTATCGGCTCCTTTGATGTAGCTAATATTAAAATGGTGTTCTGTGACCATTACTTACCGCGCCTGGGTCGGCCATTAGGATTAATGAGCCTATCCAAGTTTGTCACTAAATGGTAGTGGTGTTTCAACCTACTCGAATTACCCTTCTTATGGTACTTGAATAATTTTAACCTGAACTTTATGGCTAGAGCGGCTTGTTGCAGCGGGGCATAATTAATGGGAGCGTGGGTCCCATAGTTCTCCTTTAACCAGGTACACGGAGAGATCGTTTCTGGGTAAAATCTTTGGGGATCAAAAAAACTTTTCTTGTGCGGTCGTTAATAGCGTGGCGCTCACTACGACTTGGAGTATTAGCGTTAACTCCGTGGACGTTCCGTTCGGGGAGGAGACTACTAGGGGTAGGGGATACTCATCCGCGTCTACAATCTGACTAGTTTTATCTGGGTGTGTCGCATTAACACCTCTTTCCTCCTTCCCTATCAACTCATTTGACTCGGTTCTCTTCGTAGGTAATTCCTCCTTAGGTACTCCTGCTGGTACCTCTACCCTACTTTCTACTTCTTTCCTGATAACCCCCTTTTGCTGGGTTCTCCTCGTAGGTTCTCCCTTAGGCACTCCTGCTGGTAACTCATCCCTACTTTCTATTGTTTCTATCATAACCCCATTTGCTGGGTTCTCCTCGTAGGTTCTTCCTTAGGTACTCCTGCTGGTACATCATCCCTACTTTCTATTTCTTCCATCATAACCCCATTTGGCTGGGTTTTCATTTATGGTTCCTTCCTAGGTCCAGGCCGAGCTACAACTTCCTCGACCTCTATCTGATTCTTGATAGGTGCTCTTTCGAGTGCGAGCAATCTTTCCTTTTCTTCTCTCTCTTCTCTTTCAGCTTGAGTAAGTTCTTTTTCCCTCTGTATTCTTATTTCATCGATTTCTTTTTTATCTTTATTCTCCTCTCTTTCGACTCTTTTCCCCTCTTCATTCTCCTTTCCTCGGCTTCTTTTTCTGCTTTCGCTATTTCGTTTTCCCGTCGAGTTCTTCTTTCTTCATCTTCCCTTTCAATCCTTATTCTGAATACTTTTTCTTCTCTTTTCAACTGTCTTATTCTTTCGTTTGTTTTACTTCCGCTAGAGAATCTTCTTTCCTCTATTTCTATTTTTCGCTGTATTCAGGCTTCTTCACTTTTCCGGTTCATCCGTATTTCCATTGATTCATATTCTCTTTTCTCCTCTCTTCTTATATCCTCTGTTTCTCTATCAAACGTTATTATTTCTTGTTCTACTTCTCTATCCAAAACTCTTTTTTCTTCGCAATCTATTCTCAGTTCTGCCACGACGTAGTCATGCATCTCTTTGCCTTCAAGTCCCAGACTTTGGGCTTGTTGGTAAAATCTTTCGATTGGATCCATTTTGTGTTTGTCCGTCGATTTTTCCTTGCTCTACCAGGTTATTATGCCACCACTCACCAGGTAGCGCGCAGCCTAACTTACCTTTAATCGCACTACTATGCTGATTGCAATACCACTCCAACAACAAATTTACCACTTGGCCTAGCAATTACCTTCAGATTGTTTCCACCCCTAACTCTACCAATTTTCCTCTCTTCAATTATTCTCTTATTCCTGGTATACCTTTACGTGTTGGCTCTCCCTCAATTAGACACTGCTGTTTTTTTTCTAATATAAAACCTACAGACCTGACACCACTTTTAAAATGTCGTATAATGCCCCCTTTTTTCATCCTTCTACACACAAACCGCGGTTGTCGTGGTATTCCTTGTGGTCGTGATATACTTCTTTGATGATATAGGCTTTGTTCTAAAAGTGCTAAGAGTGCTAATATTGTTATTTTAAAAAAGAGCCGTTGGAAACACGTAAGGATATAGAGAAACGCACAAGAATTCCCAAAATAAACTTATACTTTAACTTTAACAATTTACTACACAAAAATTAACCATTAACCACAGAAATACTCCGAATATTAAAATACACAATAATTAATTCAATTGGTTTGACCCTCTAAAATTTGTTAAATTCAATACGCACGTTAATATACAAGATTTAGGCTTATAGACTCTACTGGAGTTTAAATACCTCAGGAATGTTATTGACTCCACGACGCGTGCCGACCAGCCAGATGTAGGTGGGCGGGATCACGAGGTCTTTTTGGCGAGGGTAGCAGATGGGGGTCCATATGGTATTCAGGCGGGTGGGGGGTTGTTCAAGGTCGAGAACAATCACGGTCCTTTAGGCGGCACTAAGGTAGGCGTGGTCTCTCTGGCGAGAGTAAGTAGAACTTGGTTCATTAACCAAGTTAACTTGGAGTTCGGTGTGACCACCGAGTAACGAGCTCGAGGGAGAGCTTTTCTCTTTCGTTACTTAATTCCTCATGGGCGAGGACTGAACTCAAAGTGGGTCTTCTTCAAGGGCGAGGATCGATGAGGGGGGGTTTCTCTGACCAGAATAAGTTAAACTTGAATAAGTTAACTTAAAGGGTGGTTTGGTAACAATAAACTAGCTTGAGGGTGAGCTTCTTCTTAGTTCCAGACTTCCTCAAGGGCGAGTATAACGGAGGGGGGTTTCTCTGACGAGAATAAGTTGAACTTGGTTCCTGAACCAAGTTAACTTATGAGTTTGGTGTGGCCACCGATTAACGGGCTCGAGGGGGAGCCTTTTCCTTCTTCTTTTCTTAATTCCCCAATGACGAGAAATATCCTTGGTGTTTAAGATGCACCAGGATATGAGGAGTCTCTCTGGCGAGAGTAAGTTGAACTTGAACAAGTTAACTCAACGTTTGGTTTGAGGATGGGCACAAGAGGGTTCTTATTCCAAACGGTTCTATCTTAGGTACTCCTGCTGGTACCTCATCCCTACTTTCTATTTCTTCCATCATAACCCCATTTGGCTGGGTTTTCATCTATGGTTCCTTCCTAGGTCCAGGCCGAGCTACAACTTCCTCGCCCTAAATCAGATTAACGATAGGTGCTCTTTCGAGTGTGAGCAATCTTTCCTTTTCTGCTCTCTCTCGTCTCTTTCAGCTTGAGCAAGTTCTTTTTTCCTCTTTATTCTTCTTTCATCTATTTTTTTTATCTTTATTCCCCTCTCTTTCGACTCTTTTTCCCTTTCATTCTCCTTTCCTCGGCTTTTTTTCTGTTTTCGCTATTTCGTTTTCCCGTCGGGTTCTTCTTTCTTCATCTTCCAGTTTATCTTTATTCTTCTTTCTTAATCTTCCCTTTCAACCCTTATTCTGAATTCTTTTGCTTTAATTTTCAACTGTCTTATTCTTTAGTTTGTTTTACTTCCGCTGGAGAATCTTCTTTCCTCTATTTCTATTTTCCGTTGTATTCGGTCTTCTTCACTTTTCCAGTTCATCCATATTTTCATGATTCAAATTCTCTTTTCTTCTCTCTTCTTATATCCTCTGTTTCTCTATCAAACGTTATTATTTCTTGTTCTTCTTCTCTATCCAAAACTCTTTTTTCTTCTTCGCAATCTATTCTCAGTTCTGCCATGACGTAGTCATGCATCTCTTTGCCTTCAAGTCCCAGACTTTGGGCTTGTTTGTCCGTCGATTTTTCCTTGCTCTGCCAGGTTATTATGCCACCACTCACCAGGTAGCGCGCAGCCTAACTTACCCTTAATCGCACTACTATGCTGATTGCAATACCACTCCGACAACAAATTTACCACTTTGCATAGAAATTACCTTCAGATTGTTTCTACCCTGAACTCTACCAATTTTCCTCTCTTCAATTATTCTCTTATTCCTGGTATTCCTTTAAGTGCTGGTTCTCCCTTAATTAGATACTGCTGGGTTCTTTCTAATATAAAACCTACAGACCTGACACCACTTTTAAAATGTCGTATAATGCCCCCCTTTTTTCATCATCCTACACACAAACCGTGGTTGTCGTGGTATTCTTTGTGGTCGTGATATACTTCTTTGATGATATAGGCTTTGTTCTAAGAGTGCTAAGAGTGCTAATAATGTTATTTTAAAGATGAGTCGTTGGAAACACGTAAGGATATAGAGAAACGCACAAGAATTCCCCAAATAAACTTATATTTTAACTTTAACAATTTACTACACAAAAATTAACCATTAACCACAGAAATACTCCGAATATTAAAATACACAATAATTAATTCAATTGGTTTGACCCTCTAAAATTTGTTAAATTCAATACGCACGTTAATATACAAGATTTAGGCTTATAAACTCTACTGGAGTTTAAATACCTCAGGAATGTTATTGACTCCACTACGCGTGCCGACCGGCCAGATGTAGGTGGGCGGGATCACGAGGTCTTTTTGGCGAGGGTAGCAGATGGGGGTCCATACGGTATTCATGAAGGGGGGTTCTTCAAGGACGAGAACAATCACGGTCCTTTAGGCGGCACTAAGGTAGGCGTGGTCTCTCTGACTAGAGTAAGTAGAACTTGGTTCATAAACCAAGTTAACTTAGAGTTCGGTGTGACCACCGAGTAACGAACTCGAGGGGGAGCTTTTCTTCTTCGTTACTTAATTCCTCATGGACGAGGACTGAACTCGGGAGGGTCTTCATCAAGGGCGAGGATCGATGAGGGGGGATTTCTCTGACGAGAATAAGTGAAACTTGAATAAGTTAACTTAAAGTTTAGTTTGGTAACCAGGAACTAGCTCGAGGATGAGCTTCTTCTTAGTTCCAGTCTTCCTCAAGGGCGAGTATAACGGAGGGGGGTTGTCTCTGACGAGAATAAGTTGAACTTGGTTCCTCAACCAAGTTAACTTATGAGTTTGGTGTTGCCACCGAGTAACGGGCTCGAGGGGGAGCCTTTTCCTTCTTCTTTTCTTAATTCCTCAAAGACGAGAAATACCCCTGGTCTTTAAGATGCACTAGGATATGAAGAGTCTCTCTGGCGAGAGTAAGTTAAACTTGAACAAGTTAACTTAACGTTCGGTTTGATAATCATGGACTAGCTCGAGGATTAGCTACTTATTAGCCCCTTAAGGTAGCCCTGCCTCTCTTGCAGGCGACTTCGTAGTCTGGTGACTGAAGTAATCTACCTGTCCAGTCTCGGTAGCCCGGGGTTTTAATCCGGGGACTTCTTCAACTGGAGACTGACGTATTCTACCTATCCAGTCTCGGTAGCCCGATCTTAATCCGGGGACTTCGTCACCTGGAGACTGACGTATTCTACCTCGATTTTCCTCAGTGTTTCTTATTTATACCTCGACACCCTACTGAGGGCCTGGTAAGAGAGGGGCGGTGGAGGCTTGAGGACGGGCCCAGGAGGGTTCTTATCCCAAACGATTCTTCCTTAGGTACTCCTGCTGTTATCTCATCCCTACTTTCTATTTCTTCCATCAAAACCCCATTTGGCTGGGTTTCACTCGTAGGTTCTTCCTTAGGTACTCCTGCTGGTACCTCATCCCTACTTTATATTTCTTCCACCATAACCCCATTTGGCTGGGTTTTCCTCGATGGTTCCTTAGTAGGTCCAGGCCGAGCTACAACTTCCTCGACCTCTATCTGATTCTCGATAGGTGCTCTTTCGAGTGCGAGCAATCTTTCCTTTTCTTCTCTCTCTTCTCTTTCAGCTTGAGCAAGTTCTTTTTCCCTCTGTATTCTGCTTTCATCAATTTCTTTTTTATCTTTATTCTTCTCTCCTTCGGCTCTTTTTCCCTCTTCATTCTCCTTTCCTCGGCTTCTTTTTCTGCTTTCGCTATTTCGTTTTCCCGTTAGGTTATTCTTTTTTCATCTTCCCTTTTAATCCTTATTCTGAATTCGTTTGCTTCTCTTTTCAACTGTCTTATTCTTTCGTTTGTTTTACTTCTGCTGGAGAATCTTCTATCCTCTATTTCTATTTTTCACTGTATTCGGGCTTCTTCACTTTTCCGGTTCATCCGTATTTCCATTGATTCATATTCCCTTTTCTCCTCTCTTCTTATATCCTCTGTTTCTCTATCAAACGTTATTATTTCTTGTTCTACTTCTCTATCCAAAACTCTTTTTTCTTCGCAATCTTTTCTCAGTTCTGCCATGACGTAGTCATGCATCTCTTTGCCTTCAAGTCCCAGACCTTGGGCTTTTTGGTAAAATCTTTCGATTGGATCCATTTTGTGTTTGTCCGTCGATTTTTCCTTGCTCTACCAGGTTATTATGCCACCACTCACCAGGTAGCGCGCAGCCTAACTTACCCTTAATCGCACTACTATGCTGATTGCAATACCACTCCAACAACAAATTTACCACTTGGCCTAGCAATTACCTTCAGATTGTTTCCACCCCTAACTCTACCAATTTTCCTCTCTTCAATTATTCTCTTATTCCTGGTGTTCCTTTACGTGTTGGCTCTCCCTTAATTAGACACTGCTGGTTTTTTTTTCTAATATAAAACCTACAGACCTGACACCACTTTTAAAATGTCGTATAATGCCCCCTTTTTTCATCCTTCTACACACAATCCGCGGTTGTCGTGGTATTCCTTGTGGTCGTGATATACTTCTTTGATGATATAGGCTTTGTTCTAAAAGTGCTAAGAGTGCTAATATTGTTATTTTAAAAAAGAGCCGTTGGAAACACGCAAGGATATAGAGAAACGCACAAGAATTCCCAAAATAAACTTATACTTTAACTTTAACAATTTACTACACAAAAATTAACCATTAACCACAGAAATACTCCGAATATCAAAATACACAATAATTAATTCAATTGGTTTGACCTTCTAAAATTTGTTAAATTCAATACGCACGTTAATATACAAGATTTAGGCTTATAGACTCTACTGGAGTTTAAATACCTCAGGAATGTTATTGACTCCACGACGCGTGCCGACCGGCCAGATGTAGGTGGGCGAGATCACGAGGTCTTTTTGGCGAGGGTAGCAGATGGGGGTCCACACGGTATTCAGGGGGGGTTCTTCAAGGACGAGAACAATCACGGTCCTTTAGGTGGCACCAAGGTAGGCGTTGTCTCTTTAGCGAGAGTAAGTAGAACTTGGTTCATTAACCAAGTTAACTTGGAGTTTGGTGTAACCACCGAGTAACGAGCTCAAGGGGGAGCTTTTCTTCTTCGTTACTTAATTCCTCATGGGCGAGGACTGAACTCAAAGTGGGTCTTCTTCAAGGGCGAGGATCGATGAGGGGGGGTTTCTCTGACGAGAATAGGTTAAACTTGAATAAGTTAACTTAATGGTTGGTTTGGTAACAAGGAACTAGCTTGAGGATGAGCTTCTTCTTAGTTCCAGTCTTCCTCAAGGGCAAGTATAACGGAGGGGGGTTTCTCTGACGAGAATAAGTTGAATTTGGTTCCTCAACCAAGTTAACTCATGAGTTTGGTGTGGTCACCGAGTAACGGGCTCGAGGGGGAGCCTTTTCCTTCTTCATTTCTTAATTCCTCAAGGACGAGGAATACCCCTGACGTTTAAGATGCACCAGGATATGAGGAGTCTCTCTGGCGAGAGTACGTTGAACTTGAACAAGTTAACTTAACGTTCGGTTTGATAACCAGGGACTAGCTTCAGGATCAGCTACTTCTTAGCCCCTTAAGGTAGCCCTGCCTCTCTTGCAGGTGACTTCGTAGTCTGGCGACTAAAGTAATCTACCTGTCCAGTCTCGGTAGCCCGGGGTTTTAATCCGGAGACTTCGTCACCTGGAGACTGACGTATTCTACCCATCTATTCTCGGTAGCCCGATCTTAATCCGTGGACTTCGTCACCTAGAGACTGACGTATTTTACCTCGATTTTCCTCAGTGTTTATTATTTACACCTCGTCACCCCACTGGGGAAGGGGTAAGACGGGGGAGGCTTGAGGACGGGCATAGGAGGGTTTTTATTTCAAACGGTTTTTCTCACCAAGTCTTACATCGGCTCCTCGGTAGCCTTCGAGCTTGGGAGAAACACGTCTCCAATTGTTTCTTTGAAGTAAAATTCAATATCGCTTTCTTATGGGAGATCTTGCATTTTACAACCTTTCGACTTTACATAGCGACGAGTGGCGAGGTGCTGAGGTTATGCGCTTGACCCGACGGTGCCGGGGCTGGATGTCTTTGTGGTAATCTCGCGTCTCCACTGAGAGAGAACGGGGAAGTAACGATTCTCCTACAGGGTGGTTATCGGCGAGTTGGGGACTTCCGCCCCTCTCTCTAATCCTAGAAGAGTCTACTAAGACAGCAATTCATCATCACTCACTTACCATACACACCATGAGCGGTGAGACCACTCCTCCTTACGAACATAGACAACAAAACATGCACACACCCAATATCTCAGACACTCAAACTCTCCAACACACTCGATACCGCAATCACAGAGATCACAACCACCTCTACGACACACATTCTCATATTAAGGTCATCTGACGAGGCCCTGAAATTTCATACAAACGCAAACAACACGCTGGCAGAAAAGCAACATCATACGCTGCTGCCAGACGCGATTGCTCGAAGACACCAGGTACAGATTCGCCGTGTCAACCGACTATGCCAAGAGTTCCCGAATGAGGACCTCCTGGCCGAGCTTAAGTCAGAATACGGCACCGAGGTCATCCGCGAACTACATTACAATCGCACCATACAATGGGCGGCATTAACGATTGCAAACAAAATAATCAACTAGGGAATCAAAGTTCTGGGTACACTCACATATCTCTAAGCATTCGAGCAACAATATTACATACGCCTCCAACAATGTCTCCGCTGCTACAAAGCGGGACACACAACTAACACTTGTTTAGCAGAACAGATCTGCTCACAATGCAATGTGAAAGGTCACTTTCACACTTCTGCACAAACACAACACTCCTGTGCATCAACTGCGGTGGCAATCACACCGCAGTAAAACCTGAAGTGTCCACATCTCGCAGAAAAGGGGGCTTGGACCATCTCAGAGATGCTCAGATCACAATTCATCCCCCACATCCAAACCATGCCTGCTCCTATTCCACCACCCCTCACGAGATGCTTTGCTGCCACTTGCGGTGCTAAGGATTGCCTGCACCCCCCTTCCCGCGCTACACCCACACTTAATATGCACGAACACACACACCCTGAACCCATTCACACACCATGGCACACACACAACCTGAACATACACATACTCAGCTCGTAGATACACACGTGTCAACTTCACACATACCAACCACAAACACACACAACACTGACTTTATGGCAAACCGCGCCAATATGCTCTCACAGCTGGCACATGCATGTTTTGGAATTGACCTTTTCCTCTACGACAATTTACTGAACCAGCTCTTCGAGGCAAATGGAATAGAGCGCATTGTCATTCCGGCTTCCACTTCATCCTCCTCGGCCACCACTCTGCCTCCTTCTGCCCCTCTACCCCTAACCACTCCAATCCCTGTTCATCTTCTGTCCTCACTCCTTCACCACCAGCTCCGCCTTCCACCTCCTCCTCCTCTGCCCCTGCTCCTAGTGGAAAACCAACACCCACAACACTGGCACCTGCACCCACACCTACCCACACCCCTAATTCATCCCCCACTCCCTCCCAAGCAAACACACCCTGTGCCCATCCAGACCCCCAAAACCCACCCACTTACTAACCTTACTAAGCTCACAAAACGTAAATCCCAAGTTCTACACTCCCACCAAACACAGAAAACACAAAGCATTTTAGTCGCTGCCCCTCCCCCCATCACTCATAGAGTGTCAGGACTTAGGGAGTCGCAAGACTGGTTCAAGACACCTACGCTCTCGCCCAGAATAGGTCGCTTGAGCGTAGTACAACTTAACGTACGCATTTTTGACCGGTGTACGCCACACTGTCTCCAACTGGGTACTAAACACACAGCATCCAGACATAATACTCTTGAACTCTACCAGTCTTCATCCTCCTTGCACTTGGCTTCGCATTGCAGGCTATCACACATATTTAACTCTACAGGCCCTATAATTAAGATCATCGATCCTTATAAAACGCCAAATACACCATACGCTTGTATACACCAGAGACAGCTCATTCATAACCTGCAAAATAGATACAGACACTTGACCAATCCTAATTACCACACATTACAGTTACACATTGATATCCCACTCCGGGCACTATCAAACTATAATCTTCCACTCTTCTAAATGCACATCATCCCACATTTTTCTCTAACACTACAAATGAAGCGGGAAGCTACCCGGTCCGTGACTTACAGCGTTTTCGCTGTGAACAGATTGGCCCGGCCTTCACCACCTTCTTCGGTCAGCGCGGAGGGAACTCATCCCCGAACTTAGTCCTCCGTAACGACCACGTTACAAGATTCTGCACACAAAATAGCCCCAAGTCTCTATGTATTATCCAACCACATCCCCATATACCTTCTGATATCTACTTCCCCTATATTTATCCCACATCACCCTTATATGACTACAAATACACGGACTGGGTAGAGTTCGGTAACCATATACCTACACACACACACACACACACACACACACACACACACACTATATATATATATATATATATATAACCTTAACCTCCAGGGTACCAGATCCTCACAATTAGATGACCACTAGAAGGCCATCATAGACAACATAACAACTGCCCGCGACATCTACACGCCACGAAAAACATACAAACGCATAAAACACTTCACCTTCTCCATACATACACAAAGACTCATCCCGATATACAAAAGCCACTATGGAAGAGGACCACCACAATGCAATATTACACTCCTTCGTGCCCTTATCCTCCAGTGCGTGCTGCTGGGTAGGAACCGTTAGTGGGGCGAGGTCATCCGCATGGCGGAGGACGCTCGCTAAAATGACCCCTCCTTTTTCTGGCGCATCAGGAGTATAATGGGCATGGACCCTCCCAAGCCAATAAAACTACAAGTAAACAATCAGACACTCATAAACACGAAAGATATCTCCAATGCATTCAGGTCACACTGGGACCAAGTACACTCACATAGCCAACCCAAACCCCACGCACAAGATCACTTCCAGGTTGTTCAGGGATGGTGCAGGCTCCATGCCAATGAGCTGGAGCCGGCCCCCCTGATCGATATGGGGGTGCTCGATATAGCAATGCTTTCTGGGCATTCCTAGAATAAAATCCTCCTGGGAAACTTAAATATATATATATATATTTTGTATAAAATTCAAATCATTCATTTATTTTAATTAACTTTTGTCAATTAAATCATTCATGTAATTTATGTATAACTTAATAATTCATTCTCGTCACGCGATGTCATTCTCAACTCAAGTTCAACCCTGCCTAATTTAACGTAATTCAATTTAGTGTCCCGTATAGCAATGCCTCTGGGCATTCCTATAATAAAAACCTCCTGGGAAACTTAAATATGTATACTGTATACATCCATTATTATGCAAAATTCATTATGCATTACTTTAACTTGTCAATTTAATCATTTAATTATTTTACTTTAACTGTTAATTTAATCTTTCAATTAATCCCTTCAACTTTTGTAAATCAAATCATTTATGTTAAACTAGATACTCTAAATTACTACATAGATACATCAAAGATACTCTACATTATTTACTCTACATCAAAGATACTCTAAATTATTTACTATATTATTCACTCTATATTGTTTCACCATATTATTCACCATATTTACTTAACCTACTTATCTCATTGTACATTCGTTGATTCATGAATATATTTATATTTGTGTAATTGTCTTTCTTAACGCCCAAGTCATTATTCCAAAATTTATTTCGCTGTCGCCTTTAGGCCTAAAGCTAACGACAGACAACTTCGATCAAACATATTTATGGTTATGGTTTTCGAAACGCTATCTAGGCTGATTTATTAACCGAAGATAAATCACATTGACAACCATACACTATACCCGCAACTCTCATTCTTGGGGTAGCATGGCTCGAGTGCAGGGATTAGCCCACTCGAAGATAAAGTTATCGTGATGCGAATTTTTTCTCGTCCTACATCACACAAGCAACTCAGGAGTTTCTGTTGAATGGTAAATTTCTACCACAGATTCAACCCTAAATGTGCCCATGTCATGCAACCTATCAACTGTATGCTCACCAAGACCAAAAAGAACTCTCCTCTTGATGGTCTACTGAGGCGTGCGATTCATTCTCTCGCACCAAAGAGGCTATTGCCCGCGCTGTGGAATTGGCTCATCCTTCTCCAGAAGCCCCCATCAGCGTCGCCTCCAATGCATCCTCAACCCACGTAGGTGCAACTTCGCAGCAGAAAGTTGGTGACCAATGGCAACCTCTTGCTTTCTTCTCTCGCGCTCTTATAGACCCTTAAAAGAGATATTAAACTTTCTCTCGAGAACTCCTCGGAATATATCTCGCTGTCCGCAACTTCCGCCATCATTTGGAAGGGCGTGAATTTACCATTTTTACTGACCACAAGCCCTTGGTCGGTGCATGTTCGTCTCGTAGTACTTCGGCAGTACCCACTCCAATTGACACTCGTCATCTTTACTTTATCCTGCAGATGACAAACGATATTCGCTACTTTCCTTGTTCTTCAAACGTCGTACGCGCTCTCCCGCATTTCATCGATTTCGAGCACGTAATTCTGCTACACTGCGCCCATCGATCATGGAACAATAGCCTTTTCCCAGGAACAAGATGAAGACACGCAATCACTGCACCACTCTTCTCAACTCGTCGTTCGCGAGATCGACTTGCTTAACAGTCCTTCCAAACGCATCCTGATTGACTGTTCAATTTCTGACTGTCCTCGTCCTCTTGCTTACCGTCGGCACATTTTCCGCCAAATTCATGGTCTCTCTCATCCTGGTGTCAATGCCAAACGCAAGCTCGTTGCACAACGCTTCGTTTGGCCAGGTATGAATGCCAACGTGGCCAAATGATCTCGCTCATGCCTGCCATGCCAGCGTGCTAAGGTCCACCGCCACAGAAAAGCTCCTCTGGTCCTCTTTTCTTCTCTTTCGTCACGTTTTGACGCCGTTCACGTCGATCTAGTAGGTCCCCTTCCTTACGCCGGTGGTTGCAATTATCCTCTCACAATGATCGATCGTTTTACTCGCTGGACAGAGGCGGTTACTATCTCGCAAATCAGAGCTTCCACTGTCACTCGAGATTTCGTCTCAGCGTGAGTTGCTCGGTTTGGTGTTCCCTCAACGATCATGACTGATCGTGGCAGCCAGCTTGAATCCCATCAATGAGATGCAATCATGTCAGTACTTGGCTCCTTTCGCCTTCTTACTACAAGCTATCATTCCTAGAGTAACTCTAAGGCATAACGTCTGCATCAGACCATCCAAGCCAGCTTACGCTCCACCGATCCAAACATCACTTGGGTGGACAAGCTACCTTTGATTCTCCTTGGCATTCGCTCGTCCTTAAAAGAGGATCTGGCTTGCTCTGCAGCGGAATTAGTTTACGGTACTCAACTTCGTCTACCCAGTCAATTCTTTTCTTCTTCTGACCGACCTCTACCTTCTTACCTAGATCCTTCTTCATACGTGTACATAATCTTGTACAGGTGATGGCTGAAGTTAGGCCAACTGCCCCTCGAGTGCCTGCTAATTATAAAACCTTCGTGCCTCTGGAGATGACAACATGCTCCCATGTTTTCGTCCTTCGCGATTCAACTCGCACTTCGTTGCAACCAGTATATGACGAACCCTTTCTCGTCATCTCCAGGACCCTGAAATTCTTCGTCCTAAAGCTTGGCACCAGGCATGATATTGTCTCTATCGACCGCCTGATCCTCGCTTCTACCGAAAATGTTCATATAAACCACTATCACCTCTCTCCTCCTATTATACCCCTTTATGGTACAGTAATCCCCCAAAACAACCTTAACCCACCGTTTTAATCACCCCTGCTACTCAAACTCCACCTTCCGTTTTGCTGCCTCCTCTTGTGTTGCAGGAGACATCGTCGGCAGGAGTGGTCAGTCAGGAACAAATATCTCCCCCACTGGTCACTCCGTCAGCGGAGAACAGGACTCAAGATTCCAACATCCCACTTGACGCCATCTCGGAAGGAACCAACAAGCGGATCATCTTCGCTCCATCGATCTTCTCCCGTGCCGGTGCCTCGTCCAACGCTGCTGGCACTGCCATGACGAATCTGTGTCCTCGTACCCACAGCCAAACCAATAGCACTGTCATCACGCGCTCCAGCCGCGTCGTCAGGAGGCCTCGTCGGATCTCGGACTTGTAACCTTCTTATGGGGGGAGTGTTATAGCAATGCGCTCTGGGCATTCCTATAATAAAATCCTTATGAGAAACTTAAATATATATCTTATGTATAAAATTCAAACCATTCATTTATTTTACTTAACTTTTGTCAATTAAATCATTCATGTAATTTATGTATAACTTAATAATTCATTCATTATTAACGCGAAATGACTCTTTCACTTGTATTCTCGTCGCCGTCATATTAAGGTCAGTTAAAAAATTCCCTCTTTACTTATTCTCTAAAATCACCCCATACTAGAGAGAGATACTAATTCTCATTCACACTTTCATTACAACCACTTCACTAATTATAGTCGCTACAGTAAAACGATTACATTCGCTACATCAAAATCATTTCCACATTCTATATCCATTTACAAAATTTATACGTCACACTTCATCTCGTAACGCGAAGTTATTTTCAACTCAAATTAAATCCTGCCTAATTTAACGTAATTCAACTTATTATAATCTTTTTTGTTAATCTCTAATATATATATATATATATATATATATATATATATATATATATATATATATATATATATATATATATATATATATATATATATATTATTTTCTTTAAAAACTCGTTGCATTTATTTTCCATCCCACGTGAGAAGTCTTTCCTTTGGCTTACATTGTTCATAATTCAAAATCTCTTCAATCAATCAAAATTTATGCGTGGAGTATATTGTATCATATACGCTATCTAGGCCAACGACATAGTATTCAACATTTGCATAACTCGACAATTCAAAAACATTAACTACCCGGGTTACTATGGAGGAAACAAAACACTACATTAAAGCCACACGTAAAAGTGCCCCCGGCCCTTCCAACCACGCTCATTCATTACTGGCCAGAAAACATCTACCGGACATTAACACGTCTCTGCAATGCATCTCTAGTCTCTGGATATTTTCCGAAAATATTCAAGGCCTCACACAACATTCTACTCCATAAACAACAGAAAGACTCCAAACAACTACAGGCCTATTGCTCTCCTAGAGCAAATAGGCAAAATACTAGAATGTATAGTGAATAATCGCCTACGGAGCTTTCTGGAGAAAGGGAATTGTTTCTCTCTTTGTTAGCATGTCTTCAGGAAGGGCCGGTCTACCAGCTCGGTGATCACTATCGCTCACGACATCATACAAAAAGCACAATAATCAAAACAAAAAACACACTATCAGCAAGGATGTCGAGAATGCCTTCGACAAAGTGTGGCACGCGGGGCTCCGTTGGAAACTAGCCAACAACACGGCGCTGCTTCTCTTCCCTAGAAAGCTCATATCGCACTACCTTACGTTAGGGAATGTTACATACGTTACAACAACCCACTATCACGCCAATTCACCCCACGCGCTGTGGTATGACAGGGCAGCGTACTGGCACTCACACTTTTCATAATTTATATAAACGACACTCCACGCCCTGAAATTAATTACACAAACACACAGTGTTGTACACTGTATGCGCACTGACATACTTGCGTGGTTGGCACAAATAATACTAAATGAAAAGACATAGTACGACGATACGTGGCTCATAACCACTAATCCTCAGAAGACATAGATGACTGACTCTATATGGCGCGCAAGACCACTACATGCAACACCTCCAGATACACGATCACATACCCAACCAACATTATCCAGCTCCCATAAGACTTGCATCCAAACCCACAACAAAAATATTAGGGGCAATATTTTATAAGTACTTACACTTTCACACACACGAAAACACCACACAAGCCAAAACAAAACAAATGAACAACATACGAAAGTGGTTTTACCCCAGTATAAAAAGATGCAACTACACATATACAAAACACTAATCAGACCAATACTAACATATGTACCAATTGCACTAATGGCCGCAAGCCACAATTAGGAGATCAGTGCACAGAACATACAGAACCCCGCTCTGAAGCCCGCCTGTCGCTCTCATGTGTACACGAGAATGTCGACACTTCACAACAGAAACAACCTCACTGCTCTATACATACACCTTCACGAGACTAACTCGACAACTGAAGAAACTCAAGAGATCCCCGTATACCACATACAGTATGGTACTACTTGGCAACGCAAATTCCCAGCAGCAAGAAAACACCAGTTGCAAGAACCACTCTACACCTAAATAGCAGCAGCGCAGTAAGTTTTCCTTAATTATATAAAGACACTGCCGCGCCGAAGTATTCCAGACACTAAGCTACCACGTCTCGACGATATAAGCCAGCCGCCGATCTAGCAAAATACAAACCCTCCAGAACCGATCCTCCAATTTTGCGAGTCCAACATCACTCTATCGCATAATATCGACATATACTCCGCACCGGTGTATAGCCACCGGCCTTTTCTCTCCTCCTATCCCCTCTTAAGTTAACTTTTCAAAACAGCTCCTCTTCGACTGAAACGACATCTTGGACATACGTACATAAGAATCCCTCTTCTTTTCTTCCTATACTACTTTCTCCTTTGTTTGCCCTAAAATCATCTGTCGATTGCACCTTCTCGGAATCGCACTTGGCTGCCTCGCTCTGTACTCATCTTACCTCTTGGAAACAGGAGGCAACGAAATATATATGTATACGAGGTAACCGAGGCAGTTAAGAAGTTGCCAGTATATATATATATATATATATATATATATATATATATATATATATATATATATATATATATATATATATATATATATATATCAAGGTCTTTCTCATGGCCTCAACTCAAAAGGCCTACCATTCGAGGGCTTATTTATAAACAAACCAGTAAAAAAATCAAACTGATGATCTCGTATTACGCTATCCCAGAGCAACACAACGCCAAGCACTGCTGAATTGATACCCACTTCTGCCAATTCAACATGAGATCAAGTTTCCCTAATTTTTTCATTTTTTCAAAATGTCTAGGAAGAGCAATAACAGACGCCCAAAAGACAGGGCAACCTCGGGTCTCCCCTTTCTAACCCCCTCCCCTCCTTTTGCCGCGGGGGAGTAAATCTAGTATAAAATGGTTCGTCAGGAGAAAAGGAGGACTTTTTCGTTTTTGTCACGACATCGAGAAGAACTTGCCGGGATAGAGTTCCCCCAGCAAGTTAAGAAGGACTTTAATTTTCTTGGGCAATACCATATTTCACTAAGTATAATCGGCAAAGTTCGATTTTTTAAAAGATCGTCAAGTGATCTTACCCTATCTGAGTTTGACACACCAAACTAGATAGATTTCTCCCCCAAAAGAGAAGCTCTACAAGCGAAACCAAATCGCAAGAAAAGCATACAGCCATATTCGAGCCTCGTCTGAGAACACCTTTTCAAGGTCATAAACGTTTGACTCCTCGCCTCCTCAATCGTCGTTTTGTTTTGATTCCTGCTTCTCTGGAGCCTTGAAATGCCGCGACGCGTCACTCGTCGACCCCTCGTTCGAAGTAACGCCCTCTATTGAGAAGCAAATAAACTACACACACGACTCTCTCCGGACAAGATTCGAGTGAAGGTATTTCGTTTGGATTCTCTGGGTAAACACCAATACCTTATGTGAGTAATTAATTATATTTTTTTTGCCCTCGGGCATTTAACGTAGATTGTTTTGTATATCTTAAAGATGATTTTTTTTAAGTAAATTGTTCTTCCTTAAAGCAACCAGAAACCTAGTGTCGGTAACTGGACTTAAGAACCAATTTTAATTTGTATTTTGTACGTGTATATATTAATTTTCTTTGAGTTGATTAATGTACAGTAAAGGTATATTTTGGTTGAAATGTTTAAATTATCCTTGAACGAGTTGTGTTGGCAGTATTTACTATATTAAAGAGATAACCCTTTTATATTTATTCAATAGAATAAAAATAAGAAAAGCGCTCTTAGAGATTGATCCTGAAGCGATCACTGGAAGTACGAACGTACGACCCACTTTATTAATCTCAATAAAAATAAAAACCATAATCTCGGTTAACCCACTACAATATGCTTGAAATTTCCCAAAGGAAAATAATACACGGAATAAACCCAAGCAGTTTCGTGTTTACATCATCAGGGGCAAAAGAACAATGAAATAGAGAAACATTTAATAAACAGAGAAATGTAACGTCATTCAAACGTACTGACGAACAAAGCCATTCGTTTAGGTCGAGGGGGAAACAACTGACGAACAAATGAATAGTTCATCCTCAGAACTACAATATACAAATCAATATAAATTTAATTTGTTTAATTGATTTGTATATTGTAGTTCTGCGGATGGGCTATTCATTTGTTCGTTAGTTGGTCCACCCCTAAACGATTGTCTTTGTTCGTCAGTACGTTTGAATGACGTCACATTTCTCTGTTTATTAACTGTTTCTCTATTCCATTGTTCTTCTGCCCCTGATGATGTAAACACGAAAGCACTTGTGCTTATTCTGCGTATTATTTTCCTTTGGGATATTTTAAGCATCTTAGATCACGTGTTTTTTGGTGATTATTTTTGCATATACCCGTATATATATATATATATATATATATATATATATATATATATATATATATATATATATATATATATATATATATATATATACCTAAATATAAATATTGCTGAACTCACAACCTTACACTTACGCCACAAAACAGATAACATCCACGATAACCCACGCTGAAATTTTCCATATTTTACGAACACTGGACACCCCAATATCTAATATCACCAACACGCACACTGGGCTGACACTGTTTTTCACGTCCAAAAATGACGCCCAGCACTTTCACTCACATGCTCATACCCCTTTAGGAAACATAAACTACTACACGTCACTACCCAACACAGAACAAAACACCAAATACGAATACGACACACCAACCCCCTGTGGCTAGGTTTCAGCACAGAGGAGCTACTCTCCAACCTCCAGGAAGAGTATGGTGCACACATGGTACAGGACCTCCATTACAATAAACACAAGTCCTTGGACTTTTTCACATTGTGCACGGAGGAACAAGCAAAAACACTAATAGACTAGGCATCAAGGTCCTTGGCACATATACACACCAACTGGAGAAACAATATAACATTCGCCCTTACCAGTGCCTACGTTGCTACAAGACAGGACACCAAATGAGCTCCTATAAATCAGAGTCCGTTTGTTCAAAATGCGTGTAAAAGGTCACTTCTACATCGCTTGCTCACATAACACACTCTGCTGTGAAAATTGTGGTGGCGGACACGTCGCTGTGATTTTAAAGTAATTGTACCTTAAACAGAAGCGCACCAACGTCATCATAGAGCTAAGGATGCCTCAACACACCACACAAGACACTGACACCACATCCAGCCATAAATACACCGCTCCACCACCTCCACTCACAAAAACGTTCGCTGCTACTGTCAGAGCGCACGGGGACGCTCACTCCATCTCACCCACTCACATATAAACTAACACACCCCATCACCACAACAACTCAAAACACACATATACACACATATATACGCGATCTTCAAGGAGCATGCCACAAAATGGTTGGAGGATGACCCCGTCTGTCCACACATCTTCCACGCGTACCTTTCAGCCAACAGCCTAGAACAGATAGACTTCCCAGAAAGTCTATTTGCCTCAGTCGACCGCACGATCGCTGCACCATCCAACACATGCAACTACACAAACCACACACTACCCAAACACATCTCCTGCCAACCACACATGATCCCCTCCCCTCCCCGAGACTTCACCAATTCCCAAACATAACACAACACCATGCACACCGATCTATTCCTCAGACTACATCTATTCAATACGCCACAAGATTCGCCAGCGACATAACAAGAAATTATTCGAAATCTGCAGGGTGGAGGCCAAAACAATATCAAGGGGGTCACCCCAGACTGTACGCACAATCAGTCAATCAGATCTTAACTTTAAACGGTCTGGAGGAGATAGACTTCCCAGGAAGTATATTTGCTACAATCGGTAATCTATACACACAAGTGGATGGAGTGGCTATGGGATCACCCTTGGAGCCGACCTTCGCCAACTATTATATGGGTCAACTTGAAGAGAGCTTATTTGACAGCAGTGAAAATCAGCCAAAGACATATTGCCGATACGTAGACGACATCTACATCAACATCCAATTCGAAGAACATCAAACAGCAATTTGAGGAGAACTCCGTGTTAAAATTCACTTATGAATTGAGCATGGACAATAAACTCCCTCTTATGGACGTTGAGGTAAAAAAACTTCAATGAAAGCTATATCAAAAAGTATATATAAAAGCTAAGGACATGGGAAGATGCATCAACGCGTATAGTGAATGTCCTCAAAGGCACATAAAAAATGTAATACGATTTCCCGAACAGCATGATTGAAAAACTATTCCAATCATTTTAAGTAAGCAATCCAAAGATACGGATAAAACGAAAAGGACTCAGGAAGCAGTAAATAAGATCAAACTGTATTACAGAAATCAAATGTCTACGGCCTATAAAATAGACGAAAAAAACATCAAGGAGATTATTTACCGTAACATTATGGTTAAGAATCAATGGACAAATTCAACTTCTTATATACTATAAAACGACAAAATTTTATCTGCCCCAATGAAGACTGCAAGCTTTATAATAACTCAAAATATATTGGCATGGTAACTACCATCCTTTCGAGGCGTTTAACCATGCATCTGTGAAGCGAAGGGCCTAAAAATCATATGGAGAGTAGGCATAACATCAACCTAACTAGAGATATTTTAGTTGAAAACACCACAATTAAAGGAAAGGAGGAAAATAAAGTTAGGCTAAACATCTTAGAAGACATCTTAATAAATGAAGAAAAGCCGGCCCCCATCACCCAGGCTACGAGCTGGAATCGAACATTAAAGTTGTTTTAAAAATTCCACTCACCGATTGGCTCGTTTTCCTTGACGTTATTCTTAAGCGAGGAGGGATAAATATCCGCTAAAAACCGTTTTCTTTTCAATCAAACTGATTCTGACTCCAGCATACTTCATTGATAAAGGGGCAAAGAATACCTAAAGACGCTCCGAAGATGATCCAATAGATCGAAAGCTCAGCAATTTAAGTTTGTTTTTTACCAAACGCATATTAAAAAGAGATGAATATAGGAAAAGTTATCTACCATCTACAAGATGGCCTAAAAAAGACAGTAAGAAGAATAGAAATTTGCCAAAGGAAATTGATCAAGGCGAAATATACCATGGTCTTCAATATATATATATAAGTATATAAACAGGGTTATAAAAAAAGAATGAACTGATTTCATTACGCAATATTTTATTAAGGAAAAGAAATAGAAAACTCCAGCAAAGTAACAAGTATTCTATTCACAATCAACTTTTATTTCCTATCTTACAAGAGTTCATTATGGCCGCCATCTGCAGCACAGGTTAGATCCATGCGATAAGAGAATTCCTCCCAGACGCGTATCAGCATATCACGATCCACCAAGTTGATCGATGTTGTTATTTGATGTTTAAGGTCATCGAGGTTAGTGGGTAGCGTTGGAACATAAACACGATCATTTACATATTTCCACAAGAAAAAAATCACACATGGTGAGGTCTGGGGATCTCGCAGACGAAGCACAAAGAGCAAGGTATTGTGCCCTCTTCCGACCAATCCATCGCTGGGGCACTTTTTCATTTACAAAAGCTTTACCCATCAGGTCCCAATAGGGCGGTGCTCACATCTTTGGTTAAAATGAAGTCACGCAAATCTGCTTTCAGTGAAGTGAAGAGCGAGTTTTAGAGTATATAGAGATAGGTTTGTCCTGTAACGGTGTCTCCTTCAAAGAAAAAGGGACCATAAACCTTGTCCTGAGACACAACACAGAAGACGTTCACCTTAGGGGAATTTCTTTCATGCTCAACTATTTCATCTGGGTGCTTTGTTCCCCAAATACGTCTCTTTTGACGATTGACTGTCCCGCGCGAGTCAAACGTCGCTTTATCACTAAAAATTAAACGTGAAATGAAGGATTCGTCTTCCATCATTTCGAGCATCGAACCGCAAAATTCCATCCGCTTCCTCTTGTCGTCTTTGGTAAGTGTCTGAACGAGGCTTAGTTTGTATGGTTTCAAATGTAGATGTCTTCTTAGCAAACGCCCGATAGTCGATTGAAGGATCGCAAGCTCACGGCTAGCTCGATTTGTGAACTTACGCGGGCTCCCATCAAACGCAACACGGATTCTCGCCACTTGTTCCGCCTGAAACTCGTGATCGTCCTCAACTTTTTCCTTCACACAGACACCCACTCTCCTGAAACTGTAGAAATCACCGTCAAATATTATTAGGAAAGTGCGGATTAATGTCAAATCGCCTTCCAAAAGCACGCTGCACCGTAACAACCAAATTTGTTTTCGCGAACTCGAGAACGCAGAACGCCATCTGCTGAAGACTCGCCATTCCGAGGGTGAACAAACAACTGAACGTTGCCAGAGGAACGACGTGACGCAATTACAGCGCCCCTGTGGCAGCCATTCCAAACTTAAAAAACTCCTCATTCAAATAGTCACTGACTCATTCCATGACGATGCTTGTAAAATGAAACAATGCAACTCCGGCACTCGAGCTGTTCGGGCTTAGCCTAAGTATATTTTTAGTAAAGTGAACGTGTATTTGCAAGCTGATTTCATTTCTGCCAACATTGTCTTCAGGCAAATAATTGCAGCCAATAACTCAGGCTCCTTTAATTAAGCCTGGTTACAGTTCATATATTTTCGTTCAGCGTCTGGCGGTCGTCTTAGAGGTGCCCTGTGTCAAAAATATCATTCCTAGTGGGCGTTCTCTCGACATCGTTCGCACGTGTTCAATTCAGACTTAGAAGTTACAGCCCGAGTTGTTATTTATAATCGTAAAAAAATAAAAGTAATTATAATTAAATGTTTTCTTGAAACAATAGATTACTATGGAGATTCGGTTTAAATTCCAATCTATACAAAGTGTCCGCTCTACAATATTCTTAAAGAAATGAAAATTATCCAGCAACTCGGGCTAATACGAACGAGCCCTGTAGATGTAAAAAACTAAGTGACATCTCTTGCCAACAGTATAGTGCGGGCGACAGTCAAATCGATCTCTGGTTAATGTATGTTGTGCACGCCGATGTTGTTATTTAATTGCTGTTATTATGTGTGCCTGTGTGTAAAGATCAGCTGTGTTTTTCAGGGTTGCTTTATCTTTACCCTTAACTTAGAAAGGGAGAAAGACATAGTGCTAGATATAAATAAATAAGCCATTTGGGGCTAGAAATATTGCAGAAAAACCTAAATCGACACCAAACCAAGACGACTGGAGTTCACATATAAATGAAGAGAGTAATTTTATATTAAAAATATATTCATGGCTTATTGTTAAATTATCGGTGCACATATAAGTCTGCGGTGTGCATTACGTATCTTTGTCTTATGCGAAATCTGTGATGAGCCCGAGTGACGTTGATGACCTCGAGTCGCCTCTGATATATATATATATATATATATATATATATATATATATATATATATATATATATATATATATATATATATATATATATATATATAAGTTATATTGATGTCCACAGCTGTGGCAGTGTTTATAATTTTAACTTGAATTTTCTTAATATTTCCTACAAGTATTTTAACGGGGTCTTCGAGGAGAGAAAAAAAACATCCGGGAATGATATGTTTTATTCCTAGACGTATTTCGACCATGTTAGGTCATATTTAGGGAATTAACAGAAATGGAATTATTAAAAAATTGCTACACTATATATAGTATTTCTACGCGAACATAAGTATTACAAAAATTGACAAATCATGACACAGGAAATTTTAAGGGAAAAAACTAAGCGCTGCAGGAAACATAAAATTGGAAGGCTTAGATTGTCTGACTATTTGTCGCTCCGATCTACTTCTCTGGCAAAGGAGGCAAAGGAAAATGAAATTGATTTGTATCAAAATGATCAGTGTTGAATCAGCTTTAACGCTACTCTGAAAGGTCAATTTCATGAAATAACACTCAATTTCATGAAATAACACTACCTGGTTGGTTGAAAAATCACCCCGATTTTGAATTCGAGCAATCTGAGCTAATCACAGGCTGTCTTTCTGAGGTCAACTTCCTGTTTCACAAATCGCCGATTGCTGCAAATTTTCGTAGTTTTTCTGCTCAAGTAGTGCTACTCCTATTGTAGGGCTATTGGATGCAAAGTAATGCCCTTTGAACTTGGTAGAAAATAGAAATGCAAAATACAGAAAAAGGGTTATGTCAAACCTTAAGGGACTAAATACCGCTTCTACTTTAGTAGTCATTTTCTTTTAGTTCTAACTTATTTGAGAGTCCTACATATGGACCCTGATTACTGCATTGTGTGAATATATCCATATGTATAATCTGTATTTTTATTTATTTTCTTTTGCAGTTTTACGGCTTAAATAAACATGTTTCTGTCTGAATTTTATTGAACTGATGAGCCCGTACAACTCTCCCTTTCAAGCTGGTAACAGCTATATACATATAGGGTCTTTTTTCTATTCTACAGTCATTGCTTGTTTTAGATTTATCTTATTTTTATTTTCTTTATTTTCAGGTCAGATCCAGGAAGTCGAGATGAAGAGAAGTATCGTCGATTACTTAACGCGCCATGAACCTGCGACTGCTGTTAATAGAAAGGCTTCCCCAGAGTCAGTTCCGGAACTTCTAGAATCCAACTGCAAGCAAAGACACAGGAATCCCCTTCCTCTTCACCGAAGTTAACACCATCCACGTCTACGTTATCTAATGGCAATTCGAGTAAAGATGATATAGGAGTTATCAACTGGTTGGAGCTCACTGACGCAGAGAAACTGCGAGTACTCACTACACCTTGGGCTGCGCCATTGGATTTCCAGTGGCCTTACAGCGAGCGTCAAGATGGAGGCAGAACCAGAGGTAAATATCTCGGACCATAACATCTAATCGGGCAGTATAGCGTCTTCTCCTATTCTGTGTCAAATCGTGGACTATTCTGTCGCCCTTGCAGGTTTATCGATCCTGAAGCAATCCGAGGAAACCAATTGAATCGCCTAGTCAGAGCACCCCTAGAGAAGTTCGCTCACTTAATCGGCAAAGATGGCTATTTGTCAGCGCATCTAGCGACCAAATTCTATGAAGACAGTGTCGCGCGCGCAGAAGCGTTCAAAACGACGATGAAGACTCGAGACATAGAGCAGCAGCTGAGCACCGCAGAGGCCAAGCAGCATGATAAAAACCAAGCTGCCCTGCAGCGGATACTCTTTTCTATAGAGTTTCTGGGTAGATTAGGTCTACCCTTTCGGGGTCATCGCGCTTCCGGAACCCTGTTGTTCCTTCCCGCAGGAACCGGCGCCGATAAAGATTACGGACAAGGCAATCTGAGAGACACTCTACAGCTGAGGGCGGTTTCTAACGATAAAGTGTTACGGGAACATTTAACGACCACAAGTAGGAATGCCTCATACATTTCCCCACAAGCCCAGAATGAACTAATATCAGCCATTGGAACAGTGATTCAAAAACCAATCATTGAAGAAACAAAAGAAGCCAGATTCTTCTCTCTTCTGGTGGACGAGGGCACATATGTCTCGAGAAAGAAACACTTAACAGTATGTTTACGGTACCTCCGAGGCGGCCAAATATGTGAGCGATTTGTCGGTTTTGCTGATATCCCTGATCTGACTGGTGCAGTGCTGGCTAAACAACTGCTACAGATTCTGAAAGATTCTGGAGTTGACATTAGAAATATGGTTGGACAGGGGTACGACGGAGCCGTGGCTATGTCCGGGGGGAAAAATGGTGTGCAAAAGTACGTGCGTGAAGAATGCCCGTCTGCCAGCTACACTCATTGTGTGTCCCATTCGCTCAATCTATGTTTGCTGAAGGCGGGCGAAATACCAGATATCAGAAAGGCAGTAACGTTGATGCATGAAATTGCGCTTTTTTTATGTGACTCAAATAAGAACTTGCTCAATCTTGAAGAAGCTATCAAGGAAGAATGTAATGAAGCCGCCAATTCACGTATGAAACTCCACTGCACCACTAGATGGGTGGAGCGCCAGGAAACAGTTCACATATTCAAAGAACTACTACCCGCCATTAAAGTGTCGCTATCAAAATTAGCTTAGGCTACGCGCAGATTGCGCCGTTAAGGCGCTAATATTCTCTTCCGCCATAGACAATGGTGGATTCTTGGTTTCCCTAGAGGTACTTGTATCTGTTCTGGAGATCACCAAGCCACTTTCCGTTAAGCATTAGGCCGAAGCCCAGGACATCCATAACGCCGTGGACAGTGTCCAGGACTGTATTAAGGTCTTGAGACAAATGCGATTAGACGAACAAGTCTTCAGGGACATTTTCATGCGCGGTCAAGAATTATTTGGTGAAGAAATTCGCATGCCAAGAACGACTGACAGGCAGACGCAGAAGTCCAATCATCCGGCCGAGACACCAGAAGTTTAATACAGATGTTCTATTTTCCTCTCGTACATCGACGTTTGTATAAGCCAACTAGATGAGCGATTTAAATCGCATAGTGCGAAAGCATTTGTGCTCAGTATGCTACTACCGGCATACTGTCAGGATTCCGACGATTCTACTGCCCTCATGGAAGCCGTCCAGTTGTAACACCAGTTCCTTCAAAGACAACCAGAGTTACTGAGCACTGAATTACTGCGCTGCAAGGCGTACTGGGCGCGACAGGCCTCTACGGCATGTACACCACCAAAAAGAGTCGTGGATGTGGTGGCGGTTACAGCGACTCTCGGTACTTGTTCCATGATATAAACCCTTTGCGAATTTTCACAACCTTGCCGGTGACCACTACGACAGGTGAACGCTCATTTAGTGCTTTGAAATTGATAAAATATTATCTACGGTCCACCATGCACGAAGAGCGACTGAATGGCCTAGCCCATCTGTACATCAACAAGGAAATTCCACTAGTTCATAGTGAGGTTATTGATGAATTCAGCCGAACCAACCGTCGACTGGTTTTCAAGTGATACAATACAAGTGCGAAAAAACACCGCTCACCCAGGGGGAAATTAAAATACCGCAAAGAAACTGAACGTAGATAAGAGCTTAAGTTTAAGCGAAAATCCTAATGGGTTATTAATGGCAGTATAGGTGTTTAGGTGATTATTGCGTCAATACACTAGATAGCTCAGGTCACAATAAACCTAAAAACCTATATTTTGTTATTCAAGGGGAATGAAGTTAATTGCTACGCGAAGTCTAAATTTCTCCAGACGAATTTCGTTAGGCCTAAATCTCGGCGACGTGGTGGGAATACGTATTCAAAACACAGAGTAAAGAAAAATATATATTAGGGAATAAACAGTTATTATTGATAAGTGAAATTATACAGTGACAGTTTGATTGGATTGAATTTTAGGCGTGTGAATTAATTTTTCAGGAGTTAATGAGAATGGATTTACAATTGATAAATATGAAATATTAAGGAGATTATAAATTGGGAAATTGATTGACAATTAGTAATTGATATAGATATTAAATAGTAATTGGCTAATAGATAATTGATAGATAGTGATTTGTAAATACAGTAGTTTGGTAAATAGATTGATAATTTATAAAAAGTAATTGGTAATTTGGTAATTTGCTTAGTAATTATTAATTGGTTAAATGGATTATTAAATATATCATTAAATAGATTATTAAATAGATTAATGGTGTGATAAATAGATTATAAATTAAATTTGATATGATAAATAGATTACAAATTGGCGAATGTTAAATAGTGGTGATTATTAATTGGTTAAGTAATAATATTTGATAAATAAATCATAACGGAGTTGGGAGGGTCTGTAAATGATAAAATAATCACGAATTAATTCGAGATTCTTCTGGGACATATTTAGGTAAAAATTCCAATTCCAATACTACAGACCTGATTCACCGAGACGAGGACAGCAATGCGAATGAACCTCATGGGTTTGATTTTAAGACGCTTGGGAGATCGGGCGCACCAATCTCGATTTAAGTCATTGTTACAAACTCTTCTTGAAAAAAAAAAATAAAAAATAATATATATATATATATATATATATATATATATATATATATATATATATATATATATATATATATATATATATATATATATATATAGTTAGTTAGTTAGTTAGAAGTAAATATTTACACTTGTATGGGTATAGACCTCTACAGTAGCACTGTTAACACGGGGGCACCCGTAAAAAGTCAGAAGAGGCGTGGGAGACAATAAAAATGGGGAAAAGTAAAGGATTAGAAAAAATAGTACAACAAACAGAGACTCACTTAAATTACGGGCCATACAACACGCATTCTAAAATCAAGGGCGGCTAGTGCAATATAAAAATGACACGCGCCATCTGCAGGCGAGGGCACAGGATAAAAGATAAAATAAACCTAAACACAAAAATGGAAATAATTTATGAAAGGGATAAAACGCCACTTCGCTATAAAAATGTAAGGAGGGAGGACAACCGAAGGGAGTCCTCTTATAAAATAAAGCCAAATCTAGCAGTGAAGGCGACGCCAGAAAGGGCATGGAAGCAAAACTTCGAAGAGAAGTAAGGCGGGGACAAACTATTAAAATGTGCGCCACAGACTGCTCGCCACCACAAAAGGGACAACCAGAGGCAACTCGGCCTCCACCCGAAGCTAAATAGGCATGGGTGAGTCGCGTGTGGCAAATTCGCAACCTGCAAAGAGCAACCTCTCAAGACCGGACTCGTCGAGAGCTAGAGGACCAGAAACGGACAGAACGTTTAATAAGGGACAGCTTAGTAGAGGAGAACGAATCCCATTCTCTCTTCCACAAACAAAAGACATACGCCTTGATTACGGGATAGGAATCTCTAAAGGGCAGAGGGGCTGCATCCGGCACCTTGAGCGCGGCCGAGCGGGCTATCCGATCAGCTGCTTCGTTGCCCGGGACCCCAACATGAGCCGGAGCCCAAAAGAACGCCACCCTGTAACGGGAGGCATTTCCCGCCAGCCAGGAGCGATTTTGTAAAACCAAAGGGTGTGTGGCCGTAAAAGAACGAACTGCCTCCAAAGCACGCCGGGTATCGCTAAAAACAATAAAATCTGAAGAATTGAGGGATATAATCAAATTAAAAGCCAAAAGAATGGCTGTCAACTCTGCGGTAAAAACGGATGCTACAGGAAGGAGGGCAGACCTAAGAGACTCCGTAGAGGACACCGCGGCCGTCCCAGCACCGAGGTCCGAATTCGAGCCGTCAGTATAGATGGGGCGGTAGTGAGCATGAGGACATGTATGTTCAAGAAAAAGGGACTTTAATAGACGAGGGTCAGTAGACCCTTTCTCGAAATGCCACAAAGCAGTACAAACCTCAGGATGGCGGACGCCCCAACACGGAGCCGGCGGGAATGGGAGTGCCAACACCCAGGGAAGAGAGATGGTCCCCAACCCGGAGCCCCAGAGGCCGGGATAGAGATGGCCGCCGATCAAAAGATGCCGAAGAGGACGGGGCAAAAAGGCATTCATGGACTGGGGTTGAAGGGTATTGCTGAACACGAAGCAGGAATCGTAGGCACACCTGCAGACGGTGGTATCGCAAGGGAAGCACGCCACTCTCAACAAAGAGGCTAGGGATAGGCGAGGTGCGAAAGGCTCCACTACTAAGACGGGCCCCAAGCGAACGAAAAGGGTCAAGTATCTTCAAGGCTGAATGAGACGCTGAAGAGTACACCTGGCAACCGTAGTCTAGCCGTGATTGGACCAGTGCCGAATAAATCGACCACAAGGTACGCCTATCACCACCCCAAGTGGTGTGGGATAAAACCCTAAGCAAATACACAGCCTTCGAACAGGACGTCCTCAAGCGACGCAAATGGGGTACCCAAGTAAGCTTGCTATCAAGCGTTAAACCCAAGAACTTAAAAACAGGGACATATTCAATCACCGTGCCATCCAAGAAAAAGGGATGGGGACCAAGGACGCCACGATCCTGATAAAAATGCATGGCCTTCGTTTTGGTGACCGAAAAACGGAAACCCTTTGAGACAGCACGACCCGACACAGCATCAATTGTCAGCTGTAATCGGTGCGGAGACGAACAAAACAACGCCAAGTCATCCACGAAGAGGGAAGTCAAAATCCCCTCCAGAAGAGTTGACACCAGACTATTAATGGCAACGGCGAAACATGTCACACCTAAAACACACCCTTGGGGAACACCCTCCTTTTGAATCCGCAAGCCTGAGAAAGTATCCCCATTATGGACCTTAAAATTACGGGACGATAAAAATTCTTGAATAAAAACTGGTAAAAAGCCCCTCATACCCCAGTCATATAAATGACGTAAAACACCATATCTCCAGGTGGTATCGTAGGCCTTCTGAATGTCGAAGAACACCGCTAACACCTGATGCCTGGAGGAAAAGGCCCGTAAAACGGAGTTTCATACGAATGAGGTGGTCAAGAATACTACGACCGCTACGAAAACCGCACTAAAATGGAGAGTGGAGCGAGTTGGACTCCAAAAACCAAGTGAGGCAAACTTGAACCATCCTCTCGAACAACTTACTAAGGCAACTCGTAGGAGCAATCGGGCGATACTGACTGGGGTCCAAACCGCTCCTATCGGGCTTGGGAAAGGGTAGAACAACTTTCACATGCCAGGGGGACGGATAGATCCCTTTGACACAATACAGGTTGTAAAGGTCAACTAAGAATAACTGATTGGGGATGGAGACGACGGAGAAAGTCGTAGTGGATGCAATCATCACCGGGAGAGGTGAATCCACAGTGAGACAAAGCATCCCGCAGCTCATAGACGGAAAAGAGAGCATTATAAGAGTATGTGGCGCACGTGGTAACATCTAAAAGGCGAGATTCTATGGTGACTTTATGATCGAGAAAACGTCGAGGATATCTACCAGCGCTACTCACCGAGGCAAAATGATCAGCCAGAGCTTCGCTGACCAACCGGCCATCCGACACAAGGGAGCCTCTGATCTCCAGAGTGGGGATGGCATGACCAGCGTAGCGACCACGGATATTATTGACCCGCTTGCAAATCAAAATCAACGTCGTGGACGAAGAGATGGAGGATACGTACTGGCGCCAAGACTCACGGCGGGCACGACAGAGGGTCCTCTGGCGTATGGCACGAGCCCAGTTCCGATCGACCTCATTCGAGACGGTCAGGTTCCGCCTATAATGGGAATGGGCCAACTGATAGCCAAAAAAGACGACGCGCACTCCTTCAACCACCAAGGGACGGTGGAACGCCCCGCAACAGGGCACCTCCGCGGAACCAAGCGCTCAGCAGCCTCTAAAATATGAGTAGTAAAATATGAGACCGCTGAATATACGGTATTGAAGGAAACCCGGGAGGCATCAATAAAGAAAGCCTCCCGAAACCCAACCCAATCTGCTCGCCGCAGATCCAAACGAGGAGGGAGGGAAAGACACGGGCCAGAAAGGGCGGCCGACAGTACTATCGGGAAGTTATCACTCCCGGAAAGGTCGTCCCGAATCGACCACCGGAAGTCGAGGAAACAGTCGGGCGAACATAAAAATATTTTTACAGCATTAAATGAATCCGTTTGAACATGGTAAGAAGTAGAGTCACCGTAATTTAAAAGACAAAGGGAATCGGATAATAAGAGGGACTCAATCACGCCGCCTCGTGGATTACGGCCAGTATCACCCCAGATGGGTGGCGAGCATTAAAATTTGTAAGTAATAAAATGGGGAAGGCAACTGAATTGTGAGCTCTAAAAGGTCTGACCAACTCAAAGTAAAATCCGGGGGAATGTATACAGAACAAACAGTTAAAGGCTTGGAAATAAAAACCCTCAAGCAACAGCCTGCAAGGTAGTATGGAGGGGCATAGGTTGGCTCGATAACGAAAAAAATCTATCACGATATCGTTAACCTTATCGGCGATAATCGATAACTGGCGATAAATTTATCGCCCGATAAGGTGATAACCGATAAATCCAAAATTATAATACAATATTGATAATTGACTATATATAGCGTTATTTTATAATACAATAGTAAGACTATTTGAATACTGTTTCTTAGTTTCTTACCTGGTGAGGCTCTCCTTCATCTCCTCATAGGTTTTGAGGATCCTCCTCCCAGCTCGGACCTACCTATTTTTGCCTCCAAGGCACGCGCGGCTCGCTCTATGCTAAACTGGAGCCAAAAACTGCAATGATCGATTATCGCTAGTTTGGAACCAAAAGTATCGGCGATACCGATAAATGGATAACGCGGAAAAAATCAGATAACGGATAACCCGATATCGTTATCGCGATAAATTATAGCGATAACGCTCACCTATGCGGAGAGGAAAGTGGCGCAGAGAATAGCGAAAAGGAAATTAAAAGCGAAGCACCATCATGGAACACCCCCCCCCCCCGGCCGGGGGAATTGAATTAAACACCCGGAAGTGCCGGGACGGGGCGAGATCTAAGCATATTTTCTTGCAAACAGACCACCGAGGGCCGAACGCTAGAAAGCCAGAGCTGGAGTTCCTCCCACTTGGGGAGAACCCCTTGACAATTCCACTGTATGATGACAGACATTACTGTCGTCTCGACAACAACGTCGGGATTCTAGTGACGGAGACCGTCGAAGGTTCCCGACTACTAGAAGGCCCAGGATGGGCAAGCGACAAATTGCGATGAGCCGGGGGCGCACCCAGCACGGGCTTATCAGCGTGAACGGCGGGAGACGACAGCTGAGAGCCAGACCGAACCCCCAACGTGGAGGGCTCATGGCCCGGAGGGAAAGAGAGATCGAGCAGAGACGGACGAGAACTAAGATGCGAAGAAGATGGAGAAGGCGGAACATGGACAGAAGGTGAGAAGGGAACAGGGTTAAAGGGTAAGGAGGGAATTGGGTCAGATGGAGAGGAAGGAGCAGGGTCAGAGGATGAGAGGGAACAGGTTCAGAAGGAGATGAAGGAACAGGGGTAGGAGACATTGAAGACTGCAGTTAGGTAAGGGGCAAGGAAGAAGGGACCGGGGTAGGAGGCAAAGAAGACGGAACTAGGTGAACTTCCTCCCGGACAATGACATTGGTGATGCCAACAGGAAAGTCCAGCGAAGACCGGGGAGGAGAAGACATCCAAACAGAGGACGCCTCAACAACCGACTCGGGGGCCAAACCAGGCTCATCAGAGGCAGCGCACTTGGACTCCGAACGGGGTGAGGAGGAACCCTTCCATTTGCGCTGAGGCATAGGAACGGGAGGAATTGCCGGATATCCTCCAGCGTCTCAGCTCGGTCGGTCTCACGGTCCGCGACAGAGGGAGGAACATGAGAAGAGACCAATGACAAAGGAGAGGGCACAACGGAGGAAGCGCGAGGAGGGACCAAAGGCAGGGAAGAAAGGGCAACAGAGGGACCGCGAGAAGACAAATGAGGAGTGGGACCACTGGGAGGAGGACGGCGGGACCCCACCTCCTGGAGGGCGTCAGAGAAGAGACGGCCGGAGGGGGCGGGCCTCACGGAGGTCCAGCCTGAGGGAGTCACGAAGAGCCAGGACCTCCGTCTCCAAAAGGAATACGGGACAAGAATGCGAAGCCGCGCTATGGGAACCTCCACAATTGGCGCACCATTCATGATTCCCACAAGATGAGCCATGATACGCCAACGCACAGGCCATACAGCGACGAGCCTGCCTACAATTGCTGCTCAAAGGCCAAACTGGTGGCAATTAAAATAACGTCTGGGGAGCTCGACATAACGGGACACAGGGGCACCAAGATAACCAGCACGAACAAAGTGGGGCAGATCATAACGCTCAAAGGTAACGATGAGTGTACTCGTAAGAACGTTAGTGGGACCAACAGACTTAGAAACCCTAGACACGTCCGGATCCTCTGGGGCGAAAGTTTATCCCTTAGTCTCGAAACATCATATTGCAATAGTTAAAGCGAGAGTGGGACACAACCGAAACCTGGACCTCCGAAAGGGAGGACAAATCTCGCACGGCACCACACTGCTCTCGCGAAGATACCTCAACCACTATTTCGCCACTACCACCGGTCCACATACGGCGGGGCACACCACAGCGGGATTCAAACTCCTCATTCAAATCAAACACGTCCAATTTAGAAAGCGGAGAGCCGGAACTGGAATTCAGCACCAGGGAACGAGGATGATCGAAATCAGAATCTATCTCTTCTGTGAAGGGATCTAACAAGCGCGGAAAAGATGGCTTATTGACAGGCGTAGTACGATAATTTTTGTTATTATTACCCATATAAAGTAAAGTATAAAAGTGGGTGCAAACTCGCGCAGCGCAGTCACTGTCTACGTCGCGACACCTACTTGGAGCGCTGGCCCAACCAGGAGGGTAAGCCCATCGAGCCCTGATCCAACCATCGTTTTAAAAATGGCCACCAGCCTCGGAAATTTACCGGTTGGTAGAGCAAAACCCCCCAAGAGCGCCACTCCGGCTCAGCACTCACCAACCAACACAGGCAGTACCAGCTAAAGGGTCGCGCCCCATGACGAACAGCTCTAATACACCGAGATCGACAAACAAACGGAGATGGAAGGACGATGCAGGGTGAAAGAGAATTGGTACAGAAGACGAAGTAGGGGTTAGCAGAAGGAGAGAAGTAATGCCAAGCTGGGACCGGACGAGGCGCTGAGTCCCGTCAGCACGGCGGCCAGGAGAGCAAATTGCTGTGCCCCTTACGGGTCCGTAGATAAGATGTCATCAATTTCAGATATATTATATTTGATATGTATTTGGGTAACTAAAATGATACTAAAATCATCCCAACTCCAGAAGGCCTCGCATAAGCTTTGCTTCATGCCTTCTCCCTTCAACAAACATATTATGCTTAAATACACATTACTATTAAGTGATTTCTAGATGAAGTACCCAAATAGTGCTGCACGATCTATCTCACTAGATTTTAATAGTTCGAAAGCACTTTTGCAATCTGTGTTTTGTTTTAGTTCATGAAAAAGCTTAGTTTGTTGATGAAAAATTATATTTCATTTTTTAGATTTTACCTATATACGATGTTCTCAATTGTTAACGAATGTCCATAGGGTTTTGTGCTTCTATGTATAGTATTTCCTGCTTAAATTTATCATTTTTCGGTGATATTTCATTAAAAACTATTTCAGTATATGATTTGAGCGAAAATACTTCCAGATCGCTTCTTTGGTAATCTAGTTTTAAAAAAAATTCCGGGGTCATAACCCTCGGACCCTTCTCGAGTCGCGCGCTCGCCTGTCCAATGGCTTGGCCAATACCCTCTTTCCCCTTCTACGCCGCTCATTGAAAAAGATACGAAATTGATGATTTGAGTGATTTAAATGTAAAGTGTCATTCTGAAGCCTAAAAACATAAAGATTGTCATTCTGAAGTGTAAAAATCTTGCTTGGAAGTTTGTCAAATTTAGGATGGATGTTGGCTTCCTTTGATGGTAGGGATAAGGGTAAACATGAAGATCGGGATTCGCTCGATAGATTGGTCTGGAGTTCATTTTAGATGGTGTTGACGTATCTGATTAGTTCCGCATAACTAATATTGGTAAATATGTAGACGAGCGGCCCGGCCGATAAGATGTACTATTTCGTCCGTGTTCCAAAATGTTTCAATTTTTGGAGTACATTTATAGGGGACGGCTCGTGGGGGGATAAACACGATGCGTGGACCGCACTACCATGATCCTGAGTTTCATTAAATTGGGGGGGGGTCTGGGGGGCACACCCCCCCAGTATATAATCCTAATTTTTATAATGTTCTGACGTTTACATAGGTAAATGCTAGGTAATTGTGTAGACGATGGCCGGATGCTAGGCCTAGCTTTTTTGGGGCTATTTTGGGCTACTTTTCGTTGTTACTTTTTTAGAGATGCAATCGAAGAATTTTATGGCGATTTTCGTTTTTATACAGCCCCCAATGGCAGAATATTTAGGTGGATTCAGTCATGGCTTGGTGATAGATAGCAAAGAGTTAGTATAGATGGAGTTAAATCTGAGTGGGGGTGTGTTAGCAGTGGAGTTCCGCAAGGATCTGTTTTGGGTCTCCTTGCTTTTCTTAATTTATATTAATGATCTTGACATAGGTATAAGTAGTGACCTGAGTAAATTTGCTGATGATACTAAGCTAGGTAGGGCCATTAGGGCTGATTCTGATGCTGTTGTAATGCAAGAGGAATTGACCATTCTGTCCAATTTTTCCAAGAAATGGCAAATGAAGTTTAACATAGACAAATGTAGTGTACTTAGTATAGGTAGAAATAATCCATTGAATAGTTATAAATTAAATGGGAGAATTTTAGGGAGGACCGATTGTGAGAGGGACTTGGGTATTTTGGTAAGTTCAGACCTTCGTCCTAGAAAGCAATGCCTAAATGCTAAGAATAAAGCTAATAGGATATTGGGATTCATTAGGAGGAGTGTAAGCAATAAGAGTGCTGAAGTCATTCTAAAACTGTATCTGGCACTAGTTAGGCCTCATCTAGACTATGCAGTACAATTTTGGTCACCATATTATAGGAAGGATATTGATTTGCTTGAGTCTGTGCAGAGAAGGATGACAAAGATGATTGGTGGGCTAAGGAACTTAACTTATGGTGAAAGGCTCAGAAAACTAAATCTACATACATTGGAAAGGAGAAGAGTCAGAGAGGAATTGATTGAAGTCTTCCAATGGGTAAAAGGATATAATAAAGGGGATCTGGGTAAGGTTCTTATACTTAGTGAACATGACAGGTGATGTTCACATGACTGGTGATGGTGCTTTTTGTGGGTGGGTTTTGATGGAGGCGGATGACCTTTGATAGGCCCTTGTGGCTTTTTTCATCCGTGTAATTATGTTATGTTATGTTATGTTACGTAGCAATGGGTTTAAGCTTGATAAGTATAGGTTTAGGAAGGAGATTGGGAGGAATTGGTTTACAAATCGTGTGGTAGATGAATGGAATAGGCTCACTAGACATGTGATAGAAGCCTCCTCTCTGGGTAGTTTTAAGAATAGATTAGATAAATATATGGATGAAGCTGCTAGATGGGACTGACCTTTTTTTTATGTACATATGTATATATTTTTCTAAGGAGTGGGGAGATTATATTTTGCGGTTGCATGAATGGACATAATCCTCTGGATGCATTTTATGTATATTGTAGATTAGATAAGACAAACTCCTGTAAAGGGAGACAATGTTGATGACTTTTCTCTGGTAAGAAATGTTTTGTGTGTTGACTGGAACAGGAGCTGCCAAGTGTAGGCCATGAATGGTCTTTTGCAGTCTCCTTCTTTTTTTATGTTCTTATGTCTATCCCAGTGACCTTGGTAGCGGTCTTCCACCATCATCAAATCCTGAAGGAAGCGTTTCCCTTGTTCGTCGCTCACGACTCCCACATTCTCTGGGAATAGGTCATGGTGACTATTTAGGAAATGCAGCTTCGCACTCATGTTGCATCCTAGATCACGATATGCTAAAAGCATATTAGTAATCAGATCCTCTTAGTTATGTGCTTTTTTGTTTCCCAAGAAGTTATGAACAATGCCAGAAAATGAGAGCCAGGCTGCCTTCTCTTTTTCATTCATGGTGTTAACAAATCTAGAATCACTCAGAAATCTTCAGATTTGGGGACCATCAAATACTCCTGCTTTTATTTTTTTTGCATGATATCAGGAAATGCCGATAATACGTACTGAAAACAATCATTATGAGTGCTCAATGCCTTGACATACTGCTTCATCAGCCCCAGTTTGAGATGAAGTAGAGGGAAAATGATCTTCTCTCGACTTACGATTGGCTCATTAACAATGTTTGGCCTTCCTGCTTTCAAAGTTTCCTGAACTGGCCAATCTTTTTGGGACCAGTGTTTGACACAGGCTTGACTGTCCCACATACAAGGTCTACACATATGATCCAATTGTGTTCATGGTACTTAAGTAAATCCATGACCATTTTTATGTCATCATGAGATTCTTGCAGATCGACAGAGTGACCGAGAGGAACTGCACCAAAGTCATTGCCATTATGCAAAAGGATACACTTGAGGCTACGCTTGGAGCTATCCAAAACAGTCTCCACTCAGTAGGACTATGGGGGCCAAGTCCCAACTCGATAAACAGACGAGGCACATCGTGGCAGTATACAAATTGTTTGTCCTCAGAGAAATACTTAACAAATGTACTCTCCCTTGTTCGGTAATATGATACCTGTACCGACTTGTCAAGCATGTCTTTCACTCAACCTGGAGGCTAAAAGTTCTGCAGCTTTCTTGGAGAGTGCCAAATCAGGTATCAAGTCATTCAAATCCTCTTAATTGAAACAGTGAGGAGCTAATGACTGTTCAGCATCTGATGATGAGTCTGCATACTCTGAATCCATTCCATGGATATCCATATCAGGTACATTATTTTCATCCTTGGAGGAAGCATATCCACTGAAAATCGGAACTGGTAAAGACTCAGAATCAGGTACTGGCTGGATTGCTGAGGGAATTTTGGGGTAGTTGATCTTTTGCCGATTTTTCTTGCCAATCCCTTTAGTATTCACCAGACAGAAATAACAGTCCGATACATGATCCTTTGGCTCTCGCCACACCATGGGGATTCCAAAGGGAAGACCATTTCTCTTTCCTTTCCTCCACTCATGAAGATGCTCCAAACAACTATGGCAAATAGCATGTGGTGCCCACTTCTTATCTTGATCGCCAAGAGGAATATCAAAATATGCCTTATAAGTGGGGATCACAAAGTTTGATATATTGCGCCTTTGACGAACTAGCATGTAACAGCCACATATGTAGCAGAAGGTGTCTGGATCATTAATGCAATTTCCTTTTGACAAAGCCATCACTCTAACATGAGACCTGAAAAAAGAAACAATAATGTCAATATTTTTCACAATAACACTTATTACTATCTTACTATATGTACTGTGAAGTATTTGCTTTCTACAAGCACCCTCTGTCCGTCCGGACAGAATAACTATAGCATTTAGGTAAAAATGGATTATATATTTGAAATCAGCATGGAAAAACAAATTAAAATTTGCAGATAAATCTAAGTCACCAGAAAATGCGATTAAAATTGGTTCCCTGTGTTATGTAACTAAACATTTTGATAAAGGAGAGAATGTTGATGTAATTTACTTAGATTTTAGCAAAGCTTTTCATAGGCTTCCACATATGAGACTAGTTCACAAATTAAAAATGTATGAGATATGTGGTACAGTTTTGAATTGGATAACCGAATGGCTGAAAGACAGGAAACAGAGAGTTGTACTGAATGGGGTGAGGTCACAGTGGAGGGACGTTATCTGTGGCACACAAGGGACTATCAAAGGTCATCCGTATCTGTCAAAACCCACCCACAAAATGCATCAATAGGATTGTGGCAGATCATGCATCTACAATATACAATTGAAACCATACACAGGAATGTGTCATAAACAAAGGGCATCATCATTAAGACTTGTCAAAATCCAAATCAATCGTAATATACAATAATAATTAAAATACTGCATTTCACAGGAATGAGTCCAGAATACCCTTCCAAAGTTAACCCTCCCTTCCCATATAATCATCTAATCTGCGTTTGAATACATTCAAGTTTGGACTGTCTATATAAAAAACAAAATTGTTTCAAGTTTAAATACCCCGTAAGGGGCGCGGCGATTTGCCATCATGGCCGCCGTGCTGACGGGATCCATCGCTCCGTCCTGCCCCAGCTTAGCCTCTCTTCCTTCCTTCAGATAGCCTGTATTTCTCCCCTACTTCGTCACTTTTCATACAACCTCTCCCACAACTTTCAATAGTTAGCCTCTAATTTCACAGGGTAGATGCTGACCTTCTTCTCAAGCCAACCGTCCCGGATCGGGGCTGAGCGGGGAGGGGACAATGTTTCCTAACCCCTGAGCTCCGGTTCTGGATTGTTTTTTTTTAACAACCTGCTTCATCCCCACCCATACCTTCCTCACATCCCTTTTCCTCTCCTCTTCACATTCTATCCATTTTTACGCCGCGTCTAAGGTTGAGCTGCCAGGCCACCAGGTAGGAGGAGTGGTCCCAAATGGCGGCGCCTGGCTCTGCTAGGCCTGTAAGCACCTCTTGGCAGTGTGGGCAACTGCAAGAGGTGATGAACGGTTGCATCCTGTAATAAAAAGAGGGTCACCATGCCCAATGATGAGTCTGACCAAATAACCCCTTTAACTCCCCCTGTACAAATGACGGAGCCGCTCTCGGGCAGCTCCACAGAAAAAAAATGGAGGTTCCCCCCCCTGTGCTTGCGCAGGGGACCCTCCATATTTCTTCAACCGGAGAGGAGGCTTACTCCTCTCCTACGCCTACGGGTGAAGGGGACTCTCCCTCACCCCCTTCTCTGGAGGTGCTTTTGGGCACCTCCCTTCTTCCAGCGGCAGTCCCCTTTGTTCTTTCCAAGGGGACTGCCAAGAAAGCCAGCAGGCAGCCCATTGCTGACCGCCCCTCGTGCAAGCGTCTCGGTAGGGCAAACCCCCTTAGGGGGGAGAGGGAACCCAGGCCCCTTCGGTCGCTTCCCTCAAAAGACCTGCTCGCAAGGCCTGTGCCTCCCCACAAAAGACTAGTGATGCTACCAACGGGACCTGCGATGTCCTGGGAGAGGATGGCCAACTGGAGGCCCCTCCTGTGATAGACATGGTCCTTGAGGAAACCCAGCCTCAGATAGTAGGACCTTCCACGGGAGGGAATCCGGGCTCGGTGCCAAGCACCGAACCCAAATCCGCCCCTATGCAAGGTCCTCCTCAAATGGCTGAGGGCTCTGAGGCAGTACAAGGAGCGGAAGGATATCCTCCAACCGGTGCCCCTGCGACCACCAGGATCTTCTCCATTTTGGAGAAGGACTTGGCTGAGGCCGGTCCATCTGGCCTAGGGGTTCCTATCGGCGGAGGTGAGAAGCAGGTTCATTCCCCGCCATCCTCTCGGAAAAAGAAAAAGACTAAGAAGACTCGGGGCTCCTCTCCACCCGCGGGGGCTACAGGGATAAATGGGTCTGCTGCCACTTTAGCAAGCAAACAAAGCCAAGATCTGCACATCCGGCCCCTCTGCCCCTCCGGTTGCAGAGCCAATGACTAAAAGTGCACAGGGCGGGGCCTCAATGACATCGGGGCCCCTTATTCAGAGGTTACCTGGCGTTTTGAGCCCGCTGGCTTCAAATGCTTCCTCGTTATTCACTCCATTGATGGCACCATGTTGGCCAAGGGCAACATGATCCATCAGTTTATTGTGAGTGAGTTGCGCTACACTCTCGCTTCTTGCGCGGACACCGCCCATGGTCCAGACGATGTCCCGTACGCCATGCTTCGACACCTGGGTGAGCAAGGCATGCCCTTTCTGTTAGATTTGTTCAACATGATCTGGGTGGAGGGTCTTCTCCCAGAATCCTGGCGAATCGCTACTGTGCTCGCCTTTCGCAAACTGGGGAGAGATCACTCTCCTCCGACTGGTTTCCGCCCAATCTCTCTAACCTCTTGCGTGTGCAAGTTGATGGAGAAATTGGGAAATGTTAGATTAGCCCTTTTCCTGGACAGCGGAGGCCATCTGTCTTCTGCACAGTGCGGCTTCCGCAAGTTCCGCTCCACGTCGGATGCTCTGCTCCAACTGGAAAAAGCCCTCTGTGAGGCTTTCCTTCGTATACAGCACTACGCCACGGTGTGTTTTTCGATCTGGAGAAGGCCTAGGATACCACATGGCGATACGGTATCATGGAGACTCTCCACATGATGGGGGCGAGGGGACACCTCCCAATTTTTATATGTGAATTTTTGCGAGATCGTCGATTCCGTGTACGGGTTGGGGAGCCCTCTCCGGCCCAAAGGAGCAGGAAGAGGGTGTCCCGCAAGGAAGTTGCCTCAGTGTCACACTCTTTGCCCTGAGCATCAACGGCATCACCTCGGTGCTGCCGGAAGATGTTCTCGCTACGCTCTACGTGGACGACCTTTCGATCTCTTTTGGCGCGGCCCAGATGCCAACTCTGGAGCGTCGACTCCAACAGGCATTTAACCGCGTCGCTCGCTATGCTGCTATGCTGAAGAGGACAGGTTTCGGTTTTCTTTGGCCAAGACTAAGGTGGTGCACTTCTGCCGCCATCCACGGCTTCACCCTGATCCAGATTTGTTTATTAATGGGGTGCGCCTGGATGTGGTGGAATCACACCGTTTCCTTGGTCTTGTATTCGACCGATGCCTCGCCTGGGAGGTTCATATTCGCAGCCTTAGGGTCTCTTGTACCTGCGATATGGACATTCTCTGTTCGGTGATGTTCAGCACTTGGGGCACTGATAGGGCTACTGCCTTACTTTTATATCGATCCTTTGTTTGTTCGAAGCTCCACTACGGATGTGAGTTTTATGCATCCGCAGCTGAGTGTTTATTGCGGAAGGTGGATTCGATCCACCACACCGGCCTTCGCCTTGCGACCGGTGCCTTCCGCACTTCCCCCATTGAGAGCCTGTTGGTCGATGCTGGGGAGATGCCACTCACTCTGCGCCATGTGCAGTTTATCACTCGCCTGTACACGTGAGCCCGGCGCCTCCCTCAGTCGCCAACAGCTCTCACTGCATCTACCGCTGATCTTGATGGTGCCTATGCCGCCGAGAGATGCCAGTCATACCCTAAGCCATTTGGGTTTAGGGCCAGGAAACTCCTTCGAGAGGTAGATATAGCTCTCGGGCCGGTGGTGCCCCTGGTTCTGCCCAGGACGCCACCCTGGAGGGTACCACATTTGGCTATTTGTCGCTACGCTTCTGCTCCCAAAGCTTGTACAGCGCCGGGAGTATTGCATTCGACCTTTTTGGAGCACACATGGTGTCACGCTGGAACCATGCCAGTGTATACGGATGGCTCCAAGTCCCAAGAGGGGGTAGGCTTCCACGCCGTATCCCCTCTGTTTGAAGTCAGCGGGGCTCTAAACAGCCAAGCTGGTGGCAATACACCACTCGGTATGGGAGATTACGCGACGTGCCCGGTTCGGAGACCAGATTGTGATCTATAGCGACTCACAAAGCGCCCTGAGTGTTCTCGGGGCATTGGAATCTCTGCATCCCCTGATTCGCGATATCCGTGATGCTATGGTTATGGCAAGCCGGGCAGATGTCGAGATTATCTTCTGCTGGGTTCCTGGACATGTAGGAATTGCGGGGAATGAGCGTGCCAAAGAGTCTGCGACGACTCTGTGACTGGACCAGCGTTTCGCACTTCCTCACACCGACTACATGGCAGGAATACGGGCAGCTCTTCGGACTGCTTGGCAAAGAAGATGGGAGATGGTCAAAGGGAACTTAAAGTTGCGTGCCATTGCGCTGCAACTATTCTTATGGACCTATCCCCCAATGCCGCAACGGCTTTCCGTCATCTTTGAATCGGACACACTTGTGACGCATCGCTATTTGATGGAGCGCTGGCCTGCGCCCTATTGCGATGACTGCGTCGTCCCCCAGACTGTTTGGCACATTCTTGTTGAATGTCCCAGTCTAGGTGATCTTCGCGTACGTTACCTGGCCCGGGTCGCTACCGCCTTTCCTTTGTACTCGGGAGGAGTGCGTGCACATTGACTGGTGGACTTTACTATTTGGGGGAGGCCGGCCTTCTCCCTTTCATTTCACTAGGTTTAGTTATTGTTTTTGTTATTGTTTTGTTATTGTTATTTCTTTTTATTGTTGTTTCCTATTCAAATTTTTTAAAGTAGCCTAGAACTAGGCTGTTTGTTTATGGCGACTTATGCCTAAGTCGGCAGTCTCCAGATAGCCCCTTAAACAAACAAAAAAATTCAAGTTTAAATACTTTAATAAAGCAGGATGGAGTTGAGTCACTTTGGATAGATATTAGGTTCAGTAAAAATAGAATGGTGCATTTGGGAGCTTTTTACAGGCCACCTGGGCAGACTGATGATATGGATGAACTAATGATAAGGGAAATAAGTAAGGGATGTGAAACAGATGCAGTTATTATTGGGGACTTCAACTTAAACTCTGTGGACTGGGAAAATATGATAGGTAGGGATAGAACAAGTGGCAGGTTCATAGAATGCTTTGAGGATAATTTTTTGAATCAATTTGTTAATGAGCCAATGAGGGGGGGACAATATATTAGATTTAGTACTTTCTAACAGTGATCATTTAGTTCAAGAATTGACTGTTGGGAAAGCATTGGGAAATAGTGACCATCAGATAGTTTGTTTTAACTTGGGAATTGAGAAGGGTAAAATAACCGAGAATTCTGTAAAAGTTCCAAATTTTCATAAGGGAGATTATGTAAAAAACTCCAAAGCTTGCTAAATTTTGTAGACTGGGATGTAGAATTCAGAGGTAAAAATGCTTATGGGATGTGGGATACTTTCAAGCATATAATAAATGTAGTCCAAGGACAATGTATCCCAAGGAAGGCCATTAGGAACAAAAGTAGGAAACCATTATGGTGGAATCAGGAGATAGCTAGAAAAAATTTCAGAGAAGAAAAGGGCATATAAAAAATTACAGATAGAAAATAATATTCAAAATTTAAGTGATTATAGAATGACTAGGAATGAGTTAAATAAGATTATAAAGAAGAACAAAAGGGTGTCAGAAATTAAATTAGCTCAGGATAGCAACAAAGATCCTAGAAAGTTCTTTAGTTACTATAAAATTAATAATAAGTCTGGCAGAGTTAAAATAGGACCTATCAAATATGAAGGGGTTGTGAGAGAAACTGATGAGGAAATAGTTGAGGTACTAAATGGTCATTTTGCATCAGTATTTACAAAGGAGAAACTAAATAGTCTTATGTATAGTACTCATGGGTCAGGGAGAGAGGTGTTTACTACCATTAGTGTGGATCGGAGGACGATAAAAGGACTAATAGATGAGTTAGATACTACCAAGGCCTCCGGCCCTGATAATATTCATTCTAGGATACTTAAAGAAGGGGTAGAAAGTATCTCAATAGCTCTGGACAAGTTATATACTAGGTCACTGGAATTTTTTGAGAAATACCCGATGATTGGAAGAGAGCGAATGTAGTCCCCATTTTCAAGAAGGGTAGTAAAGAGGATCCAAATAACTTTAGACCGGTTAGCCTAACTCCTGTAGTCTGTAAAATTCTTGAGAAAATAGTTAAAAAAGGGATTTGCCAACATCTAGAGAGGGAGGGGTTAATCAGTGATGCTCAGCATGGGTTTAGATCAGGTAGATCATGTTTGACTAATTTACTAGACTTTCTGGAGTTTGTAACAGATCAAGTAGATAAGAGAGAGAATGTAGATATAATTTACTTAGATTTTAGTAAAGCATTTGATAAGGTACCACATAGGAGACTAGTTCATAAATTAAAAATGATTGGGATATGTGGGGGTGTTTCAAATTGGATAGCTGAGTGGCTGAAAGACAGGAAGCAAAAGGTAGTGCTAAATGGTGTAAAGTCAGAGTGGAAGGATGTTATCAGTGGGGTTCCTCAGGGATCAGTTCTCGGTCCATTATTATTTGTCATCTATATAAACGATCTTGGGGAGGCAGTCAATAATAAAGTGTCAATTTTTGCAGATGATACCAAATTAGCAGCTGTAGTTAAAGATATTGATGATAATTTTAAAGTGCAGGGGGATTTAAATAAATGGTTATCCTGGGCATATAAGTGGCAAAGGACTTTCAACCTTGATAAGTGCAAAGTTATTAACATGGGAAAAGATAATAGAGAATTTAACTATGAAATGGATGGGCATTGGCTGAGCTCAGTAGAGGAAGAGAAAGATCTAGGAGTAGTAATAGATAAGTCATTAAGGTTTTCTAAGCAGTGTATTGAAGCAAGAAATAGGGCAAATAGAGTGCTGGGTTTCATTAAGAGAAATGTCAGTTACAAAAGTAAGGAGGTTATTCTTAAACTCTATAACTCTTATGTTAGGCCACATCTAGAGTACTGTATACAGGCATGGTCCCCACATTTTAGACACGATATTAACCTTCTTGAGTCAGTGCAACGGAGGGCAACAAAGATTATTCCTTCCCTGAGGCACCTTGAATATATAGATAGACCTAGGGTATTAAATATGTTCTCGTTCGAAAGGAGGTGTGTGAGAGGGGATATGATTGAGCTCTTTAAAAATTTTCCGGGATAGATAAATTGGATGTTAGCAAGTTTTTTGAGTTAGATGATGGAAATCGGACTAGAGTTCACCACTTGAAAATTAAAAAGCAAGGGTGTAGGTTGGATCTAAGAAAATATTTTTTCACCAATAGAGTGGTAGACTTCTGGAACAAATTGCCGCGGAGGGTAGTAGGTAGTCCAAATCTAAATGTATTTAAGAGTAGGTTGGATGACTTTATGGGGAGGGAAGGTTGTGATGGTTCCTAAGTTTTGTATATATTAATATTGTTTGTATATATCTATAGCTGCATGATTTAGTTCTTGACAAGCCTTGATTGGTGATACCCTTGTTTCTGGAAGCAATCCTCTGGATGTAGTTTTCCTGAGAGTTTGGGTGCCTTAAAAAAGAGGCCCTTTGACTCGGATGACATATGATGAGCCCTTGTGGCTTTTGTCATCTGTTATATTATATTGTGGGGGACTTTGATTTTGTCTTTCCTTGGTGATGGTGCTTTTTGTGGTTGGGTTTTGACAGAGGCAGATGACCTTTGATAGGCCCTTGTGGCTTTTGTCATCCGTGAAATTATGTTATGTTATGTTAATACCTTTTACTCCAATATAGTTTTATTATTGCCACTCTTAGTAAAGTAGTATTTCCTCTTTCAGATTTTCAGAAATTGAATTTTATTATATTGGTATTATGTTTACATCTTTAGATGGAAATATCACAATCTCTGACAGTCCAGGTATGTTCCTCTAAAAAATTAAGCTTTTGTAATTATGGAGTTGAAATATTTTTTTAAATGCCTAAAAAAATAAACCCATGTTTAGAGTTTATTTTAGTATGTTTCTTAGAAATGTAAGTTAGTTTCTCTGTCATATTTTAAAAATAATTATTTTATGAAAATAAATTTTTCTTCAATTTTTTTAAAATAGTTCATCTGATGGATTGCTTGCATGGATAAATTTTTACCAAGCTCCTTGTTGTGTATGGATGTGTTTAGTTAAGTCCTAATGATGTACTATTTTATTTATTCTCTCTTATAATATGATGTTTTCATAAAGTTAGACAATGGAGAAATAGTAATTACAACAAAACCTATGAAGAAAAATGAAATTATAATTTCCAACTATTTTCTGGTTATCAACTTGGTTTAAATATTTTATGATTCTCACTCAACCCATTAGAAAGTATCTAAACAACTCCACATATATATCTATCTATTGCAAAACAGTGGTACCTTACAATATAGCATACTACATAACAAGTTTTGATATTTGAATATGGATGCACAGATGTTTGTGTTCAATTAAGAGCTGTTTTTGTAAGCTCCTCCTCCTCCACAATTTTTAGTGAGATTGACCTTTATGATCTCATAGGTTGTATGTAACCTGCATAACATAAAAGAAATCATTAGCATATTTCCTAGAATTTTAGAGGATTGTATTTAATATATTTTATATTTAACAAATTTGAATACCATTTACTCTGCATAAGAACATAAGAAAAGGAAGAGTCTGCAAAAGCCTAATCAATAACCTATATGAAGCAGCTCATGTTCCCATCACCAAGTTCACTCTCTCACCTAGCATCCTCATCCATAAATCTATCCAATCTATTCTTAAAACTTCCCAGGCAGGACGCTTCTATCATATGACTAATGATCCTATTCCATTCATCTACCACTTGATTTGTAAAGCAATTAACATAACATAACTTCACGGATGACAAAAGCCACAAGGGCCTATCAAAGGTCATCTGCATCTTCAAAACCCACCCATAAAATGCATCCATAGGATTGTGTCAGATCATGCATCTACAATATAAGTGGTGACCCCTAGTCCTATTACTACTTTCCAACTCAAATAACTTGCTAAAATCCAACTTATCCATCCCAGAACAGATTTTAAAAAGCTCAATCATATCTTCCCTCACACATCTTCTCTCAAATGAGAACATATTTAGTACCCTCAGTCTATCTTCATAATCAAGATGCTTCATGGAAGGTATTATTTTTGTTGCCCTCCTTTATATTGACTAGCAGGTTGATGTCATGTCTAAAATATGGTAACCATTAGAGTTGTGCTGATTCCAAATTTTTTGCCGATGCCGATTCTTATTTATACTTGCATTCATTCCATTCCCACGCTTGAAATTCATCTGTCCCCTTCCATTCGACCACCCTCCATTTACCCATCCATTCTGCCGGCCCAGGAAGTTCGACATCACTCCAGCTGGTGCAGCCTTCAGGGCATCCCTGTAGCTGACATACTGCTGGGGTGGATGAAAGCTCCTGGGCTTCTTACCCCCAACATTCACACTGTACCATCCATCCTCTTCTAGATCGCTTTCATCATCAAATCGTCCATCTTCCAACAGCTCCAACACATCCTCCCACATCAACCGTTCACCTGTCAGTCTCATTCTCTCCTTTCTCTTTCCACTCAGCCATTCACTCACCTTTCGCGGGATCGTGTCCAAAAACTTCCTCATGAGTGGTTTACATTCATTTACATCATCATCACCATACCTCTTTCTTGCCATACTCTCAAGCCTATGTGCATACATGTTCACACTTTCACTCTTCCCCATTCGAGCCTTCTCAAATTCATTCACCCTTTTATACTTCACACTCTCTTTCATTCATTTCACCTGCCCAATCAATCTCTCCTTCACCACATCGTACCTTGGTTCCCCCACACTTGTAATCACGCGGAAAAACTCCCATACTTTTCCCTCCAAACATTCCCCCCAAACATTCATCCAGTATACCTTATTCTCCAGGTACTTTAGCTTACAATATCGCTCAAATTCCCTGAAGAATTCTTCCACACTTTTCCCACCATGTAACCTAAATCTATCTATCTTTGGCACTTCCCTTATCAAAATACCCTTTCCCACATTCACTTTACTCTCACTTGAGCTGCCTTCACTCTCACTCATATCAATCATACCATCACTCTCTCCTTCATCCGAGTACAATGAGTCCACACTCTTGCCTCTTACCTTCCTATCCTTCCCCTTTGCACCACTCTTCCTTCTTCTCTTGCGTTCAACTCTCTTCCATTCTCCGTCCTTCCTATCACTCATAATCACCCTATCCTCTCTAGACTCGCACACACTCCCATTGATCCCATTAGTCTTATCCCCTTCAGTCGGAGCAGGGGTCAAGGTCGAGGGTCCTGGGGCCGGTCCTGACCCCTTCATCATGTCATATAAGTCCTTCATCCGTTGGTTGACCTGCTTCTGTCTCTCGTCCATTTCTTTCCTAATCCTGTCTGTCTTCTCATCCATACTCATCACATCACTCTTCAATCCATCAATCACGTTGCTCAACATCATACATTCCTCCTCTTTCTGTCTCAATTCCAGCCTCAGTCTCACGATCTCATCATGGTGGCCCTGTTCCACCTAAGCCATCCTCCCAGGTTAATATCAGCGATAGACAAAGGTGAAAAACAACCAAACTACCTGCCACGCTAATTGGGTATGGACTGCAATCCAATCCTGTCACGCTCCCAGTTTTGAGATCTCACGTCCCTATTCGGGCGCCAAATGTAGCGGGCCGAAAATCTAGACTAACCCCAATCAATCCAACCCGCTTCCTACACTAATCCGGACGTGAGAAATCGAAGGAGAAGGAAACGGATTGTATGTTCAGTCCTTTACTAACAAAAAAAAATACAATATTTACAAAAATATGGGTAAATATGCACCCAATGAGCCTATATATATATATATATATATATATATATATATATATATATATATATATATATATATAATATTGAGGATAAATCCCAGAGCCACGAGAAACGGATGTAGCATCTTTTAATTTTTTTCACTATGTTTCGAAAACTCCATATATATATATATATATATATATATATATATATATATATATATATATATATATATATATATATATATATATATATATATATATATATATATATATATATATATATATATATATATATACTAAAACAATCCTATCTTGGAACCTAATCAATCAAAAAATATATATATATTAATACTAAGAGAGCAAATACAAAAAGGGACAACCAAAACAAGAGACAACAAAAAGAGGAGTTTTCTTATGTGGTACCACGGTTTATGATTTGCCAGCCTCCCCGGGGGAAAATCTTGTCAGCAGTCACTCTTGTGACAAAATTGGGTGTGTGGGTCTTATTTGGCCTGCCGCCTCCAAGCTCAATTTTCTTCAAGATCCAGTCAACTACTATTAGAAGACTTCTTAAATTTTATTTAAATTTCTTCAAAATGTTTTCATTCTAGTCGCTCTTGCAAAATGCAGGCAATGTTTTTTTTTTTTATTTATTCTGGTACTTGAATGCTGTCTCATAAAAATCTTTAACATTTAGATAGTTTCTTTGCTAAAATTATTTTAACAAACTACTAAATGTTAAAGATTTATATATATATATATATATATATATATATATATATATATATATATATATATATTTCTGGTAAATTTGTTAAACACGATCTACCTCTTCTAAACCCATGCTGAGCATCATTTATTAACCTACCACACTCTAGATGGCCAGAAATCCCCTTCTTAACTATCTTCTCAAGAATTTTACAAATGATACTTCCCTTTTTAAAAATTGGCACTACATTTGCTAATTTCCAATCATTAGGTATTTCTCCAAACTCTAGTGATTTAGTATATATCTTCTCAAGAGCTACTGCAATCCTATCTACACCTTCTTTGAGTAACCTAGAATGAATGTTGGCTGAGCATCATTTATTAACCTACCACACTCTAGATGGCCAGAAATCCCCTTCTTAACTATCTTCTCAAGAATTTTACAAACAATACTTCCCTTTTTAAAAATTGGCACTACATTCGCTAGTTTCCAATCATTAGGTATTTCTCCAAACTCTAGGAATTTAGTATATATCTTCTTAAGAGCTACTGCAATACTATCTACACCTTCTTTGAGTAACCTAGAATGAATGTTGACTGGGCCAGATGACTTACTAATATTTAACTCCAATATAAGCCCTTTAATTATTTTCCTGTTCACATTAACGGTATTCAACACTACTTCCCTTGACCTAGAATTATCATCAAGAAAAATAATCATTAAGAACCTCTACTATTTCCTCATCCGATTCTTTCAAAACCTCATCATATATAATAGGCCCTATTTTATCACTGTTAGATTTGTTATTAATTCTATAATAGCTAAAGAATTTTCTTGTATCTTTATTATTATTTTGAGATAAATTAATTTCTGCCGCCCTTTTACTCTTCTTAATAATCTTATTTTACTCATTTCTGGTCAACCTATAATGAATTAAATTGTCAAAAGTACATTCTCTCTGTAATCTATGGTATGCCCTTTTCTTCTCAGAAATTTTCCTAGCTATCTCCTGATTCCACCACAACGGCTTCCTACATTTCTTTCTAATAGCCTTCATTGTAATACACTGCTCCTGGACTATGTTTAGTATAGTCTTAAAAGTATCCCACATCTCATAAGTTTTTTTCCCCCTGAATTCTATATCCCACCTAATCTGATTTAGCAAATTTCGTAATTTATTGTAATCTTCCCGATAAAAATTTGGAAGTTTTTGTGGAGTTTGTTGATTTCCTACCTTTCACTATTCCCAAGTTAAAATGAACCATCTGATGATCACTATTTCCCAATGCCTTCCCGACAGTCAATTCCTGAACCAAGTGATCATCATTTGAAAGAATCAGATCTAAGATATTGGCACCCCTTGTTGGCTTATTAACAAATTGAGTCAAAAAATTATCCTCAAAGCATTCTATAAACTTACAACTTGCTCTATCCCTTCCTATCATATTTTCCCAGTCAACAGAATTTAAATTAAAGTCACCAAGAATAATTGTATCTACTTCACATCCTTTCCTTATTTCACTGATCATTAGCTCATCAATACAGTCAGTCTGTCTGGGTGGTCTGTAAAAGGCTCCCAAGTGTATTATCCTATTTTTACTGACCATAATATCTATCCACAGTGACTCAACTTCTTCCTGTTTTATAGAATTATTTAGATTTGAAAAAATGCTATTGCACATATAAATAATCACCCCACCACCCGCCATATCTCTCCTTTGACTAATGTACATATCATAACCCTGTAGTTCAAATTCACTCAGGTTGTCATTAAATTTATTTTCATTAATCCATGATTCTATTACACATATATCTATATCTTCATCAATAATATAACTAAATAACTCATCTTTCTTATTTCTAAGACTACAAGCATTGGTATAAAGACAACTCAGCCCTCCTATTCCTGAAGCACCTCTTTTAGAATGTATACCTTCCACTCTATCTCCTCTGCATCTCTTTCCTTTCCCTGCCCAACCCTGTACTGTTATATTTCCCTGCTTACTATCAGTAACTAGTTTCCCACTGACCTTCGACTGACCTTCGAACAGGTAGCACGTGTTTTATAGAGCTCTCAGTCTGTTGATCTATTTTTCAGATTTTTCTATAGTTTGTTTGTTTTTTGTTTTTTTCTCACCACAATCAGCGAAAGCTAAGTTGCTCTTCTTTTTCTTCTTATTGCTACTTAAGTTCTTTCTTTGTTTGAATAAGTGATGGAGTTTGGGGATGAAAGTGAGCATGAGTGTCGCAATGTATGCATTGGTTGTGGTGTATTAGGTGAGGGGTATACATGTGTTGTATGTGGGCTGCGTGAATGCATTGTAGATTTAGAGGGGATGAGAAGGCAGGATTTAGACAGGATATGTAGGCTGGAGGGGTTAGTTGCTGAGCTCAGGAGGGAACTTAGTGTTAGGCCTAGATTTGGGAATAGGTTAGGTGGTGAGGTAGGCCAGTTAGATGTTTCAGGTGAAGGTAGAGGGCCGGTGGAGGAGGTAGGATATGATAGTTCTAGTGATAGTGAAGTTAGCCCCCTTAGATTAGTTAGAAATAGGCCTAGTGAGGATGGGGGACAGTGGAGAGTGGTTAGGAAACATGAAGCTAGGGAGGCTTCTCCTGTTCTTTGTGAGAATAGGGTTGCCTCTGTTGAGGTGGTTAGCCAGGGGAAGAATAGGTGTGTGAGTCAGAGGGACACAGAACCTATTAGCTTGACTAATAGATTCAGTGCCCTAAGAGAGGAAGTAACTGGAAGTGATATGACTGATGGGGGTGGGGGTGGAGTTCGAGTGACTGGTAGTTTGAATGAGAATAGGAGTGGGGATGGAGTTAGGTCTGTGGGGGTTAGGAATAGGAGTCTGACTGAAGTGCTTGTGATGGGTGATTCGCGAGTTAGATATTTAGATAGGAAGTTGAATGCAAGTAGATTGAATGGTTTGAGGGTGTGTTTGCCGGGTGCTGGAGTGAGAGATCTGTCTGATAGGTATGAGGAGCTGGTGTCTGGCTGTGCAAGGGATGCGGTTGTGATTACACATGTAGGAGTGAATGATGTGAAGAAAGTGGGTGCATGTGAGTTACGTGAGAGGTACAAGAGGTTGATTGAAAAGGTGAAAGAAAGTAGAATGAAAGGTGTTGTGACAGGTGTGCTTCCAAGAATGGATGTTGGGGTAGAATGGATGTCTCGTGCAATTGGGCTGAATGATTATGTGAGGAGGATGTGTGAGATTGAAGGTGTCATGTTTGTGGATGTGTGGGATAGGTTTGTTGGAATGAAAGAAATGTATGCGATGGATGGACTGCATTTGAGTAGGAGGGGGGTAGATGTGTTGTCGGAGGAGTATGATCGTGTTATTAGGTCTTTGCAGGCGGGAAACTAGATACTAATAGTGGTCAGGGAATTATGAGAGGACATTATAGTACTGAAAGTAGAATGGACTTGGCAGATAACAGAAATCGGTTCCAAGGCGATAGAGGTGAGGTCATTCAAGTTTCAAGAGGTGCTTCAGGGATAGGGGGGTTAAATTGTTTCTATACAAATGCTCATAGTCTTAGAAACAAGAAGGATGAGCTATTTAGTTATATTAGCAATGAGGATATAGATATATTATGCGTTACTGAATCATGGGTTAATGAAATAGAATTTAGTGACACTATAAGTGAATTTGATTTACAGGGCTATAATATGTACATTAGTCAAAGGACAGGTAGGATTGGTGGAGGAATAATTATCTACATAAAAAACAACATTGTTTCAAGTTTAAATACTTCAATAAAGCAGGATGGAGTTGAGTCACTTTGGATAGATATTAGGTCCAGTAAAAATAGAATGGTGCATTTGGGAGCTTTTTACAGGCCACCTGGGCAGGCTGATGATATAGATGAACTAATGATAAGGGAAATAAGTAAGGGATGTGAAACAGATGCAGTTATTATTGGGGACTTCAACTTAAACTCTGTGGACTGGGAAAATATGATAGGTAGGGATAGAACAAGTGGCAGGTTCATAGAATGCTTTGAGGATAATTTTTTGAATCAATTTGTTAATGAGCCAACGAGGGGGGACAATATATTAGATTTAGTACTTTCTAACAGTGATCATTTAGTTCAAGAATTGACTGTTGGGGAAGCATTGGGAAATAGTGACCATCAGATAGTTCGTTTTAACTTGGGAATTGAGAAGGGTAAAATAACTGAGAATGCTGAAAAAGTTCCAAATTTTCATAAGGGAGATTATGTAAAACTTCGAAGCTTGCTAAATTTGGTAGACTGGGATATAGAATTCAGAGGTAAAAATGCTTATGGGATGTGGGATACTTTCAAGCATATAATAAATGTAGTCCAAGAACAATGTATCCCAATGAAGGCCATTAGGAACAAAAGTAGGAAACCATTATGGTGGAATCAGGAGATAGCTAGAAAAATTTCAGAGAAGAAAAGGGCATATAAAAAATTACAGGTAGAAAATAATATTCAAAATTTAAGTGATTATAGAATGGCTAGGAATGAGTTAAATAAGATTATAAAGAAGAACAAAAGGGTGTCAGAAATTAAATTAGCTCAGGATAGCAACAAAGATCCTAGAAAGTTCTTTAGTTACTATAAAATTAATAACAAGTCTGGCAGAGTTAAAATAGGACCTATCAAATATGAAGGGTTTGTGAGAGAAACTGATGAGGAAATAGTTGAGGTACTAAATGGTCATTTTGCATCAGTATTTACAAAAGAGAAACTAAATAGTCCTATGTATAGTACTCATAGGTCAGGAAAAGAGGTGTTTACTAACATTTGTGTGGATCGGAGGATGATAAAAGGACTAATAGCTGATTTAGATACTACCAAGGCCTCCGGCCCTGATAATATTCATTCTAGGATACTTAAAGAAGGGGTAGAAAGTATCTCAATAGCTCTGGACAAGTTATATACTAGGTCATTGGAATATGGAGAAATACCCGATGATTGGAAGAGAGCGAATGTAGTCCCCATTTTCAAGAAGGGTAGTAAAGAGGATCCAAATAACTTTAGACCGGTTAGCCTAACTCCTGTAGTCTGTAAAATTCTTGAGAAAATAGTTAAAAAAGGGATTTGCCAACATCTAGAGAGGGAGGGGTTAATCAGCGATGCTCAGCATGGGTTTAGATCAGGTAGATCATGTTTGACTAATTTACTAGACTTTCTGGAGTTTGTAACAGATCAAGTAGATAAGGGAGAGAATGTAGATATAATTTACTTAGATTTTAGTAAAGCATTTGATAAGGTACCACACAGGAGACTAGTTCATAAATTAAAAATGATTGGGATATGTGGGGGTGTTTCAAATTGGATAGCTGAGTGGCTGAAAGACAGGAAGCAAAGGGTAGTGCTAAATGGTGTAAAGTCAGAGTGGAGGGATGTTATCAGTGGGGTTCCTCAGGGATCAGTTCTCGGTCCATTATTATTTGTCATCTATATAAACGATCTTGGGGAGGCAGTTAATAATAAAGTGTCAATTTTTGCGGATGATACCAAATTAGCAGCTGTAGTTAAAGATATTGATGATAATTTTAAAGTGCAGGGGGACTTAAATAAATTGTTATCCTGGGCACATAAGTGGCAAATGATTTTCAACCTTGATAAGTGCAAAGTTATTAACATGGGAAAAGATAATAGAGAATTTAACTATGAAATGGATGGGCATTGGCTGAGCTCAGTAGAGGATGAGAAAGATCTAGGAGTAGTAATAGATAAGTCATTAAGGTTTTCTAAGCAGTGTATTGAAGCAAGAAATAGGGCAAATAGAGTGCTGGGTTTTATTAAGAGAAATGTCAGTTACAAAAGTAAGGAGGTTATTCTTAAATTCTATAACTCTTATGTTAGGCCACATCTAGAGTACTGTATACAGGCATAGTCCCCACATTTTAGACACGATATTAACCTTCTTGAGTCAGTGCAACGGAGGGCAACAAAGATTATTCCTTCCCTGAGGCACCTTGAATATGAAGATAGACTGAGGGTATTAAATATGTTCTCGTTCGAAAGGAGGTGTGTGAGAGGGGACATGATTGAGCTCTTTAAAAAATTTTCCGGGATAGATAAATTGGATGTTAGCAAGTTTTTTGAGTTAGATGATGGAAATCGGACTAGAGGTCACCACTTGAAAATTAAAAAGCAAGGGTGTAGGTTGGATTTAAGAAAATATTTTTTCACCAATAGAGTGGTAGACTTCTGGAACAAATTGCCGCAGAGGGTAGTAGGTAGTCCAAATCTAAATGTATTTAAGAGTAGGTTGGATGAGTTTATGGGAAGGGAAGGTTGTGATGGTTCCTAAGTTTTGTATATATCTATAGCTGCATGATTTAGTTCTTGACAAGCCTTGATTGGTGATACCCTTGTTTCTGGATGCAATCCTCTGGATGTAGTTTTCCTGGGAGTTTGGGTGCCTTGAAAAAGAGGCCGCTTGACTCGGATGACCTATGATGAGCCCTTGTGGCTTTTGTCATCCGTTATATTATATTGTGGGGGACTTTGATTTTGTCTTCCCCTGGTGATGGTGCTTTTTGTGGGTGGGTTTTGACGGAGGCGGATGACCTTTGATAGGCCCTTGTGGCTTTTGTCATCCGTGTAATTATGTTATGTTATGTAAGAGCCAATGAAACTATCTAACTCCTGTCACAACACGTCAACCCCGGCCTGGAGTAGATGGAGTCCATCCAATGCATACAATGCCTTATTCCCTTAAAACCCATCCCAAACATCTACAAATACTAATCCCAACTCCTCACACAAGCCTTTCATATACTCATTCAGTCCAATTTCATGAGACAACCATTCCACCCAACATCCAATCTCAGAAGCAGACCTGAAACAATGCCTTTCACTCTACTTTTACTAGTCCTTTCAACTAACCTTTTGTACCTCTCTTGGCAAAAACCCTAAAATTTTGAAAAAGTCAAACAAACCCGGGTTTTTCAAAAAACAAATGCTACAAGCATTAGAATAACATAGAAAAAGAATAGCTATCTCTATTTTTATATAATATTAATAATTACTTAGTTTAATAATTATATTAAGGTAAGAACAGATCACAGTAACAGATCACTGATCGAGAATTATGGGTACCCATGATAGCCATAACCTGTAGAAGGAGATATGAATTATTATGTATCAGTATCAGATAAATAACCTTAATTTGTTACATATTTGTTGAAATTATAAACATAAATATGAATTTTGAATAAAATAATGATAAGTAGCATTCATTTCTTGAAAAAAAAAGTAACTTTGAAAAATCCCCCAAACCCAGGTTTTTTCAAATTTCTCTTGAAAAAGCCCCCTAAAACCTGGGAATAAAACCCAGGTTTTTTAAGGCTTTTTTTTTTATTTGCCCACCCTGACATGAACCCACCTTCTTTACATCATTTACTCCCACATGCATAATCACAACTGCATCCCTCTCACACCCAGACACCAGACTATCATACCTCTTAGTCACATCATTTACATCAGCATCCGGAAAACAAACTCTCACTCCCTTCCATTTACTTGCACTCAACTTCCTACTAAATATCTAATCTGAGACTCACCCATCACAAGCACCTCAGTCATCCTCCTAGTGCCTCTAGGCCTAGCATTACCCTCCCTCCCGTTCTCATTCAAACTACCACTTATTTCACTTTCTGCCACAACCACATCAGTCAAATCACTTTCAACTTCTTCCTCTCTCAGGGCATCAAATCTGTTAGTCAACCTAACAGGTTCCATGTCCCTCTTACTCACAGACCTAACCTGCCCTAACCTATCTATTCTATCTATATTTACTCACCATTCATCTTCACTCATATTAGTCACTTCTTCCTCTCCAGTCCCTAGTCTAGGCCAATCTTCCACCCTCCTGGTCCCAGCCACATTCTTCATACGTACACTCGCATCCATTCTCACTTCATTCACCAACTCACTTAATCTCATGTCTTGCACTCATCACGCAACTGTCTCACCTCCTCTACCAAAGCTACATTTGCACTAGTTACATAACAAACCGGGCATTCAGATACATTTGCTCTTCTTTCAACACCACAAAAATCCCAAACTACATACACACTGCTTACATCAAAAGGCATACTCACATCATCCAAAGCAATAGCTATACTGAGAAACTTTTCCAAATATAATTAAAAATTTCTTTAGTATTATGTCTAATACTCACAAGTTAACTATCTTCCTGAACTTAAATATATTACGCCGAAAAATCCAAAATGAAAACACATCACTTAATAGAGAGCTCGCCGAGAACATGTCCCATCGCGACAGACAGACATGTCCAGCTTAAACCCATTGCCCTATGTCTTATCATGTCAATTTAAAATAAGAACCTTACCTATGTCTTCCTTATTATAACCTTTTACCTAACGTGAAAATGTCGATCTAGTCCTCAAACTCTTTCTTCTCCTTTCTAATGTATGTAGACTTAGTTTCCTAAGCCTTTCACTGTAAGGTAAGTTCCTTAACCCTTGAAGCATCTTAGTTATCTTTCTTTGAACAGACTCTAGCAAACCAATATACATCCTAATAGGCAAGATGAATCCTAACTAATAGCAGGTACAATTTCACAACTCCTATTTCTCGCACTCCTCCCAATAGACTCTAATACCCTATTAGCTTTATTCTTATGACTTAAGCACTGCTTTATAGGCTGGAGGTTGGAGTCAGACCCTATGATCCTACTCAACTCAGTGTCATCGGCAAACTTACTCAGGCTGCTACTTATATCTATGTGAGATTATTACTAGAAATTAAGAACAGCAGCATCCCCAACACTAACCCTACTACCCTAGTTAGATTTAATTCCATCTATACTAACTCTGCCTTTTCACTAAGCCAGGACTCATTCTAACTAAGGATCCTTCTATTCATCCCATGTCCTTTAAATTTATTCTAAGGCCTAGGTGTGGCACCCTGTCAAAAGTCTTTATTAAAATCCAAATCAAGATTATTGTAATTCTCATCTCTGTCAGTAGTATCATACACCTTTCTATAAAAAGACAGTAAATTAGTTAAACATGATTTTCCTTTAGTAAAGCTGTGCTGAGATTCCTTTATTAACTTATGTTTTTCTAAGTGATCCTTAATTTAATTTGCTTTTACAGATTCTATCCTTTTCCCCATCACTAATCATTTTATCCCCTTAAAGATAGGTATTACATCAGCTTTTTTCTATGCTGTTGGTAAAATGCAAGTCTCTTAACTATTTTATAAATATGCATGCTAGAGGCTCATTTAACCCATCTTTACATCCCTTCAAAATTCTAGCAAAAATCTTGTTACGGTTCAGTGCTTTAGATTTAATTTTATTTCTTTCAGTAATTAAAATATTCTCTAATTTCTCCTCATGATCCCTGAAGATCAAGGTCCCATCAGATACTTTTAGATTATCCTCTAATGTAAATACCTACAGAAAATACTTATTTAACATCTTAGCCATTGCATCACTATCAGTCACTAACTCTCAATTTGTAGTTTTAAGTGGGCCTCTTTCATCTCTAGTCTTAGTCCTGTATAATTGAAAAAAACTTCCCAATCTCTATTGTTATTAGCCTTCTCCTTATTTGTTAGAGCTAAATCCAATATATTATAAACTCTATTGGGTTGGTTTACAACCTGTTTTATGAAAATTATCCTGCAACATATTAAAAAATTACTCAACCTCCTGATCACCTACAAGAGCTTCACAGTCTATATTTCTGGAATTAAATTCAACCATTATACAGCCATGAGTACTTCTACATGCCTGTTCTATCTCCCACCTCAAAGGTCATGAAGCTTCTTACTGAGATGTGGTAGTCTATATAATAATCCTATGACAAGTTTATTCTTCCCCTCCTTAACGTCTAGCTATAAGGACAGTGTTAGTATCTGTAATATAATTTAAGTATGCAATGTCTCTTTTTTTTCATTCATGGATAGGATCATCTAACTGGATAATTAAATTAGTATAAAGATCAGAATAACAATTGCTGGCAAGCCTGGGGGTATCAGGGTCTAGCCCTCATTGGGTAAGGGGAATGTGTAAGATGGTATCGTTTTTTGACATTCCAATCATCATACAAATTGCTCTATACGAAGGTGATATGGACCATTTCACTAAACATATCAAATACAAACTTCAAGACTCCTCAGTCACCAAGTTCACCCATTAACAAAGGCTATTTATTCATACTCGGCCAACATATTCTACACCAATACATACAGCCATAGGGTGAACCTCAACACTATAACTGATTTTACCCTCCCAAATCAGACACCATGAAAACAAGGAATGACCTATAAAAAAACCCCATTGACCTAAAATAGCACAACATTCAAGTACTGATTCAACAGCAGCAAAAACAATCCAAGTCTTCCCAGACATTCTAGCACCTCACACTTCTTCTCTTAGAGACCTATCAACTCATCCTGGGTGCGTGGTGGCCTTCCTAGGGGCCACCCACCTTGCAGAAAAGAGTAGGGGTAGGGGGCCCCTGGGCCAGTAACTAAAGCAAAAAATGGACAGCATGAATTCTGTAAAACCATCTTGAGACTTGCCAACTCTAACAACAGGGAGCAAGACAAGCATGAAACCATCTAATTGAATGTAAGCAGAGTCACCTTCACTAAACAGTTAAACACTTCAAAAATGAGTAATGAACACCTCATCTCCTTTACAACCACCTACAAATACCAATATTCACTTGTATTAGACCAGGACTTGCCCACAAAATTCACCACAGTTATATTATCCCAGGTAAAATCGTTGCACTTAGGCAAATCTTTATTGATTCTATCGCCCATACCTCCATTTCAAATGTCTCAAAAGCTGCCTACATTATACTTGATCTCAATCCAAATGAACTATCTACTGAGCTTGCATTTTACTGCCCTCTCTTCCTTCACACCCAGCCTCAGATAAGACCAGGGCTTTCCCGCCCCCCTGCATGACTGTTTACTATAAGACAAAATGGCTGTATGCTTCCACCAATTTGTTAGATTCACAGGAGAGAAACCCCTAGAAGGTAGTCATGGGGCTGTCCTTGGGGGTAGACCCCATGAGGAGCACAGTGATATCTTTCTCTGGCTGATGGGACTCAACACCTTTCCGGCTTCAGTTTAGCCTCTTATCCTTCTTTCTAACACCTTGTCTTCTTACCTTGTTTCCTCACTTTCCCTACAATCTCTCCCACAACTTTCACAGACTCTCCCATACCAATCAGTTTCCTCTCACCCAGCCATCCCGGAGATTGGGGCTGGGAGGGATATGCCCCCTACCCCTCAGCTCTAGTTTGGGGTGGTGGGTTTTTAACAACCTCCCTCACCCCCCACCCTCACCTTCCTTGCATACCCTCTCTATCTCTTTTCATGGTCTATCAATTTTACACCCAGCCTAAGGTGCAGAGAGACCCCCCCCCCTCATTCCCTTCTCTGTAGTTACCTTTGGGCAACTCAATATCTTGTCTACAGTGGCAGGCCCTCCTTTGCTTTCACGGGTGACTGCCAAGAGAGAAGGCAGGTGGCCCAAAATTGACAGCTCCCAGTGGGAGTGGCTTGATAAGGCCAACACCCTTAGGGGGGGCAAGGGAAAACAGGGCATGCCAGCCAATGCCGCTTAATGTTGTGCTGTCAGTTTACAGGGGGTCAGCGTGCCTGCCCCCCTCTCTTCCCTGCTGGATGCCAGTTTGCCGGCATTAGACTAGACAAAAGTAACCTCAAATGGGATCTGTGATGTCTTTGGGAGGAGATTGCCACATGGAGGCCCATCCTGAAATGGTCATGATCCTGGAGGTGGTCCATCCCCAGACAGCAGGATCTTGCATGGGATCAAACGCAGGCTTGGTGCCAAGCACTAAACCTTAGTCTGCCCCTGTGCTGGTGCCCCTTAGACAACCAAGACCTTCTCCATTTCAGAGAAGGACTTTGTTGAGTTGAGGCCTGTCCATCTGGCTTAAGGGCTCCTTCCAGCAGAGGAGAGAAGCGGGTGCATTCCCCACCCTCCTCTCCTAAAAAGAAAAGAAACGGATAAAAGACCAAAAATAATCAGGGTTACTCTCCCTCCACAGGAGCCCCAGGGATGGACAGGTTCGCTGCCATTTCGCTAAGTGACCTAGCCAAGATCAGCACATCCAGCCCCGTTGCTTTCCTGGGTGTAGATTCCCAGACAAAGACCAAAGTCACAAGTGCGCAGAGTAGAGCCTCAATTACATTGGGGCCCCTCATTCAGAGACTACCTGTCATTATTGAGCATGCTGGCTTCAAACAATTTCTGGTTATTCGCTTCACTGATGGTAGCATGTTGGCCAAAGGCAACATGATCCATCGGAGGAGAGCACTAGCTATCCTGATTGGTAGAGAGCTGAAGGTGACCCGCTTCTCAGACGAGAGCCTTCTAGCGAATGAGTTGGATCCCGCTGAGGTGGCCATGATTAGTACCCTTCAGACACTTGATCGAATGCGTTGAGTGTGATGCTGCGCTGTAGCATGAACTTTGTGAAAGAGTGGTTATTGCAAAGGAACTCATGGACTACTCAATAGATGACATCACCTTAGAGCTAGCTGACCAAGGAGCGGCAAATTTCTAAAGTGTGATGAGAAAACAGGGAGGGGCCTTAAGACCCACCCCAACACTCTGCCATGTTTGACTGACAAGCGCCCCTAGTTGATGCGTGCCAGTTAGTATTGCTACTGTGTGAAAGCATTTGTGCCACTGCTGCAGAGGTGCTACTACTGTCACCGCTTCAGCCATCTGAATCCCTCCTGTAGACATGCAAAGTCAGGGTTACCCAAAGTCTGTGTAAGTTGCTCCAAGGCAGCACACGATAAGTCCAAATCACATATCGCAAATGTGTCAATTTTGGAGAGCCACATTCCGCTTGTTTGAAGCAATGAAATAGGTGTATTTATTATTTATTTCTACCTCCTTTAATTTTCCATGAAGTTAATAGTAACTTTTGTTTCAGGATATCCTGTTGTGCATGCAACCCTGTTTCATTTTTTCTAGTCTGCTTGCATTTTTTGGCTGCGCTTATTTTCTACTAGGCCCTCTCAGGTAACGCATTCTGCTTTGCATGGTTTCCTTTTTTTTTTATTGTTCTGTTTGTCTTGCATGACACTGATTAATTTTTATTATACATGTATGTATTCTTGCCAATAGTTTCATTTATGTAATGATAAAAATATTATTTTTTAATTTTTTTTAGGGCAAGGAAACTTTATCCCCAATCAAAGTTTAGCCCAAAGGAACTTGAGCAACGCTTGTCACTTTCACTGATTCAGAAATTTAAAAATTGCACCGATTTTCTATCTCTTATGATCATTGTAATGCATGTAAAGAAACTGTATAGTGTCAATTTTCTTTATATACATTTTAATGAATAGGGATTCAAATTATGTTCACTGTCTATGTTGTGTATCTGTGGGCTTGTCTTGTTAGGCTAGAAGTCCAGAAGAAAGTGTAGAGCACTTTTGTAATAATTGTATGTTACTGTTTTTCGGAAAGTAATCAATTTTCCTGTTTATAATTTGGATTTATGGAATTTTGATTATACACTCGCCTGACTTTTTTCTTCATGAGTAATAATTACTAATCAGTTGTAATCCCTCCTGACTTTCACCTTTGTGTGGATCAAAATTGAAATATACAGTGGGTGCAATAAATATCCGATACATGGTTAAAAGTTTATTTACCATAGTTATACAACAGCAAAGTAATTGAAAATTGAACATCTTAAGTATTTTGTACGTTGAATACGAATTGGTATCATATTGCAAAAATAGTAAAACATTACTATGATTACAGCAAAAATACCAAACAAACGTTTCAAAAAGTATCCGATAGATCTATGAAAAGCAGTTAGTATTTGGTGACTTTTACTAATTGGACTCGTGACTACATGTCTATGGGAGCTGCTGGACCAGTGAAATTTCCTTTTGCGTTTGCTCCAATAAGTGTATCTAGTCCTGATAGAAAAGTGACATTCTCTCAGTATTTGCCCAAATCTTTAGAGTTGCCTTTGAAATTGAAAATTAGTTTTGAGCCTGGTCGTGAAGATACAGCCATTCTACTGATGAAGAGACTGATGATAGTTCTCATTGTGCCAATAGGCATAAATCAGAGATGCAAGAAATGGCTGGTTTATTGGTAGGTAGGTCATGGTGCTCCAAAGCCTGAAGCATATGCACTTGGTTCTGGTCTGTCTTTTGATAGATTTTTGGACTCTTGAGGCTTATTGTTCCAGATGTTACTGTAAGAAACAAAAATCTTGGTGGAATCCTGAATTGGGACGATTTTTGAAGGGGGAGGCTCTTCAGGTATATCATGCCTGTGGTGGACCTAATCAGAAATATAAGTATATGAAATGGAAGGTGCAAGACTGGTATGCAGGTGCTAAGATAAGACTTTCATACAGTTGAAAGTCTCAGTATGAGAATGCACGACCTCTAGATGGTGAGGGATTATGCATTTTTGCTACTAGATTGGAGCATTTGTACCGGAAAGCTTACCCTCACAAGTCCTTGGATGTGAAAGATTTGAAGATGCATTTAGTTGATGCTTTACCAAGAAGAGTACTAGATGGTTTAGTTTGTGATCTAGCCCTTCTGAGAGTCGCAAGTGGTCGACAGAACACCTGGCATGATGTTCTTGTACTCCTAGAGGTACAGGAGGAGGCTGTTCATCGGAGTACAGGTCGAGAATTGGTTGGTTCTGAATCTTGGAACATCTCTGCAGCTCAGCTTTGGGCAGGTGACCAAAATACACATGTGAACATAAAAGTATCTGCTGCAGGGATGAATCATGCTTGAGACTCCTTTTAGGTTGAGTTCCAAATCTCGCCATTCAAAGTCTCCCAAAACATTCCTTAGATGTAATTGGTGCAAGAAACCTGGCCATATCTTTAAGGAATGTCACCGTTGTCTGTAACACAGACCACTTTAGAAATCATTGCCCACAGCCTAAACAGAATTTCCTAAGATTGTAGAAGCTTCTAGAAGAAGAACCAGTTTATCTTCTAGTAGTGATAATGTAGAAGGTGCTTGGAAAGGATGATCCCATACCTGTCATCATCAAAGTTAACCTTCAGAAGAAATTCTGTAAATAAAAAGTCACATTTAAACTAAGACCCTCTAGTGTAAATGGTAGGGTTACATTGGAGGATAAGGTACTAATATGGTACCTTGTAAAACTTAACTATGTGAAGCTACCCTGTCTAAATGTGATCTGGATGAAGAAGAGTTGTTGAGGAAGGTTGAGGCTATGGTTGCTCAACTGATAAATTTCAAGACTTGAAGATAATAAGCAAATTTATTCAGAAATAGAAAATAATCTTGATGAGAATGTTGGCTCCCATGTTCTTAAGTCAACTGAACTTGAATTTGTTCAAGACAATAATTGTGTTCTATTAAATGAAGCCCCTTTCTTGAGTGAGTTAGAAGAAACTTCTAAGTCTCAGGTCTGTGAAACTTCTCCCCAAATTGTAGTTGCTTCAGATAATGTTCTTTATGGAATAGACACCATTCCACTCCAAGACTCTACTGCCTCTGTGATTGATTTTGCTGCTATTTTACGTGCAGTTAAGAGAGTTAACTATGCCCATCTGAGACCAGTTGAACTTATGAAAGTGCCTATTTCTTTTTCATAATTTTATGATGACCAGTGTTGGAATGCTCTTGTTGATTCAGGAGGTGATGCGAATTTACTTCATGAGGATGTGGTAATTGAATTAGGATTAGGGATTGTGCCTTGCGGGGTGTTCATTGAAAGGCTTTGGAACTAAAGAAGGAATAATACTGAGAACAGTCACCTTGTTACCGGTTTTGCATGGAAGACAGTTTAAACCAACTAAATTCCTTTTTGTTCCTGAGAAAGGTCTGAATGAAACTGTGGTTCTTGGTAGTGAATTTCTTGAGGATAATGGTATTTTAGTGGACAGTGCTAAGAATTATCCAGTTACTGCGAACCCAGAAGATGGTTCAAAGTGGGATTTTTATGTTGAGGGATATTGTCTCCAAATGTATTATGCTCTACGAGTCACTGCAGCTGAGAGTGTTAAATTAACAAGTGGGGAACCTGTATTGATACCAATTTCTGTGGACTGTCCTGTTCTGAAAAAGATAGGTCTCTATTTTTATGATAGTTATGAGATGACCATGTGGTTAGGAGCTAAGGTCACTGGTATTTCTGGCCTTATGTCCAGTGAAAAGTCTTCTATCCTGGTTAAAAGTGAGGCATCTGCTTGCATAAAGAAAAGAGATCTTTTGGGCAAGATGTATTCGGTCTATGTTTTAGATTTGCCTGAAAGCACCATTTCTCCTGATGAGACTATAATTCAGACTATATCTAATATTTCTCTTGCTGATGATTTTCTACCTGAGCAAATGGAAGAATTCAGAAGTATGCTTCTTCATCATCATCTTCCACTTATAAGTTGTGGTGATGATGATGTTGGCGAGTGTGCTGGTACCCCTATAAAGATCCATCTGTATGATGAGACCCCAATTTTCCAATGTCCTTGTTGTTTTAGCCCTCCCATAACAGAAGCTATTGAACAGCAATGTCATGAATTGCATTTCTTGGACATTGAACCAAGCATATTGCCCTTGTCATCCCCAGTGATTCCTGTGATTAAACCTGATAAGTCTATTTGACTTTGTGTCTTGACTACCGAAAATTGAATAAAGTGACTATTGCAGATTCTTTTCCTATGGCTAACCTTGCTGATTCTGTATTTGGATTACATGGAATTAAATACTTCACTTGTTTGAATTTAGTACGTGGGTACTATCAGTTATCTTTACATGAAGACAGTAGGAAGTTCACTGCATTCTCTACTGCTTATGGACATTGGCAGTTCAAATGTTTATCTTTTGGACTGAAGAATGCTCCTGCTATATTTCAAAGGGAGATGCAGCGAATACTTAAAGAATTCCAAAAATGTAAAGTCATAGTATATATTGATAATATCCTCATTTTAGGTCATTCATTTGAGGAACGTATGAAACTTGTTGATCGTGTCCTAACTTTGTTTATGAAATATGGACTGAAAATTAAACCCAATGTGCTCTTGGGCACAGGCTGAGGTGAAGTTTCTTGGACCTTTGGTATGTCATCTAGGTCTGAAGAAACACCCTGATTATGTTAAAAAAATTAAGGATTTCAAGCCACCTACTACTATATATGAATTGAGAAAGTTTTTAGGCTTTGTGAACTTTCAGAGGAAGTTTATCCCAATGTGATCTATCATTGCCAAACCCTTGTCTTGTTTAACAGGAGGGGGTAAAAGTCAAGGAAAGAAGAAAATCTCTTGGACTGAAGAGATGAATAGTGCCTTTGAGAAACTTAAAGAGGTACTTCAACAGGAGATAATGTTAGCATATCCTGATTATTCACCCAAGGCAAAACCTTTAGAGTTGTATGTCAACGCTTCTGAGAAAGGAGCTGGAGCCCATCTTTGTTAGGAACAAGCAGGTAATAGAGTAATTATTGCTTTTGACTCAATGAATTTCCTTGATTGTGAGACACACTACTCGACCAGTGCACAGGAATTGGCTGCGCTTCATTGGGGAGTTAAAACATTGACCTTTTTGTATGGTCATTTTTTTTATATTCTGACCATCGCCCTCTTATGTACTTGCATGATATGAAAATGATTGAGTCATCTGAGTAGGACTTTGGAAGAATTATCAGAGTTTGATTTTGTTGTTTGGTATTGTCCCAGTGATCTTAATACCACTGCTGATTGGTTGTCTTGTCTTCCCGGTCTGCAACCTTGTGAGATGACTCATGATAACTCATTTGAAGTTATCTGTTGGTTTGAAAGTGCTTAAGGAAAGGGGAGGAGGTCCTGATTCATTAATTGAGTCTCTTCTATGTGATCTTGAGCAGCTGTTTGAAGAACAAGGCAAAGATTTGTTGATGTTGCCTAGTGTAACCAAGCTCCGGGAACTTCTAGTAGAGCAGTTTTTGAAAGATTCAACTAAACTTGGTTTTAAGTTAGATGAGACTGTTCAAAATAGAATCCGCGCCATGGGGTATTCTGGATGTGCACCAGCTCTTGAATTGTTGTTAGCATTTTCAAAATGCTTTAATCTACAGGTATGGATGTATTATGGCCCTGCCTGTCCAGTTGTGTATTGTCACCTTGACGTGAGTGATTCCAACAAAAGCTTTTAGTGGTGGTAAACTACTAGTTAAGGCACCAGAAAATTATGCCACTGTTCCTATTGTGGAATTGGAGAATACTAGTGAGCCCGATATTCCAGAAATCCTGTACATTACAGAAGTGGAAAGTAGAACACAGTTATGGTGTAATCATGTCAAACACCCTTCTAGATGTCGAGTATGGGTGAATGGTGTGGTCTTTTGTGCCTTCATCGATACTGGAGCCCAAGTAAGTCTGGTATCTATCGGAGTCTGTAGTGTCAGAGTTGAATTTGACTAATTCTATTGAGTTATGAAGAAAGTGGGGTTTCATTGGCATAACTGGTGAAACTGGTATTAATTTAGGGGCTATTCTAATGATTTTGACTTGATAATGGTGTTGAACTTCCTAAATTTCCTTATGCTGTAGTTCCAAATCAGATTACTGATTTCTGTTTCATTGTTGGTCTGAATGTATTGGCTGAGGCCAGTATAGTTATTGACTTTTCCTATAGAAGATTATTGTTTGAGAATGAGGTAGTTACTAGATTTATTGATGCCTCAAAAGTAAGTTTTGATGCTGCTGTTGCTATCTCTGAAATTGAGTTTAGTGACTAAGGTGATGACAGTTTATCTAGGTAATGAACCTTATGATAATGCCTTGGTTTCTGGCGATCACTTGAGGGAAATTCAGGCTAACCAAAGGCAACTACAGAATGTAATCAAGATGGTTAACTTAGGACTAAGTAATGAGAATCTTCCCCATAATCTTGAGTCTTTTAAAAGAGTCTGGTCAGATTTTGAGGTTTATGATGGTCTTCTGTATAAGAGAGACAAAGAAAGATTGGTGAGTGTTGTCACTTTTAATTATTTAGTGAGCTTGGTAATGAGTACTCACCTTCAGCAGTGCCATAGTGGAATCTTTAAATTGTTTACCCTTTTGAACAAATATGTTTGGCATCAGTCTTTGATGAAAGTAGTAAGGGATGTTTGTAAAACTTTCAGCATATATCAGATGTGTAAAGTTTCCAGCCAAGTAGTTGTTCCTCCAACTTTGCATATTACTACTTCAGCCCCATTTGATTTGGTTGCGATGGATTTGGTAAGTCTATCAAATGCATCCTCTGGTTATATAGGCTGTCTTATGAGGGTAAACCATTTTTCAAAATGGGTGATTGGTATCCCTATAAGGAATAAGAAAAGCCAGACTATTTGTCATGTTTTGGAAAGAAATATCCTTCCAAATATACCTTGTGTACCTGTTTGAATTCTTACTGACAATGGGCCGGAGTTTATCTCTGAAGAATTTAGCTTAACATTGGAGCGGTACAATATTGTACATTTGCGATCGATGCCTTATAAAGCTTCTAGCAATCGAGTGGGTAAACTGAACCATTGGAGAATTATTGAGTCTTGAATAAAGAACCTTGTAAATGGGATGATTCTCTTGCCAGTGCTCTACTTGCTTATAATCATTCAGTACTTGGAAATAAGATGGACTCCTGCCGAATGTACCTTGAAAAGGTCGCATAATCTTGACAATGTGCCTTTGCTGTCAGCTGAGAGTTGAGACCCGTAATCCCTAGGCAGATGGTCATCCAAGATATCAACATTTCAAAGCTGGTATTTTAGTACTGAGAAAAGTTAAACTTATAGGAAAGCTGAGCCTCCTTAGTATCTGAAACGACATGTCCAGTTTTATGGTTCACCACTTACCAGTCCAGTTAATAGTGATACAACTGTGGAGTCTGTTGCTTTTTCCACATTGGAAGGTGATTCTTTAGAGGATGAAGATTCCAGTAGTGCTAGTGATTTTACTCCAGTATCTATGCTTATGGTACAAAGATTGCTCAGTAAGAAACACACTTCTTTACAGAAATCCACTTCTTTACAGAAATCCACTTTAAAACCTTCTGGTACTCTTGAATGAAGGTCTATGGAGAGAGCTTTGAGATTATTTGAGGAATCTTCTGATGTTTTAGACACTGCTCCAATAATGTCGCCGGCAGCAATGGATCTCTTTGAAGGATATAGTAATATTTTATATACTACTCATATATTGTCTCCTACAGTAATAAATCAGATACCTGATTAGGAGCTAGAAATTTTTCCTGTTTTACCTGATGCTAGTGGGATGGGATTTGAAAATATTCAGCCATCATCTACGAAGGATGAAATAATTCAACCATTAGATTGGGATGTTTCTCCTATTGGAGTTGCAGTGGAAAATAGTTTTCTTGGGTTTGTTTCATACCCATCCGGTGGCTCCACTTCTGAAGGTGACGCTAGTTCAAACTATGGATTGAGTCATTTATTTGAAAAGAACAAATATGTGGGAGATTTTCTGTTAGAGAAAACAACTTTCCCTATGCTAGAGGAAGAAGAAATAACAGTTCCTGAGATCTTAGAATTGAGGAATGTATCCCCAATTGACTTTTCTGGATTCTGTTTCTTTCCCACCAGGAACCCCTGAGGCAACCCAGCCCCAGAAGGTAGGAACTTCCATGGGGATGAACCTGGGCTCAGTATGAACCTGAGTTCCCCCCTGTGCAAGGTCCTCCTCAGATGGCTCAGGTCTCCAAGGCTATACAAGGAGAGGAGGGATCTCTTCTTTCAACACTGGCGCCCCTGGGAAAGTCAAGATGTTTTCAACTTGGACAAGGATCTTGCTGAGGGTGTTCACTGACCTGGGGGCTCATTTCCTGCCTTCCTCTACCTTGAACCAGCGCCTGTCTGACCTCTGTATGGCAGAGGGGCTCTTCTTTCTGGACCCTTACTGCACCTTTTACAGTCAAAACAACTGCTACCAAAGGGACGGAGTGCACCTTTCATTCAAAGGAAAGGCTGTACTCTGTAACTTAATCCAGGATGTCATAAAGCGGACGCAGAGGAGCGTCCGACCCAGAGTGAAGGCGGATGTAAGACAGTATGCCCGTGTCACTCCTGGAACGACGTTCTTAGATGTGGCAAAGAGGGGTACTGCCACACAAAAGAAGCCGGGAAACGGAAGAGCGTAGGTAGTCCTACACTGGGGGACTCCCTGAAAGTTCTTCTGTTAAATGCAAGGTAAATCAGGAATAAGTTTCTTGAGCTCTGTGGGCTCGTAGCAACAGAGGAACCTGAGATTGTGGCCATAACGGAGTCGTGGATAAAAACCTCAAGCTGAGATTTTGAAGGTGAATTCACGATTCCTGGTTACCAGCTCTTCCTGAAAGATAGGCCAGACAGAGAGGGTGGCGGTGTGATGTTGTATGTCAAGGATGCTCTCAACTCGATGGATTGCAACATCGTATCTGACCATGAACTACTAAGTGTTGACCTAGAGATAGGTCCTGCCAAATACAGGACCCTGGTGCTTTATAGACCTGCCCAACTCGTTGAAAAAGACAGAGATCTGTACCAGCTACTAGAAGAACTTTTTGAAGACAGAGTGTGTATTGTCATGGGGGATTTCAACATATAAGTTGACTGCGAAACCAGAGAACCATGTGGGAGAACGCACTACTCCTGGAGTTCGCAAACAACGAGTTCCTGACTCATTGGGTGAGAGAGCCAACGAGAGGAGACAATATCCTCAACTTGGTTTTCACTTCTGAGTATGGCATCGTTGAGGACTTCTCTGTTGGCAAAGAGCTTGGTGGCAGTGACCACTGACTAATTAGATATGTAGTCAAAGTCCCCAAGGCAGAGCCTGCACATAGTAAATGAGGAAACTTAATTTGAGAAGAGCAGACTTTGCAGGTCTACGCGCTGGACTGACTGACGCGAGGCTAGAAGTGTGCGAGGCTGTTGAAGACTCGTGGAACAGTTTCAAAACCACATTCATGAGTCTTCAATCACGTTTCATCCCTCTGAAATGCCCCCATCGGTGTTCTGTTCAACCAAAGTGGTTTAGTCGAGAAATTGGCCAACTGCTTAGGAAGAAGAGAAATGTGTACCGGCACTCGAAGATCTTGGGTGACTTTGACGAATACCAGAGGCTAGCCACGAGAGTGAAGTCCAGCATAAGGGTGGCTAAGCGGTCTGAGGAACTCTGAGTGGCGAGACTCTGTAAAGAGAATCCCAAGGAGTTCTTTGGATATGTAAACAGCCGTAAACCAATCCGTCGAACGATTGGCCCTTTGAGGAATGAGGAGGGGACATTAAAGCACTCAGATGCAGAAAATGCTAACCTCAACGACTACTTCTCTTCAGTGTTTACTGAAGAGTGTAGTCCCATCCCTCAGCCGACGGATTCCTACTTGGGGGGAAAAGCTGGAGGATTTGGAATTCACCGAAGGAGAAATAAAAAAGAAGATTACTGACCTAATGATGAATAAGTCACCTGGTTCGGATGGGTTTCTACCTAAAGTGTTGAAAGTAGTGCGCGATGAAGTGTCATGACACCTGAGCGCAATCTTCAACATGTCAATCAGAAGATGAAATGTTCTCGATGTGTGGTGCAAACGACTCTTGAGTGCTTCAGAGAGACAAAAGATGTGATGACAATACAAAGAACATGTAGAAAAAAAAGGTTACAACGCCTTGTAATGACAGATCCATCATCCGTTAGTTGCTCAGAAGCAGGAGAAAAACATCGTCAGAGCTCTGTGCGGACTTCAATGAGGCAGGTACATCACAAATATCAACCAGAACTGTTAGAAGAAGGCTTGTAGAATACAATCTGAAAGGCTGTAAAGCCAGGAAGAGGCCATGGATTTCTGAAGCAAATATGAATAAACATCTTCAGTTGGCCAAAAACAACTCAAATTGGACCAGTAAGCAATGGTTGAAAGTCATATGGTCTGATGAAAGTAACTATGAGGTAAGATAGTACAAGTATTCAATCAACATATAAACTCAAAATATCTGTTTTTTTACCAAAATATATAAGAAATATCCAACATAAGGATAATATCGTTCATGTTTTTTACTCAGGCTTTCGGCACATCTGGTGCAACTTTCGTGCATTGAATGTCTGGTACTAACCATAAGACATGGGTGTAGTTCTATCATGTTGTGGGCCTGCATGTCTGCCACAGGACCTAGAGAAATGTTTTTTTGTCAGGAAAAGATGAATTCAGTCAGCTACCTATGTTTCCATGTTATAGGATGTTTAAGAGCCATCAATTGCTAAATTACATCCAGGAGTGTCGAAAAACAGTGTTATCTTTCAACAGGACAACGCTCCATGTCATGCAGCTAAGAATACTCATCAATGGTTTGAGACACAGGGTATTGTTCCAATGGACTGGCCAGCTCAAAGCCCTGATCTAAATCTGATCGAACACCTATGGGGAACTCTTGGTAAAGCTACCAAGAACACAACAATTAAAAATAGAGCATTTGTACCAAAAACTTAGGGAAGAATGGAGTAAGATTGCGTCTAGCACCTGCAAAAAACTAGTTGATTCTATGCCTAACCATATAAAAGCAGTAATTAGAGCTAAAGGAGGGTCAACCAAATATTAAAACTAATGTATATTGTGAAATATACCTTAAACCACCATGTCCACGAGTTTCATTAACATTGAGATAGCAGAAACCAGAAACACTGGGGTGGCCTAATACTTTTAGCCAAGGCTGTATATATATATATATATATATATATATATATATATATATATATATATATATATATATATATATATATATATGAAAAGAAACTCACAATTTACAGTTGTTAATACAGAGGGAAATAAGTTTAATAATAGTGGAAGCTGGTATAGGGAAAAATACATTAACAGAGTACCTTGTTAATGTTGTTCTCCCTATACCGGCTTCCACTATTATTAAACTTATTTCCCTCTGTATTAACAACTGTAAATTCACCTTTGATGGGAAATATTACTGTCAAATCTTTGGAATGGCTATGGGCAATTGTTTGTCTTCGGTAGTGGCCAATCTATATATGGAGGTTTTTTTAATTCAAAATACTTCCCCAGACCAACATAACCCCTATTTTATTGATGCGTTATGTTGATGATATTCTTTGTTTGTGGCCTAATGATCTTAATATCAATACTTTTCTTGAAAAAATCAACACGTTAGTCACCTCAATTAAATTTACTTTAGAAAATGAAAAAGATAACACCATCCCTGTCTTAGATATTTTGATCCACCGAACAGACCAAGGTTTCAAATATGAAATTTATAAAAAACCTACAGCCATTGACTCATACATCCATTTCTATTCCGATCACCATATTAGTATCAAAAAAAGTGTTTTCTCTTCCATGTTTCTCCGTGCCCATAGAATTGTTTCACCTGAATATTTGGAAAAAGAGCTGATAGGATATATAATATAGGTTTAAATTTGTGTTACCCTTTCTACGTACTTAAAAATTGTTATACTTCTGCTAAGCATTCATTTTATCAACCTAATTGTAACATCCCTAAATTTCATGCCAAAAATGTATTAGTTTTACCTTTTAACCAAATTTTCATTAAATTACCTTATTTACTAAAACCTTTGAACATAAATGTTATTTTAAAATTTTAAATATGAAAACACTATCCATCGCCTTTTCGTAAAAAATTCACCTCCTAAACCAGGCATTTTATATTCTATTGGTTGCAATGATTGTAAAAAATGCTATTATGGACAGACAGGTAAAGAATTGAATGTTAAAGTTAAACAGCACCAAACTAATGTTCGTAATCTTTGTCAACAATCTGCATTATTTTTACATATCTATAGTCAGGATCATACTATTAATTGGAATAGTGCTAAACCTGTTATTAAATGTACAAACTACATTTTAAGAAATATTTTGGAGTGTATATTAATACTTTCCCAAATTTTAATATTAGCCCTGGATTGTTTAGCCTAGATCCTATCATATCTAATTATATTAAATCACAAATTAAAGTATATAAAGAATTTGTGCCCCCTAGTTAGTGTTTTGATGCAAGTAGCCGTATTAACCCCCCCACTCCTTACTATTTAAGATATTGTCTGTCCTAACCTTTGTTATTCCATAAATAAAGATGAAATAAAGATGAAAGCACTCTAGAATCGTTTTTCCATTTTCCTTGTGGGTCTTATATATATATATATATATATATATATATATATATATATATATATATATATATATATATATATATTTTTTTTTTTTGGGAGACCATTGTGTATTTTGCCTTAATTAATTTCCTTTGGCAACTGTCTCTTCTTCTAACTCTCTTTTTTATTCCATCTTGTAGATGGTGGATCACTTATCCAGTATTCATCTCCTTTTTTAAATGAATGTTTGGTAAAAACCAAACTAAATTGCTAAGCTTTCGATCTTATTCGATCATCTTTGGAGCATTTTGATATGTTCTTGCCTACTTTACCGATGTAATGAGTGGAATGAGGATCTGACAGAATGAAAGAAAATGATTTTTAAAGGGTATTTATTCTGCCTAGGTTGAATGTAACGTTAGAGGAAATGGGCCACTCCAGTGAGTGGAATTTTAAAATAATTTTAATGTGCGATTCCAGCTTGTCGCTTGACTGTTGATGGCCTGCTTACCTTCATTTATTAATATGATCGCTGGTATGTGTATGGTAATTGTGGGAAAAATTGACATTATGTAAGAATATGTACATAAGCGAGGCAGTTATGCGGACTCTGTGGCAGAGGTGGCCATAAGACCCAGGCTTGCTGGTTTGCAAGACTTGCCACTATCCAACTATCTATTCCAGAAACATGTTTAAAAGGCTCAATCCTAACCTCTCACACACCTCTCAAATAAAACATATTTAGTGCCTTTTGTCTTTCTACATATTCAAGGTACCTTAAGCAAGCTATCATCTTTGTTCCCTCTGTTGCACTGTTTCTGGTAGATTGATATATATTATATTTTGTATCTAATGATTTGATTTGTCACCTGCACTAATAATAATTTGGCCTTCATAATTAGTAAGTAAATTTTTATCTTTCAGAACTCACTAAGCAGACTATCAGGAATGAAGTCTGGAAATACATGGTTCAAAATAACATTGGTACATATCCATTGCCTTTGAAAAATAGAATTCCAAATTTTAAAGTAAGTGAGTTTATTGGCAAATAAAATATGTGACTTCCCATTCTTAGATGGCTATGAAACAAAAACCTGGCACATATTGAGTATTAATGACAAGGATGCAAGAAGAAGAAAATTCAAGCACAAAATATTTAAAAAAAAAAGATTAGTAACAGAGAATTGAGGAAAATGAGGTCAATATGGGATCATTTATCTTCATAATAACATTGCCCAATAGACATTGGGATGTATCTCTACCATAAGCCCCCCCCTCCTCCCTCTTCCACTAAGATGATAGGTTAGGGACTATAATTCCTTGAAATTAGAGCCACTGGTGCCACATGCCACATACATTATGTATATTATGGCTCAATCACCTCACAGTAAATGCCAAGGGACTTGTGCAATCCATCCATCCATCTACATACATTATGAAAATGTTACATATATTTACCTATAACTATATATTTTATCTATTTACTTTTAAAATTAAATAATAGTTCTTTTTAATGAGATCTTGGATATTTTCTGTCAGGGATAGAATATCACATATTTAGTCCATGATATTATTGTATATAAGATATCGAAAAATCAAAACAAAATTGTTCTGCAGGTGCCATGGAGCCTGCATACCCCAGTTTTGGTATCCCTCCCCACAATCTATTCCAAATTTAATGCATTCATAGGATTATTATAGAAAAGAGAAAGTTCCCCATTTCATGCTTTTGATTGGCTTTTGAGACATGAAGGTGAAAGTTTATGATATCCATTCAAAGGCTTCATTCAGCATGGCAACAAGGCCTGAGGCATTTGTCCTGAATTCATTCCATAGGACCTGACCTGTGTAAATCATTTCTAAGTATGCCTCTCATACATGGCTTTCCCAAATTGTCCATCATGCTTCTTTCTTTCACACATCCCTTTGCAGAACACTTACAAGGGTAGGTTTCTGACTCTCCATTCCTTGAATTTCTCACCTCTATCTTTACAGATCTTGCCTTACAAACTTTCTGCAGGAGATGCCCTCACTCTCTTTTGCTTTAAATAAATAAAAAAATCCTGCCATTACAAACATTTACTATCTTTAGAACCTGCACATACTACAGATTTCCTTTTAAACATCTTTTCAAAGAACTTAGGCAAAATCTTATCTACACAGCCCCTCTCTCTCAAATTTTTACTGCTCCCCTCTCATTACATTTCACACACAGTAAGATAATGTATATGATTGTCATCTTAAGACAGTTTTGGGACTTGTGAATCCTATAACTCAATCTAGCATCTTTCCATTTTAACATATGGGTATACATAGTCACATTTAGTTTGATACTCTGGAGATGATGCTATACTGGTGGTAGATTACTCCATCATGACAGGGATAGAAGTTATGAAAGTTGATATTTTACTAGGGTGCTGCAGCAAGTGGTCATAAAGTAGCTGAGTTGCCCTATTTTACTTCATCTCAAACAATCAAAGTAAATCCAGATAAGCCTCAAGAAGAAGTTCGATTTCTTACACTTCAAGTAAGTTTCAACATTTACAAAGAATGAAAGAAAGAAAATGAACTAGTATTTTATCCTCTCTGAACTTGTAATAATGATTACTTATTTATAAAGGCAAGAAAAAAACTGCTTGTCCCAACTCCCCAACTGAGAAAAGGATTGTTCAATTTATTGGAGAATGAAAGTGGCGATGATACAAAAACATTAAGAAGAAAAGTGCAGTCTGAGGGGGTGAAGAATTTGTCTAAGCCCATTGGTCTAGATAATGCTATCAAAGTGGACTTGATTGTGATTGGATCTGTTGCTGTATCTAAAACAGGGGAGTGTAATTCTGGTAACTTTATTCCTTTTAAGTTTTCTATGTTGTTTTGAATTGTAAAGAAAAATTTAATAGATTATCTTATCCATCATTTTTTTTTCTAGTGCTGACAAATATGTATTTTCTTCACATTAGACCTATTTCAACCTAAAAATAAATTTAATCCCCACTTTCTGCTTCACATTTGGATTTAAAAGTCATTAATTAGAAAATAAAAGCCTTATTATTTAAGTTCCTTCTGAAAAAAAGACAAGAATAGATGAAGGAAAATCTTTATTTGCTTTTTTATAGGGAGAAGAATTGGTAAAGGTGAAGGCTATGCTGACCTTGAGTATGCCATGATGAAGAGCATGAAAGCAGTGAATGACAATGTACCTGTAGTTACAACTGTGCACAATTGCCAGGTGATTTGCCAATTGACAGTTTGGACTCAAAGGTTGTTGAGGTAATTTTTGTTGCAGGAATATTAACTTGATTAACTCAATGCTAGGATCTTAACTCTGATTGTTAACTATGATTATTTTAACCAGGTATTTGATGATCTTCCCAAGCAGTTGTTTTTACCACATGATTTTCCTATTGATGTTATCGTTACCCCAACTGAAGTAATTAATATTACTCAGAGTTTGGACAAACCAGACAGGGTGTATTGGAACCTTCTGTCTGTGGAGAAGTTCAAGCAAATCCCAATTTTGAGACATCTATATGAGATTGACAAGAAGTACGTTACCTTTTGTGTTTTAATAATGCTAGAGGGGATTGGAAACTAGCTATTTTGGGAGGATATGAGAAACAAGATACATCAAGGATAAGAATGGGAGGATATTTATAAGCAAATGCACTTTGCACTAGGAAGGACTCAGGGCAGGAGGAAGGGAAGTCTCATATGCTGAGTCTAATCTTTTCTAATAAGATGTTGAAAATGACAGTGCCACAGGTGCTTTCTGCAGTTAATAACCCTGAGATCTGTCTCTAAGACTCATCCTTTAAGAGGGTGGACTGCAAGTTCCTTCATTTGAACTGTCATGATTTCAGACTAATTGGCCAGAGCTGCGGAGGCTTGTATCCTCCTATTCCTATTTAACTACTTTCCTTTAGGAGACTAAAGTGTGTCTAGAGACTATAAGTAATGCTTCTTTAGCTCATTTTTCAGAATAATTTTCTGAAACCTTTTTTGTTTTAGATACATATATGAATTTAATAAGCACATTTTATAGATACTATGATATTTATCTCAGGTATTACATATTTTATAGTCAATTTTCTGAAATTTGATTTATTTTCACTATCCAGGTATCTTTTGCAAGAAACATTTTCTGATAAATTGACCAGGAAAAAAAAAATTCCCCAGAAAGGAATTATATTGTGAATAAATCTGCAAAGCGTAATTTTCTTTGCAAATTTCAAAAAGTTTAAACAGAAATTACCACTAGAGATGGGGGCTGGACTGGAAGATGTACAATATACACCCAATGTGATGTTTCCATTCTTTCTTTTCCTTTAGATATTATATAGGTATCTCATTTTTATGTGCTGACTTCCACTGTTAGCCAGCCCCCTCCTTGTCTGCAGTCTTTCTTAAGATGGCTCTAGATGGCCTCCCACCTACTTGAGGTGATGTGGGTTAGCTGGCTTACTTGTGACCATGAAACTTTATTATTGCCTTCTCTCCCCCGCTTTTTTATTTTTGTTTCACCAGTCCCTGAGCTCCCCTTGAAACTTCCATGAGCACCCTTTGAAACATGCCATAACACCTATAGAGCCCTCCTCTAGCACACTTCCAGTCCTACTGACAGCGACCTAGCACAGTTCTGGCATGTTTCAACAGGGCTGTAAAATCCATCAAGGTGTTGCATAACCGACTAAGCTCTCATGTAATACCCTTTGACCCCTCCCAACAATTACATAGCCTGGCTCTGGGCATGTTTGGTCCAAACCGTCATAACCATTGAGCCTTCTGTGATATTCTTTGAGCCAAAAAAAAGGACCTAGCACCAATGCCTCAATATCAGTTCAAGTTTTGCTACTTCTGAATCGGACACACTTGCAGGATACAGTCATTATATATAGGGCTCCCCTCAACCTTTTTGCAAAAACTGCTAGGTTTCCCAGTCTCTACACCACTATTTGGTTGAATGTACTAGTCTGTGGCAGCTTCGTGTGCAACTTGTCCCGGTACCATGATGACCAGGCCATTACTGCTTGCTGGCTTGCTTAGATCTATGGGGGTGGCAGGCTTCCACTGGGGGAACTGGGATGCTTTTTCATATTGTTGTTGCTTATAATTTATTGGTTTTCTTTTCTTTTGTTTTGTTTGTATTTTTTTAATTTTAATCAAATTTTCCAACAGCCTAAAAATAGGTTTATTTATCTTTGTAATTTTGATGGCAGTGCCCTTCTTGTTGGCTGCCAGAAGGGTTCATCAAATTAAAAAAAAATATATCAATTTAAAATTACACACATTTCCTGCAGGGCAGTTGTGTTGTATGTTAAAGGTTCAGTAAAGGGGTTGCCTGCTTAAAAAGTTTGCAAATCAATGGATTAATGTATCCACGAGTTGTGAGTGTAAGAATGCCTCCACCATGTTGTCATCTGTACTTTGTAGGAAGCGATTAAATGCAACCATTTTTGTGCGCGAAATGGCTGCAGACACTGCTTTGAGAACCTATTCTTGCATAATAAACCTTGGAATCTGTTAAATGCCCATGGAGAGAGTCAGGTCCACAGTACTGACCTGTATGCTTACATGGGTTATTTTAATAAAAAATTTCAGTATAATATGAGCGGTAGAAATCTTGATTCTGTGGAAGAGGAGCGGGACTTGGGTGTCCTTATAACCAAGGATCTCAAGCTCTCTGAGATGTGTATGCAGGCGTCAAAGAGAGCGAATAAGGTTCTAGGTTTCATCTTGCATAATTTTGATTATAAATCTCGTGATGTAATAGTCCTGCTTTATAAATCCTTGGTTCGACCCCATCTTGAATATGCCGTTCAATTTTGGTCACCCCTTTACGTCAGGAAAATGACAGGATGGAGAGGGTGCAGAGAAAAGCAACTAAATTGGTTCCAGAGTATGAAGAAGAAAGATTGAGACAGCTGAAATTACCATCTCTTAAAAAGCGTAGACTAAGGGGAGATTTGATCGAAGTTTTTAAAATAATGAAAGGTTACGATAAGCTATATTTTGGGCGCCTTTTTACCTTCAGTGAAGTGAACAATACCCGCTGAAAATAACGGTTTCAAGCTTGAGGGTCGTAGGTTCGAGACTATTCTAGCAAAAAATTTCTTCGAGACTATTCTAGCAAAAAAATTCTTCACGTATAGAGTCATAGACAAGTGGAACAGATTGCCAGCTGAAGTGGTGGGAAGTGAATCATTGAATTTATTTAAAAATCGTTTAGACAAGTATTTTGAAAATTGGGGGGTAATATAAGAGAATAAACAATTGTCATCATGACCCATAAAAATTCACAAAACTTTTAGGGCTGCTTCGAGTGGGTCGGTTTGCCCTTGCACGCCTGTATCTCGGTAATCTCTTTCCAAATTTGATCTTTTCTGTTGTTTCTTCACTGGTATTAATGGATACCAATGTCGTTTTTGGGCCCCAAAGTTTTAGATTGATTCGGGATATAGGTGTAACCCTCCCTCTAGATTACCATTTGGGTCTTGCTGATTGAAATGGTAGCTATTATTTAATCTCAAGAACTAGTGATCTCAGGTAACAAACTTACTTGAGTTTGGTTAGATTCTTCAGTTTGTGACATGGGTCTTTGTACTTTGTTTGGGTTTGTATGATTAAGTATTTGGAAATTTGGTATCCTTTCATGGACAGTTCCAGTAACCACTCACCACCACTCTTTTGTGGAGACACCAGGGAGACTTAGAGATTTGGCCAATTTCCTCTTCTTTAATTTTACCAACCACCCAAAATGAGTTGAGGTAAACAAAAAACTAATCAATGAAAACTACCACAATCCCTTTTGCAGGAATGGTATGGATGTGACATTGTTAAATGGCGCTGTACCACCAAGTGAGGAAGAGATCAATGCTTTCCAACATACTTCCAATAAGAGAGGAGGAAGGAAAGGGTTTGAGGGTCAGAAGGGTGGCCGTGGTGCATTTTTGTACCCTCACGGTGATGGGCACAACCCTATTAGAGGAAGGGGGAGAGGAGATTGGGGCAGAGGAAGAGGAGGTTGGAGAGATGCGGAAATGGATTTAGACCGAGGCAGTGCTAATCGCCTCCAAAATATAAGCAACATTCAGGTAATGATCAGGAAAAGTTGAAAGTGTCATTGCCATTTTTGTATCCCATTCAACCTTGAAACCTCTATCATTTGCCATTCGCTAACAGACTGGTGCCCAACTATCACCATTGGTCACTGACAATCCCCCACCCCCTTCCATTTTCTTGTTACTTGCATGTATTGGGTTTTGCTTTGGGTTTTTATTTTTTATTGGTGTTTGTTTGTTCTTTTGTTTTTTTCTGTTTTTTTTCTTTGTATTTTATTTTTAATCTCTTAAACTAGCCTAAAAATACTCTCAATAATCATGTCAGTTATGCCCTTGTTTGGCACTCGCCAGAAGATACCAGCTAACCACCACCCCCCTAACTTATTTAGGTATACCAAGATTTCTTTTTCATTGAAGGAAGCATAAATGAAATTGAGGATTAAGGTTTGACCTAGTTTACCCTCCCTCCTTTACCCATTTTTGGGTACATGCTACTCTTATGAAAAAAATCCCTATTTTCTTTGTGGAATGGTAACAGGCTGAAGAGAGTTGCGCACACTTCTATTCTGAAGTACCTAATCTTGCTTGTTATTATTTTATCAAGTTGCCATGTTTTTCTAGCTTTCTTTCTTGATCCTAAAGTCAATTACTTTCCATTGGCTTCCCTCCTACAGTGGACTCCCTAGCAGTGAGTTCTGATCAGGCTCATACAGTTTTTGTCTGTCCACTCCATCTCTTTCCCATTTACTGATCTGCTGCACTTTCAGAAGCTTATTTATTCCTAATGGTTAACTGATTGAGTCATGCCACAAAAAGTATGTTGGTCTGTCAACACTCTTAGTTATAAACAATTACTGAGCTCTTTAAATTTAAAAAAAAAACAAACAATTACCCACTAACACCACATATCCCTCCTCCCTCCTTAATTATGTTGAATTTTAGCTGAAGGATACCCTGTTCACGATGGGCAATGGTTTTCTTTTCTTACAGCTCAAATTCATTGGTTGTTAAGCAGGATGGACTAGTTTGTTAGTGGTCCCCCCATCCTTCCCTCCAACCCACCCCCCTCAACAGACTCAGACCTGCAAAAAAATCCAAAACCTTGGTATTTGGAATCTCTGGAGGTGTGGTTGAGGGTAGCATAAGTATGCCAAGTTGTTGAGGGTCCAAAAGTGTCGATTCTACCTCCTTAACTCATTTGGATACATATGAAAAGAGAATTTGTGGGTGATGGTAGGGAGTGCAAAGGGTTTTGTTCCTTTATTGAATAATGAATGCTGCTCTGCCATGGTTGGATAAGAGTTTGAGTGCTTATGGTGAAGTTGAATTTTGCAAGTGTTAATTGTGCATCATAACTGTATATATAATATAAATGGCCAAAATTTTTGGGAATAATATATAGTTTTATTTTTTCATTCATTTTAAAAATTTGTGATAGGAATAATTATTCCAATATTTAAATTATTGCAAGTTTATTAAAAAGTCAACATTTCAAAAATAATAAGAAAAACCCCCAATGAATTCCTTCGCTGAATCCAAAATCACTTTGTGGTTCTTGTAGGAGGAGGTGAGTTTCAGTCCCTGGAAGTCCCTGGGTTACTGCAGGGGTGGGGAAACTTTTTTGAGCCGTGGGTGAAAATTTCTAATGAAAGAAGTCGGCGGGCAATAAATAAAATTTGACTCTTGTATCTTTGTAAATGTTGTTTAAATTTATTGCATGCTCCAATTTACTCATGCATTAATATCTAAACAAAATTAATACACAGCATTATTATTGACTGCCACCACGAAAATTGGACAAACAAATATTATTTAAATTTCAGTAGGGAAAATTTGTGCATACAAATATATCACTGAGGGCGATGAAAATTGGGCTCATGGGTGAGAGTTTCCCCACCCCTGCGTTAGATGAATAATGATGTATAATTATTATAATCTATTTCATATTTTTTTTTTGTAAAAATAAGTATTAGAATCTTACCAATTCCAGAAATGGTCTTTCCAAAGAAAAGCGTGCAACCATTGTTGCTCTGCACCAAAGTTACCTGGAATGCAAGGTTAAGGGTATTGCATCAAGGAGCACCATCTTTAGGATCATAGATGTCTATAAAAGACTGGTTACACTCCTGTAAAGAAGTCTTCTGGATGCCCAAGAGCTTAAAATGAACGCTAAGATCGCTTCCTGGTAAGGTCCCACCTCAAGGATCAGGTTGTCTCCAGTGCAAAGTTTGCTCATGATTGGAAAGAAGCAGGTGTGAACACTTCAGCACGCACAGTGAGGCGGAGACTTTTCGACAAAGGTCTCAACTCGAGAAGGTCTGCGAAGAAACCTCATCTCATCAAGAACCTTACGGATAGACTCAACTTTTGTAGGAAATATAAAGAATGGACTGTTAAAAGACTGGCAAAGTGATATTCTCTGATGAAGCTCCCTTCTGCTTCTCTGGAGCTTCTGGAAGATGCATCATTAGGAGGAGAAAAGGGGAGCTCTATTAAGAGTCTTGTCTCATTCCCATGGCGAAGCATCCGGACACTCTCCATGTCAAGTTGCTTCTCATTTAAGAGAACTGGAACACTAACAGTTCAAAGAACTCAAAGTTGTACCGAAACGTTCTTCATCAGCACCCTTTTCCAACAGCTCAGGACCAACTTTGGGATGTTACCTGTATTTTTCAACATGATGATGCACCTTGTTACAAAGCAAAATCAATAACAAAATTATTGGCTTTTGGGACGTTGGCCTGGGAACTTGCCAGATTTGAAACCTAATAAATAGCGACTCAGAAAGCGCCTTGAGTGTTCTCGGGACATTGGAATATCCACACCCCCTGGTTCGCGGTATCCATGACGCCATGGTTCCCGCGAGCCAGGTGGATGTCGAGATTATCTTCTGCTGGGTTCTGGATATTTGGGAATAGCGGGGAATGAGCGCGCCGATGAAAGCTCCAAAGAATCAGAAAGGTCTGGGCGACCGGAGCAGCGTTTGACTCTTCCTCACACCGACTACATGGGAGGAATTAGCGTAGACCTCCCGGTTGCTTGGCAAACAAACGATACAATTGTAAGTAGCTACGGGTGTTTATTGAACAAAAACAAGATATCATCAGAAGTTGCGCGTCATTGCGCCGCTACTGTTCCCCTGGACCTACTCCCCAAAGCCGCCCGCGACGGCTTCAGGTCGCTTTGTCTTCGAATTGGGCACACTCGCCGGACGCACCGCCATTTGATGGAGCGCTCGCCCGCACTTTATTGCGACGACTGCGTTGTCCCCCAAACTGTTCTGCACATTCTTGTTGAGTGGCCTAACTGGCTGATCGCGCGCACCTTGCCTTCTCGGTACCGGGAGGAGCGAGGTCGCTACCGTTTGTTCCTTGTACTCAGGACGGGTTCGTGTACACAGACTTGTGGACTATCTGACTTTTTGGGATGGCCTCTTCCATTTTATTTGACTTTTTTTTTTGTTGGTTCGTGTGTTCCTGCGCCGGAGGCTGCCCTACCCCCGATGTCCGAGCATGCTTCCTTGCTCTGCCCCTTAAAATAGAATCCCCAGAACAGAACCCAATAGAGAATTTTGGGGCGATAATCAAACTGGCAGTTGACAAACAGAAACCATACCATTGTGACCAGCTTCGGGTGTTTATTGAGAAAAAACAATATCAGTAAAGAAATCTTCACAAATTTGGTTTCCAGCGTGGCAAAACGAATTGAAGCAGTCTTGAAGAACAAGGGACATCATAGTAAATATTGACTGTGTGCATCAATTGACTATTAATAAAATGTGTTTAGGCTCTAATTTTTTGTATATTTCACCATAAAATTATGATAAAACATACTAAAACAAAATGCAATGTTTGATTAGTTTCATTAATTTTCTTATATGAAAAAGTATAGTAGTCTCAAAACTTTTGGCCATGACGCTATAGATACATATTCCGATAATGGAGAAAAACTGAAAGGCAAATATTTTTGAAGCAAAATGCAATTGCTAAGATGTGAATTGGGGGCAATTTAAGGTTATAAGACATACGAAAGGAAGGATTGAGATTGAAAGTATCTACGGTCTGGTTGATTGTTTTGATGGACCAGGAATGAATAGGTAAAGTGAAGGAGTTAATGAAAATGGTACATTTTTTTTAATGGTAGAGGTTGTACCACCGATCTACAATTAATTAAGTTCTTTGATCTCAGTGGAGACTTACAGATTAGCGTAGGATCTGAACCATGGGTATCTACAGCGTACGGTAACTGCCGCGAAGGCGACCCGAATCGGGATTCCATTCGGCGTCAAGCCAAACCCAATGTGGCTTAACTTTGTTAAAATTGAAAGCGATGTTTCCACTCTGCTAAGCCAGAGCCGAGCCTAAAATTGATAGCCAGAGGAAAAATGATAGTGGTGATATGCAATAAAGACTTGGTGTTGAAAGAAGGGAAATCAGTTTCAGAAGAAAGTGTAAGGATAGGAATATTGTAAAAGAATAATTCCTGGAGTGTTACTCCTACAAGGCACAGGCCATTGAATGCACCAATTTTAATTCTATTGTGAGGTTTTCCCTCTCTTTTTGGTCTCCATTATTGCCCATTTTCATTTTATTCACCCTTCAAGTTTGTGAATGAATTTATTCATTGTTTCGTTGAATCTTCAGGTGACGATTAACATCAATAAGAACAACAGAATTGTTCGCCGAAGTGTCGAGGAAACCAAACAGCAGAACAGGGTTCCTACTAGGAATTCAGAGGCCCTGACTCCTAAAAAAGTGTTCAACCCCACCTTTTCCATCTTCCTGGGAGGAATACCGAAAAAAGCTCGGTAATTAGTCAAGATTCATTTATTCATTGTCCTTTTCTAAGTGGCAATGCAAAGTTTGTTATTGATGTGGGCGAGAAAATTTACAAAGGAGAAAGTGCGAATGGACCCAATAATGATAGAAGTGCGGCTGAGAAAGAGAGGTTCTGGAATGACTTGAGAGAGGGAAAAGTGGATATATTGAGAATGGGTATAGGTTTATGGTTTTAGAATATATGAATGTAAGACTAGGTGATAGAATGAAAGATGGGATAACTGTAACTTTACATACACCTTGAGAGAGGGAGAATAGGGTTTTTTGCTGAAAGAAACTTTAGTGTGGTGAATGTTTTTTAAGCCCAAAGATGCACATGTGTAGACTTAATAATAGAGAGGGAAAAGTTAAAAGTAGGATTAATCTGTGTTTAGTAAGAAAGAATATGCTAAGGGAAGTCTGATGTGAAAGATATAAGAAGTATGGGTATTGGATTATCTGACCACATGATTGTGGTGTGTAAGGTTAAATTAGTTGGTGTATGGATGAGAAGACCGGTAAAGTGGTGTGGTGTAATTAAACAGCTTGTCTACCATCAAAGAGGGGGCATTTTTCTCATCTGTGTGTCGCACGCTGACATAATGAGGGTTGGCATGTAGCATTTTACTCCTTCGAAAAGTGGTTTGTACTTTGACGCATCATTCCGCAACATCACATGGTTCTGATGCAACACTATGATAGGAGGACATGTCTGGAAAATGCATTATTGGGGAATGTGAAGAAGCATTCATAAAGCGTCTGTCAGTGGGGACACACTTGGGAGCTAAGGCTGTACAATGCTTGGGGAAGTACGATTTCCCAGTCTTCGACGGGAAGCCGGCAGTGTAGGCCAGATGAATGTTTGTTGGCACGCAGTGTACACAGAGTACCGCGGGCAGTTACACCACGATTATGTAGGAACCGCTGGCAGAAGTGAATGCCTCGCCACGCTCCGAGTAGATGTACTAAGTCATCCCGAAGGTACATCCTCAAAGGTACGGGGAGGCCATAGTATCTTATTTCTATTCAGGTCTTATTTTTTTTTTTTTTGTAAAATCTATTATAGCCACAACGCAAAGAAATACTGCGCTCTTAGCTGTTAAAGAGGAAACGCAGCCTTGTCCCACCTTGGTGCCAGAGGGCGAGGAGAGCTACTTCACACCTCCGACTGGTGGAAGGGCTCTCACCAATCCTGCCTTGATCTGTCCTTGTGCTCCCCGGATGCAGAGCTTGATTTTGGGTGGGAAGTGGTCGATGACCTTCATGGTAGTGACCACTTTTCCCTGGTCTGCATTTAAGGAAATCACTGATTTCTTAATCCCAGTGCATGAGTTTAGATCAGTGGATGAGGCAATTGATTTCTTCTCCTGCAACCTCATCGCCGTGGGTCGAAGTACTATTCCTAGAACGTCTAATCGCTTTGCTCCTCGTGCGCTTTCCTGGTGGTCGGGTCAGTGCGAGACAGCCCTCGGACAGAAGCGATACCCCTACGTGCTCTATAAGCGCCACCCGAACGATTTCACTGTCGGTGAATTTCGTCGATTTAGGGCTAGGTTCTGGTATGTTTCGAAGCATGCTCGCCGTTGTTCCTGGCAGGCATACGTGTCTTCACTTAACGGGAAAACCTTTAGTGCAGTTATGGAAGCGAGTCGAAAGGATTCGACAGTCTTGTAGGAACCCCCTCACCCGTGGTGGAGTCAATCGCGACTGCTTTCTCTACATTCTTTAACCGAGATGCTGCTCCGCCAGCATTTAATGCACGCCGTGATGTCGATAAAGGCGACTTACTGGACTTTACATCCAAAGGCGGAGAACCCTTCAACGATAGATCTCGCTTCATATGCAGCTACAGCCTTTGGTCCAGACAATGTCCCGGATGCCATGCTTCGCCACCTGGGTGAGCGAGCCATGGCCTTTGTTCAACAAGATCTGGGTAGAGGGAGGGTATCCTTCAAAACTTGGTGAATGGGTACTGTGCTCGCTTTTCGCAAACCGGCGAAAGATCACTACCCCGGCCGGTTTCCGCTCAATCTCCCTAACCTCCTGCGTGTGCAAATTGGAGAAATTTGTAAATGTTTGACTAGAATTTTTCCTGGACAGCGGAGTCCACCTGTCTTTTGCAAGTTCCACTCCGTCTGATGCTCTGTTCAGACTTGAAAATGCTATCTGCGATGCTTTTCTTCGCAGATAGCACTACGCCAGTTTTTCGATCTGGAGAAGGCCTATGACACCACATGGCGATACGCTTTCATAGATTCTCCACACGATGGGGGCGAGTGGACGACTCCCAATCTTTTACTTCTGAATATCAGTGAGATCATCGATTCCGCGTACCGGTTGGGGAAGTCCTTTCCGTCCTTTGTCGAAGCTCACAGTGAAATGGGCAAATATAAATTCTAAAAAATGTCTACCTCTCTCCTTGAATTTTCCATGAAGTTAATTTAAACTTTTGTTTCAAGATGTCCTGTTGTGTGCGCAACCCTGCATCATTTAATTGAGTTTGCTTAATCCCTTTCCTAGTCTGCTTGCATTTTTTGGCTGCACTCATTTCCAAAAAGGCCCTCTCAGGTAACACATTATGCTTTACATCGCTTTTTTTTCTATTGTTCCGTTTGTCTTGCGCGACAATGATTATGTTTTTATTATATCTTTATATCATTCATATCGTTTAGTTTATGTAAAGATAAAAGCAAATTATTTTTCATTTCTTTTTTTAGGGCAATGAAAGTTTAGCCCAAGGGAACTTGAGCAACACTCGTCACTTTCACTGATTCGGAAATTTGAAAATTGCACCAATGTGCTGCTACCTCTTGTCACGGTTATAATGAATGTAGGAAACCTGTATAGTGTCAATTTTATTTTACAATTGATTCCGGTTGAGGAAAAAAAGTGTCCTGTAGTTTAGCAAGTGACCTCAATAAGTCAACCCAGAACTTATTTTCACTCGTTTTATTCTTGAAACTAGTCTTGTGACTGTGCTCACTGTCTATGTTATGCTACAGTGGGTGCTTGGGTCTTGATAGGCTAGAAGTGAAGCATAGAACACTGTTGTAATAATTGTACGTTACTGTTTCTCGGAAAGCATTCAGATATTCCTGTATATAATTTTGGATTTATGGAATTTTGATTACACACTCGACTGACTCTTTTTCTCTCGATGAGTAATGATTACTAACCAGTTGTAATCCCTCCTGACTTTCACCCTTGTCTATTCTGGTTTCGTGTGTGTGGATCAAAATTGAAATATATATATATTATTATTATGGTTCTTAAATGTAAATAGTTTAAATAATTGGAATTGTATATATGTATTAGGGTAAATAAGTTTTTTTTCTCATTAGATTTAATCTTAAGGATTCCTTTTTTTTTCCTATCTAATGTTAGGGGTCTGGAGGAAAGTATGTACTTAATAATTACATTTGATTTAGTTGCCTTCATAGCCAGATGGGCTCTAAAGAAAAAAAATCATGCCAGAATATGAAGGTGGTGCCCAGAGGATAAGTGGCAGATTTGCCAACCAAGATCATTGGATCGAGTTGTGCTGAGTAACCAACGGAATTCGCTACAACAGGTGTCGGTTTTCCTCGCCCAAGACTAAGGTGGTGCAGTTCTCTCGCCATCCAGGGCTCCACCCGACCCTGACTTTCTCCTAAACGGGGCTCGCCTGGAAGTGGTGTATTCGCACATTTTCCTTTTTTTTTTCGACCGACGCCTCACATGGGAGGCTCATATTCGAAGACTTAAGGTCTCTTGTACCTGCCCCATGGACACTTCGTTACGTGACGTTCAGCACTAAGATGCTGACTACGGATGCGAGTTTAACGCATCTGCAGCCGAGCGTGTATTACGGAAGGTTGGCTCGATCCACGACACCGGTCTCCGTATGGCGACCGGTGCCTGCGGCACGTCACTCATTGAGAGCCTACTTCTCGATGCCGGAGAGATGCCAGTCACTCTGCGCCGTACATTGTATTATGCGCTTGTACGCGCTGGCTTGTTGGATTTAAGGGCTAGGAAACCTCTTCGAGAGCTCTATACTGTAGCCAAGGATGCCACGCCTTTGCTCCCAAAGGTTCCACTGCGCTTGGCCTTATTGGAGCACTCTTCATCCCACGCTGGATCCGTGCCAGTGTACACGGATAACTCCAAGTTCCAGGAGGGAGTTGGCTTCCACGCCGTATTCTCTGTTTTAAGTCAGCGTGGTTCACAGACTTGTGGACTCAGTTTTTCTGCAGGAAGCTGACCCTCATTTTATTTCACTCTTTGGTGTTGGTCACATCCTTCTGCGCCGTATTGTTTAGAGCCTCCCCCCAGTGCTTCCTTCTTCTTGTTTTTTTTGGGGGGGGAGGCGCTCTCGTTTGTTCTTTTTATTGATTTCTTTTGTGTTATAATGTAGCCCTGTAGCGACTTATGCCCAAGTGGGCAGTTGCCAGATGGGCTCTATAATTAAAAAAAAAAAATGTAGCCCTGTATTAGGCTAAAAATAATTGAGGCAACATTGGTTCTTGGTCGTAGTTGCCAAATGGGTGCTATTAAATAATTAATGAATCATCACAAACTTTCCAAATCGCCCCAACTAAATCCACAGCTACCATCATCCCCAACAATACATACGAACACAAATGCACACTTCAGCCTACAATATACTTGGTGTATCATATCACATCAATGACATTCATTCAACCTCTCACAAATTTAAAAGAACTTCTACACCAAGACGTAATTGCCTCCAATCACTCGCATGCACAAGATTCGGAAAAAAAACAAAGAAACGACAACCACAGTTAATGGCCCTTCAATCTCTCTCAAAGAGTCCTTAACACACTCTAAACAATACAAAACAAAGCCCTAAAAATAATCAGACTACACAGCTACTACATCTACACTGAAACCCAAGTCACGGTCAGTTTGACATGAGGCACACAAATTCAGGTCACAGACTTACAAACCCACCAGAATACCAATTCCACTTCATAGCACAACAGCCACCCCCACAAAGAAACGTTACATCACCCACCACTCTATACAGTCACTTTCCCAAAACTCCCTGACATCCACACTTCCTCGTGACCATCGTGGATGCCTGCCAGAAAGCAACATCGCACCCCACACAATACACTCCTCCAGGGGCTCTGTGTAGACAGCCTGGTACAGGCCATAGTTTTCTCATGGTCTCGACATTGCTCGGCCAGACAGCTTGAGGCAACATTGGTTCTTCATCCAGTACTAGTCATAGAATGCTCTTCCTCCATCTCCTAGATCCTTTTCATTTATACACCAAAGTAGTCTATCTCCTGACGGTTTTTACTTCATTAGTTTTTTTCACTTTAACGAATGGTATTTTCTCTCGCAGGTTTCACGAACTCAGAACTGAATTGGGTAAGCACAACGTTAACCCTTCAGATATCGGGTGGAAAGGCGCCAATGGATTCGCGTTCCTTAACTTCCAAAGCGACCCTAACGAAGCTGATTTGATAATAGAATCCCTTGCAGGGCTATCCCTTAAGGGAAAACCTCTGAAAGTGGAGCGAGCAGTAACAGAAAGGGAACAAGGAGGCAAACCATCTGCTACGCTCCCCCCTCCCGCACCCACACAAGACGACACACCCCAAGAGTATCCCAAAACAACACGAGCAGAGGAAGCTAAGCAAACGGCAGCTCTCGACTAGGATTTCTAGATTCCTTGTCATGATCCACGAAGGGATCTAATTTTGTACTTGGCGTGATATTTTGTTGGTTGTCTTATCAAAATTTATTCTTGGAAAGTTCGAAATGCATCTGTCGAAGGCCACATTTGGGGTCATAACTCCTTTAACAACTTTCTACTTTTGAGTGAATTTGCTTTTGCTTCAGACCACTGAGTAAAATGGAGGTTTAGTGGTCATTTAAGAAATAGAATTAAGCTTACTATCTGTGATTAAAATATAGCTTTATATAATATTTAGCTGAATTTTTATGGTTATGCTGCTGTTAAAATTACTTAATTACAGAATAATATAGTTTATCATTTTATTGAGATGCATCATTTCACCCTGCAAAGGAACCTACCTTTTTTGTTTTCTATATAAACTTCTTCAAAACACTTCTGGGTGGGTGATACTTATATTTTGTTCATATAAATAGATGCACACCCTGTTATTGGGAAGTTTGGTTAAACTAAAGAAAAATAGACATTCTGCTTTTATGTATTTATTTGCAAAATAAGTCTTGATGGAGTTTTTGTTTTGCTTTATAAAGGTTAACATTTATATGCAACTTTTTTTTATATTCAGGTTCTTCCTCCATTTGTTTAGTTAATGCAAAAGTTACTGAAAATTGTCCAAAAAAGAAGGGTCAAGTTTTTCAATTGTACTGTAGGTCCAAATTGCTAATTCAACCTTGTGTGGATTCCATTCCTGAGTGATTTGGTCCTAAAAGAGATTTTTACATTGTCAAAAATAAAGAATAAGACGCCCATCAAGTGGTGTGGGTAAAAAGGGGCGGAGAAACTGTGGCTCCGACCTGCCTTGGACCAGATATTGGGCAGTCCCGTTAAAATAAAAGAAATGCCCAAATTTTCCTTCAAAGAAAGTTATCTTTGAGCTCTTTCTATACACTGGTTCTAAAGAAATAAATGACATCGGACGAAAAAGATAATAGGGAGTGTTAAGGTAGATACGGACGGACCGACCAGTCGAGGGAAATGATCAGCATTCGTGGGATTATTAGAAGAACGAACGAGTTTGCAGCATTTTACCACAAGGGCTGACAATACGATATTCTTATTACTAAACCACAAAGTGAAAATGAACAAATAAGTATCTTTAAATGCTTCCCCTGACTAATAATGAATCAGGAAAAAAAACAAAAAACAGGCAAGGATAGACTAGCACAGCTACTTACAACACTAGAAATGTTTTACTAAAGAAAATGCCCGCACTTTCTTAACCCATGACTGTCATGAGCCAACATATCGCCCAGGAATCTCGTTCCATGGCCAACCTTCCCCACTAAACAGTAACACAACACTACTGGGTGTTTCACCCTAGACCCAAACATGACCATCGCTCAACCCCCTCCCCCCACCTTGAAGGCCATATTCATACCCTTCAGAACACTGGCAAACACCAAATTCCGAAAACGCATACACAACAAAAAAATATATAGACGTGCGCAAGGTTTTTTTTTTTTTTTTTTTCTTATGGAGCCCACCTGGCAACTACCCACTTGGGCATAAGACGCCGAAAAACACGACAGCCTAGAACTAGGCTATTTTAAAGTAAAAATATGAAAACTAAAAAATGATATAAATTGGAAAAACTTAACAATCGAAGCAATCTCCGGCAGCGGGGGGGATTTTTTTTATTTTGGGGCTATCTGGCGACTGCCGACTTAGGCATAAGTTGCCGTAAACAAACAGCCTAGTTCTAGGCTACTTCAAAATAATTCAACAGGAAACAAAAATAAAAATAAATAACAATAACAAAGCAACAACAAAAACGATAACAAAAACAACAACAACAATAAAACCGGGTTAAATGAAAGGGAGAAGGCCGGCCTCCCCCCAAAAGTCAATAAGTCCACTAGTCATGGTGCACGCACTCGTCCCGAGTACAAGGGACAGGCGGTAGCGACCCCGCCCATCCCGGTACCGGGACAGGTATCGTGCGCGAAGATCACCCAGACTGGGACATTCGACAAGAATGTGCCGAACAGTCTGGGGGACGACGCAGTCGTTGCAATAGGGCGCAGGCGAGCGCTCCATCAAGTAGCGATGCGTCACACGAGTGTGTCCGATTCGAAGACGACAGAAAGCAACCTGAAGCCGCCGCAGCATTGGGGGATAGATCCATGGGAACAGTCGCGGCGCAATGGCACGCAACTTTAAGTTCCCTTCGACCGTCTCCAATCTTCTTTGCCAAGCAGTCCGAAGAGCTGCCCGTATTCCTGCCATGTAGTCGGTGTGAGGAAGAGCGAAACGCTGGTCCGGTCGCAGAGTCCTCGCGGACTCTTTGGCGCCCTCATCGGCGCGCTCATTCCCCGCAATTCCTACATGTCCAGGAACCCAGCAGAAGATAATCTCGACATCTGCCCGGCTCGCCAAAACCGTGGCGTCACGGATATCGCGAACCAGGGGATGCGGAGATTCCAATGCCCCGAGAGCACTCAGGGCGCTTTGTGAGTCGCTATAGATCACAATCCGGTCTCCGAACCGGGCACGTCGCGTAATCTCCCGTACCGAGTGGTGTATTGCCACCAGCTCGGCCGTGAAGACAGACGCAGCGTCTGGTAGAGCCCCGCTGACTTCAAACAGAGGGGATACGGCGTGGAAGCCGACCCCCTCTTGGGACTTGGAGCCATCCGTATACACTGGCACGGTTCCAGCGTGACACGATGTGTGCTCCAAAAAGGTCGAACGCAATACTCCCTTCGCAGTACAAGCTTTGGGAGCAGAGGCGTGGCGACAAATAGCCAAATGTGGTACCTTCCAGGGTGGCGTCCTGGGCAAAACCAGGGGCGCCACCGGCCCGAGAGCTATATCTACCTCTCGAAGGAGTTTCCTGGCCCTAAACCCAAAAGGCTTAGGGTATGACTGGCGTCTCTCGACGGTATAGGCACCATCGAGATCAGCTGCGGATGCAGTGAGAGCTGTTGGCGACTGAGGGAGGCGCCGGGCTCGCGCGTACAGACGAGTGATACACTGCACGCCGCGCAGAGCGAGTGGCATCTCCCCAGCATCGACCAACAGGCTCTCAATGGGGAAAGTGCGGAAGGCACCGGTCGCAAGGCGAAGGCCGGTGTGGTGGATCGAATACACCTTCCGCAATAAACGCTCGGCTGCGGATGCATAAAACTCGCATCCGTAGTCGAGCTTCGAACGAACAAAGGATCGATAAAAAAGTAAGGCAGTAGCCCTATCAGCGCCCCAAGCGCTGAACGTCACGGAAGGGAGAATGTCCATGGCGCGGGTACAAGAGACCCTAAGGCTGCGAATATGAGCCTCCCAGGTGAGGCGTCGGTCGAATACAAGACCAAGGAAACGGTGCGACTCAACCACGTCCAGGCGCACCCCATTAAGAAACAAATCTGGGTCGGGGTGAAGCCGTGGATGGCAGCACAAGTGCACCACCTTAGTCTTGGCCAAAGAAAACCGAAACCTGTGCGCTTCGGCATAGCGAGAGACGCGGTTCAATGCCTGTTGGAGTCGACGCTGCAGTTGGCATCTGGGCCGCGCCAAAAGAGATCGAAAGGTCGTCCACGTAGAGCGTAGCGAGAACATCTTCCGGCAGCACAGAGGTGATGCCGTTGATGCTCAGGGCAAAGAGTGTGACACTGAGGACACTTCCCTGCGGGACACCCTTTTCCTGCTCCTTTGGGCCGGAGAGGGCTCCCCCCACCCGTACGCGGAATCGACGATCTCGCAAAAATTCAGATATAAAAATTGGGAGGCGTCCCCTCGCCCCCTTCGTGTGGAGAGTCTCCATGATACCGTATTGCATGCGGTATCATAGGCCTTCTCCAGATCGAAAAACACCGTGGCGTAGTGCTGTCTACGAAGGAAAGCCTCGCAGACGGCATTTTCCAGTCGGAGCAGAGTATCCGACGTCGAGTGGAACTTGCGGAAGCCGCACTGTGCGGAAGACAGATGGCCTCCGCTGTCCAGGAAAAAGGCTAATCTAACATTTACCAATTTCTCCATCAACTTGCACACGAAAGAGGTTAGAGAGATTGGGCGGAAACCAGCCGGAGTAGAGTGGTCTCTCCCCGGCTTGCGAAAGGCAAGCACAGTAGCGATTCGCCAGGAGTCTGGGAGAAGACCTTCCACCCAGATCCCGTTGAACAAATCTAACAGAAAGGCCATGCCTCGCTCACCTAGATGTCGAAGCATGGCGTACGGGACATCGTCCGGACCGTGGGCGGTGTCCGCGCACGAAGCGAGAGCGGAACGCAACTCGCTTACAGTAAACTTGTCGTTGAAGGGTTCTGCGCCTCTGGAGGTAAAGTCCAGCCGGCGGCCTTCCGCGACATCACGACGTGCATTGAATGCTGGCGGAGCAGCATCACGGCTAGAGAATGCAGAAAAAGCGGTCGCGAAGGATTCCGCCACGGACGCGGGGTCCGAGATTGCGGTCCCATTCTCCTGGAGAACGGGAGGGGGGTCCTGCGAGAACTTGCCCCGAATCCTTTTGACTCGCTTCCACACCTCAGCTAAAGGGGTCTTCCCGTTAAGTGAAGACACGTATGCCCGCCAAGAAGAGCGGCGGGCGTGCTTCGAAATATACCGGAACCTAGCCCTAGCCCGACGAAATTCAGCGACAGTGAAATCGTTCGGGCGGCGCTTATAGCGCATGTAGGCATAACGCTTCTGTTTGAGGGCCGTCTCACACTCGGCCGACCACCATGGGAGTGGTCAGCGTGCAAAACGGCCAGACGTCCTAGGAATAGTAGTCAAGCCCGCGGCGATGAGGTCGCCGGAGAAGAACTCAACGGCCTAATCTACCGACCTAAACTCCTCGACTGAGATAGAGAATTCAGTCATTTCCTGAAATGCAGGCCACCGCGCCCGCGCCAAGCACCACCGAGGTGGTCTCTCAGGCGGCAGTTGCCCTGAAAATGATATTTGAATGGGAAAGTGATCACTACCATGGAGGTCATCGACCACCCCCCAATCAAAATCAGGCTGTGCATCCGAAGAGCACAAAGATAGGTCAAGGCAAGAAAATGAAGCGGTTCTCGGACAGTGATGCGTAAACTCATCCACGTTTAGAAAACCCATCTCAAGCTCTTCGATCAGATCGGCAAGAACTTGTCCCCTGGGATTTATGGAGTAATCTCCCCAGAGAGGATGCCTGCCGTTCAGATCTCCAAGCAAGAGATAGGGCCTCGGCAACCGTGCCACGACGCAGCGGAAGTCCCCCGCGTCGAAGTCAGCTGACGGTGGAATGTACGCAGAAATGATAGTATACCTCCTATCCAGGTGCAGCTGCACAGCCACTGCCTCAAAGGAGGTATCTAAAGAGAAAGGAAGAACGGAGACATCATGCCGGGTGTAAACCGCGCATCCCCCAGCCCGGCCATCCCACGGTGGTGGGGTCGCAAGACCCTTGTACCCCGGGAGGGCGGGCAGGTGGCATGCGCCTAGCATGGTCTCCTACAAAAAGATAGCTAACGGGGAGCGGGACGAGACGAGCCTCCGCAGCTCCTCCCAGTTGGCCCGGAGTCCACGGCAATTCCATTGAAGGAATATGCCCTCCAGGCGTAGCTCGGAGGAGACGCGGGGGCCCTCCTCGAACTGAAGACCCTCACGGGAATGGCCGTACGCTTCCCGGGGGCAGAACCCTGGGCGCTGTTGGCCGGACAAAGCGCTGGAGGCGCTGTTGCGTTCGAGGACTTATTGGGGAAGGTTGGGCTCGCCATGCGAGTCTTTTCCTCCCTCCGCCTCGAAACCTTAGGCGGGCGCTGCGGCTTCGGAGGCGGGGGGCCCTCTTTTCGAGGAACCACCGTCTCCGAGCCACTCGCTCCACCTCGGGGAGTGGGCGAAGGAGCCGAAGCTCCTTTGTTGCTGTCCTCCTTTCGGAGAACAGCTTTAGGAACCCCCGAAGATGGCCTAGCGACCATCTTCTGGGGTGTTGCCTCATGTGAGTCTAACGACTCGGTGGAGGCGCGTGGCCGTTTCGCCTTGCGGGAAACGGTCACGCTTGGGGAAGAGGGGGGAGCCCTGGTTTTAGCCGGGGCTGGGTATGAACCCTTTTTGCCACCAGCTTTACCAGGGGAGCGCCCGGGTTGGGTAGAGCCCGCAGAAGGGCTCCGATTGGGCGCGGAAACAACCGTGCTCGTTGGCCTGGATGGGCCAGGAGCAGAAAGTGCCTTTCTAACTACCCAGGCAGAGCCGGGCGCGCCAGGACCAAGTCCTTAGCCTCGCTGAATGAGAGTCTATCCTGGGCCTGAACGGCCAGGATTTCTTTCTCCAGGAGATATGCACCACATTGCTTCGAAGAAGCAGGGTGCGGCTCTCCGCAATTGACACACTTGGCCACACACGATTTGGACTTATCGTGTGCGACCTTGGAGCAATTTACACATACTTCGGGTGACCCCGACTTTGCACGTCTACATGAGCGATTCGTATGGCCGAAGCGGTGACAGTAATAGCACCGCCGCGGAAGTGGCACGAATGCCTTCACGCGGTAGCGGTACCAACCGACACGCACCGACTCAGGGAGCTTGTCACAGTCGAACGTGACGAAGAGTGTAGGGGTGGGTCTCGAAGCCCCTCCCTGTTTTCTCATCACACGTTCGACCTTGACCGCCCCATGGTCGGCCAGCTCTAGGGTGATGTCCTCAATGGAGTAGTCAACGAGTTCCCTCGCATAAACTACTCCTTTCACAAAGTTCATGGTAGAGTGCGGCGTCACACTCAACGGGGTGCCATGAAGTGTCCGAAGAGCACTTATCTTGGCCGCCTCGGCGGGATTCGCCAGAAGGCTCCCGTCCGAGAAACGGGTCACCTTCGGCTCTCTACCAATTGCACTAGCTAATCCTCTCCTCTGATGGATCATGTTGCCCTTGGACAACATGCTGCCATCAGTGGAGCGAATAACGAGGAAGCGTTTGAAGCCAGCGGGCTCGAAAACGCCAGGTAACCTCTGAATCAGGGGCCCCGATGTCATCGAGGCTCTACCATGTGCACTCTTGGTGTTAGTGTTGGTCAGGGGCTACGCACACGAGGGGATAGAGGGGCCGGATGTGCCGATCTTGGCTTGGTCGCCTACCAAAGTGGCAGCAGGCCCATCCGTCCCCGCAGCCCCCGCGGATGGAGAGGAGCCCCGAGTCTTCTTCGTCTTTTTCTTTTTTGGAGAGGAGGGCGGGGAATGAACCCGCTTCTCACCTCCGCCGGCAGAAGCCCCCAGGCCAGATGGACCAGCCTCAGCCAGGTCCCTCTCCGAAATGGAGAAGGTCCTGGTAGTCGTAGGAGCACCTGTCGGAGGAGATCCCTCCCCTCCTTGTACTACCTCGGAGCCCTCAGCCGTTTGAGGAGGACCCTGCATAGGGGCGGATTCGGGTTCGGTGCTTGCCGCCGAGCCAGAATTCCCCCCCATGGAAGGCTCTACCGTCTGAGGCTGGGTCTCCTCAAGGACCATGTCTATCACAGGAGGGGCCTCCAGTTGGCCATCCCCTCCCAGGACATCGCAGGTCCCCTTGGCAGTGTCGCCAGTCTTGTGTGGGGAGGCACAGGCCTTGACCCCAGCAAGGTTTAAAATTCTTGCCAGCAGGTCTTTTGAGGGAAGCGACCGAAGGGGCCTGGCTTCCCTCTCCCCCCTAAGGGGGTTTGCCCTACCGAGCCGCTTGCACGAGGGGCGGTCGGCAATGGGCTGCCTGCTGGCTTTCTTGGCAGTCCCCTTAGAAAGCAAAGGAGGGACTGCCGCTGGAGATAGGGAGGTGCTCGAAAGCACCTCCAGAGAAGGGGGTGAGGGGGAGTCCCCTACACCCGTAGGCGTAGGAGAGGAGTAAGCCTCCTCTCCGGTTAAAGAATTATGGAGGGTCCCTTGCGCAAGCACAAGGGGGGGAAAGGGACCTCCATTTTCTCGGTGGAGCTGCCCGAGGGCGGCTCCGTTGATTTTCTTGGGGAAGTTGGGGGGTTGTTTTTTTTTGTCATACATGGGCATGGTGACCCTCTTTTTAATACGGGACGCAATAGCTCATCACCTCTCGCAGTTGCCCGAACTGCGAGAGGTGCTTACAAGCCCGGCCGAGCCAGGCGCCGCCATTTGGGACCACCCCTCCCGCCTGGTGGCCTGGCAGTCCATCGGCATGGCGGCTCCACCTTAGACACGGCGTAAAAAATAATAGATTGTGAAGAGGAGAGGAAAAGGGATGTGAGGAAGGTATGGGTGGGGATGAAGCAGGTAGTTAAAAACCAGCCACCCCAGACCGGAGCTCAGGGGTTAGGGAACATTCTCCCCCACCCCCTCAGCGGGACGGTTGGCTGAAAGGAAGGTCAGCATCTACCCTGTGAAATTAGAGGCTGACCAGAGAAAGTTGTGTGAGAGGTTGTATGAAAAGCGACGAGGTAGGGGAGAAATCGGGATATCTGAAGGAAGGAAGAGAGGCTAAGCTGGGGCCGGACGGAGCGCTGGATCCCGTCAGCACGGCGGCCAGGATGGCAAATCACCGCGCCCCTTACGGGGGACGTGCGCAAGGGACTAAACTACTCATCCCAAGGCTGGGCACCAACCATATCTAATACACACTTAACTAATATACAAACAGCCGAAAACTGTCTTCGGAATCGCAACTGGCTGAACCCCCCACCCCCCCAAAAAGGTTGAAGCAAAATTCTCACCAACAAAGACTATAAGGATGATTAGCCACGATTTTTAACCAAGCTACGATGCCCCTCGCACCATCTACACCCATTTTACCGAGCATAGCACTAAATAACCATCCGCAAAACGCTGCACTCCACAGCGCACCCGCTTTCATTCACTAATTGAGGCCCCTCCAAATCACCGAACCAGTTTTTCCAATCCTCAAGGAGTCATTCCTGAGCACTACCTGGGTGGACAAAGAAAAGCATCGCGTCCAGTGGCATAGAGCCCGAAATATATCCCTTAACGAACCCGCTCTCAATACTCATTTACATAATCAACCAACCTTTAGAAGGTCTAGTATGAGGCGTGCCGGGCAAAAGAGAATCCTCGAAAATGGTGGATTTGAGTTACAGGCGGAAACGTGTTCAAAAGTTTTAAAATCTTGTGGTAATCTCGGAAAAGGCAAAAGCGAACGTCTTATGGGATGTACAAAGGTCCAAAGTTGTTTGTTTTGGTCTAACATGTGGGTGAGACTAACTTTCAGCCGGGAGGCAAAAGGGAACTTAGATGCGAAGGTGCCGCGGCCAATGAAAACGAAGAATATGGTGCAATACCCTACTCGGCCAATCAGAGCGCGTCTAGAGTGGCTAGCATGCTTGCCTCTCACTCTTTTATCGCTCTCCTTACGACCTTTAAACCGGTAGTGCACATGATCTCCCCCCCCCTCCCCAGTGTTTTCACTGTTTTCTTCCAGGATTCTCTTGCATAATGAGTTCAAGCGAAGAGATTGATAACCCAGCTACCGTTGATAGCAGTGGGGGTGTCAGTAACCCCCCAGATTAATTTTTTTATTGAAAACTCTAGCATTAAAGATCTAGCCTAGACATTTAACTTTATTCGGTAGTTATCAGTACTTAACTTTAACTGCAAATTACTAAAAACTAAGGTCGGGCGGGTTAGTTCACTTTTGTACAACACGCCTCATATCCTTTTGCACAGCTTGAGTGTGTCGAATATTCTCTTCACAAGTCTAATTCCAACCATTCTTCTTACATGCCCATAACGCCAACATACGAGGAGCGGTCAATAAGTTTTGAAATTCGGATATAAGGAACCGAGATATGAGGAAAAGTGTTTTATTATTTTTCAATATAACTACCCTCGACTTCAAGGCACTTGCGCCACTTGTCCCTGAGGCTTCGAATTGCCGACAACCAGAAATCTTCCGACTGCTGTTCAATCCACTCCTGGACGGCGAGATGGACATCTTCATCGTCCCCAAACCGGTGTCCACGCAGTGCACCCTTGAGCTGGCGGAATAAAAAGTAGTCGCTAGAGGCCAGATCTGGACTGTAGGGGAAATGGTTGAGCTCCTCGAATCCGCATTCGCGCAGGGCAGCTTGTGCAACTGGCCTTGTGGACATGGGCATTGTCGTGGAGGAGCAGGACACCGCGTGTCAACTTGCCGCACCGCTTCTGACGGATGCACTTCTTCAACTCAGCCAGTTCCTCGGCATAATATTGGCATGTGATGGTCCTTCCACGAGGCGCATAGTCCACCATCAACACTCCCTCAGAATCCCAGAAGATGGTGGCCATGATCTTCCCGACTGAGGGTTGGGTGCGGAACTTGATGGGGGTCGGAGAGCCCCTGTGCTTCCAGGCCATTCTTTAGAGCTTGGTCTCGGATCCCAGTGATGAACCCACGTTTCATCACCTGTCACTATGCGCGATTCGAATCCCGCCGGGTCTTGGTTGTACAGGAGCAGCAGATCCTCCGAACTTTGACGACGTTGAAGTCGATCATGGGGCGTGAGGTTTCTAGGGACCCAACTGGCAGAGACCTTGGTCATGGCCAAATTGTCGTGGATGATGTTAATAACACTTCCATGTGATATTCCAACTTCTCGCTCGATTTCTTGGACCTTCACCCGTCGATTTTCGAGGATCATCCTCTCCACACGGGCCACATTGTCCTCGTTGGTCACGTCTGACGGGCGTCCTGGACGGGGGTCATCTTCAAGGGATTCCACGACCATGGCGGAACTCATTATTCCAGCGAGCAATGGTTGCATAGGAAGGGGCGGTGTCGGTGTACACTGCAACCATGCGTTCATGGATCTCTTTTGCATTCTTGCCTTCCTTGGTCAAAAATTTGATCACTGCGCGGTGCTCAACCTTCTCCATTGTTGAAAAATTTGTGACTGACGATCTGCGATCAAGCTACTGCTTCTTAAATAGACGAGGCAGGAGCGTGCGGCTGCAGGTCCTGACTTGTCATAACTTGTCCTAACACCCCCACAAACAGCCATCCCCCTTCCTCTGTTTTGTCTTACCGATTCGCAAAACTTATTGACCACCCCTCGTAAAGTCAGCCTAATCCGCACTTTTACCCAGCATATCTACATCATAGCAATTTGAAAGTAAGGAAGCAAAAGGCTGCCTTTGAAGTACCTGCATAGAAGCATTAAGTTGGATTCCCCTTAAACCTGTACCGGGACTAAATTAGAGATTAAAAAATATATATGATCGCACGTGGCGGGCTTCGAAACATACAGGAACCTCTCACGACGAAATTCACCGACAGTGAAATTGGGCTACGCTTATAACGCTTCTATTTGTGAGCAGTTTTGCATTCAGCTGACCACCAAAAAAGCGGCGGGCCTGAGGTTGCTGTAGAAGAACTCAATATGCTCATCCACCGATCTAAACTCCTCGACTGGGACAGAGAAATCAGCCATTTTTTTAAAACTGTGGACCACTGCGCCCACGCAAAGCAGCGGTCCAGAAAATAAATTTTGAATGGGAAAGTGATCATTATCATGGAAGTCATTGACCACCTCCCACCCCAAATAAGGCTATGCATCCGGATAGAAGAGGGATAGATTAAGGCAGGAAAATAAAGCCCTTCTCGGGCAGTGATTCGTATACTCATCTGCATTTAGGACACAATCTCCAGGTCGGCAAGGACCTGACCCTTGGGATGATCGAGTAGTCTCCCCAGAGGAAGTGTCTACCGTTCAATTCCCCGAGCAGTAGTACGAGCCTAGGCAACAGTTCCACGATACGGTGGAAATCCCCCCGCATCGAAGTCACTGACGGTGGACTGTATGCAGAAATAACTAGACCTACTATCCACGAGTAGCTGCACTGCTACTGCCAGAAAGGACGTATTTGTAGCTAAGAGAGGTACCGAGACATAATGCCTGGTGTATATCGTGCATCCTCCTTCCCGGCCCCCATCTCGTGGTGGTTGGGATGCAAAACACTTATACCCCGGGAAGGTGAAAAGGGGGCACGCGCCCATGATGGTTTCGTGAAAAAAATAGCTAACAGGAAACGGGAAGATATAAGCTTAAGCAGCTCGTCCCAGTTGTCCCGGAGTTCTCGGCAAATCCATTGAAGTAATAACGAATCGGTGGAGGTGCGCGACCATTGCAAAAGACGCTGCACTAACGCCACAGCCTAATACTCAGGTAGAAAAAAAAACAGGTAATAAACAAATGAAGATAAAAAAATAGCAACAAAGACTAAGAAATAAGCTAAAAAACAACAAATAAACAAGATTAGCAAAAAAGCAACAAATAAGGAAGCGCTCTCCTGCGTCGGGGGTAGGCCCGCATTCCCCCGGCGCAGGAACTTGCAACCTATAATAGAGTCAAATAAGGTGGAGAAAGTCAGCCTCCAAAAAGTCATATAGTCCGCAAGTCTCTGTGCACGAACCAGTCCCGAGTACAAGGAACAAGCGGTAGCGACCCCGCTCGTCACGGTACCGGGACAAGTAACGTGAGCGAAGATCAGTCAGACTGCGACATTCAACAAGAATGTGCCAAACAGTCTGGGGGACAATGCAGTCGTAGCAATAAGGTACCACCAAGCGCTCCATCAAATCGCGGTGCGTCCAATTCGAGGCGACAGAAAGCAACCTGAAGCAGTCACGGTATTATCGAATAGGTTCATGAGAACAGTAGCGGCGTAATGGCACGCAACTTTAAGTTTCCTTCGGCAGTCTCCTATCTTCTTTGCCAACCAGCCCGGATTCCTGCAATATATACTCGTATAATCGGTGTTAGGAAGAGCGAAACGCTGGTCTGGTTGCCCAGTCATTGCGGACTCTTTGGCGCCCTCATTCCCACATGTTCAGAAACCCAGTAGAAGATAACCTCGACATCATGGATACGGCGATTCCAATGATCCAAGAGTACTCAGGGTGCTTTCTGAGTCGCTATAGATCGCAATCCAGTCTCCAAACCGGGCACGACGCGTTATCTCCCGTACCGAGCGGTGTATTGCAACCAACTCGGCCGTGAAGACAGACGCAGCACCTGGCAGAGCCCCGCTGCCTACTTGGGAATTAGTCGCCGTATTGAAAACTTGCCTAGTACTAGGCTACTTTAATATTTAATTCTAAAACACACACAGAAAGAAGAAAAAACAACCCTAACCAAACTACAAAAATGAAAAAAAGGGAAGAGGAAACGAGTAGTAAGCAAGCTACTGCGTCGGCGGGAGGTCCCCCCGGCGCAGGAGCGTGCGACCTATAAGGAAAAACAACAAAAACAAAACAAAACAAAAAAAATGGTTAAATAATAGGGAGAAGGCTGGCCTCCCCCAAAAGTCTACTAGTCCACCAGTCAATGTGCACGCACTCGTCCCGAGAAAAAGGGACAGGCGGTAGCGACCCCGCACATCCCGGTACGGGACATGTAACGTGCGCAAAGATCAACGAGACTGGGACATTCGACAAGAATGGGCCGAACAGTCTGGGGGACGACGCAGTCGTCACAATAGGGCACCGGCGAGCGCTACATCAAATGGCGATGCGTCACACGAGTGTGCCCGATTCGGAGACGACTGAAAGCGACCTGAAGCCGTCGTGGCATTGGGGGATAGGTCCATGGGAACAGTCACGGCGCAATGCCATGCAACTTTAAGTTCCCTTCGACCGTCTCCCATCTTCTTTGCCAAGCATAGCTGCCCGTATTCCTGCCATGTAGTCGGTGTGAGGAAGAGTGAAACGCTGGTCCGGTCGCAGAGTCCTCGCGGACTCTTTGCGCCTTCGTGGGCGCGCTCATTCCCCGCAATTCTTACATGTCCAGGAACCCAGATCTCGACATCCGCCCAGCTGGCCAAAACCGTGGCGTCACGGATATTGCGAACCAGGGGATGCGGAGATTCCAATGCCCCGAGAACACTCAGGGCGCTTTGTAAGTCGCTATAGATCACAATCCGGTCTCCGAACCGGGCACGTCACATAATCTCCCGTACCGAGTGGTGTATTGCCACCAGCTCGGCCGTGAAGACAGACGCAGTGCCTGGTAGAGCCCCGCTGACTTCAAACAGAGGAGATATGGCGTGGAAGCCGACCCCCTCTTCGGACTTGGAGCCATCAGTATACACTGGCACGGTTCCAGCGTGACACGGAAGTGTGCTCCAAAAAGGTCGAACGCAATACTCCCGGCGCTGTAAAAGCTTTGGGAGCAGAGGCGTGGCGTCAAATAGCCAAATGTGCTACCTTCCTTGTGGCGTCCTGGGCAGAACCAGGGGTGCCACCGGCCCGAGAGCTATACCTAGCTCTCGAAAGAGTTTCCTGACCCTAAACCCAAAGGGTTAGGGTATGACTAGCGTCTCTTGGCGGCATAGGCACCGTCGAGATCAGCTACGGATGCAGTGAGAGCTGTTGGCGACTACGGGAGGCGCCGGGCTAGCGCGTACAGGCGAGTGATGCACTGTACGCGGCGTAGAGCGAGTGGCATCTCCGCAGAATCGACCAACAGGCTCTCATTGGGGGAAGTGCGGAAGGCGTCGGTCGCAAGGCGAAGGCCGATGTGGTGGATCGAGTCCACCTTCCGCAATAAACGCTCGGCTGCGGATGCATAAAACTCACCTCCGTAGTCGAGCTTCGAACGAACAAAGCATCGATAAAAAAGTAAGGCAGAAGCCCTATCAGCACCCCAAGCGCTGAACGTCACGAAACGGTGAATATCCATGGCGGGGGTACAAGAGACCCTGAGGCTGCGAAAATGAGCCTCCCAGGTGAGGCGTCGGGCAAATACAAGACCAAGGAAACGGTGCAATTCAACCACTTCCAGGCGTACCCCATTAAGAAACAAGTCTGGTTCTGGGTGGAGCCGTGGATGGCGGCAGAAGTGCACCACCTTAGTCTTGGCCAAGGAAAACCAAAACTGTGCGCTTCGGCATAGCGAGAGACGCGGTTCAATGCTTGTTGGAGTCGACGCTCCAGAGTTGGCATCTGGGCCGCGCCAAAAGAGATCGAAAGGTCGTCCACGTAGAGCGTAGCGAGAACATCTTCCGGCAGCACCGAGGTGATGCCGTTGATGCTCATTTTTTTTTTTTTTTTGGTTAAGGGGCTATCTGGCGACTGCCGACTTAGGCATAAGATGCCGTAAACAAACTGCCTAGTTCTAGGCTACTTCAAAATAATTCAACAGGAAACAACAATAAAAAGAAATAACAATAACAAAGCAATAACAAAAACGATAACAAAAACAACAACAATAAAACCGGGTTAAATGAAATGGAGAAGGCCGGCCTCCCCCAAAAAGTCAATAAGTCCACCAGTCATTGTGCACGCACTCGTCCCGAGTACAAGGGACAGGCGGTAGCGACCCCGCCCATCCCGGTACCGAGACAGGTATCGTGCGCGAAGATCACCCAGACTGGGACATTCGACAAGAATATGCCGAACAGTCTGGGGGACGACGCAGTCGTTGCAATAGGGCGCATGCGAGCGCTCCATCAAGTAGCGATGCGTCCGATTCGAAGACGACAGAAAGCAACCTGAAGCCGCCGCGGCATTGGGGGATAGGTCCATGGGAACAGTCGCGGCGCAATGGCACGCAACTTTAAGTTCCCTTCGACCGTCTCCCATCTTCTTTGCCAAGCAGTCCGAAGAGCTGCCCGTATTCCTGCCATGTAGTCGGTGTGAGGAAGAGCGAAACGCTGGTCCGGTCGCAGAGTCCTCGCGGACTCTTTGGCGCCCTCATCGGCGCGCTCATTCCCCGCAATTCCTACATGTCCAGAAACCCAGCAGAAGATAATCTCGACATCTGCCCGGCTCGCCAAAACCGTGGCGTCACGGATATCGCGAACCAGGGGATGCGGAGATTCCAATGCCCCGAGAGCACTCAGGGCGCTTTGTGAGTCGCTATAGATCACAATCCGGTCTCCGAACCGGGCACGTCGCGTAATCTCCCGTACCGAGTGGTGTATTGCCACCAGCTCGGCCGTGAAGACAGACGCAGCGCCTGGTAGAGCCCCGCTGACTTCAAACAGAGGGGATACGGCGTGGAAGCCGACCCCCTCTTGGGACTTGGAGCCATCCGTATACACTGGCACGGTACCAGCGTGACACGATGTGTGCTCCAAAAAGGTCGAACGCAATACTCCCGGCGCAGTACAAGCTTTGGGAGCAGAGGCGTGGCGACAAATAGCCAAATGTGGTACCCTCCAGGGTGGCGTCCTGGGCAGAACCAGGGGCGCCACCGGCCCGAGAGCTATATCTACCTCTCGAAGGAGTTTCCTGGCCCTAAACCCAAAGGGCTTAGGGTATGAATGGCGTCTCTCGGCGGCATAGGCACCATCGAGATCAGCTGCGGATGCAGTGAGAGCTGTTGGCGACTGAGGGAGGCGCCGGGCTCGCGCGTACAGGCGAGTGATGCACTGCACGCGGCGCAGAGCGAGTGGCATCACCCCAGCATCGACCAACAGGCTCTCAATGGGAAAAGTGCGGAAGGCACCGGTCGCAAGGCGAAGGCCGGTGTGGTGGATCGAATCCACCTTCCGCAATAAACGCTCGGCTGCGGATGCATAAAACTCGCATCCGTAGTCGAGCTTCGAGCGAACAAAGGATCGATAAAAAAGTGAGGCGGTAGCCCTATCAGCGCCCCAAGCGCTGAACGTCACGGAACGGAGAATGTCCATGGCGCGGGTACAAGAGACCCTAAGGCTGCGAATATGAGCCTCCCAGGTGAGGCGTCGGTCGAATACAAGACCAAGGAAACGGTGTGACTCAACCACATCCAGGCGCACCCCATTAAGAAACAAATCTGGGTCGGGGTGAAGCCGTGGATGGCGGCACAAGTGCACCACCTTAGTCTTGGCCAAAGAAAACCGAAACCTGTGCGCTTCGGCATAGCGAGAGACGCGGTTCAATGCCTGTTGGAGTCGACGCTCCAGAGTTGGCATCTGTGGCCGTGCCAAAAGAGATCGAAAGGTCGTCCACGTAGAGCGTAGCGAGAACATCTTCTGGCAGCACCGAGGTGATGCCGTTGATGCTCAGGGCAAAGAGTGTGACACTGAGGACACTTCCCTGCCCCTTTGGGGCAGAGAGGGCTCCCCCCACCCGTACGCGGAATCGACGATCTCGCAAAAATTCAGATATAAACATTGGGAGGCGTCCCCTCGCCCCCATCGTGTGGAGAGTCTCCATGATACCGTATCGCCATGCGGTATCATAGGCCTTCTCCAGATCAAAAAACACCGTGGCGTAGTGCTGTCTACGAAGGAAAGCCTCGCAGACGGCATTTTCCAGTCGGAGCAGAGCATCCGACGTCGAGTGGAACTTACGGAAGCCGCACTGTGCAGAAGACAGATGGCCTCCGCTGTCCAGGAAATAGGCTAATCTAACATTTACCAATTTCTCCATCAACTTCCACACGCAAGAGGTTAGAGAGATTGGGCGGAAACCGGTCGGAGTAGAGTGATCTCTCACCGGCTTGCGAAAGGCGAGCACAGTAGCGATTCGCGAGGAGTCTGGGAGAAGACCTTCCACCCAGATCCTGTTGAACAGATCTAACAGAAAGGCCATGCCTCGCTCACCCAGGTGTCGAAGCATGGCGTACGGGACATCGTCCGGACCATGGGCGGTGTCCGCGCACGAAGCTAGAGCGGAACGCAACTCACTCACAGTAAACTTGGCGTTGAAGGGTTCTGCGCCTCTGGAGGTAAAGTCCAGCCGGCGGCCTTCCGCGACATCCCGACGTGCATTGAATGCTGGCGGAGCAGCATCACGGCTAGAGAATGCGGAGAAAGCGGTCGCTAAGGATTCCGCCACGGACGCGGGGTCCGAGATTGCGGTCCCATTCTCCTGGAGAACGGGAGGGGGGTAACTTGCCCCGAATCCCTTTGACTCGCTTCCACACCTCAGCTAAAGGGGTCTTCCCGTTAAGTGAAGACACGTATGCCCGCCAAGAAGAGCGGCGGGCGTGCTTCGAAATATACCGGAACCTAGCCCTAGCCCGACGAAATTCACCGACAGTGAAATCGTTCGGGCGGCGCTTATAGCGCATGTAGGCATAACGCTTCTGTTTGAGGGCCGTCTCACACTCGGCCGTCCACCATGGGAGTGGTCGGCGTGCAAAACGGCCAGACGTCCTAGGAATAGTAGTCAGGCCCGCGGCGATGAGGTTGCCGGAGAAGAACTCAACGGCCTCATCTACCGACCTAAACTCTTCGACTGAGATAGAGAATTCAGTCATTTCCTGAAATGCAGGCCACCGCACCCGCACCAAGCACCACCGAGGTGGTCTCTCAGGCGGCAGTTGCCCTGAAAATGATATTTGAATGGGAAAGTGATCACTACCATGGAGGTCATCGACCACCCCCCAATCAAAATCAGGCTGTGCATCCGAAGAGCACAAAGATAGGTCAAGGCAAGAAAATGAAGCGGTTCTCGGACAGTGATGCGTAAACTCATCCACGTTTAGGACGCCCATCTCAAGCTCTTCGATCAGATCGGCAAGGACTTGTCCCCTGGAATTTATGGAGTAATCTCCCCAGAGAGGATGCCTGCCGTTCAGATCTCCAAGCAAGAGATAGGGCCTCGGCAACCGTGCCACGACGCAGCGGAAGTCCCCCGCGTCGAAGTCAGCTGACGGTGGAATGTACGCAGAAATGATAGTATACCTCCTATCCAGGTGCAGCTGCACAGCCACTGCCTGAAAGGAGGTATCTAAAGAGAAAGGAAGAACGGAGACATCATGCCGGGTGTAAACCGTGCATCCCCCAGCCCGGCCATCCCGCGGTGGTGGGGTCGCAAGACCCTTATACCCCGGGAGGGCAGGCAGCGGGCACGCGCCTAGCATGGTCTCCTGCAAAAAAATAGCTAACGGGGAACGGGACGAGACGAGCCTCCGCAGCTCCTCCAAGTTGGCCCGGAGTCCACGGCAATTCCATTGAAGGAATATGCCCTCCAGGCCTAGCTCGGAGGAGACGCGGGGCCCTCCTCAAATTGAAGACCCTCACGGGAATGGCCGTACGCTTCCCGGGGGCAGAACTCCGGGCGCTGTTGGCCGGACAAAGCGCTGAAGGCGCTGTCGCCTTCGAGGACTTATTGGGGAAGGTTGGGCTCGCCATGCGAGTCTTTTCCTCCCTCCGCCTCGAAACCTTAGGCGGGCGTTGCGGCTTCGGAGGCGGGGGGCCCTCTTTTAGAGGAACCACCGTCTCCGAGCCACTCGCTCCACGTCGGGGCGTGGGCGAAGGGGCCAAAGCTCCTTTGTTGCTGTCCTCCTTTCGGGGAACAGCTTTAGGAACCCCGGAAGATGGCCTAGCGACCATCTTCATGGGTGTTGCCTCCTGTGAGTCTAACGACTCGGTGGAGGCGCGTGGCAGTTTCGCTTTACGGGAAACGGTCACGCTGGGGTTAGAGGGGGGAGCCCTGGTTTTAGCCGGGGCAGGGTATCAACCCTTTTTGTCGCCAGCTTTACCAGGGATGCGCCCAGGTTTGGTAGAGCCCGCAGAAGGGCTCCGAATGGGCGCGGAAAAAACCATGCTCGTTGGCCTGGATGGGCCAGGAGCAGAGGGTGCCTTTCTAACTATTGAGGATATGACGTCCCAGGCAGAGCCGGGCGCGCCAGGACCAAGTCCTTTGCCTCGCGGAATGAGAGTCGATCCTGGGCCTGAACGGCCAGGATTTCTTTCTCAAGGAGATATGCACCACATTGCTTCGAAGAAGCAGGGTGCGGCTCTCCGCAATTGACACACTTGGCCACACACGATTTGGACTTATCGTGTGCGACCTTAGAGCAATTTACACATACTTCGGGTGACCCCGACTTTGCACGTCTACATGAGCGATTCGTATGGCCGAAGCGGTGACAGTAATAGCACCGCCGCGGCAGTGGCACGAATGCCTTCACGCGGTAACGGTACCAACCGGCACGCACCGACTCAGTGAGCTTGTCAGGGTCGAACGTGACGAAGAGTGTAGGGGTGGGTCTCGAGGCCCCTCCCTGTTTTCTCATCACACGTTCGACCTTGACCGCCCCATGGTCGGCCAGCTCTAGGGTGATGTCCTCAGTGGAGTAGTCAACGAGTTCCCTCGCATAAACTACTCCTTTCACAAAGTTCATGGTAGAGTGCGGCGTCACACTCACCGGGGTGCCATGAAGTGTCCGAAGAGCACTTATCTTGGCCGCCTCGGCGGGATTCGCCGCATTCGCCAGAAGGCTCCCGTCCGAGAAACGGGTTACCTTCGGCTCTCTACCAATTGCACTAGCTAATCCTCTCCTCTGATGGATCATGTTGCCCTTGGACAACATGCTGCCATCAGTGGAGCGAATAACGAGGAAGCGTTTGAAGCCAGCGGGCTCGAAAACGCCAGGTAACCTCTGAATCAGGGGCCCCAATGTCATCGAGGCTCCGCCCTGTGCACTTTTGGTCTTTGTCATCGTCAGGAGCTCCGTACCCGGGGAAGCAGAGGGCCCGGATGTGCCGATCTTGGCTTGGTCGCTTGCCAAAGTGGCAGCAGACCCATCCGTCCCCGTAGCCCCCGCGGATTGAGAGGAGCCCCGAGTCTTCTTCGTCTTTTTGGTCTTTTTCGTCCTTTTCTTTTTTGGAGAGGAGGGCGGGGAATGAACCCGCTTCTCACCCCCGCCGGTAGAAGTCCCCAGGCCAGATGGACCGGCCTCAGCCAGGTCCTTCTCCGAAATGGAAAAGGTCCTGGTGGTCGCAGGGGCATCATCCGGAGTAGATCCCTCCCCTCCTTGTACTGCCTGAGAATCCACAGCCGTTTGATGAGGACCTTGCATAGGGGCGGATTCGGGTTCGGTGCTTGGCGCCGAGCCCGGATTCCCCCCCATGGAAGGCCCTACCTTCTGAGGCTGGTTTTCCTCAAGGACCATGTCTATCACAGGAGGGGCCTCCAGTTGGCCATCCCCTCCCAGGACATCGCAGGTCCCCTTGGCAGCGTCATAAGTCTTTAGTGGGGAGGCACAGGCCTTGACCCCGGCAAGGTTTAATATTTTTGCCAGCAGGTCTTTTGAGGGAAGCGACCGAAGGGGCCTGGCTTCCCTCTCCCCCCTAAGGGGGTTTGCCCTACCGAGCCGCTTGTACGAGGGGCGGTCGGCAATGGGCTGCCTGCTGGCTTTCTTGGCAGTCCCCTTAGAAAGCAAAGGAGGGACTGCCGCTGGAGTTAGGGAGGTGCCCGAAAGCACCTCCAGAGAAGGGGGTGAGGGGGAGTCCCCTACACCCGTAGGCGTAAGAGAGGAGTAAGCCTCCTCTCCGGTTAAAGAGGTATGGATGGTCCCCTGCGCAAGCACAGGGGGGAGGACCTCCATCTTTTCTGTGGAGCTGCACGAGGGCGGCTCCGTTGTTTTAGGGGGAATTAAGGGGAGATGTTTTTTTTTCATCATTGGGCATGGTGACCCTCTTTGTTTTACGGGACGCAATCGCTCACCACCTCTTGCAGTAGCCCGCACTGCAAGAGGTGCTTACAGGCCCGGCAGAGCCAGGCGCCGCCATTTGGGACCACCCCTCCCGCCTGGTGGCCTGGCAGTCCATCGGCATGGCGGCTCCACCTTAGACACGGCGTAAAACAGATAGAATGTGAAGAGGAGAGGAAAAGGGATGTGAGGAAGGTATGGGTGGGGATGAAGCAGGTTGTTAAAAAACCCCCATCCCGAACCGGAGCTGAGTGGTTAGGGAACAATGTTCCCTCCCCCCTCAGCCCCCATCCGGGGTGGTTGGCTTGAGAAGAAGGTCAGCATTCTACCCTGTGAAATTAGAGGCTGACCAGAGAAAGTTGTGGGAGAGGTTGTATGAAAAGCGACGAGGTAGGGGAGAAATCGGGCTATCTGAAGGAAGGAAGAGAGGCTAAGCTGGGGCCGGACGGAGCGCTGGATCCCGTCAGCACGGCGGCCAGGATGGCAAAGCGAAGGAGAGGAGTAAGCCTCCTCTCCAGTTAGAGAAATATGGAGGGTCCCCTGTGCAAGCACAGGGGGGGGGGGACCTCCATTTTTTCGGTGGAGCTGCCCGAGGACGGCTCCGTCGATGAGCAAGGGGGAGTTAAAGGGGTTTGAGGTTTTATTAATTCATCCATGGGCATGGTGACCCTATTTTTGCCACGGGACGCAATCGCTCATCACCTCTTGCAGTTGCCCGCACTGCAAGAGGTGCTTACAGGCCTGGCAGAGCCAGGCGCCGCCATTTCGGACCATCCCTCCCGCCTGGTGGCCTGGCAGTCCATCGGCATGGCTGCTCCACCTTAGACACGGCGTAAAAAAATATAGGTTGTGAAGAGGAGAGGAAAAGGGATGTGTGGAAGGTATGGGTGGGGATGAAGCAGGTTGTTAAAAACCAGCCACCCCAGACCGGAGCTCAGGGGTTATGGAACATTCTCCCCCACCCCCTCAGCCCCGATGCGGGACGGTTGGCTGAAAGGTAGGTCAGCATCTACCCTGTGAAATTAGAGGCTGACCAGAGAAAGTTGTGGGAGAGGTTGTGTGAAAAGAGAGGAAACAAGTGTTTTGAAGGAAGCAAGAGAGGCTAAGCTGGGGCCGGACGGAGTGCTGAATCCCGTCAGCACGGCGGCCAGGATGGCAAATCGCCGCGCCCCTTACGGGGTCTGTCTGAAAGAAGGAGAAGAGGCGAAGCTGGGGTCGGACGGGGTGCGTATTCCCGTCAGTACGGCGGCCAGGATGGCAAATCGCCGCGCCCCTTACAGGGTCGGCTGCTTTTAAGCAGCTATGACTACACATCTCCTCCAAACTTATTGCAATACACTACACACCTGGTTAAACAAAACAACCTTAAAATAGAACCAACCAAATCCACACCTACCTTCCACATCAGTGATACATGGGAACCCAGATGCAGACTTAACCTGACCTTAAACAGCCACCTCATACCACACACTCAAAATACTTGTTAAGATATACAATGCATCAATGACACAGGAAAAAAACATGCACACCAATACTTAATGCTTTCAAATCATTCACACACAATATTTGGACAAAATAAAGCTACCAAAGCCAGAATTTATAAACAATTCATATGCTCTGTAATGGACTATACAAGCCTTGCTTGGGCCCCCAACTTCTCAAATATTCTGCCACACACTCCAGAACATACAAAAATAAGAGCTAAAAATAATCACAGGCTGCACAGCTCTTACACCCACCCACTCATAAACTAAACTGAGACCAACATCTTCAAGGTCAAGGATCACCTGATGAGATATACTCAAATACTAGCTGCAACCTTCACAAATCCAGAGCACTCCATGCACTAGACTGCAAAACACCCGCTCTCACAAAGAAACATTGAAATAACTGTATATAATATTAGACACAACTATCAACTTTCACACACCAACCAGCCTCCACAAACATATTCACACCTACTTCACACAACACCCTGCTGCATGCGCAGCTCCATGACATCCACTCTACCATGTTTAGATAAAGTCCACCTAGCCATGCTGTAATGTAGACCCAGTCCTCCTGAACTACCAGAAGCTGGGTGTGATGATCACAGAGGCCTGTCCAGAACATAACACTCTGCACCACACAATTAAATACATTATGGAAAACTGCACTATACACAATCGCACTCCATGAGGATCTGTGAGAAAACCCATTACAGGCCATATGCTTCCTGAGGGTTTTGGGGCTACTAGGCTAAACAGTCAGAATCATCAAAGACAAGTAGCCCATTCATTTGGGATTAAGTTTACTACAGGGCTCCTTACATTTTACCTTTTTGGTCAATATTATTTTTCTATTTGTACTTCTCATCACTTGCTACCTCTGAAAAGACTTGATTAAGGGTGAAGAAAACATTAAAATTATTTGAATGAAAAAAAAAGGGGGGTAAAATTTACCTTACCTTTGCATTGAGATTATCAGCTATATTCCAAAGTTCTTGGTTGATTTGCAAATATTCTTCTAATGTGTAGCTGGGTTTGCCACAAAGTAAGACTTCAGCAACTTCATCAGCAAAGAATCCAAAGTTTTCAGGTACACAAATAGCCAAAATGGCTGAAGCGGTCGCAGGGCCAACCCCTTTCAAATCACCTGTTGAGGAAGTCAGATATTTTAAATGTAAAGAGCTAGCTACATATTTGATCAGCAAGCTTCAACAGTGAATCTATAAGTGAGCATTAAGGATCCAGTAGACTAGGGTTATTTTTTGCTACTTCTACCAACAGTTTTCATCTCTTTTAATTGTATATCCTTTATGCCAGGATTAAGCCATATCAATGTAACAAGGAATGCCCATGAGAAGATATGTTGTATAGAATTGCTTCATTCTTGCAGGGCCGCTAAGAGAATAAATATTACTGGGCACAAGACAAAATTTGGGCCCCCTACCGAAGTTTTAAAAAACAAAAGGCCCATATACACTTTATTTTATAAGGTGGAAAATATTTATTTCTTTTTGGAGATGTTCATACTGTATATTAGTAACCAATTTCTTTACTTAAAAAAATATAAAATTCAGAACAAAAATAATCATTAGTAGCAATTTTTGTAATAGTAGCGCAACTTCTGGGCCATCTTGTACAATGGACAATAAAATGTATTAAAAAAATAATCATATACTGAATAATGCTTTTCAAGCTTTCATGGCAGCAATATTTTTGATGACATCATCAAATTGGATTTTTCATGCACGTTTACATTCAGATTAACTACATTCCAGAAGCTTGATTTAAGATGTTTTGCTTCATTCCAGATTTTCTTCCAGTTCCCACAAAGATCTCTTAACCCTTAACACACGGGTATAGTCAAGTTTTACGCACCTGCCAAATCCAAATAAAATGAAAAAAGAAGAATTTTTTGAAATGCATGTTTGTATTCATATTTTGGGTCTGGTATATTTTGAGGGTCATGGAAACATTATCAGGATCATAAACACATTATCAGGGTCATGGACACATTATCAGGGTAATGGAAATTTCTTAAAAATTTATAAAAGCTCTGTTAATTTTATTCACTTATGTTATCTTCATTTTTGTATGCAAACCTTAAGGCAAATTCAGGTGATGATTTTTAAAAAAAATTATTGTTTATGGTCTTCTTTGAAAAGAATTCACTTATAGAAAGATGTTTATTAATTTATCTGAAATTGAATTGTTTGAAAAATAGTTAAAATAACTTTTAATTAATATTACTAATTTTTTTTTTAATTTTTAAATTTCCATGACCCTGATAATGTTTCCATGACCCTGATAATGTATCCATGACCCTGATAATATATGTCGCAAGATGATTTAACATGAAATAGATGATGACCGTACAGCGTGGAAATGCACAAAATATCAATAATTGGTAGCCATACATTTAGTGATTGCAAAAATCATCTATTGATGATGACCGGTTTTCCTTAAGGAAACATCAATGGATGATGGCCCGGTGTTAAGGGTTAAACTTGCTATCAACTCTTTTACATTTGTGACTTGAATATCAACTGTAGCATGTCTTGCTTGTAGAATCTTGTTGCAGATGCCAATTGGTGCCAAAATCTTGAACCAAATTGCTGAAATAATCACGCAAGTAAACAATGAGACATACTTAATAGTGCCATGTATTTCAGTCATTGTTTTAGATGTCAGATTCAATGTTAATAGTTCTTCAAGTGTAGCCCGAATGCTGGTAAGGTTTGCTGCAAATGGTTTTACATAATCTATTCTTGCAATCATCTTGTATCGGACTTGTTGTGAAGAGACTGATTTCCTGTCTTGTTCAGAAGAATCCCCCAACGTTGTGGACTGGAGCTGAAGAGAGTGTATGTTGTCTGTTTCACATAAATTTAAAGTATGGCATCCACAGGGTGAAAAGAGTGCCAGAGCATTTTCAAACAGAAGACGTGTCTGTACCCTTTTTTATTTTCCTGCTATATTGGATCCATTGTTGTAGCTTTGCCCCTACAATCTGAGAAAAGGATGTTGTTCTCTCTCAATGTTTCCAGTACCATTTTTGCAATATTGTTTCCAGTTTTGTTACTACAATCAACAAAGTTCAAAAATCGCTCCTTTATAACATATGCAAAATCATCTTTCACAAGATATCGTAGTATAAAGGCGGTTTGCTCAACAGGAGAGGAGTCTGGTGTTGCATCCACCATAATTGAAAAGTATTTTGAGAAGCTTCTTTCCAAGAGAATTTCTTGTGTAACGAGTTCTGAGCAAAGAGAAACAAATTTGTTTTTTGTCTCTGCTGAGAGATAAGAGTAGCTGTAGTCTCCCTCCTTTCTGCTGCAATTCCTTCACCTTTAGTACATGTTCTTTCAGAACAGGATTCCACCAAGACAACAGTTCTACCAAGCTCAAAAAGTTTCATTTCTTTCATCTCCAATTCTTTGCAAAGATCCTCTAAATGCTAGGCCTCTCTTCCCTAGAAAAAGAACAATGTCTATGATCCACCTCAAAAGATTGTACCATCTTGCTGCTTCAGATTCAATGCATTTGTCTGATTTCAATTGTCTTTCAAAATCACGCCAGGCCAAATAACACTCCCTATGGGCATTGCATTTCATGTTCAGGAATTCTGTTAGCTATTTCCCTACATTTTCCACTTGCAGTGTAGCCCTGTGATGTTGTTAGACACAAATGCGATTTTATTATTATTTTTTTTTTAAAGAGACGGCACATAAAACAGGGCCTGTTGCGATGGACTCCATACCAGCCAATCTCATCTTGAAATTTCACCATTTTGATTTTGTACTGAGGGTATAGTCTCAGGAAATGCTTGTTGATTACCGTCACATGGAAATGAATTTGGGAAATTGAGATGGCACTTTCTGACATATTATTCAACTCTCTCTGCAGTTAATTTATCATGAACACCAATATCAACACCCACATCTGGCATACAGCCTATCATTGTATTTGCAGCAGGAAACGCATATTATTTGTCTCTTTTAATTAAAGAGAATCAGGGAATTCTCTTTAAATCCAAGTGGGAGATGGTGTATGGTACAGGAGGGGTTACAACTAGAAGGCAGATTGTGGGGCATAGGTTGCCTGTGGGTCAGCCTGATATGACCCAGGGGTGTGGTAACCAGGAGAACTGCAGAACCAACAGATGCATACATACATGCACTGTGCATGACTTAGAGCATATGGCCTTTTTTAAATATATGATCCCATTTGGCAGCAGACCATGAGAGCATAGCTGCAAAAAACCAATGATTGCTATCTTTAGACTAACTTAGGGACCTAGGCATGCAATTTTTTAAAATTCTTAAAAATTCAAATAGTAGAGAAGATGCTTAATTTCTACCAAAATTATCACACCACAGACTAGTACAGAAATGCCAGACCTCAGCACCATGGAAAATTGAAAGAGACCTCAGCACCATGGAAGATTGGAAGAAACCTCAGCACCATGTGAAACAGATGCAGTTATTATTGGGGACTTCAACTTAAACTCTGTGGACTGGGAAAATATGATAGGTAGGGATAGAACAAGTGGCAGGTTCATAGAATGCTTTGAGGATAATTTTTTGAATCAATTTGTTAATGAGCTAACGAGGGGGGACAATATATTAGATTTAGTACTTTCTAACAGTGATCATTTAGTTCAAGATTTAACTGTTGGGAAAGCATTGGGAAATAGTGACCATCATATAGACCGTTTTAGCTTGGGAATTGAGAAGGGTAAAATAACTGAGAATGCTGTAAAAGTTCCAAATTTTCATAAGGGGGATTATGTAAAACTTCAAAGCTTGCTAAATTTGGTAGACTGGGATGTAGAATTCAGAGGTAAAAATGCTTATGGGATGTGGGATACTTTCAAGCATATAATAAATGTAGTCCAAGAGCAATGTATCCCAATGAAGGCCATTAGGAACAAAAGTAGGAAACCATTATGGTGGAATCAGGAGTTAGCTAGAAAAATTTCAGAGAAGAAAAGGGCATACAAAAAATTACAGGTAGATAATAATATTCAAAATTTAAGTAATTATAGAATGGCTAAGAATGAGTTAAATAAGATTATAAAGAAGAACAAAAGGGTGTCAGAAATTAAATTAGCTCAAGATAGCAACAAAGATCCTAGAAAGTTCTTTAGATACTATAAAATTAATAACAAGTCTGGCAGAGTTAAAATAGGACCTATCAAATATGAAGGGGTTGTGAGAGAAACTGATGAGGAAATAGTTGAGGTACTAAATGGTCATTTTGCATCAGTATTTACAAAGGAGAAACTAAATAGTCTTCTATATAGTATTCATGGGTCAGGAAAAGAGGTGTTTACTACCATTAGTGTGGATTGGAGGATGATAAAAGGACTAATAGGTGAGTTAGATGCTACCAAGGACTCCAGCCCTGATAATATTCATTCTAGGATACTTAAAGAAGGGGTAGGAAGTATCTCAATAGCTCTGGAGAAGTTGTATACTAGGTCACTGGAATATGGAGAAATACCCGATGATTGGAAGAGAGCGAATGTAGTCCCCATTTTCAAGGAGGGTAGTAAAGAAGATCCAAATAACTTTAGACCGGTTAGCCTAACTCTTGTAGTCTGTAAAATTCTTGAGAAAATAGTTAAAAAAGGGATTTGCCAACATCTAGAGAGGGAGGGGTTAATCAGTGATGCTCAGCATGGGTTTAGATCAGGTAGATCATGTTTGACTAACTTACTAGACTTTCTGGAGTTTGTAACAGATCAAGTAGATAAGGGAAAGAATGTAGATGTAATTTACTTGGATTTTAGTAAAGCATTTGATAAGGTACCACATAGGAGACTAGTTCATAAATTAAAAATGATTGGGATATGTGGGGGTGTTTCAAATTGGATAGCTAAGTGGCTGAAAGATAGGAAGCAAAGGGTAGTGCTAAATGGTGTAAAGTCAGAGTGGAGGGATGTTATCAGTGGGGTTCCTCAGGGATAAGTTCTCGGTCCATTATTATTTGTCATCTATATAAACGATCTTGGGGAGGCAGTTAATAATAAAGTGTCAATTTTTGCGGATGATACCAAATTAGCAGCGAAAAAGTGCAAAATTCCAGTCTGGTTCCAATGTCTTCAACCAGTTCTGCTATGAACTAGCCCTGGGGGTTGACCGTTTAGTTCTCACAAAGGGGGAGATTACTATTCAAGTCCCTGATAAGGAGAGAAGGCATTGGGAGCAAGTGTCTGACACAGTGGAACTCAGCCAGATTGAAGTTGGCTGATGATGGAGAGCACTGAGACACAAGAAAATACCTCCTCTCTGGGTGGAGTTTAACTGCTGCTTGGCACACCATGGGATAATAAAGATATCACATTGGGTATAAATTGCACAGCTACCTATCCAGTCTTGGAGAGGGTGGGTCATGAAACCCTTCTTCCTCAGGACCTACCCTAAATGGTCTCCTACAGACAGACAGGTCATCAGCTCCTCGCAGTCAGCCTGGAGGAGGAAATCTTAACATTTTGTAAAAGATTTTAAGAGACCATCTGGCAACTGCCAACTAGGGCAAATGTCGCTGTACTTACATGACAGCCTAATATTAGGCTAGATTAAAAAACAAATAATATATAAATAACAAATCAAGATAAAAAAGAAACAAAAGATGGACACAAGCTAAAAAACAAACCAACAAATAAAAACAAGCAAAAAAGCAACAAGAAGATGTGCCCCAGCTTTCGGGGTAGGCCCACTCTGTCTGGTACTGGGACAGGCAATGTGCGCAAAGATCTCCCAAATTGGGACATTGAACAAGAATGTGTGTGCCAAACAGTCTGGGGAACAACAACAGTCATCACAATAAGGCGCGGGTAAGTGCTCCATCAGATGACGGTGCATCCAGCGAGTGTGTCCAATTCAGAGATGACAGAAAGCAACCTGAACCCATCGCGACATTGGGGGGTAGGTCCATGGAAACAGTCGCAGTGCAATGGCATGCAACTTTAAGTTCCCCTCAACCGTCTCCCATTTTCTTTGCCAAGCAGTCCGGAGGGCTGCCCATATTCCTGCCATGCAATCGGTGTGAGGAAGAGTGAAATACTGGTTTGCACAGTCCTAACAGACTCTTTGGTGCCCTCAATGCCTCACTCATATCCAGAAACCTGGCAAAAGATACGCTTGACATTCGCTCGGCTCTCCAAAACTGAGGCATCACAGATATCGTGAACCAATGGATGCAGAGATTCCAATACCACGAGAGCACTGAGGGCGCCTTGTGAGTTGTTATAGATCACAACCTGGTCTGTGAACAGGGCACATTATCTCCAATACCAAGTGGTGTATTGCAACCAGCTCGTCCGTGAAGACAGATACAGCGCCTGGCAGAGCCCTGCTGACTTCAAACAGAGGGGATACAGCATGGAAACTGACCTCCTCTTGGGACTTGGAACCATCCATATATACTGGCACAGTGTGCTCCAAAAAGGGCAAACGCAATACTCCTGGTGCTGTACAAGCTTTGGGAGCAGAGGTGTGGTGACAAATAGTCAAAGGTGGTATCCTGGGCAGAACCATGGGCACCACTGGCCCGAGAGCTACACCAAGCTATCGAAGGAGTTTCCTATCTCTAAACCCAAAGGGGGTAGGGCATGGTGAATCTGTCATGAATATAAGGGACAAGTGGTAGGGACCCCACTCTCCCAATACCATGACAGATAACATGCATGAAGATCATCCAGACTGTGACATTCAACAAGAATGTGCTAAATTGTATGGGGGATATCTCAGTAAGGTGCAGGGAAGCACTCCATCAAGAGTGTACAATTCAAAGATGACAGAAGGTGGCCTAAAGTTGTTGCAGCATTGAGGAGTAGGTCAATGGGAACAGTTGCCGCTTAAGGGCAAACAACTTTAAATTTCCTTTGGCCAAGCAGGCTGGAGGTTGGCCCTGATTCATGCCATGTAGTGATTGTGAGGGAAAGCAAAATGCTGGCCTGGCTACCCGGTCCTAGCAAACTTCTGGCACCTTCATCGTCGTGCTCATTCCCGACAATTGCCATATGTCCAGGAACCCAGCAATAGATAATCTCAACATTACCCTGATTCATGGCAACCGTGGTGTCACAGATACCACAATCTAAGTGTGTGGAGATTCCAATGCTTCAAGAGCACACAGGGCCTTTGTGAGTTGTTAAAGATCGCAAGCCAGTCTATGAACCAGGAATGATGCATTCTCCTCCTACCAAGCAGATATGGCATGGAAGCTGACCCCCTCCTGTGACCTGGAGCCATCCATGTAAACTGGACAAAGCCAGCGTGACACAAAGTGTTATCTCAAATTTTATCTCCACCATAGCATCAACAAGTAGGCTCTAATAGGGTAAATGGGAAAGGCACTAGTAAGCAAGCAGAGACTTTGTGGTGGATTGAGCATACCTTTTGCAACACACACCTGGCTGCGGATGCGTAAAACTCACATCTCTATACGCTTCAAATGAACAAAGGATCAGTAGAAAAGTAAAGTAGTAGCCCTATCAGCAACCCAAGCACTGAACATCATAGAATGAAGATTGTTTAAGGAATGGGTACAAAAGACCCTAAGCTAAAGCTGCAGATATGAGCCTCCAAGTTGATGCATTGGTTGAAAACAAGACCAAGGAAATGGTGCAAAACTACCGCTTCCAGGGGAACCCCATATAGGAACAAGTTTGGTGTGGGGTGGAGACGTGTATGGCAACTACCATAGTCTTGGGCAAAGAAAATTGAAACATATCAATGTGTGTTGGAGTGGATGCTCCACAGTTGGCTTCTGGATCGCACCAAAAGAGACCGATACATCATCCAGATAGAGTGCAGTGAGAATATCTTCAGGCATCGATGAGGTAATATCATTGATGCTCAGGGTAACGAGTGCGACACTGAGGACACTTCCCTGTGGTATGCTCTCCTAATAATTCATTGTCCTGGAGAGAGCTCCTCACACCTGTATATGGAATCGATGATCTCTCAGAAATTCAGAAATAAAGATTGCAGGTAGCCCCTTATCCACATTGTGTGGAGAAGCTCCATGATACTGTATTACCATGTGGTATCATAGGCCTTCTCAAAATGCAAAAAACACTGGCATAGTGCTGTCTATGAAGGAAAGTCTTGCAGACAGCATCTTTTAGTTAGTACAGAGCATCCAGTGTGGAGTGGAAATTGTGGATTTTTTTTTTTTTTTTTTTTTTATAGAGCCCATCTGGCAACTACCCACTTGGGCATAAGTCGCCGAAAAACACGACAGCCTAGAATTAGGCTACTTTAAAGTTAAAATATGAAAACTTAACAATCAATATAAATTTGAAAAACTTAACAATCGAAGCAATCTCCGGCAGCGGGGGGAGGTCCCCCTCACCCCGGTGCAGGAGAGTGCAATCTAAAACAAAACAATAACAAAAAAAGGAACCTTAAATAAAGGGGAGAAGGCCGGCCTCCCCCAAAAAGTCAATAAGTCCACCAGTCATGGTGCACGCACTCGTCCCGAGTACAAGGGACAGGCGGTAGCGACCCCGCCCATCCCGGTACCGAGACAGGTATCGTGCGCGAAGATCACCCAGACTGGGACATTCGACAAGAATATGCCGAACAGTCTGGGGGACGACGCAGTCGTTGCAATAGGGCACATGCGAGCGCTCCACCAAGTAACGATGCGTCACACGAGTGTGTCCGATTCGAAGACGACAGAAAGCAACCTGAAGCCGCCGCGGCATTGGGGGATAGGTCCATGGGAACAGTCGCGGCGCAATGGCACGCAACTTTAAGTTCCCCTCGACCGTCTCCCATCTTCTTTGCCAAGCAGTCCGAAGAGCTGCCCGTATTCCTGCCATGTAGTCGGTGTGAGGAAGAGCGAAACGCTGGTCCGGTCGCAGAGTCCTCGCGGACTCTTTGGCGCCCTCATCGGCGCGCTCATTCCCCGCAATTCCTACATGTCCAGGAACCCAGCAGAAGATAATCTCGACATCTGCCCGGCTCGCCAAAACCGTGGCGTCACGGATTTCGCGAACCAGGGGATGCGGAGATTCCAATGCCCCGAGAGCACTCAGGGCGCTTTGTGAGTCGCTATAAATCACAATCCGGTCTCCGAACCGGGCACGTCGCGTAATCTCCCGTACCGAGTGGTGTATTGCCACCAGCTCGGCCGTGAAGACAGACGCAGCGCCTGGTAGAGCCCCGCTGACTTCAAACAGAGGGGATACGGCGTGGAAGCCGACCCCCTCTTGGGACTTGGAGCCATCCGTATACACTGGCACGGTACCAGCGTGACACGATGTGTGCTCCAAAAAGATCGAACGCAATACTCCCGGCGCAGTACAAGCTTTGGGAGCAGAGGCGTGGCGACAAATAGCCAAATGTGGTACCCTCCAGGGTGGCGTCCTGGGCAGAACCAGGGGCGCCACCGGCCCGAGAGCTATATCTACCTCTCGAAGGAGTTTCCTGGCCCTAAACCCAAAGGGCTTAGGGTATGACTGGCGTCTCTCGGCGGCATAGGCACCATCGAGATCAGCTGCGGATGCAGTGAGAGCTGTTGGCGACTGGGGGAGGCGCCGGGCTCGCGCGTACAGGCGAGTGATGCACTGCACGCGGCGCAGAGCGAGTGGCATCTCCCCAGCATCGACCAACAGGCTCTCAATGGGGGAAGTGCGGAAGGCACCGGTCGCAAGGCGAAGGCCGGTGTGGTGGATCGAATCCACCTTCCGCAATAAACGCTCGGCTGCGGATGCATAAAACTCGCATCCGTAGTCGAGCTTCGAGCGAACAAAGGATCGATAAAAAAGTAAGGCGGTAGCCCTATCAGCGCCCCAAGCGCTGAACGTCACGGAACGGAGAATGTCCATGGCGCGGGTACAAGAGACCCTAAGGCTGCGAATGTGAGCCTCCCAGGTGAGGCGTCGGTCGAATACAAGACCAAGGAAACGGTGCGACTCAACCACATCCAGGCGCACCCCATTAAGAAACAAATCTGGGTCGGGGTGAACCCGTGGATGGCGGCAGAAGTGCACCACCTTAGTCTTGGCCAAAGAAAACCGAAACCTGTGCGCTTTGGCATAGCAAGAGACGCGGTTCAATGCCTGTTGGAGTCGGCGCTCCAGAGTTGGCATCTGGGCCGCGCCAAAAGAGATCGAAAGGTCGTCCACGTAGAGCGTAGCGAGAACATCTTCCGGCAGCACCGAGGTGATGCCGTTGATGCTCAGGGCAAAGAGTGTGACACTGAGGACACTTCCCTGCGGGACACCCTCTTCCTGCTCCTTTGGGCCGGAGAGGGCTCCCCCCACCCGTACGCGGAATCGACGATCTCGCAAAAATTCAGATATAAACATTGGGAGGCGTCCCCTCGCCCCCATCGTGTGGAGAGTCTCCATGATACCGTATCGCCATGCGGTATCATAGGCTTTCTCCAGATCAAAAAACACCGTGGCGTAGTGCTGTCTACGAAGGAAAGCCTCGCAGACGGCATTTTCCAGTCGGAGCAGAGCATCCGACGTGGAGTGGAACTTACGGAAGCCGCACTGTGCAGAAGACAGATGGCCTCCGCTGTCCAGGAAATAGGCTAATCTAACATTTACCAATTTCTCCATCAACTTCCACACGCAAGAGGTTAGAGAGATTGGGCGGAAACCGGTCGGAGTAGAGTGATCTCTCCCCGGCTTGCGAAAGGCGAGCACAGTAGCGATTCGCCAGGAGTCTGGGAGGAGACCTTCCACCCAGATCCTGTTGAACAAATCTAATAGAAAGGCCATGCCTCGCTCACCCAGGTGTCGAAGCATGGCGTACGGGACATCGTCCGGACCATGGGCGGTGTCCGCGCACGAAGCGAGAGCGGAACGCAACTCACTCACAGTAAACTTGTCGTTGAAGGGTTCTCCGCCTCTGGAGGTAAAGTCCAGCCGGCGGCCTTCCGCGACATCACGACGTGCATTGAATGCTGGCGGAGCAGCATCACGGCTAGAGAATGCGGAAAAAGCGGTCGCTAAGGATTCCGCCACGGACGCGGGGTCCGAGATTGCGGTCCCATTCTCCTGGAGAACGGGAGGGGGGTCCTGCGAGAACTTGCCCCGAATCCTTTTGACTCGCTTCCACACCTCAGCTAAAGGGGTCTTCCCGTTAAGTGAAGACACGTATGCCCGCCAAGAAGAGCGGCGGGCGTGCTTCGAAATATACCGGAACCTAGCCCTAGCCCGACGAAATTCAGCGACGGTGAAATCGTTCGGGCGGCGCTTATAGCGCATGTAGGCATAACGCTTCTGTTTGAGGGCCGTCTCACACTCGGCCGACCACCATGGGAGTGGTCGGCGTGCAAAACGGCCAGACGTCCTAGGAATAGTAGTCAGGCCCACGGCGATGAGGTTGCCGGAGAAGAACTCGACGGCCTCATCTACCGACCTAAACTCCTTGACTGAGATAGAGAATTCAGTCATTTCCTGAAATGCAGGCCACCGCGCCCGCGCCAAGCACCACCGAGGTGGTCTCTCAGGCGGCAGTTGCCCTGAAAATGATATTTGAATGGGAAAGTGATCACTACCATGGAGGTCATCGACCACCCCCCAATCAAAATCAGGCTGTGCATCCGAAGAGCACAAAGATAGGTCAAGGCAAGAAAATGAAGCGGTTCTCGGACAGTGATGCGTAAACTCATCCACGTTTAGGACACCCATCTCAAGCTCTTCGATCAGATCGGCAAGGACTTGTCCCCTGGGATTTATGGTGTAATCTCCCCAGAGAGGATGCCTGCCGTTCAGATCTCCAAGCAAGAGATAGGGCCTTGGCAACCGTGCCACGACGCGGCGAAAGTCCCCCGCGTCGAAGTCAGCTGACGGTGGAATGTACGCAGAAATGATAGTATACCTCCTATCCAGGTGCAGCTGCACAGCCACTGCCTGAAAGGAGGTATCTAAAGAGAAAGGAAGAACGGAGACATCATGCCGGGTGTAAACCGCGCATCCCCCAGCCCGGCCGTCCCGCGGTGGTTGGGTCGCAAGACCCTTATACCCCGGGAGGGCAGGCAGGGGGCACGCGCCTAGCATGGTCTCCTGCAAAAAAATAGCTAACGGGGAACGGGATGAGGCGAGCCTCCGCAGCTCCTCCCAGTTGGCCCGGAGTCCACGGCAATTCCATTGAAGGAATATGCCCTCCAGGCCTAGCTCGGAGGAGACGCGGGGGCCCTCCTCGAATTGAAGACCCTCACGGGAATGGCCGTACGCTTCCCGGGGGCAGAACCCCGGGCGCTGTTGGCCGGACAAAGCGCTGAAGGCGCTGTCGCCTTCGAGGACTTTAGGCGGGCGTTGCGGCTTCGGAGGCGGGGGGCCCTCTTTTCGAGGAACCACCGTCTCCGAGCCACTCGCTCCACCTCGGGGCGTGGGCAAAGGGGCCGAAGCTCCTTTGTTGCTGTCCTCCTTTCGGGGAACAGCTTTAGGAACCCCGGAAGATGGCCTAGCGACCATCTTCAGGGGTGTTGCCTCCTGTGAGTCTAACGACTCGGTGGAGGCGCGTGGCCGTTTCGCTTTACGCGAAACGGTCACGCTGGGGGAAGAGGGGGGAGCCCTGGTTTTAGCCGGGGCAGGGTATGAACCCTTTTGGCCGCCAGCTTTACCAGGGGAGCGCCCAGGTTGGGTAGAGCCCACAGAAGGGCTCCGAATGGGCGCGGAAACAACCGTGCTCGTTGGCCTGGATGGGCCAGGAGCAGAGGGTGCCTTTCTAACTATTGAGGCATATGACGTCCCAGGCAGAGCCGGGCGCGCCAGGACCAAGTCCTTTGCCTCGCGGAATGAGAGTCGATCCTGGGCCTGAACGGCCAGGATTTCTTTCTCAAGGAGATATGCACCACATTGCTTCGAAGAAGCAGGGTGCGGCTCTCCGCAATTGACACACTTGGCCACACACGATTTGGACTTATCGTGTGCGACCTTGGAGCAATTTACACAGACTTCGGGTGACCCCGATTTTGCACGTCTACATGATCGATTCGTATGGCCGAAGCGGTGGCAGTAATAGCACCGCCGCGGCAGTGGCACGAATGCCTTCACGCGGTAGCGGTACCAACCGGCACGCACCGACTCAGGGAGCTTGTCACAGTCGAACGTGACGAAGAGTGTAGGGGTGGGTCTCGAGGCCCCTCCCTGTTTTCTCATCACACGTTCGACCTTGACCGCCCCATGGTCGGCCAGCTCTAGGGTGATGTCCTCAATGGAGTAGTCAACGAGTTCCCTCGCATAAACTACTCCTTTCACAAAGTTCATGGTAGAGTGCGGCGTCACACTCACCGGGGTGCCATGAAGTGTCCGAAGAGCACTTATCTTGGCCGCCTCGGCGGGATTCGCCGCATTCGCCAGAAGGCTCCCGTCCGAGAAACGGGTTACCTTCGGCTCTCTACCAATTGCACTAGCTAATCCTCTCCTCTGATGGATCATGTTGCCCTTGGACAACATGGTGCCATCAGTGGAGCGAATAACGAGGAAGCGTTTGAAGCCAGCGGGCTCGAAAACGCCAGGTAACCTCTGAATCAGGGGCCCCGATGTCATCGAGGCTCCGCCCTGTGCATTCTTGGTCTTAGTCGTAGTCATGGGCTCCGCACACGAGGGGGTAGAGGGGCCGGATGTGCCGATCTTGGCTTGGTCGCCTACCAAAGTGGCAGCAGACCCATCCGTCCCCGCAGCCCCCGCGGATGGAGAGGAGCCCCGAGTCTTCTTCGTCTTTTGAGTCTTTTTAGTCTTTTTCTTTTTAGGAGAGGAGGGCGGGGAATGAACCCGCTTTTCACCTCCGCCGGCAGAAGTCCCCAGGCCAGATGGACCAGCCTCAGCCAGGTCCCTCTCCGAAATGGAGAAGGTCCTGGTTGTCGTAGGGGCACCTGTCGGAGGAGATCCCTCCCCTCCTTCTACTGCCTCGGAGCCCTCAGCCATTTGAGGAGGACCTTGCATAGGGGCGGATTCGGGTTCGGTGCTTGGCGCCGAGCCCGAATTCCCCCCCATGGAAGGCCCTACCGTCTGGGGCTGGGTCTCCTCAAGGACCATGTCTATCACAGGAGGGGCCTCCAGTTGGCCATCCCCTCCCAGGACATCGCAGGTCCCCTTGGCAGTATTGTCACTAGTCAGGTGGTGTGGGGAGGCACAGGCCTTGACCCCAGCAAGGTTCAAAATTCTTGCCAGCAGGTCTTTTGAAGGAAGCGACCGAAGGGGCCTGGCTTCCCTCTCCCCCCTAAGGGGGTTTGCCCTACCGAGCCGCTTGCACGAGGGGCGGTCGGCAATGGGCTGCCTGCTGGCTTTCTTGGCAGTCCCCTTAGAAAGCAAAGGAGGGACTGCCGCTGGAGATAGGGAGGTGCCCGAAAGCACCTCCAGAGAAGGGGGTGAGGGGGAGTCCCCTACACCCGTAGGCGTAGGAGAGGAGTAAGCCTCCTCTCCGGTTAAAGAATTATGGAGGGTCCCTTGCGCAAGCACAAGGGGGGGGACCTCCATTTTCTCGGTGGAGCTGCCCGAGGGCGGCTCCGTAGATGTTTTTGGGGAAGTTGGGGGTTGGGGTTTTTGTTTTTTTTCATACATGGGCATGGTGACCCTCTTTTGATTACGGGACGCAATAGCTCATCACCTCTCGCAGTTGCCCGCACTGCGAGAGGTGCTTACAAGCCCGGCAGAGCCAGGCGCCGCCATTCGGGACCACCCCTCCCGCCTGGTGGCCTGGCAGTCCTTCGGCATGGCGGCTCCACCTTGGACACGGCGTAAAAAATATAGGTTGTGAAGAGGAGAGGAAAAGGGATGTGAGGAAGATGTGGGTGGGGATGAAGCAGGTTGTTAAAAAAAACCCATCCCGAACCGGAGCTGAGGGGTTAGGGAACAATGTCCCCTCCCCCCCTCAGCCCCGATCCGGGGTGGTTGGCTTGAGAAGAAGGTCAGCATTCTACCCTGTGAAATTAGAGGCTGACCAGAGAAAGTTGTGGGAGAGGTTGTATGAAAAGCGACGAGGTAGGGGAGAAATCGGGCTATCTGAAGGAAGGAAGAGAGGCTAAGCTGGGGCCGGACGGAGCGCTGGATCCCGTCAGCACGGCGGCCAGGATGGCAAATCGCCGCGCCCCTTACGGGGTGGAAATTGTGGAAGCTGCACTGTGCAGAAGACAGGTGACCTCTGCTGTCCATAATATAAGCTGAACTAACCTTTACCAATTTTTCCATCAGCCTGCACATGCTGGAGGTAAGAGAAATTGGGTGGAAACTGGCCTGGGTAGAGTGATCTCTCCTCAGAAAGAGGTTGTGAATGACTCCTCCAGAGATATGGGGTCCATGATTGCAGTCCCATTCTCCTGGAGAATGGGAGGGGGGTCCTGCTAGAACTTGCCCTGAATCCTTTTGACTCGCATACACACCTCTGCAAGGGGGTCTTCCTGTTATGTGAAGATGCATATCAGGGTGGCTACTTGTTTGGTGATTTTGAATTCAAGGACTTTTCAAGGATTTCAACGACTTTTTAAAAAATAATCAAGGACTGGTTTTAGCCATTGTTTTTTTCTTTAAATTATTAGTTACAAAACCTTTGTATGTTTTATTACATTTATGAGACATTTTTTTAATTAAATAATTTCTATCATCAAAAAATATCTATTTCATGAAAATTTAGTACCTACATTTGGAAATGCTTTCATTTTCAGGTATGAAATCTATTTTAAAGCATTTATTTTTACTCAGTCACACAATTACCTAAATTACACTTAGCAAAAATATCCATTACTTTCCAATCTTCATAAAGAATTTTTTGTTTCAAATGACCCCCAAACACTGAATCATAAAGCATTTAGGAAAAAATCTGAAATATTTCAATTGAAAATTAAATGTATTACAAAACAGAATGAACATTCATGATTCAGAAGTTACCTATTAATTTAATTTTTTATTTAATCATGTTTGATGGTTACAATTTCCTTATCAAGAAGACTAATTTATGCTTCAAAATCCATTTTTAATCTGTTTCTCATCTTCTTTTTCTTTGATCAGAGCATCAGTTAATCTTTTCTTGGCTTCCATGTCTAAGACTTTTGTCCTGCTTCCTTTTTTTCCAAGATCTTCTTTGGACAGGCAAGAAGAATTCCTAACTACGTGCATAGGTGACTTAGTCACTTTAAACTCAGTTAAAGGCTTCTCAGTTGCAACCAAGGTATCATGTACAACTCTCTGAGCAATCATAGACTTATGTTGAAGATTTTTGACTAAGATTTCTTTGTTAATATTGAAACCCTGCTTGACAGCTGCTTGTCCCTGAGTGAGGCACAATATCTCATAAATAAAGCTCTTGAAGAGGGAGGTTACCTTGAAATTCGCTACCTGGAATAAGTACTCAAAATGAGCATCAAGATGAGTTTCTCTGGAGAACCTTTTATTTGATTTACAGATATTATTGTCAGTGACAAATCGCTTTTACTCTGTTTTGATGTCATCAGCAGCTTTTCTGGACAGTTTTTCTATAGACACAAGTTCTCTCAGAAGGATCTCAATCCTGGACTCGTACTTGGATGCATTCAACATCACATTTGGATTCAAACAGCTGAAGCCTTTCACAACCAAATACTTAAGAGGGCTCCTCTTGTTGATTTTTTTTTTACTACAGCTACAAAGAAGTTCACTGCTTCCTTCTGAAACTGAAGAATGTCAGTGTTGGTCAGTTGTTCTCGAGCTTTTCTAATCTCTTCTTTAACAGTGAAGCTGAGATCCACTTTTTCAACAGGTAATTGGTGAGACGGATTGGTTAAAGCCAGACAACTCAGCTGCTTGAAAGATTTTCCCTCAACTTTCTTGATAAAATGTAGCAAGAGAATCGACAGCATGGCACACAAATCCTCGTAAATGATTGACATAATTGGGAAGTCAGTTTGATACCGGACCAGAAATCCTTCCAATTCTCATGAAATCTTCAGAAAAAAAGTGATCTTAGCAGATAGAAGCTTATTGCACAGAGCATCTTTCATCATGACATATGATGCATTTTTGGTTCTTTGTGAGTATTCTTGATTGTTTCAACAAACATATTGACTTTGGGGAGAAGAGTAATCGCCCTTTGTGCAACTCTTGTGTTTTCTACCCATCTTGTTGAGCAAAGTTCATAGGAAAATCAGATTGATGAACTACATTTGCTTGCAAAAACAATTTTTGTCTCATTGGAGAATCTTTGAAAACAATATAATGTGACAAAAATTGGCCAACATTCCAAAAACATTCTCATCAGCAAACTTGAAGCTGCCAGAAAATACATGCAATGAGCATGTGCCACAATCAAGTAGAGGAGGACAATTGCCACTTCTTTCAGCATTCAACAGCCTCAGAAACTTATAGATGATGTTCGGGCTGTCCATTGATACCTGAATAATTTTTGATTGGTTGAGATTCGATACTCCTTTATTAAAAGATTCTAGCAAGTCTTCAGCTCTTCCTCTGCTTAGAAAAAGTGAAGAATGAAGAGGGATCTGACAGGACAGATGAGGGCAGGTGAAATAAAAACAGAAAAAGACCTAGGTTGGGGCCTGAGTAGGTACCGGTCTTCACTACATACAGTTGACCAGAAAGCCAAGTGTACCCCACACAAGTAAAATTATGCAACATAGAATAGCAAAAAATAAAAAAGGGCGGAGACCGGTGTGGTGGATCGAATCCACCTTCCGCAATAAACGCTCGGCTGCGGATGCATAAAACTCGAATCCGTAGTCGAGCTTCGAACGAACAAAGGATCGATAAAAAAGTAGGGCAGTAGCCCTATAACGCCCCAAGAGCTGAACGTCAAGGAGCGGAGAATATCCATGGCGCGAGTACAAGAGCCCCTAAGGCTGCGAATATGAGCCTCCCAGGTGAGGCGTCGGTCGAATACAAGACCAAGGAAATGCACCACCTTAGTCTTGGCCAAAGAAAACCGAAACCTGTGAGCTTCGGCATAGCGAGAGACGCGGTTCAATGCCTGTTGGAGTCGACGCTCCAGAGTTGGCATCTGGACTGCGCCAAAAAGGATCGAAAGGTCGTCCACGTAGACCGTAGCGAGAACATCTTTCGGCAGCACCGAGGTGATGCCGTTGATGCTCGGGGCAAAGAGTGTGACACTGAGGACACTTCCCTGCGGGACACCCTCTTCCTGCTTCTTTGGGCCGGAGAGAGCTCCCCCACCCGTACGTGGAATCGACGATCTCGCAAAAATTCAGATATAAAGACTGGGAGGCACCCCCTCACCCCCATCGTGTGGAGAGTCTCCATGATACCGTATCGCCATGCGGTATCATAGGCCTTCTCCAGATCGAAAAACACCGGGGCGTAGTGCTGTCTAGGAAGGAAAGCCTCACAGACGGCATTTTCCAGTCGGAGCAGAGCATCCGACGTGGAGTGGAACTTGCGGAAGCCGCACTGTGCAGAAGACAGATGGCCTCCGCTGTCCAGGATTTTTTTTTTTTTTTTTTTTTAATTAAGGAGCTATCTGGCGACTGCCGACTTAGGCATTAGTCGCCGTAAACAAACAGCCTAGTTCTAGGCTACTTTAAAAATTAAACAGGAAACAATAAAAAGAAATAACAATAACAATAAAGAAGCAATAACAAAAACAATAACAACAACAACAACAACAAACCGGGTTAAATGAAAGGGAGAAGGCCAGCCTCCCCCAAAAAGTCAATAAGTCCACTAGTCATGGTGCACGCACTCGTCCCGAGTACAAGGGACAGGCGGTAGCGACCCCGCCCATCCCGGTACCGGGACAGGTATCGTGCGCAAAGATCACCCAGACTGGGACATTCGACAAGAATGTGCCGAACAGTCTGGGGGACGACGCAGTCGTTGCAATAGGGCGCAGGCGAGCGCTCCATCAAGTAGCGATGCCTCACACGAGTGTGTCCGATTCGAAGACGACAGAAAGCAACCTGAAGCCGCCGCAGCATTGGGGGATAGGTCCATGGGAACAGTCGCGGCGCAATGGCACGCAACTTTAAGTTCTCCTCGACCGTCTCCCATCTTCTTTGCCAAGCAGTCCGAAGAGCTGCCCGTATTCCTGCCATGTAGTCAGTGTGAGGAAGAGCGAAACGCTGGTCCGGTCGCAGAGTCCTCGCGGACTCTTTGGCGCCCTCATTCCCCGCAATTCCTACATGTCCAGGAACCCAGCAGAAGATAATCTCGACATCTGCCCGGCTCGCCAAAACCGTGGCGTCACGGATTTCGCGAACCAGGGGATGCGGAGATTCCAATGCCCCGAGAGCACTCAGGGCGCTTTGTGAGTCGCTATAGATCACAATCCGGTCTCCGAACCGGGCACGTCGCGTAATCTCCCGTACCGAGTGGTGTATTGCCACCAACTCGGCCGTGAAGACACACGCAGCGCCTGGTAGATCCCCGCTGACTTCAAACAGAGGGGATACGGCGTGGAAGCCAACCCCCTCTTGGGACTTGGAGCCATCCGTATACACTGGCACGGAACCAGCGTGACACGATGTGTGCTCCAAAAAGGTCGAACGCAATACTCCCGGCGCAGTACAAGCTTTGGGAGCAGAGGCGTGGCGACAAATAGCCAAATGTGGTACCCTCCAGGGTGGCGTCCTTGGCAGAACCAGGGGCGCCACCGGCCCGAGAGCTATATCTACCTCTCGAAGGAGTTTCCTGGCCCTAAACCCAAAGGGCTTAGGGTATGACTGGCGTCTCTCGGCGGCATAGGCACCATCGAGATCAGCTGCGGATGCAGTGAGAGCTGTTGGCGACTGAGGGAGGCGCCGGGCTCGCGCGTACAGGCGAGTGATGCACTGCACGCGGCGCAGAGCGAGTGGCATCTCCCCAGCATCGACCAACAGGCTCTCAATGGGGGAAGTGCGGAAGGCACCGGTCGCAAGGCGAAGGCCGGTGTGGTGGATTGAATCCACCTTCCGCAATAAACGCTCGGCTGCGGATGCATAAAACTCGCATCCGTAGTCGAGCTTCGAGCGAACAAAGGATCGATAAAAAAGTAAGGCGGTAGCCCTATCAGCGCCCCAAGCGCTGAACGTCACGGAACGGAGAATGTCCATGGCGCGGGTACAAGAGACCCTAAGGCTGCGAATATGAGCCTCCCAGGTGAGGCGTCGGTCGAATACAAGACCAAGGAAACGGTGCGACTCAACCACATCCAGGCGCACCCCATTAAGAAACAAATCTGGGTCGGGGTGAAGCCGTGGATGGTGGCACAAGTGCACCACCTTAGTCTTGGCCAAAGAAAACCGAAACCTGTGCGCTTCGGCATAGCGAGAGACGCGGTTCAATGCCTGTTGGAGTCGACGCTCCAGAGTTGGCATCTGGGCCGCACCAAAAGAGATCGAAAGGTCGTCCACGTAGAGCGTAGCGAGAACATCTTCTGGCAGAACCGAGGTGATGCCGTTGATGCTCAGGGCAAAGAGTGTGACACTGAGGACACTTCCCTGCGGGACACCCTCTTCCTGCTCCTTTGGGGCAGAGAGGGCTCCCCCCACCCGTACGCGGAATCGACGATCTCGCAAAAATTCAGATATAAACATTGGGAGGCGTCCCCTCGCCCCCATCGTGTGGAGAGTCTCCATGATACCGTATCGCCATGCGGTATCATAGGCCCTCTCCAGATCAAAAAACACCGTGGCGTAGTGCTGTCTACGAAGGAAAGCCTCGCAGACGGCACTTTCCAGTCGGAGCAGAGCATCCGACGTGGAGTGAAACTTACGGAAGCCGCACTGTGCAGAAGACAGATGGCCTCCGCTGTCCAGGAAATAGGCTAATCTAACATTTACCAATTTCTCCATCAACTTCCACACGCAAGAGGTTAGAGAGATTGGGCGGAAACCGGTCGGAGTAGAGTGATCTCTCCCCGGCTGGCGAAAGGCGAGCACAGTAGCGATTCGCCAGGAGTCTGGGAGAAGACCTTCCAACCAGATCCTGTTGAACAAATCTAACAGAAAGGCCATGCCTCGCTCACCCAGGTGTCGAAGCATGGCGTACGGGACATCGTCCGGACCATGGGCGGTGTCCGCGCACGAAGCGAGAGCGGAACGCAACTCACTCACAGAAAACTTGTCGTTGAAGGGTTCTCCGCCTCTGGAGGTAAAGTCCAGCCGGCGGCCTTCCGCGACATCACGACGTGCATTGAATGCTGGCGGAGCAGCATCACGGCTAGAGAATGCGGAGAAAGCGGTCGCGAAGGATTCCGCCACGGACGCGGGGTCCGAGATTGCGGTCCCATTCTCCTGGAGAACGGGAGGGGGGTCCTGCGACAACTTGCCCCGAATCCTTTTGACTCGCTTCCACACCTCAGCTAAAGGGGTCTTCCCGTTAAGTGAAGACACGTATGCCCGCCAAGAAGAGCGGCGGGCGTGCTTCGAAATATACCGGAACCTAGCCCTAGCCCGACGAAATTCAGCGACAGTGAAATCGTTCGGGCGGCGCTTATAGCGCATGTAGGCATAACGCTTCTGTTTGAGGGCCGTCTCACACTCGGCCGACCACCATGGGAGTGGTCGGCGTGCAAAACGGCCAGACGTCCTAGGAATAGTAGTCAGGCCCGCGGCGATGAGGTTGCCGGAGAAGAACTCAACGGCCTCATCTACCGACCTAAACTCCTCGACTGAGATAGAGAATTCAGTCATTTCCTGAAATGCAGGCCACCGCGCCCGCGCCAAGCACCACCGAGGTGGTCTCTCAGGCGGCAGTTGCCCTGAAAATGATATTTGAATGGGAAAGTGAACACTACCATGGAGGTCATCGACCACCCCCCAATCAAAATCAGGCTGTGAATCCGAAGAGCACAAAGATAGGTCAAGGCAAGAAAATGAAGCGGTCTCAGGCAGTGATGCGTAAACTCATCCACGTTTAGGACACCAATCTCAAACTCTTCGATCAGATCGGCAAGGACTTGTCCCCTGGGATTTATGGAGTAATCTCCCCAGAGAGGATGCCTACCGTTCAGATCTCCAAGCAAGAGATAGGGCCTCGGCAACCGTGCCACGACGCGGCGGAAGTCCCCCGCGTCGAAGTCAGCTGACGGTGGAATGTACGCAGAAATGATAGTATACCTCCTATCCAGGTGCAGCTGCACAGCCACTGCCTGAAAGGAGGTATCTAAAGAGAAAGGAAGAACGGAGACATCATGCCGGGTGTAAACCGCGCATCCCCCAGCCCGGCCATCCCGCGGTGGTGGGGTCGCAAGACCCTTATACCCCGGGAGGGCAGGCAGGGGGCACGCACCTAGCATGGTCTCCTGCAAAAAAATAGCTAACGGGGAACGGGACGAGGCGAGCCTCCGCAGCTCCTCCCAGTTGGCCCGGAGTCCACGGCAATTCCATTGAAGGAATATGCCCTCCAGGCCTAGCTCGGAGGAGACGCGGGGGCCCTCCTCGAATTGAAGACCCTCACGGGAATGGCCGTACGCTTCCCGGGGGCAGAACCCCGGGCGCTGTTGGCCGGACAAAGCGCTGGAGGCGCTGTCGCCTTCGAGGACTTATTGGGGGAGGTTGGGCTCGCCATGCGAGTCTTTTCCTCCCTCCGCCTCGAAACCTTAGGCGGGCGCTGCGGCTTCGGAGGCGGGGGGGCCTCTTTTCGAGGAACCACCGTCTCCGAGCCACTCGCTCCACCTCGGGGCGTGGGCTAAGGAGCTGAAGCTCCTTTGTTGCTGTCCTCCTTTCGGGGGACAGCTTTAGGAACCCCTGAAGATGGCCTAGCGACCATCTTCAGGGGTGTTGCCTCCTGTGAGTCTAACGACTCGGTGAAGGCGCGTGGCCGTTTCGCCTTACGGGAAACGGTCACGCTGGGGGAAGAGGGGGGAGCCCTGGTTTTAGCCGGGGCAGGGTATGAACCCTTTTTGCCGCCAGCTTTACCAGGGGAGCGCCCGGGTTGGGTAGAGCCCGCAGAAGGGCTCCGAATGGGCGCGGAAACAACCGTGCTCGTTGGCCTGGATGGGCTAGGAGCAGAGGGTGCCTTGCTAACTATTGAGGCATATGACGTCCCAGGCAGAGCCGGGCGCGCCAGGACCAAGTCCTTTGCCTCGCGGAATGAGAGTCGATCCTGGGCCTGAACGGCCAGGATTTCTTTCTCAAGGAGATATGCACTACATTGCTTCGAAGAAGCAGGGTGCGGCTCTCCGCAATTGACACACTTGGCCACACACGATTTGGACTTATCGTGTGCGACCTTGGAGCAATTTACACAGACTTCGGGTGACCCCGACTTTGCACGTCTACATGATCGATTCGTATGGCCGAAGCGGTGACAGTAATAGCACCGCCGTGGCAGTGGCACGAATGCCTTCACGCGGTAGCGGTACCAACCGGCACGCACCGACTCAGGGAGCGTGTCACAGTCGAACGTGACGAAGAGTGTAGGGGTGGGTCTCGAGGCCCCTTCCTGTTTTCTCATCACACGTTCGACCTTGACCGCCCCATGGTCGGCCAGCTCTAGGGTGATGTCTTCAATGGAGTAGTCAACGAGTTCCCTCGCATAAACTACTCCTTTCACAAAGTTCATGGTAGAGTGCGGCGTCACACTCACCGGGGTGCCATGAAGTGTCCGAAGAGCACTTATCTTGGCCGCCTCGGCGGGATTCGCCGCATTCGCCAGAAGGCTCCCGTCCGAGAAACGGGTTACCTTCGGCTCTCTACCAATTGCACTAGCTAATCCTCTCCTCTGATGGATCATGTTGCCCTTGGACAACATGGTGCCATCAGTAAAGCGAATAACGAGGAAGCGCTTGAAGCCAGCGGGCTCGAAAACGCCAGGTAACCTCTGAATGAGGGGCCCCGATGTCATCGAGGCTCCGCCCTGTGCATTCTTGGTGTTATTCTTAGTCAGGGGCTCCGCACACGAGGGGGTAGAGGGGCCGGATGTGCCGATCTTGGCTTGGTCGCCTACCAAAGTGGCAGCAGACCCATCCGTCCCCGCAGCCCCCGTGGATGGAGAGGAGCCCCGAGTCTTCTTCGTCTTTTTAGTATTTTTCTTTTTAGGAGAGGAGGGCGGGGAATGAACCCGCTTCTCACCTCCGCCGGCAGAAGCCCCCATGCCAGATTGGCCGGCCTCAGACAGGTCCCTCTCTGAAATGGAGAAGGTCCTGGTCGTCGTAGGGGCACCTGTCGGAGGAGATCCCTCCCCTCCTTTTACTGCCTCGGAGCCCTTGGCCGTTTGAGGGGGACCTTACATAGGGGCGGATTCGGGTTTGGTGCTTGGCGCCGAGCCCGGATTCCCCCCCATGGAAGGCCCTACCATCTGAGGCTGGGTCTCCTCAAGGACCATGTCTATCACAGGAAGGGCCTCCAGTTGGCCATCCCCTCCCAGGACATCGCAGGTCCCCTTGGCAGTGTCGCCAGTCTTGTGTGGGGAGACACAGGCCTTGACCCCAGCAAGGTTTAAAATTCTTGCCAGCAGGTCTTTTGAGGGAAGCGACCGAAGGGGCCTGGCTTCCCTCTCCCCCCTAAGGGGGTTTGCCCTACCGAGCCGCTTGCACGAGGGGCGGTCGGCAATAGGCTGCCTGCTGGCTTTCTTGGCAGTCCCCTTAGAAAGCAAAGGAGGGACTGCTGCTGGAGATAGGGAAGTGCCCGAAAGCACCTCCAGAGAAGGGGGTGAGGGGGAGTCCCCTACACCCATAAGCGTAGGAGAGGAGTAAGCCTCCTCTCCGGTTAAAGAATTATGGAGGGTCCCTTGCGCAAGCACAAGGGGGGAGACCTCCATTTTCTCGGTGGAGCTGCCCGAGGGCGGCTCCGGTGATTTTCTTGGGGAAGTTGGGGGTTGGGTTTTTTTGTTTTTTGTGTCATACATGGGCATGGTGACCCTCTTTTTAATACGGGACGCAATAGCTCATCACCTCTCGCAGTTGCCCGCACTGCGAGAGGTGCTTACTAGCCCGGCAGAGCCAGGCGCCGCCATTCGGGACCACCCCTCCCGCCTGGTGGCCTGGCAGTCCATCGGCATGGCGGCTCCACCTTGGACACGGCGTAAAATTGATAGAATGTGAAGAGGAGAGGAAAGGGGATGTGAGGAAGGTATGGGTGGGGATGAAGCAGGTTGTTAAAAAACCCCATCCCGAACCGGAGCTGAGGGGTTAGGGAACAATGTCCCCTCTCCCCCCAGCCCCGATCCGGGGTGGTTGGCTTGAGAAGAAGGTCAGCATCTACCCTGTGAAATTAGAGGCTGACCAGAGAAAGTTGTGGGAGAGGTTGTATGAAAAGCGACGAGGTAGGGGAGAAATCGGGCTATCTGAAGGAAAGAAGAGAGGCTAAGCTGGGGCCGGACGGAGCGCTGGATCCCGTCAGCACGGCGGCCAGGATGGAAAATCGCCGCGCCCCTTACGGGGCCGCTGTCCAGGAAAAAGGCTACTCTAACATTTACCAATTTCCCCATCAACTTGCACACGCAAGAGGTTAGAGAGATTGGGCGAAAACCGGTCGGAGTAGAGTGATCTCTCCCCGGCTTGCGAGAAGCGAGCACAGTAGCGATTCGCCAGGAATCTGGGAGAAGACCCTCCACCCAGATCCTGTTGAACAAATCTAACAGAAAGGCCATGCCTCGTTCACCCAGGTGTCGAAGCAGAGGCTGACCAGAGAAAGTTGTGGGAGAGGTTGTATGAAAAGCGACGAGGCAGGAAAGAAATCGGGCTATCTGAAGGAAAGAAGAGAGGCTAAGCTGGGGCCGGACGGAGCGCTGGATCCCGTCAGCACGGCGGCCAGGATGGCAAATCGCCGCTGTCCAGGAAAAAGGCTACTCTAACATTTACCAATTTCCCCATCAACTTGCACACGCAAGAGGTTAGAGAGATTGGGCGAAAACCGGTCGGAGTAGAGTGATCTCTCCCCGGCTTGCGAGAAGCGAGCACAGTAGCGATTCGCCAGGAATCTGGGAGAAGACCCTCCACCCAGATCCTGTTGAACAAATCTAACAGAAAGGCCATGCCTCGTTCACCCAGGTGTCGAAGCAGAGGCTGACCAGAGAAAGTTGTGGGAGAGGTTGTATGAAAAGCGACGAGGTAGGGGAGAAATCGGGCTATCTGAAGGAAAGAAGAGAGGCTAAGCTGGGGCCGGACGGAGCGCTGGATCCCGTCAGCACGGCGGCCAGGATGGCAAATCGCCGCGCCCCTTACGGGGCCGCTGTCCAGGAAAAAGGCTACTCTAACATTTACCAATTTCCCCATCAACTTGCACACGCAAGAGGTTAGAGAGATTGGGCGAAAACCGGTCGGAGTAGAGTGATCTCTCCCCGGCTTGCGAGAAGCGAGCACAGTAGCGATTCGCCAGGAATCTGGGAGAAGACCCTCCACCCAGATCCTGTTGAACAAATCTAACAGAAAGGCCATGCCTCGTTCACCCAGGTGTCGAAGCATGGCGTACGGGACATCGTCCGGACCATGGGCGGTGTCCGCACACGAAGCCAGAGCGGAGCGCAATTCGGTCCCAGTAAACCTGTTGTTGAAGGGTTCTCCGCCTCTGGAGTTAAAGTCCAGCCGGCCGCCTTCCGCGACATCACGACGTGCATTGAATGCTGGCGGAGCAGCATCCCGGCTAGAGAATGCGGAAAAATCGGTCGCGAAGGATTCCGCCACGGACGCGGGGTCCGAGATTGCGGTCCCATTCTCCTGGAGAACGGGAGGGGGGTCCTGCGACAACTTGCCCCGAATCCTTTTGACTCGCTTCCACACCTCTGCTAAAGGGGTCTTCCCGTTAAGTGAAGACACGTATGCCCGCAAAGAAGAGCGGCGGGCGTGCTTCGAAATATACCGGAACCTAGCCCTAGCCCGACGAAATTCAGCGACAGTGAAATCGTTCGGGCGGCGCTTATAGCGCATGTAGGCATAACGCTTCTGTTTGAGGGCCGTCTCACACTCGGCCGACCACCATGGGAGTGGTCGGCGTGCAAAACGACCAGACGTCATAGGAATAGTAGTCAGGCCCACGGCGATGAGGTTGCCGGAGAAGAACTCAACGGCCTCATCTACCGACCTAAACTCCTCGACTGAGATAGAGAATTCAGTAATTTCCTGAAATGCAGGCCACCGTGCCTGGGACAAGCACTACCGAGGTGGGCTCTCAGGCGGCAGTTGCCCTGAAAATGATATTTGAATGGGAAAGTGATCACTACCATGGAGGTCATCGACCACTCCCCAATCAAAATCAGGCTGTGAATCCGAAGAGCACAAAGATAGGTCACAGCAAGAAAATGAAGCGGTTCTCGGACAGTGATGCGTAAACTCATCCACGTTTAGGACACCCATCTCAAGCTTTTCGATCAGATCAGCAAGGACTTGTCCCCTGGGATTTATGGAGTAATCTCCCCAGAGAGGATGTCTGCTGTTCAGATCTCCAAGCAAGAGAAAGGGCCTCGGCAACCATGCCACGACGAGGCGGAAGTCCCCACGTCGAAGTCAGCTGACGGTGGAATTTACGCAGAAATGATAGTATACCTCCTATCCAGGTGCAGCTGCAAAGCTACTGCCTGGAAGGAGGTATCTAAAGAGAAATAAAGAACGGAGACATCATGCCGGGTGTAAACCGCGCATCCCACAGCCCGGCCATCCCGCGGTGGTGGTGTCGCGAGGCCCTTATACCCCGGGACGGCAGGCAAGGGGCACGCGCCTAGCATGGTCTCCTGCAAAAAGATAGCTAACGGGGAACGGGAAGAGACGAGCCTCCGACGCTCCTCTCAGCTGGCCCGGAGTCCACGGCAATTCCATTGAAGGAATATGCTCTCCAGGCCTAGCTCGGAGACGCGGGTCCCTCCTCGAACTGAAGACCCTAACGGGAATAGCCGTACGCTTCCCGGGGGCAGAACCCCGGGCGCTGTTGGCCTGACCAAGCGCTGAAGGCGTGGTCGCCTTCGAGGACTTATTGGGGGAGGTTGGGCTCGCTATGCCAGTCTTTTCCTCCCTCCGCCTCGAAACTTAGATGGGCGTTGCGGCTTCGGAGGCGTAGGGGGCCCTCTTTTCGAGGAACCACCGTCTCCGGGCCACTTTCTTCACCACTAGGCGTGGGCAAAGGAGCCGAAGCTCATTTGTTGCTGTCCTCCTTTCGGGGGACAGCTTTAGGAACCCCGGAAGATGGCCTAGCGACCAACTTCAGGGGTGTTTCCTCCTTTGAGTCTAACGACTCGATCGAGGCGCGTGGCCGTTTCGCCTTACGGGAAACGGTCACGCTGGGGGAAGAGGGGGGAGCCCTGGTTTCAGCCGGGGCTAGGTATGAACCATTTTTGCCGCCAGCTTTACCAGGGGAGCGCCCGGGTCGGGTAGAGCCCGCAGAAGGGCTCCGAATGGGCGCGGAAACAACCGTGCTCATTGGCCTGGATGGGCCAGGAGCAGAAAGTGCCTTTCTAACTATTGAGGCATATGACGTCCCAGGCAGAGCCGGGCGCGCCAGGACCAAGTCCTTTGCCTCGCGGAATGAGAGTCGATCCTGGGCCTGAACGGCCAGGATTTCTTTCTCAAGGAGATATGCACTACATTGCTTCGAAGAAGCAGGGTGCGGCTCTCCGCAATTGACACACTTGGCCACACACGATTTGGACTTATCGTGTGCGACCTTGGAGCAATTTACACAGACTTCGGGTGACCCCGATTTTGCACGTCTACATGATCGATTCGTATGGCCGAAGCGGTGACAGTAATAGCACCGCCGTGGCAGTGGCACGAATGCCTTCACGCGGTAGCGGTACCAACCGGCACGCACCGACTCAGGGAGCGTGTCACAGTCGAACGTGACGAAGAGTGTAGGGGTGGGTCTCGAGGCCCCTTCCTGTTTTCTCATCACACGTTCGACCTTGACCGCCCCATGGTCGGCCAGCTCTAGGGTGATGTCTTCAATGGAGTAGTCAACGAGTTCCCTCGCATAAACTACTCCTTTCACAAAGTTCATGGTAGAGTGCGGCGTCACACTCACCGGGGTGCCATGAAGTGTCCGAAGAGCACTTATCTTGGCCGCCTCGGCGGGATTCGCCGCATTCGCCAGAAGGCTCCCGTCCGAGAAACGGGTTACCTTCGGCTCTCTACCAATTGCACTAGCTAATCCTCTCCTCTGATGGATCATGTTGCCCTTGGACAACATGGTGCCATCAGTAAAGCGAATAACGAGGAAGCGCTTGAAGCCAGCGGGCTCGAAAACGCCAGGTAACCTCTGAATGAGGGGCCCCGATGTCATCGAGGCTCCGCCCTGTGCATTCTTGGTGTTATTCTTAGTCAGGGGCTCCGCACACGAGGGGGTAGAGGGGCCGGATGTGCCGATCTTGGCTTGGTCGCCTACCAAAGTGGCAGCAGACCCATCCGTCCCCGCAGCCCCCGTGGATGGAGAGGAGCCCCGAGTCTTCTTCGTCTTTTTAGTATTTTTCTTTTTAGGAGAGGAGGGCGGGGAATGAACCCGCTTCTCACCTCCGCCGGCAGAAGCCCCCATGCCAGATTGGCCGGCCTCAGACAGGTCCCTCTCTGAAATGGAGAAGGTCCTGGTCGTCGTAGGGGCACCTGTCGGAGGAGATCCCTCCCCTCCTTTTACTGCCTCGGAGCCCTTGGCCGTTTGAGGGGGACCTTACATAGGGGCGGATTCGGGTTTGGTGCTTGGCGCCGAGCCCGGATTCCCCCCCATGGAAGGCCCTACCATCTGAGGCTGGGTCTCCTCAAGGACCATGTCTATCACAGGAAGGGCCTCCAGTTGGCCATCCCCTCCCAGGACATCGCAGGTCCCCTTGGCAGTGTCGCCAGTCTTGTGTGGGGAGACACAGGCCTTGACCCCAGCAAGGTTTAAAATTCTTGCCAGCAGGTCTTTTGAGGGAAGCGACCGAAGGGGCCTGGCTTCCCTCTCCCCCCTAAGGGGGTTTGCCCTACCGAGCCGCTTGCACGAGGGGCGGTCGGCAATAGGCTGCCTGCTGGCTTTCTTGGCAGTCCCCTTAGAAAGCAAAGGAGGGACTGCTGCTGGAGATAGGGAAGTGCCCGAAAGCACCTCCAGAGAAGGGGGTGAGGGGGAGTCCCCTACACCCATAAGCGTAGGAGAGGAGTAAGCCTCCTCTCCGGTTAAAGAATTATGGAGGGTCCCTTGCGCAAGCACAAGGGGGGAGACCTCCATTTTCTCGGTGGAGCTGCCCGAGGGCGGCTCCGGTGATTTTCTTGGGGAAGTTGGGGGTTGGGTTTTTTTGTTTTTTGTGTCATACATGGGCATGGTGACCCTCTTTTTAATACGGGACGCAATAGCTCATCACCTCTCGCAGTTGCCCGCACTGCGAGAGGTGCTTACTAGCCCGGCAGAGCCAGGCGCCGCCATTCGGGACCACCCCTCCCGCCTGGTGGCCTGGCAGTCCATCGGCATGGCGGCTCCACCTTGGACACGGCGTAAAATTGATAGAATGTGAAGAGGAGAGGAAAGGGGATGTGAGGAAGGTATGGGTGGGGATGAAGCAGGTTGTTAAAAAACCCCATCCCGAACCGGAGCTGAGGGGTTAGGGAACAATGTCCCCTCTCCCCCCAGCCCCGATCCGGGGTGGTTGGCTTGAGAAGAAGGTCAGCATCTACCCTGTGAAATTAGAGGCTGACCAGAGAAAGTTGTGGGAGAGGTTGTATGAAAAGCGACGAGGTAGGGGAGAAATCGGGCTATCTGAAGGAAAGAAGAGAGGCTAAGCTGGGGCCGGACGGAGCGCTGGATCCCGTCAGCACGGCGGCCAGGATGGAAAATCGCCGCGCCCCTTACGGGGCCGCTGTCCAGGAAAAAGGCTACTCTAACATTTACCAATTTCCCCATCAACTTGCACACGCAAGAGGTTAGAGAGATTGGGCGAAAACCGGTCGGAGTAGAGTGATCTCTCCCCGGCTTGCGAGAAGCGAGCACAGTAGCGATTCGCCAGGAATCTGGGAGAAGACCCTCCACCCAGATCCTGTTGAACAAATCTAACAGAAAGGCCATGCCTCGTTCACCCAGGTGTCGAAGCAGAGGCTGACCAGAGAAAGTTGTGGGAGAGGTTGTATGAAAAGCGACGAGGCAGGAAAGAAATCGGGCTATCTGAAGGAAAGAAGAGAGGCTAAGCTGGGGCCGGACGGAGCGCTGGATCCCGTCAGCACGGCGGCCAGGATGGCAAATCGCCGCTGTCCAGGAAAAAGGCTACTCTAACATTTACCAATTTCCCCATCAACTTGCACACGCAAGAGGTTAGAGAGATTGGGCGAAAACCGGTCGGAGTAGAGTGATCTCTCCCCGGCTTGCGAGAAGCGAGCACAGTAGCGATTCGCCAGGAATCTGGGAGAAGACCCTCCACCCAGATCCTGTTGAACAAATCTAACAGAAAGGCCATGCCTCGTTCACCCAGGTGTCGAAGCAGAGGCTGACCAGAGAAAGTTGTGGGAGAGGTTGTATGAAAAGCGACGAGGTAGGGGAGAAATCGGGCTATCTGAAGGAAAGAAGAGAGGCTAAGCTGGGGCCGGACGGAGCGCTGGATCCCGTCAGCACGGCGGCCAGGATGGCAAATCGCCGCGCCCCTTACGGGGCCGCTGTCCAGGAAAAAGGCTACTCTAACATTTACCAATTTCCCCATCAACTTGCACACGCAAGAGGTTAGAGAGATTGGGCGAAAACCGGTCGGAGTAGAGTGATCTCTCCCCGGCTTGCGAGAAGCGAGCACAGTAGCGATTCGCCAGGAATCTGGGAGAAGACCCTCCACCCAGATCCTGTTGAACAAATCTAACAGAAAGGCCATGCCTCGTTCACCCAGGTGTCGAAGCATGGCGTACGGGACATCGTCCGGACCATGGGCGGTGTCCGCACACGAAGCCAGAGCGGAGCGCAATTCGGTCCCAGTAAACCTGTTGTTGAAGGGTTCTCCGCCTCTGGAGTTAAAGTCCAGCCGGCCGCCTTCCGCGACATCACGACGTGCATTGAATGCTGGCGGAGCAGCATCCCGGCTAGAGAATGCGGAAAAATCGGTCGCGAAGGATTCCGCCACGGACGCGGGGTCCGAGATTGCGGTCCCATTCTCCTGGAGAACGGGAGGGGGGTCCTGCGACAACTTGCCCCGAATCCTTTTGACTCGCTTCCACACCTCTGCTAAAGGGGTCTTCCCGTTAAGTGAAGACACGTATGCCCGCAAAGAAGAGCGGCGGGCGTGCTTCGAAATATACCGGAACCTAGCCCTAGCCCGACGAAATTCAGCGACAGTGAAATCGTTCGGGCGGCGCTTATAGCGCATGTAGGCATAACGCTTCTGTTTGAGGGCCGTCTCACACTCGGCCGACCACCATGGGAGTGGTCGGCGTGCAAAACGACCAGACGTCATAGGAATAGTAGTCAGGCCCACGGCGATGAGGTTGCCGGAGAAGAACTCAACGGCCTCATCTACCGACCTAAACTCCTCGACTGAGATAGAGAATTCAGTAATTTCCTGAAATGCAGGCCACCGTGCCTGGGACAAGCACTACCGAGGTGGGCTCTCAGGCGGCAGTTGCCCTGAAAATGATATTTGAATGGGAAAGTGATCACTACCATGGAGGTCATCGACCACTCCCCAATCAAAATCAGGCTGTGAATCCGAAGAGCACAAAGATAGGTCACAGCAAGAAAATGAAGCGGTTCTCGGACAGTGATGCGTAAACTCATCCACGTTTAGGACACCCATCTCAAGCTTTTCGATCAGATCAGCAAGGACTTGTCCCCTGGGATTTATGGAGTAATCTCCCCAGAGAGGATGTCTGCTGTTCAGATCTCCAAGCAAGAGAAAGGGCCTCGGCAACCATGCCACGACGAGGCGGAAGTCCCCACGTCGAAGTCAGCTGACGGTGGAATTTACGCAGAAATGATAGTATACCTCCTATCCAGGTGCAGCTGCAAAGCTACTGCCTGGAAGGAGGTATCTAAAGAGAAATAAAGAACGGAGACATCATGCCGGGTGTAAACCGCGCATCCCACAGCCCGGCCATCCCGCGGTGGTGGTGTCGCGAGGCCCTTATACCCCGGGACGGCAGGCAAGGGGCACGCGCCTAGCATGGTCTCCTGCAAAAAGATAGCTAACGGGGAACGGGAAGAGACGAGCCTCCGACGCTCCTCTCAGCTGGCCCGGAGTCCACGGCAATTCCATTGAAGGAATATGCTCTCCAGGCCTAGCTCGGAGACGCGGGTCCCTCCTCGAACTGAAGACCCTAACGGGAATAGCCGTACGCTTCCCGGGGGCAGAACCCCGGGCGCTGTTGGCCTGACCAAGCGCTGAAGGCGTGGTCGCCTTCGAGGACTTATTGGGGGAGGTTGGGCTCGCTATGCCAGTCTTTTCCTCCCTCCGCCTCGAAACTTAGATGGGCGTTGCGGCTTCGGAGGCGTAGGGGGCCCTCTTTTCGAGGAACCACCGTCTCCGGGCCACTTTCTTCACCACTAGGCGTGGGCAAAGGAGCCGAAGCTCATTTGTTGCTGTCCTCCTTTCGGGGGACAGCTTTAGGAACCCCGGAAGATGGCCTAGCGACCAACTTCAGGGGTGTTTCCTCCTTTGAGTCTAACGACTCGATCGAGGCGCGTGGCCGTTTCGCCTTACGGGAAACGGTCACGCTGGGGGAAGAGGGGGGAGCCCTGGTTTCAGCCGGGGCTAGGTATGAACCATTTTTGCCGCCAGCTTTACCAGGGGAGCGCCCGGGTCGGGTAGAGCCCGCAGAAGGGCTCCGAATGGGCGCGGAAACAACCGTGCTCATTGGCCTGGATGGGCCAGGAGCAGAAAGTGCCTTTCTAACTATTGAGGCATATGACGTCCCAGGCAGAGCCGGGCGCGCCAGGACCAAGTCCTTTGCCTCGCGGAATGAGAGTCGATCCTGGGCCTGAACGGCCAGGATTTCTTTCTCAAGGAGATATGCACTACATTGCTTCGAAGAAGCAGGGTGCGGCTCTCCGCAATTGACACACTTGGCCACACACGATTTGGACTTATCGTGTGCGACCTTGGAGCAATTTACACAGACTTCGGGTGACCCCGATTTTGCACGTCTACATGATCGATTCGTATGGCCGAAGCGGTGACAGTAATAGCACCGCCGTGGCAGTGGCACGAATGCCTTCACGCGGTAGCGGTACCAACCGGCACGCACCGACTCAGGGAGCGTGTCACAGTCGAACGTGACGAAGAGTGTAGGGGTGGGTCTCGAGGCCCCTTCCTGTTTTCTCATCACACGTTCGACCTTGACCGCCCCATGGTCGGCCAGCTCTAGGGTGATGTCTTCAATGGAGTAGTCAACGAGTTCCCTCGCATAAACTACTCCTTTCACAAAGTTCATGGTAGAGTGCGGCGTCACACTCACCGGGGTGCCATGAAGTGTCCGAAGAGCACTTATCTTGGCCGCCTCGGCGGGATTCGCCGCATTCGCCAGAAGGCTCCCGTCCGAGAAACGGGTTACCTTCGGCTCTCTACCAATTGCACTAGCTAATCCTCTCCTCTGATGGATCATGTTGCCCTTGGACAACATGGTGCCATCAGTAAAGCGAATAACGAGGAAGCGCTTGAAGCCAGCGGGCTCGAAAACGCCAGGTAACCTCTGAATGAGGGGCCCCGATGTCATCGAGGCTCCGCCCTGTGCATTCTTGGTGTTATTCTTAGTCAGGGGCTCCGCACACGAGGGGGTAGAGGGGCCGGATGTGCCGATCTTGGCTTGGTCGCCTACCAAAGTGGCAGCAGACCCATCCGTCCCCGCAGCCCCCGTGGATGGAGAGGAGCCCCGAGTCTTCTTCGTCTTTTTAGTATTTTTCTTTTTAGGAGAGGAGGGCGGGGAATGAACCCGCTTCTCACCTCCGCCGGCAGAAGCCCCCATGCCAGATTGGCCGGCCTCAGACAGGTCCCTCTCTGAAATGGAGAAGGTCCTGGTCGTCGTAGGGGCACCTGTCGGAGGAGATCCCTCCCCTCCTTTTACTGCCTCGGAGCCCTTGGCCGTTTGAGGGGGACCTTACATAGGGGCGGATTCGGGTTTGGTGCTTGGCGCCGAGCCCGGATTCCCCCCCATGGAAGGCCCTACCATCTGAGGCTGGGTCTCCTCAAGGACCATGTCTATCACAGGAAGGGCCTCCAGTTGGCCATCCCCTCCCAGGACATCGCAGGTCCCCTTGGCAGTGTCGCCAGTCTTGTGTGGGGAGACACAGGCCTTGACCCCAGCAAGGTTTAAAATTCTTGCCAGCAGGTCTTTTGAGGGAAGCGACCGAAGGGGCCTGGCTTCCCTCTCCCCCCTAAGGGGGTTTGCCCTACCGAGCCGCTTGCACGAGGGGCGGTCGGCAATAGGCTGCCTGCTGGCTTTCTTGGCAGTCCCCTTAGAAAGCAAAGGAGGGACTGCTGCTGGAGATAGGGAAGTGCCCGAAAGCACCTCCAGAGAAGGGGGTGAGGGGGAGTCCCCTACACCCATAAGCGTAGGAGAGGAGTAAGCCTCCTCTCCGGTTAAAGAATTATGGAGGGTCCCTTGCGCAAGCACAAGGGGGGAGACCTCCATTTTCTCGGTGGAGCTGCCCGAGGGCGGCTCCGGTGATTTTCTTGGGGAAGTTGGGGGTTGGGTTTTTTTGTTTTTTGTGTCATACATGGGCATGGTGACCCTCTTTTTAATACGGGACGCAATAGCTCATCACCTCTCGCAGTTGCCCGCACTGCGAGAGGTGCTTACTAGCCCGGCAGAGCCAGGCGCCGCCATTCGGGACCACCCCTCCCGCCTGGTGGCCTGGCAGTCCATCGGCATGGCGGCTCCACCTTGGACACGGCGTAAAATTGATAGAATGTGAAGAGGAGAGGAAAGGGGATGTGAGGAAGGTATGGGTGGGGATGAAGCAGGTTGTTAAAAAACCCCATCCCGAACCGGAGCTGAGGGGTTAGGGAACAATGTCCCCTCTCCCCCCAGCCCCGATCCGGGGTGGTTGGCTTGAGAAGAAGGTCAGCATCTACCCTGTGAAATTAGAGGCTGACCAGAGAAAGTTGTGGGAGAGGTTGTATGAAAAGCGACGAGGTAGGGGAGAAATCGGGCTATCTGAAGGAAAGAAGAGAGGCTAAGCTGGGGCCGGACGGAGCGCTGGATCCCGTCAGCACGGCGGCCAGGATGGAAAATCGCCGCGCCCCTTACGGGGCCGCTGTCCAGGAAAAAGGCTACTCTAACATTTACCAATTTCCCCATCAACTTGCACACGCAAGAGGTTAGAGAGATTGGGCGAAAACCGGTCGGAGTAGAGTGATCTCTCCCCGGCTTGCGAGAAGCGAGCACAGTAGCGATTCGCCAGGAATCTGGGAGAAGACCCTCCACCCAGATCCTGTTGAACAAATCTAACAGAAAGGCCATGCCTCGTTCACCCAGGTGTCGAAGCAGAGGCTGACCAGAGAAAGTTGTGGGAGAGGTTGTATGAAAAGCGACGAGGCAGGAAAGAAATCGGGCTATCTGAAGGAAAGAAGAGAGGCTAAGCTGGGGCCGGACGGAGCGCTGGATCCCGTCAGCACGGCGGCCAGGATGGCAAATCGCCGCTGTCCAGGAAAAAGGCTACTCTAACATTTACCAATTTCCCCATCAACTTGCACACGCAAGAGGTTAGAGAGATTGGGCGAAAACCGGTCGGAGTAGAGTGATCTCTCCCCGGCTTGCGAGAAGCGAGCACAGTAGCGATTCGCCAGGAATCTGGGAGAAGACCCTCCACCCAGATCCTGTTGAACAAATCTAACAGAAAGGCCATGCCTCGTTCACCCAGGTGTCGAAGCAGAGGCTGACCAGAGAAAGTTGTGGGAGAGGTTGTATGAAAAGCGACGAGGTAGGGGAGAAATCGGGCTATCTGAAGGAAAGAAGAGAGGCTAAGCTGGGGCCGGACGGAGCGCTGGATCCCGTCAGCACGGCGGCCAGGATGGCAAATCGCCGCGCCCCTTACGGGGCCGCTGTCCAGGAAAAAGGCTACTCTAACATTTACCAATTTCCCCATCAACTTGCACACGCAAGAGGTTAGAGAGATTGGGCGAAAACCGGTCGGAGTAGAGTGATCTCTCCCCGGCTTGCGAGAAGCGAGCACAGTAGCGATTCGCCAGGAATCTGGGAGAAGACCCTCCACCCAGATCCTGTTGAACAAATCTAACAGAAAGGCCATGCCTCGTTCACCCAGGTGTCGAAGCATGGCGTACGGGACATCGTCCGGACCATGGGCGGTGTCCGCACACGAAGCCAGAGCGGAGCGCAATTCGGTCCCAGTAAACCTGTTGTTGAAGGGTTCTCCGCCTCTGGAGTTAAAGTCCAGCCGGCCGCCTTCCGCGACATCACGACGTGCATTGAATGCTGGCGGAGCAGCATCCCGGCTAGAGAATGCGGAAAAATCGGTCGCGAAGGATTCCGCCACGGACGCGGGGTCCGAGATTGCGGTCCCATTCTCCTGGAGAACGGGAGGGGGGTCCTGCGACAACTTGCCCCGAATCCTTTTGACTCGCTTCCACACCTCTGCTAAAGGGGTCTTCCCGTTAAGTGAAGACACGTATGCCCGCAAAGAAGAGCGGCGGGCGTGCTTCGAAATATACCGGAACCTAGCCCTAGCCCGACGAAATTCAGCGACAGTGAAATCGTTCGGGCGGCGCTTATAGCGCATGTAGGCATAACGCTTCTGTTTGAGGGCCGTCTCACACTCGGCCGACCACCATGGGAGTGGTCGGCGTGCAAAACGACCAGACGTCATAGGAATAGTAGTCAGGCCCACGGCGATGAGGTTGCCGGAGAAGAACTCAACGGCCTCATCTACCGACCTAAACTCCTCGACTGAGATAGAGAATTCAGTAATTTCCTGAAATGCAGGCCACCGTGCCTGGGACAAGCACTACCGAGGTGGGCTCTCAGGCGGCAGTTGCCCTGAAAATGATATTTGAATGGGAAAGTGATCACTACCATGGAGGTCATCGACCACTCCCCAATCAAAATCAGGCTGTGAATCCGAAGAGCACAAAGATAGGTCACAGCAAGAAAATGAAGCGGTTCTCGGACAGTGATGCGTAAACTCATCCACGTTTAGGACACCCATCTCAAGCTTTTCGATCAGATCAGCAAGGACTTGTCCCCTGGGATTTATGGAGTAATCTCCCCAGAGAGGATGTCTGCTGTTCAGATCTCCAAGCAAGAGAAAGGGCCTCGGCAACCATGCCACGACGAGGCGGAAGTCCCCACGTCGAAGTCAGCTGACGGTGGAATTTACGCAGAAATGATAGTATACCTCCTATCCAGGTGCAGCTGCAAAGCTACTGCCTGGAAGGAGGTATCTAAAGAGAAATAAAGAACGGAGACATCATGCCGGGTGTAAACCGCGCATCCCACAGCCCGGCCATCCCGCGGTGGTGGTGTCGCGAGGCCCTTATACCCCGGGACGGCAGGCAAGGGGCACGCGCCTAGCATGGTCTCCTGCAAAAAGATAGCTAACGGGGAACGGGAAGAGACGAGCCTCCGACGCTCCTCTCAGCTGGCCCGGAGTCCACGGCAATTCCATTGAAGGAATATGCTCTCCAGGCCTAGCTCGGAGACGCGGGTCCCTCCTCGAACTGAAGACCCTAACGGGAATAGCCGTACGCTTCCCGGGGGCAGAACCCCGGGCGCTGTTGGCCTGACCAAGCGCTGAAGGCGTGGTCGCCTTCGAGGACTTATTGGGGGAGGTTGGGCTCGCTATGCCAGTCTTTTCCTCCCTCCGCCTCGAAACTTAGATGGGCGTTGCGGCTTCGGAGGCGTAGGGGGCCCTCTTTTCGAGGAACCACCGTCTCCGGGCCACTTTCTTCACCACTAGGCGTGGGCAAAGGAGCCGAAGCTCATTTGTTGCTGTCCTCCTTTCGGGGGACAGCTTTAGGAACCCCGGAAGATGGCCTAGCGACCAACTTCAGGGGTGTTTCCTCCTTTGAGTCTAACGACTCGATCGAGGCGCGTGGCCGTTTCGCCTTACGGGAAACGGTCACGCTGGGGGAAGAGGGGGGAGCCCTGGTTTCAGCCGGGGCTAGGTATGAACCATTTTTGCCGCCAGCTTTACCAGGGGAGCGCCCGGGTCGGGTAGAGCCCGCAGAAGGGCTCCGAATGGGCGCGGAAACAACCGTGCTCATTGGCCTGGATGGGCCAGGAGCAGAAAGTGCCTTTCTAACTATTGAGGCATATGACGTCCCAGGCAGAGCCGGGCGCGCCAGGACCAAGTCCTTTGCCTCGCGGAATGAGAGTCGATCCTGGGCCTGAACGGCCAGGATTTCTTTCTCAAGGAGATATGCACTACATTGCTTCGAAGAAGCAGGGTGCGGCTCTCCGCAATTGACACACTTGGCCACACACGATTTGGACTTATCGTGTGCGACCTTGGAGCAATTTACACAGACTTCGGGTGACCCCGATTTTGCACGTCTACATGATCGATTCGTATGGCCGAAGCGGTGACAGTAATAGCACCGCCGTGGCAGTGGCACGAATGCCTTCACGCGGTAGCGGTACCAACCGGCACGCACCGACTCAGGGAGCGTGTCACAGTCGAACGTGACGAAGAGTGTAGGGGTGGGTCTCGAGGCCCCTTCCTGTTTTCTCATCACACGTTCGACCTTGACCGCCCCATGGTCGGCCAGCTCTAGGGTGATGTCTTCAATGGAGTAGTCAACGAGTTCCCTCGCATAAACTACTCCTTTCACAAAGTTCATGGTAGAGTGCGGCGTCACACTCACCGGGGTGCCATGAAGTGTCCGAAGAGCACTTATCTTGGCCGCCTCGGCGGGATTCGCCGCATTCGCCAGAAGGCTCCCGTCCGAGAAACGGGTTACCTTCGGCTCTCTACCAATTGCACTAGCTAATCCTCTCCTCTGATGGATCATGTTGCCCTTGGACAACATGGTGCCATCAGTAAAGCGAATAACGAGGAAGCGCTTGAAGCCAGCGGGCTCGAAAACGCCAGGTAACCTCTGAATGAGGGGCCCCGATGTCATCGAGGCTCCGCCCTGTGCATTCTTGGTGTTATTCTTAGTCAGGGGCTCCGCACACGAGGGGGTAGAGGGGCCGGATGTGCCGATCTTGGCTTGGTCGCCTACCAAAGTGGCAGCAGACCCATCCGTCCCCGCAGCCCCCGTGGATGGAGAGGAGCCCCGAGTCTTCTTCGTCTTTTTAGTATTTTTCTTTTTAGGAGAGGAGGGCGGGGAATGAACCCGCTTCTCACCTCCGCCGGCAGAAGCCCCCATGCCAGATTGGCCGGCCTCAGACAGGTCCCTCTCTGAAATGGAGAAGGTCCTGGTCGTCGTAGGGGCACCTGTCGGAGGAGATCCCTCCCCTCCTTTTACTGCCTCGGAGCCCTTGGCCGTTTGAGGGGGACCTTACATAGGGGCGGATTCGGGTTTGGTGCTTGGCGCCGAGCCCGGATTCCCCCCCATGGAAGGCCCTACCATCTGAGGCTGGGTCTCCTCAAGGACCATGTCTATCACAGGAAGGGCCTCCAGTTGGCCATCCCCTCCCAGGACATCGCAGGTCCCCTTGGCAGTGTCGCCAGTCTTGTGTGGGGAGACACAGGCCTTGACCCCAGCAAGGTTTAAAATTCTTGCCAGCAGGTCTTTTGAGGGAAGCGACCGAAGGGGCCTGGCTTCCCTCTCCCCCCTAAGGGGGTTTGCCCTACCGAGCCGCTTGCACGAGGGGCGGTCGGCAATAGGCTGCCTGCTGGCTTTCTTGGCAGTCCCCTTAGAAAGCAAAGGAGGGACTGCTGCTGGAGATAGGGAAGTGCCCGAAAGCACCTCCAGAGAAGGGGGTGAGGGGGAGTCCCCTACACCCATAAGCGTAGGAGAGGAGTAAGCCTCCTCTCCGGTTAAAGAATTATGGAGGGTCCCTTGCGCAAGCACAAGGGGGGAGACCTCCATTTTCTCGGTGGAGCTGCCCGAGGGCGGCTCCGGTGATTTTCTTGGGGAAGTTGGGGGTTGGGTTTTTTTGTTTTTTGTGTCATACATGGGCATGGTGACCCTCTTTTTAATACGGGACGCAATAGCTCATCACCTCTCGCAGTTGCCCGCACTGCGAGAGGTGCTTACTAGCCCGGCAGAGCCAGGCGCCGCCATTCGGGACCACCCCTCCCGCCTGGTGGCCTGGCAGTCCATCGGCATGGCGGCTCCACCTTGGACACGGCGTAAAATTGATAGAATGTGAAGAGGAGAGGAAAGGGGATGTGAGGAAGGTATGGGTGGGGATGAAGCAGGTTGTTAAAAAACCCCATCCCGAACCGGAGCTGAGGGGTTAGGGAACAATGTCCCCTCTCCCCCCAGCCCCGATCCGGGGTGGTTGGCTTGAGAAGAAGGTCAGCATCTACCCTGTGAAATTAGAGGCTGACCAGAGAAAGTTGTGGGAGAGGTTGTATGAAAAGCGACGAGGTAGGGGAGAAATCGGGCTATCTGAAGGAAAGAAGAGAGGCTAAGCTGGGGCCGGACGGAGCGCTGGATCCCGTCAGCACGGCGGCCAGGATGGAAAATCGCCGCGCCCCTTACGGGGCCGCTGTCCAGGAAAAAGGCTACTCTAACATTTACCAATTTCCCCATCAACTTGCACACGCAAGAGGTTAGAGAGATTGGGCGAAAACCGGTCGGAGTAGAGTGATCTCTCCCCGGCTTGCGAGAAGCGAGCACAGTAGCGATTCGCCAGGAATCTGGGAGAAGACCCTCCACCCAGATCCTGTTGAACAAATCTAACAGAAAGGCCATGCCTCGTTCACCCAGGTGTCGAAGCAGAGGCTGACCAGAGAAAGTTGTGGGAGAGGTTGTATGAAAAGCGACGAGGCAGGAAAGAAATCGGGCTATCTGAAGGAAAGAAGAGAGGCTAAGCTGGGGCCGGACGGAGCGCTGGATCCCGTCAGCACGGCGGCCAGGATGGCAAATCGCCGCGCCCCTTACGGGGCCGCTGTCCAGGAAAAAGGCTACTCTAACATTTACCAATTTCCCCATCAACTTGCACACGCAAGAGGTTAGAGAGATTGGGCGAAAACCGGTCGGAGTAGAGTGATCTCTCCCCGGCTTGCGAGAAGCGAGCACAGTAGCGATTCGCCAGGAATCTGGGAGAAGACCCTCCACCCAGATCCTGTTGAACAAATCTAACAGAAAGGCCATGCCTCGTTCACCCAGGTGTCGAAGCAGAGGCTGACCAGAGAAAGTTGTGGGAGAGGTTGTATGAAAAGCGACGAGGTAGGGGAGAAATCGGGCTATCTGAAGGAAAGAAGAGAGGCTAAGCTGGGGCCGGACGGAGCGCTGGATCCCGTCAGCACGGCGGCCAGGATGGCAAATCGCCGCGCCCCTTACGGGGCCGCTGTCCAGGAAAAAGGCTACTCTAACATTTACCAATTTCCCCATCAACTTGCACACGCAAGAGGTTAGAGAGATTGGGCGAAAACCGGTCGGAGTAGAGTGATCTCTCCCCGGCTTGCGAGAAGCGAGCACAGTAGCGATTCGCCAGGAATCTGGGAGAAGACCCTCCACCCAGATCCTGTTGAACAAATCTAACAGAAAGGCCATGCCTCGTTCACCCAGGTGTCGAAGCATGGCGTACGGGACATCGTCCGGACCATGGGCGGTGTCCGCACACGAAGCCAGAGCGGAGCGCAATTCGGTCCCAGTAAACCTGTTGTTGAAGGGTTCTCCGCCTCTGGAGTTAAAGTCCAGCCGGCCGCCTTCCGCGACATCACGACGTGCATTGAATGCTGGCGGAGCAGCATCCCGGCTAGAGAATGCGGAAAAATCGGTCGCGAAGGATTCCGCCACGGACGCGGGGTCCGAGATTGCGGTCCCATTCTCCTGGAGAACGGGAGGGGGGTCCTGCGACAACTTGCCCCGAATCCTTTTGACTCGCTTCCACACCTCTGCTAAAGGGGTCTTCCCGTTAAGTGAAGACACGTATGCCCGCAAAGAAGAGCGGCGGGCGTGCTTCGAAATATACCGGAACCTAGCCCTAGCCCGACGAAATTCAGCGACAGTGAAATCGTTCGGGCGGCGCTTATAGCGCATGTAGGCATAACGCTTCTGTTTGAGGGCCGTCTCACACTCGGCCGACCACCATGGGAGTGGTCGGCGTGCAAAACGACCAGACGTCATAGGAATAGTAGTCAGGCCCACGGCGATGAGGTTGCCGGAGAAGAACTCAACGGCCTCATCTACCGACCTAAACTCCTCGACTGAGATAGAGAATTCAGTAATTTCCTGAAATGCAGGCCACCGTGCCTGGGACAAGCACTACCGAGGTGGGCTCTCAGGCGGCAGTTGCCCTGAAAATGATATTTGAATGGGAAAGTGATCACTACCATGGAGGTCATCGACCACTCCCCAATCAAAATCAGGCTGTGAATCCGAAGAGCACAAAGATAGGTCACAGCAAGAAAATGAAGCGGTTCTCGGACAGTGATGCGTAAACTCATCCACGTTTAGGACACCCATCTCAAGCTCTTCGATCAGATCAGCAAGGACTTGTCCCCTGGGATTTATGGAGTAATCTCCCCAGAGAGGATGTCTGCTGTTCAGATCTCCAAGCAAGAGAAAGGGCCTCGGCAACCATGCCACGACGAGGCGGAAGTCCCCACGTCGAAGTCAGCTGACGGTGGAATTTACGCAGAAATGATAGTATACCTCCTATCCAGGTGCAGCTGCAAAGCTACTGCCTGGAAGGAGGTATCTAAAGAGAAATAAAGAACGGAGACATCATGCCGGGTGTAAACCGCGCATCCCACAGCCCGGCCATCCCGCGGTGGTGGTGTCGCGAGGCCCTTATACCCCGGGACGGCAGGCAAGGGGCACGCGCCTAGCATGGTCTCCTGCAAAAAGATAGCTAACGGGGAACGGGAAGAGACGAGTCTCCGCAGCTCCTCCCAGTTGGCCCGGAGTCCACGGCAATTCCATTGAAGGAATATGCTCTCCAGGCCTAGCTCGGAGACGCGGGTCCCTCCTCGAACTGAAGACCCTAACGGGAATAGCCGTACGCTTCCCGGGGGCAGAACCCCGGGCGCTGTTGGCCTGACCAAGCGCTGAAGGCGTGGTCGCCTTCGAGGACTTATTGGGGGAGGTTGGGCTCGCTATGCCAGTCTTTTCCTCCCTCCGCCTCGAAACTTAGATGGGCGTTGCGGCTTCGGAGGCGTAGGGGGCCCTCTTTTCGAGGAACCACCGTCTCCGGGCCACTTCCTTCACCACTAGGCGTGGGCGAAGGAGCCGAAGCTCATTTGTTGCTGTCCTCCTTTCGGGGGACAGCTTTAGGAACCCCGGAAGATGGCCTAGCGACCAACTTCAGGGGTGTTTCCTCCTTTGAGTCTAACGACTCGATCGAGGCGCGTGGCCGTTTCGCCTTACGGGAAACGGTCACGCTGGGGGAAGAGGGGGGAGCCCTGGTTTCAGCCGGGGCTGGGTATGAACCATTTTTGCCGCCAGCTTTACCAGGGGAGCGCCCGGGTCGGGTAGAGCCCGCAGAAGGGCTCCGAATGGGCGCGGAAACAACCGTGCTCATTGGCCTGGATGGGCCAGGAGCAGAAAGTGCCTTTCTAACTATTGAGGCATATGACGTCCCAGGCAGAGCCGGGCGTGCCAGGACCAAGTCCTTAGCCTCGCAGAATGAGAGTCAATCTTGGGCCTGAACGGCCAGGATTTCTTTCTCAAGGAGATATGCACCACATTGCTTCGAAGAAGCAGGGTGCAGCTCTCCGCAATTGACACACTTGGCCGCACACAATTTGGACTTATAGTGTGCGACCTTGGAGCAATTTACACAGACTTCGGGTGACCCCGACTTTGCATGTCTATATGAGTGATTTGTATGGCCAAAGCGGTGACAGTAATAGCACCACTGCGGCAGTGGCACGAATGCCTTCACGCGGTAGCGGTACCAACCGGCACGCACCGACTCAGGAAGCTTGTCACAGTCGAACGTGATGAGGAGTGTAGGGGTGGGTCTCGAGGCCCTTCCATGTTTTTTCCTCACACGTTCGACCTTGACCACCCCATGGTCGGCCAGCTCTAGGGTGATGTCCTCAATGGAGTAGTCAACGAGTTCCCTCGCATAAACTACTCCTTTCACAAAGTTCATGGTAGAGTGCGGCGTCACACTCACGGGGGTGCCATGAAGTGTCCGAAGAGCACTTATCTTGGCCACCTCGGCGGGATTCGCCAGAAGGCTCCCATCCGAGAAACGGGTCACCTTCGGCTCTCTACCAATTGCACTAGCTAATCCTCTCCTCTGATGGATCATGTTGCCCTTGGACAACATGGTGCCATCAGTGGAGCGAATAACGAGGAAGCGCTTGAAGCCAGCGGTCTCAAAAACGCCAGGTAACCTCTGAATTAGGGGCCCCAATGTCATTGAGGCTTCGCCCTGGGGAGCAGAAGGGCCGGATGTGCCGATCTTGGCTTGGTCGCTTGCCAAAGTGGCAGCAGACCCATCCGTCCCCACAACCACCACGGATGGAGAGGAGCCCAGAGTCTTCTTAGTCTTTTTCTTTTTTGGAGAGGAGGGTGGAGTATGAACCTGCTTCTCATCTCCACCAGTAGAAGCCCCTAGGCCAGATGGACCGGCCTCAGCCAGGTCCTTCTCTGAAATGGAGAAGGTCCTGGTGGTGGCAGGGGCACCATACGGAGGAGATCCCTCCCCTCCTTGTACTGCCTCAGAATCCCCAGCCGTTTGAGGAGGACCTTGCATAGGGGCGGATTCGGGTTCGGTATTTGGCGCCGAGCCCGGATTCCCCATCCATGGAAGGCCCTACCGTCTGAGGTTGGGTTTCCTCAAGGACCATGGCTATCACAGGAGGGGCCTCCAGTTGGCCATCCCCTCCCAGGACATCGCAGGTCCACTTGGCAGTGTCGCCAGTCTTGTGTGGGGAGGCATAGGCCTTGACCCTGGCAAGGTTTAAAATTCCTGCCAGCAGGTCTCTTGAGGGAAGCGTTGAAGGGGCCTGGCTTCCCTCTCCCCCCTAAAGGGGTTTGCCCATACGAGCCAGTTACACGAGGAGCGGTCGCAATGGGCTGCCTGCTGGCTTTCTTGGCAGTCCCCTTGGAAAGAAAAGAGGGGACTGCCGCTGGAAAAAGGGAGGTGCCCGAAAGCACCTTCAGAGAAGGGGGTGAGGGGGAGTCCCCTGCACCAGTAGGCGAAGGAGAGGAGTAAGCCTCCTCTCCGGTTAGAGAAATATGGAGGGTTCCCTGCGCAAGCACAGGGGGGGGGGGGACCTCCATTTTTTCGGTGGAGCTGCCCGAGGGCGGCTCAGTTGATGAGCAAGGGGAAGTTGAGGGTTGACCCTAAATTTTCTGCAGGACGCAAATAGCTCATCACCTCTTGCAGTTGCCCGCACTGCAAGAGGTGCTTACAGGCCTGGCAGAGCCAGGCACTGCCATTTGGGACCACCCCTCCCGCCTGGTGGCCTGGCAGTCCATCGGCATGGCGGCTCCACCTTGAACATGGTGTAAAATCGATAGAATGTGAAGAGGAGAGGAAAAGGGATGTGAGGAAGGTATGGGTGGGGAGGAAGCAGGTTGTTAAAAACCAGCCACCCCAGACCGGAACTCAGGGGTTAGGGAACATTGTCCCCTCCCCCCTCAGCCCCGATCCAGGATGGTTGGCTGAGAAGAAGGTCAGCATCTACCCTGTGAAATTAGAGGCTGACCAGAGAAAGTTGTGGGAGAGGTTGTATGAAAAGCGATGAGGTAGGGAAGAAATATGCTATCTCAAGGAAGGAAGAGAGGCTAAGCAGGGCCTGGCTGGGGCGCTGGATCCCGTCAGCAGGGCGATTAGGATGGCAAATCGCCGCGCCCCTTACGGGGTACCAGTGCAAAAATAAGAACAAGGTATCCAAGCGACAGTCACAGAAGTATAGCGAGCATCCATCATAAAATACAATGCATCCAAAGCATACATATGTTCACTCACATTAGTGAGTAGATTAACTTAAATATTACTATTTTCCTAAATAGACATTAAAAAGTATATAAATAGCGAATTTGAAAAATCATTTGAACAATCACTCAATGATTTATTTTTAAAATTCAAGGTCCATCTACCTTTTTCATCAAATTCAATGACTTTTCAATGATTTCAAGGGCTTTTCAAAGACTTCAAGGGCAGTAGACACCTTGTATATGATTACCAGGAAGAAAGTTGGACATGCTTCAAAATATACTGGAACCTACCCCTAGCTTGAAGAAATTCAGTGACAGTGATGTCTTTCAGGGGCAGTTATAGCACATGGTGTGCAAAATGATCAGATGTTCTAAGAATAGTAGTCAGGCCCACAGTGATGAGGTTCCTGGAGAAAAAAATAGCATCATCCACTGACCTAAACTAATTGGCTGGGACAGAGAAGTCAGCAGTCATTACTTGAAATGCACATCACCACAACTATTCCAAGCACCGCCAGGGCAGGTTTTCAGGCGGCAGTAGACCAGAAAATGATAGCTAGTGGAAATGAAGAGTGATCAATACCATGGAGGTCATCCACTACCCTCTCATCCCAAATCAGGCAGTGCATTCAGGGATCACAGGGATCATCAAGACAAGAAAATGAAGCAGTTCTCAGACAGTCATGCATAAACACATCCACAAATTAGGACACCTATCTCCGGCTCAGCAAGGACCTGACCCATGTGTTTGCGTAGTCTCCCCAGAAGGGATGTCTACTGTTCAAATCCTTGAGCATTAGAAAGGGCCTCAGTTGATGGTAGAATGTATACAGAAATTATAGTATAGCTCCTATCTAGGTGGGTGTAGCTGCACTGCTACTGCCTGAAAGGAGGTATTCATATTAAATAGAAGGCTGAAGATATCAAGCCGGGTGTAAATCACACATCCTCCTGCCCAGCCTCTATTGTGTGATGGTGGGGTCATGAAACTATACTCAGGGAGGGTGGGCAGAGGGACATGCTTAGCATGGTCTGCTGCAGAAAGCTAATGGGGAAAGGGAAGAGATGAGCCTTTGCCTCTCCTCCAAGATGGCCCAGAGTCCACAGCAATTCCATTTAAGGAATATGCCCTCCATACCTAGCTAGAAGATGCAGTAGCCATCTTTGAACCGAAGAATCTCACAGGAATGGACATACACTATCCAGAGGCCTTTGGCTGAACAAGGCACTGTCACCTTTAAGAAGCTATCAGGAGGTTGGGCTTCTTCCGCAAGTCTTTTCTTCCCTCTGTCTCAAAACCTTTAGGGGGCAGAGTGGCTTTAGAGGAAGGGGTTCATCCTTCAGAAGATGCACCCAGGTCCCAGTCCAGCTTTGGGTTGGGGCAGGGGAGCTGAAGCTCCTTTGGTGCTCTACTCCTTTTGGGGGGTAGCTTTAGAAACTCTGGAAGACAGCCTCATGACCACCTTCTGGGGGGGGGGGGGGCCTTGTATAAGTCTAACAACTTAGTGGAGGTGTGCGGCCATTTCGCATTATAGGAAAGAGTCATATTGGGAGAGGGGCCCTGGTTTTAACTGAGGCTGGGTATGAACTCTTTATGCTGTCAACTCTACCAGGGGAGTACCCATGGTGGAAAAAACTTACAGAAGGATTCTGAATAGGTGCAGAAACGACCATGCTTGTGGGGCTGGAGAGGCTAGGAGCAGAGGGTGCCTTTTTAAAAATGGAGGCATAGGAGGACACAGGTAGCACTGGTTATGCCAGGACAAAGTCCTTAGCCTTGCAGAATGAGAGATGATCTGTAGCCTGAATGGCCAGGAATTCCTTCTCCAGGAAATACACACCACATTGCTTCAAAGAAGCCAAGTGTAGGCCATGAATGGTCTTTTGCAGTCTCCTTCTTTTCTTATGTTCTCAGCAATTGACACGGCCATATACAATAAAATGAAGAAAATCACAACTCTCAAAGGTGCCCCAATTGGGGAAGGAGGTCCCTCCTCTTCTTTTGAGTCATCAGGGACCACAAGCTGCCTGCAAAGAAGTTTTCATGGGGTGGACTCAGGTTCAGTGTTCACCCTAATGGAAGATACTGCCATCTGGGGATGGGTCACTTTTGGGACAATGTCCACCTCAGGGCAGGCCTCTATGTGGCCTGAAAAATGGCAAAGTAGCTGGAATAGCTGATAAGAGTCACTGATTGGTGGTGATTGTTTTATGGAATGGGTTTGATGGCTGTGTTCTAAGTTAGTTGAATGTGAAAGTGAGCCTGAGGGCTTGAAAAATGCAGTAATAGTGCCATTGCATAAAGGTAAAGAGGAGAATGGTAAATGAAAGAACTACAGTAGGATAAGTCTGTCGAGTATTGGAGGTAAACAGTATGGAGAAATTCTGAGTGGGTGTATCATAAGGATAACAGGCAATGATTGAAGATAAGCAAGCAAAGTTTAGAGTGGGTAGGGGTGTGTGTATGAAGGTATTTGCACCCATCTGCCGAGTGCCTTCAAGGGCATAAGTCACTGGAATTTAAAATTTCAGTCTACTACTAGTCTACTTTAAAATGACCAAAACAAAACTAAAAGAAAAAACAACAAAATTCAAACAAAACAAGAAGGAAACACACTCTGGCATTGAGGGGAGGCTAGAGGTTAAGAGATGTAAGTGTATGCTTGGTTTATGGATCTAGAGCAAGTGTTTGATTGTGTAGAGAGAGAAGCATTATGGCAGGTGCAATGAATGTATGGGTGAGTGGTAAACTATTGGATGGTGTGAAGAGTATTTATGTTGGTAGTAAGGCATGTGTTGTGGTGAAAGCTAGTGAATGGTTTGACATATGTAGGGGTGTAAGACAAGGTTGTGTGGTCACCATAGTTGTTTAATATCTTTATGGGTGGAGTAGAGATGTATGGTAATAAGGAAAAGGGGTGTGAGATCCATGAGGAATGGGTTCTATCTCTGTTGGTATATGCTGATTACCTTGTATTGAGGCTGAGAGAGATCGACTTGGAAATGTTAATGGTAGCTTTGGAAGGGGAGTGTGAGTGGAGGGGGCTAAAAGTAAATGCAGAAAAGAATAAGGTATTTGGGGTACAAATGGGGGTGAGGTGTGATATCTAAGTCTGTGGTGTCACCCTTGAACAAGTGCAAAGTTTTAAATGTATAGGATGCATTGTAAATGATAGTGGTATAGATGAAGCAGATGGTGACCTCAAAGTTTTAAATGGTAGGAAAGTTTCTGGGGCAATTATACCATTAGTGAATGGGAAAGGTATGAGCGTGGAATGTGACAGGAAGCTGCATGTGAGCATGATAGTGCCAATGTTTGGTGTTTGGAAGTCAGTCTATGTATGGCATGGAAGGTAAATAAAAGATCTTGAGTGAGAGCAGCGCAAATGGTCAACTTGAGAGGAATGTTTGGTGTTTGAGGGGTAGGTCGAGTGAGGAATGACTGAAAGTGTTTAGTTTAGTTTAAAGGAAAACAAGGTGGCAGCTGCCCACTCCTAATGGACTCTCACTGGCAGCACTGATAAAATGAAGTCGCCCAAAAGAGGTCATAAGGGGTGTGGGAAACACTTAATAAAAGTGGGGAAGAGCAAAGGATTAATTTTTTTTTTTTTTTTTTTTTTTTTTTTTTATAGAGCCCATCTGGCAACTACCCACTTGGGCATAAGTCGCCGAAAAACACGACAGCCTAGAATTAGGCTACTTTAAAGTTAAAATATGAAAACTTAACAATCAATATAAATTAGAAAAACTTAACAATCGAAGCAATCTCCGGCAGCGGGGGGAGGTCCCCCTCACCCCGGTGCAGGAGAGTGCAACCTAAAACAAAACAATAATAGAAAAAAAGGATTTTTTTTTTTTTTTTTATAGAGCCCATCTGGCAACTACCCACTTGGGCATAAGTCGCCGAAAAACACGACAGCCTAGAATTAGGCTACTTTAAAGTTAAAATATGAAAACTTAACAATCAATATAAATTTGAAAAACTTAACAATCGAAGCAATCTCCGGCAGCGGGGGGAGGTCCCCCTCACCCCGGTGCAGGAGAGTGCAATCTAAAACAAAACAATAACAAAAAAAGGAACCTTAAATAAAGGGGAGAAGGCCGGCCTCCCCCAAAAAGTCAATAAGTCCACCAGTCATGGTGCACGCACTCGTCCCGAGTACAAGGGACAGGCGGTAGCGACCCCGCCCATCCCGGTACCGAGACAGGTATCGTGCGCGAAGATCACCCAGACTGGGACATTCGACAAGAATATGCCGAACAGTCTGGGGGACGACGCAGTCGTTGCAATAGGGCACATGCGAGCGCTCCACCAAGTAACGATGCGTCACACGAGTGTGTCCGATTCGAAGACGACAGAAAGCAACCTGAAGCCGCCGCGGCATTGGGGGATAGGTCCATGGGAACAGTCGCGGCGCAATGGCACGCAACTTTAAGTTCCCCTCGACCGTCTCCCATCTTCTTTGCCAAGCAGTCCGAAGAGCTGCCCGTATTCCTGCCATGTAGTCGGTGTGAGGAAGAGCGAAACGCTGGTCCGGTCGCAGAGTCCTCGCGGACTCTTTGGCGCCCTCATCGGCGCGCTCATTCCCCGCAATTCCTACATGTCCAGGAACCCAGCAGAAGATAATCTCGACATCTGCCCGGCTCGCCAAAACCGTGGCGTCACGGATTTCGCGAACCAGGGGATGCGGAGATTCCAATGCCCCGAGAGCACTCAGGGCGCTTTGTGAGTCGCTATAAATCACAATCCGGTCTCCGAACCGGGCACGTCGCGTAATCTCCCGTACCGAGTGGTGTATTGCCACCAGCTCGGCCGTGAAGACAGACGCAGCGCCTGGTAGAGCCCCGCTGACTTCAAACAGAGGGGATACGGCGTGGAAGCCGACCCCCTCTTGGGACTTGGAGCCATCCGTATACACTGGCACGGTACCAGCGTGACACGATGTGTGCTCCAAAAAGATCGAACGCAATACTCCCGGCGCAGTACAAGCTTTGGGAGCAGAGGCGTGGCGACAAATAGCCAAATGTGGTACCCTCCAGGGTGGCGTCCTGGGCAGAACCAGGGGCGCCACCGGCCCGAGAGCTATATCTACCTCTCGAAGGAGTTTCCTGGCCCTAAACCCAAAGGGCTTAGGGTATGACTGGCGTCTCTCGGCGGCATAGGCACCATCGAGATCAGCTGCGGATGCAGTGAGAGCTGTTGGCGACTGGGGGAGGCGCCGGGCTCGCGCGTACAGGCGAGTGATGCACTGCACGCGGCGCAGAGCGAGTGGCATCTCCCCAGCATTGACCAACAGGCTCTCAATGGGGGAAGTGCGGAAGGCACCGGTCGCAAGGCGAAGGCCGGTGTGGTGGATCGAATCCACCTTCCGCAATAAACGCTCGGCTGCGGATGCATAAAACTCGCATCCGTAGTCGAGCTTCGAGCGAACAAAGGATCGATAAAAAAGTAAGGCGGTAGCCCTATCAGCGCTGAACGTCACGGAACGGAGAATGTCCATGGCGCGGGTACAAGAGACCCTAAGGCTGCGAATGTGAGCCTCCCAGGTGAGGCGTCGGTCGAATACAAGACCAAGGAAATGCACCACCTTAGTCTTGGCCAAAGAAAACCGAAACCTGTGCGCTTCGGCATAGCGAGAGACGCGGTTCAATGCCTGTTGGAGTCGGCGCTCCAGAGTTGGCATCTGGGCCGCGCCAAAAGAGATCGAAAGGTCGTCCACGTAGAGCGTAGCGAGAACATCTTCCGGCAGCACCGAGGTGATGCCGTTGATGCTCAGGGCAAAGAGTGTGACACTGAGGACACTTCCCTGCGGGACACCCTCTTCCTGCTCCTTTGGGCCGGAGAGGGCTCCCCCCACCCGTACGCGGAATCGACGATCTCGCAAAAATTCAGATATAAACATTGGGAGGCGTCCCCTCGCCCCCATCGTGTGGAGAGTCTCCATGATACCGTATCGCCATGCGGTATCATAGGCTTTCTCCAGATCAAAAAACACCGTGGCGTAGTGCTGTCTACGAAGGAAAGCCTCGCAGACGGCATTTTCCAGTCGGAGCAGAGCATCCGACGTGGAGTGGAACTTACGGAAGCCGCACTGTGCAGAAGACAGATGGCCTCCGCTGTCCAGGAAATAGGCTAATCTAACATTTACCAATTTCTCCATCAACTTCCACACGCAAGAGGTTAGAGAGATTGGGCGGAAACCGGTCGGAGTAGAGTGATCTCTCCCCGGCTTGCGAAAGGCGAGCACAGTAGCGATTCGCCAGGAGTCTGGGAGGAGACCTTCCACCCAGATCCTGTTGAACAAATCTAATAGAAAGGCCATGCCTCGCTCACCCAGGTGTCGAAGCATGGCGTACGGGACATCGTCCGGACCATGGGCGGTGTCCGCGCACGAAGCGAGAGCGGAACGCAACTCACTCACAGTAAACTTGTCGTTGAAGGGTTCTCCGCCTCTGGAGGTAAAGTCCAGCCGGCGGCCTTCCGCGACATCACGACGTGCATTGAATGCTGGCGGAGCAGCATCACGGCTAGAGAATGCGGAAAAAGCGGTCGCTAAGGATTCCGCCACGGACGCGGGGTCCGAGATTGCGGTCCCATTCTCCTGGAGAACGGGAGGGGGGTCCTGCGAGAACTTGCCCCGAATCCTTTTGACTCGCTTCCACACCTCAGCTAAAGGGGTCTTCCCGTTAAGTGAAGACACGTATGCCCGCCAAGAAGAGCGGCGGGCGTGCTTCGAAATATACCGGAACCTAGCCCTAGCCCGACGAAATTCAGCGACGGTGAAATCGTTCGGGCGGCGCTTATAGCGCATGTAGGCATAACGCTTCTGTTTGAGGGCCGTCTCACACTCGGCCGACCACCATGGGAGTGGTCGGCGTGCAAAACGGCCAGACGTCCTAGGAATAGTAGTCAGGCCCACGGCGATGAGGTTGCCGGAGAAGAACTCGACGGCCTCATCTACCGACCTAAACTCCTTGACTGAGATAGAGAATTCGGTCATTTCCTGAAATGCAGGCCACCGCGCCCGCGCCAAGCACCACCGAGGTGGTCTCTCAGGCGGCAGTTGCCCTGAAAATGATATTTGAATGGGAAAGTGATCACTACCATGGAGGTCATCGACCACCCCCCAATCAAAATCAGGCTGTGCATCCGAAGAGCACAAAGATAGGTCAAGGCAAGAAAATGAAGCGGTTCTCGGACAGTGATGCGTAAACTCATCCACGTTTAGGACACCCATCTCAAGCTCTTCGATCAGATCGGCAAGGACTTGTCCCCTGGGATTTATGGTGTAATCTCCCCAGAGAGGATGCCTGCCGTTCAGATCTCCAAGCAAGAGATAGGGCCTCGGCAACCGTGCCACGACGCGGCGAAAGTCCCCCGCGTCGAAGTCAGCTGACGGTGGAATGTACGCAGAAATGATAGTATACCTCCTATCCAGGTGCAGCTGCACAGCCACTGCCTGAAAGGAGGTATCTAAAGAGAAAGGAAGAATGGAGACATCATGCCGGGTGTAAACCGCGCATCCCCCAGCCCGGCCGTCCCGCGGTGGTTGGGTCGCAAGACCCTTATACCCCGGGAGGGCAGGCAGGGGGCACGCGCCTAGCATGGTCTCCTGCAAAAAAATAGCTAACGGGGAACGGGATGAGGCGAGCCTCCGCAGCTCCTCCCAGTTGGCCCGGAGTCCACGGCAATTCCATTGAAGGAATATGCCCTCCAGGCCTAGCTCGGAGGAGACGCGGGGGCCCTCCTCGAATTGAAGACCCTCACGGGAATGGCCGTACGCTTCCCGGGGGCAGAACCCCGGGCGCTGAAGGCGCTGTCGCCTTCGAGGACTTATTGGGGGAGGTTGGGCTCGCCATGCGAGTCTTTTCCTCCCTCCGCCTCGAAACTTTAGGCGGGCGTTGCGGCTTCGGAGGCGGGGGGCCCTCTTTTCGAGGAACCACCGTCTCCGAGCCACTCGCTCCACCTCGGGGCGTGGGCAAAGGGGCCGAAGCTCCTTTGTTGCTGTCCTCCTTTCGGGGAACAGCTTTAGGAACCCCGGAAGATGGCCTAGCGACCATCTTCAGGGGTGTTGCCTCCTGTGAGTCTAACGACTCGGTGGAGGCGCGTGGCCGTTTCGCTTTACGCGAAACGGTCACGCTGGGGGAAGAGGGGGGAGCCCTGGTTTTAGCCGGGGCAGGGTATGAACCCTTTTTGCCGCCAGCTTTACCAGGGGAGCGCCCAGGTTGGGTAGAGCCCACAGAAGGGCTCCGAATGGGCGCGGAAACAACCGTGCTCGTTGGCCTGGATGGGCCAGGAGCAGAGGGTGCCTTTCTAACTATTGAGGCATATGACGTCCCAGGCAGAGCCGGGCGCGCCAGGACCAAGTCCTTTGCCTCGCGGAATGAGAGTCGATCCTGGGCCTGAACGGCCAGGATTTCTTTCTCAAGGAGATATGCACCACATTGCTTCGAAGAAGCAGGGTGCGGCTCTCCGCAATTGACACACTTGGCCACACACGATTTGGACTTATCGTGTGCGACCTTGGAGCAATTTACACAGACTTCGGGTGACCCCGATTTTGCACGTCTACATGATCGATTCGTATGGCCGAAGCGGTGGCAGTAATAGCACCGCCGCGGCAGTGGCACGAATGCCTTCACGCGGTAGCGGTACCAACCGGCACGCACCGACTCAGGGAGCTTGTCACAGTCGAACGTGACGAAGAGTGTAGGGGTGGGTCTCGAGGCCCCTCCCTGTTTTCTCATCACACGTTCGACCTTGACTGCCCCATGGTCGGCCAGCTCTAGGGTGATGTCCTCAATGGAGTAGTCAACGAGTTCCCTCGCATAAACTACTCCTTTCACAAAGTTCATGGTAGAGTGCGGCGTCACACTCACCGGGGTGCCATGAAGTATCCGAAGAGCACTTATCTTGGCCGCCTCGGCGGGATTCGCCAGAAGGCTCCCGTCCGAGAAACGGGTTACCTTCGGCTCTCTACCAATTGCACTAGCTAATCCTCTCCTCTGATGGATCATGTTGCCCTTGGACAACATGGTGCCATCAGTGGAGCGAATAACGAGGAAGCGTTTGAAGCCAGCGGGCTCGAAAACGCCAGGTAACCTCTGAATCAGGGGCCCCGATGTCATCGAGGCTCCGCCCTGTGCATTCTTGGTCTTAGTCGTAGTCATGGGCTCCGCACACGAGGGGGTAGAGGGGCCGGATGTGCCGATCTTGGCTTGGTCGCCTACCAAAGTGGCAGCAGACCCATCCGTCCCCGCAGCCCCCGCGGATGGAGAGGAGCCCCGAGTCTTCTTCGTCTTTTGAGTCTTTTTCTTTTTAGGAGAGGAGGGCGGGGAATGAACCCGCTTTTCACCTCCGCCGGCAGAAGTCCCCAGGCCAGATGGACCAGCCTCAGCCAGGTCCCTCTCCGAAATGGAGAAGGTCCTGGTTGTCGTAGGGGCACCTGTCGGAGGAGATCCCTCCCCTCCTTCTACTGCCTCGGAGCCCTCAGCCATTTGAGGAGGACCTTGCATAGGGGCGGATTCGGGTTCGGTGCTTGGCGCCGAGCCCGAATTCCCCCCCATGGAAGGCCCTACCGTCTGGGGCTGGGTCTCCTCAAGGACCATGTCTATCACAGGAGGGGCCTCCAGTTGGCCATCCCCTCCCAGGACATCGCAGGTCCCCTTGGCAGTATTGTCACTAGTCAGGTGGTGTGGGGAGGCACAGGCCTTGACTCCAGCAAGGTTCAAAATTCTTGCCAGCAGGTCTTTTGAGGGAAGCGACCGAAGGGGCCTGGCTTCCCTCTCCCCCCTAAGGGGGTTTGCCCTACCGAGCCGCTTGCACGAGGGGCGGTCGGCAATGGGCTGCCTGCTGGCTTTCTTGGCAGTCCCCTTAGAAAGCAAAGGAGGGACTGCCGCTGGAGATAGGGAGGTGCCCGAAAGCACCTCCAGAGAAGGGGGTGAGGGGGAGTCCCCTACACCCGTAGGCGTAGGAGAGGAGGAAGCCTCCTCTCCGGTTAAAGAATTATGGAGGGTCCCTTGCGCAAGCACAAGGGGGGGACCTCCATTTTCTCGGTGGAGCTGCCCGAGGGCGGCACCGTAGATGTTTTTGGGGAAGTTGGGGGTTGGGGTTTTTGTTTTTTTTCATACATGGGCATGGTGACCCTCTTTTGATTACGGGACGCAATAGCTCATCACCTCTCGCAGTTGCCCGCACTGCGAGAGGTGCTTACAAGCCCGGCAGAGCCAGGCGCCGCCATTCGGGACCACCCCTCCCGCCTGGTGGCCTGGCAGGCCTTCGGCATGGCGGCTCCACCTTGGACACGGCGTAAAAAATATAGGTTGTGAAGAGGAGAGGAAAAGGGATGTGAGGAAGATGTGGGTGGGGATGAAGCAGGTTGTTAAAAAAACCCCATCCCGAACCGGAGCTGAGGGGTTAGGGAACAATGTCCCCTCCCCCCCTCAGCCCCGATCCGGGGTGGTTGGCTTGAGAAGAAGGTCAGCATTCTACCCTGTGAAATTAGAGGCTGACCAGAGAAAGTTGTGGGAGAGGTTGTATGAAAAGCGACGAGGTAGGGGAGAAATCGGGCTATCTGAAGGAAGGAAGAGAGGCTAAGCTGGGGCCGGACGGAGCGCTGGATCCCGTCAGCACGGCGGCCAGGATGGCAAATCGCCGCGCCCCTTACGGGGTAGAAAAAAAGGAACCTTAAATAAAGGGGAGAAGGCCGGCCTCCCCCCAAAAGTCAAAAAGTCCACCAGTCATGGTGCACGCACTCGTCCCGAGTACAAGGGACAGGCGGTAGCGACCCCGCCCATCCCGGTACCGAGACAGGTATCGTGCGCGAAGATCACCCAGACTGGGACATTCGACAAGAATATGCCGAACAGTCTGGGGGACGACGCAGTCGTTGCAATAGGGCACATGCGAGCGCTCCACCAAGTAACGATGCGTCACACGAGTGTGTCCGATTCGAAGACGACAGAAAGCAACCTGAAGCCGCCGCGGCATTGGGGGATAGGTCCATGGGAACAGTCGCGGCGCAATGGCACGCAACTTTAAGTTCCCCTCGACCGTCTCCCATCTTCTTTGCCAAGCAGTCCGAAGAGCTGCCCGTATTCCTGCCATGTAGTCAGTGTGAGGAAGAGCGAAACGCTGGTCCGGTCGCAGAGTCCTCGCGGACTCTTTGGCGCCCTCATCGGCGCGCTCATTCCCCGCAATTCCTACATGTCCAGGAACCCAGCAGAAGATAATCTCGACATCTGCCCGGCTCGCCAAAACCGTGGCGAGACGGATATGGCGAACCAGGGGATGTGGAGATTCCAATGCCCCGAGAGCACTCAGGGTGCTTTGTGAGTCGCTATAGATCACAATCCGGTCTCCGAACCGGGCACGTCGCGTAATCTCCCGTACCGAGTGGTGTATTGCCACCAGCTCGGCCGTGAAGACAGACGCAGCGCCTGGTAGAGCCCCGCTGACTTCAAACAGAGGGAAAACGGCGTGGAAGCCGACCCCCTCTTGGGACTTGGAGCCATCCGTATACACTGGCACGGTACCAGCGTGACACGATGTGTGCTCCAAAAAGGTCGAACGCAATACTCCCGGCGCAGTACAAGCTTTGGGAGCAGAGGCGTGGCGACAAATAGCCAAATGTGGTACCCTCCAGGGTGGCGTCCTGGGCAGAACCAGGGGCGCCACCGGCCCGAGAGCTATATCTACCTCTCGAAGGAGTTTCCTGGCCCTAAACCCAAAGGGCTTAGGGTATGACTGGCGTCTCTCGGCGGCATAGGCACCATCGAGATCAGCTGCGGATGCAGTGAGAGCTGTTGGCGACTGAGGGAGGCGCCGGGCTCGCGCGTACAGGCGAGTGATGCACTGCACGCGGCGCAGAGCGAGTGGCATCTCCCCAGCATCGACCAACAGGCTCTCAATGGGGGAAGTGCGGAAGGCACCGGTCGCAAGGCGAAGGCCGGTGTGGTGGATCGAATCCACCTTCCGCAATAAACGCTCGGCTGCGGATGCATAAAACTCGCATCCGTAGTCGAGCTTCGAGCGAACAAAGGATCGATAAAAAAGTAAGGCGGTAGCCCTATCAGCGCCCCAAGCGCTGAACGTCACGGAACGGAGAATGTCCATGGCGCGGGTACAAGAGACCCTAAGGCTGCGAATATGAGCCTCCCAGGTGAGGCGTCGGTCGAATACAAGACCAAGGAAACGGTGCGACTCAACCACATCCAGACGCACCCCATTAAGAAACAGATCTGGGTCGGGGTGAAGCCGTGGGTGGCGGCAGAAGTGCACCACCTTAGTCTTGGCCAAAGAAAAGCGAAACCTGTGCGCTTCGGCATAGCGAGAGACGCGGTTCAATGCCTGTTGGAGTCGACGCTCCAGAGTTGGCATCTGGGCCGCGCCAAAAGAGATCGAAAGGTCGTCCACGTAGAGCGTAGCGAGAACATCTTTCGGCAGCACCGAGGTGATGCCGTTGATGCTCAGGGCAAAGAGTGTGACACTGAGGACACTTCCCTGCGGAACACCCTCTTCCTGCTCCTTTGGGCCGGAGAGAGCTCCCCCCACCCGTACGCGGAATCGACGATCTCGCAAAAATTCAGATATAAACATTGGGAGGCGTCCCCTCGCCCCCATCGTGTGGAGAGTCTCCATGATACCGTATCGCCATGCGGTATCATAGGCTTTCTCCAGATCAAAAAACACCGTGGCGTAGTGCTGTCTACGAAGGAAAGCCTCGCAGACGGCATTTTCCAGTCGGAGCAGAGCATCTGACGTGGAGTGGAACTTACGGAAGCCGCACTGTGCAGAAGACAGATGGCCTCCGCTGTCCAGGAAATAGGCTAATCTAACATTTACCAATTTCTCCATCAACTTGCACACGCAAGAGGTTAGAGAGATTGGGCGGAAACCGGTCGGAGTAGAGTGATCTCTCCCCGGCTTGCGAAAGGCGAGCACAGTAGCGATTCGCCAGGAGTCTGGGAGGAGACCTTCCACCCAGATCCTGTTGAACAAATCTAACAGAAAGGCCATGCCTCGCTCACCCAGGTGTCGAAGCATGGCGTACGGGACATCGTCCGGACCATGGGCGGTGTCCGCGCACGAAGCGAGAGCGGAACGCAACTCACTCACAGTAAACTTGTCGTTGAAGGGTTCTCCGCCTCTGGAGGTAAAGTCCAGCCGGCGGCCTTCCGCGACATCACGACGTGCATTGAATGCTGGCGGAGCAGCATCACGGCTAGAGAATGCGGAAAAAGCGGTCGCTAAGGATTCCGCCACGGACGCGGGGTCCGAGATTGCGGTCCCATTCTCCTGGAGAACGGGAGGGGGGTCCTGCGAGAACTTACCCCGAATCCTTTTGACTCGCTTCCACACCTCAGCTAAAGGGGTCTTCCCGTTAAGTGAAGACACGTATGCCCGCCAAGAAGAGCGGCGGGCGTGCTTCGAAATATACCGGAACCTAGCCCTAGCCCGACGAAATTCAGCGACGGTGAAATCGTTCGGGCGGCGCTTATAGCGCATGTAGGCATAACGCTTCTGTTTGAGGGCCGTCTCACACTCGGCCGTCCACCATGGGAGTGGTCGGCGTGCAAAACGGCCAGACGTCCTAGGAATAGTAGTCAGGCCCACGGCGATGAGGTTGCCGGAGAAGAACTCAACGGCCTCATCTACCGACCTAAACTCCTTGACTGAGATAGAGAATTCAGTCATTTCCTGAAATGCAGGCCACCGCGCCCGCGCCAAGCACCACCGAGGTGGTCTCTCAGGCGGCAGTTGCCCTGAAAATGATATTTGAATGGGAAAGTGATCACTACCATGGAGGTCATCGACCACCCCCCAATCAAAATCAGGCTGTGCATCCGAGGAGCACAAAGATAGGTCAAGGCAAGAAAATGAAGCGGTTCTCGGACAGTGATGCGTAAACTCATCCACGTTTAGGACACCCATCTCAAGCTCTTCGATCAGATCGGCAAGGACTTGTCCCCTGGGATTTATGGTGTAATCTCCCCAGAGAGGATGCCTGCCGTTCAGATCTCCAAGCAAGAGATAGGGCCTCGGCAACCGTGCCACGACGCGGCGGAAGTCCCCCGCGTCGAAGTCAGCTGACGGTGGAATGTACGCAGAAATGATAGTATACCTCCTATCCAGGTGCAGCTGCACAGCCACTGCCTGAAAGGAGGTATCTAAAGAGAAAGGAAGAACGGAGACATCATGCCGGGTGTAAACCGCGCATCCCCCAGCCCGGCCGTCCCGCGGTGGTGGGGTCGCAAGACCCTTATACCCCGGGAGGGCAGGCAGGGGGCACGCGCCTAGCATGGTCTCCTGCAAAAAAATAGCTAACGGGGAACGGGATGAGGCGAGCCTCCGCAGCTCCTCCCAGTTGGCCCGGAGTCCACGGCAATTCCATTGAAGGAATATGCCCTCCAGGCCTAGCTCGGAGGAGACGCGGGGGCCCTCCTCGAATTGAAGACCCTCACGGGAATGGCCGTACGCTTCCCGGGGGCAGAACCCCGGGCGCTGTTGGCCGGACAAAGCGCTGAAGGCGCTGTCGCCTTCGAGGACTTATTGGGGGAGGTTGGGCTCGCCATGCGAGTCTTTTCCTCCCTCCGCCTCGAAACTTTAGGCGGGCGTTGCGGCTTCGGAGGCGGGGGGCCCTCTTTTCGAGGAACCACCGTCTCCGAGCCACTCGCTCCACCTCGGGGCGTGGGCAAAGGGGCCGAAGCTCCTTTGTTGCTGTCCTCCTTTCGGGGAACAGCTTTAGGAACCCCGGAAGATGGCCTAGCGACCATCTTCAGGGGTGTTGCCTCCTGTGAGTCTAACGACTCGGTGGAGGCGCGTGGCCCTTTCGCTTTACGCGAAACGGTCACGCTGGGGGAAGAGGGGGGAGCCCTGGTTTTAGCCGGGGCAGGGTATGAACCCTTTTTGCCGCCAGCTTTACCAGGGGAGCGCCCAGGTTGGGTAGAGCCCACAGAAGGGCTCCGAATGGGCGCGGAAACAACCGTGCTCGTTGGCCTGGATGGGCCAGGAGCAGAGGGTGCCTTTCTAACTATTGAGGCATATGACGTCCCAGGCAGAGCCGGGCGCGCCAGGACCAAGTCCTTTGCCTCGCGGAATGAGAGTCGATCCTGGGCCTGAACGGCCAGGATTTCTTTCTCAAGGAGATATGCACCACATTGCTTCGAAGAAGCAGGGTGCGGCTCTCCGCAATTGACACACTTGGCCACACACGATTTGGACTTATCGTGTGCGACCTTGGAGCAATTTACACAGACTTCGGGTGACCCCGATTTTGCACGTCTACATGATCGATTCGTATGGCCGAAGCGGTGGCAGTAATAGCACCGCCGCGGCAGTGGCACGAATGCCTTCACGCGGTAGCGGTACCAACCGGCACGCACCGACTCAGGGAGCTTGTCACAGTCGAACGTGACGAAGAGTGTAGGGGTGGGTCTCGAGGCCCCTCCCTGTTTTCTCATCACACGTTCGACCTTGACCGCCCCATGGTCGGCCAGCTCTAGGGTGATGTCCTCAATGGAGTAGTCAACGAGTTCCCTCGCATAAACTACTCCTTTCACAAAGTTCATGGTAGAGTGCGGCGTCACACTCACCGGGGTGCCATGAAGTGTCCGAAGAGCACTTATCTTGGCCGCCTCGGCGGGATTCGCCAGAAGGCTCCCGTCCGAGAAACGGGTTACCTTCGGCTCTCTACCAATTGCACTAGCTAATCCTCTCCTCTGATGGATCATGTTGCCCTTGGACAACATGGTGCCATCAGTGGAGCGAATAACGAGGAAGCGTTTGAAGCCAGCGGGCTCGAAAACGCCAGGTAACCTCTGAATCAGGGGCCCCGATGTCATCGAGGCTCCGCCCTGTGCATTCTTGGTCTTAGTCCTAGTCAGGGGCTCCGCACACGAGGGGGTAGAGGGGCCGGATGTGCCGATCTTGGCTTGGTCGCCTACCAAAGTGGTAGCAGACCCATCCGTCCCCGCAGCCCCCGCGGATGGAGAGGAGCCCCGAGTCTTCTTCGTCTTTTTAGTCTTTTTCTTTTTAGGAGAGGAGGGCGGGGAATGAACCCGCTTCTCACCTCCGCCGGCAGAAGCTCCCATGCCAGATGGGCCGGCCTCAGCCAGGTCCCTCTCCGAAATGGAGAAGGTCCTGGTAGTCGTAGGGGCACCTGTCGGAGGAGATCCCTCCCCTCCTTTTACTGCCTCGGAGTCCTCGGCCATTTGAGGGGGACCTTGCATAGGGGCGGATTCGGGTTCGGTGCTTGGCGCCGAGCCCGGATTCCCCCCATGGAAGGCCCTACCGTCTGAGGCTGGGTCTCCTCAAGGACCATGTCTATCACAGGAGGGGCCTCCAGTTGGCCATCCCCTCCCAGGACATCGCAGGTCCCCTTGGCAGTAATGTCACTAGTCAGGTGGTGTGGGGAGGCACAGGCCTTGACCCCAGCAAGGTTCAAAATTCTTGCCAGCAGGTCTTTTGAGGGAAGCGACCGAAGGGGCCTGGCTTCCCTCTCCCCCCTAAGGGGGTTTGCCCTACCGAGCCGCTTGCACGAGGGGCGGTCGGCAATGGGCTGCCTGCTGGCTTTCTTGGCAGTCCCCTTAGAAAGCAAAGGAGGGACTGCCGCTGGAGATAGGGAGGTGCCCGAAAGCACCTCCAGAGAAGGGGGTGAGGGGGAGTCCCCTACACCCGTAGGCGTAGGAGAGGAGTAAGCCTCCTCTCCGGTTAAAGAATTATGGAGGGTCCCTTGCGCAAGCACAAGGGGGGGGGACCTCCATTTTCTCGGTGGAGCTGCCCGAGGGCGGCACCGTAGATGTTTTTGGGGAAGTTGGGGGTTGGGGTTTTTGTTTTTTTTCATACATGGGCATGGTGACCCTCTTTTTATACGGGACGCAATAGCTCATCACCTCTCGCAGTTGCCCGCACTGCGAGAGGTGCTTACAAGCCCGGCAGAGCCAGGCGCCGCCATTCGGGACCACCCCTCCCGCCTGGTGGCCTGGCAGTCCTTCGGCATGGCGGCTCCACCTTGGACACGGCGTAAAAAATATAGGTTGTGAAGAGGAGAGGAAAAGGGATGTGAGGAAGATGTGGGTGGGGATGAAGCAGGTTGTTAAAAAAACCCCAACCCGAACCGGAGCTGAGGGGTTAGGGAACAATGTCCCCTCCCCCCTCAGCCCCGATCCGGGGTGGTTGGCTTGAGAAGAAGGTCAGCATTCTACCCTGTGAAATTAGAGGCTGACCAGAGAAAGTTGTGGGAGAGGTTGTATGAAAAGCGACGAGGTAGGGGAGAAATCGGGCTATCTGAAGGAAGGAAGAGAGGCTAAGCTGGGGCCGGACGGAGCGCTGGATCCCGTCAGCACGGCGGCCAGGATGGCAAATCGCCGCGCCCCTTACGGGGAGCAAAGGATTAAAAGAAAACAGCACAACACACACTTAAATTACAGGCATACTGCACACATTCTAAAAACAAGGGTGGCGCAGGCAATAAACAAATGACATGAGCCAGCCAAAAGGGAAGGTGCAAGACAAAAGATAAAACAATAAACTAAACACAAAAATGGGAAGAATTTATAAAAGGGATAAAATGCCACTTCGTGATAGAAATGTAAGGAGGGAGGAGTCCCTTCGGTCGTCTTCTGTTAAAAGAAATCAAAGAGCAGGGGTGGGGAGGGGGATGCCAGAAAGGCTATGAAAGCAAGAATTTCAAAGAGAAGCAAGGTGGGGACAAACTACTAAATTGTGAGCCACAAACAGCTCGCCACTGCAAAAGGGACAACCAGGGGCAACTCAGCCTCCACCCAAAACTAAATAGCCATGGGTGAGTCACGTGTGCCCAATTCACAACTGACAAAGAGAAACCTCCCAAGACCAGAGTCACTGAGAGCTAGAGCGACAAAGTGTTTTCAGGTGGTCTGCCCAGGAAAGAACCATGACTGGATGGGATGTAAGGATAGTCTTCCTACCCAACATATAATGATGCTCAAAATCTGATATCAATAAATTGCAGAAACCTTTTCCTATTTTAAATTATCCAAATGTTAACATGTAAATAATTGATGCAGGCAATGATCAATCCCAAAGACATGTTGTTCAATCATGACAATGCAAAGCCTAATATACATTCTTTTTGACTAATCCTAAGGAGTTTGAAACAAACGGTATTAAAAAGCTTGTGAATTGTTGGAAGAAGCAACTCATTTGTTCACTTGTCTTTGTATCACTTTTACTGAATAATTAAACAATGCCGGATTTTCTCAGCCAATTATATTGTATATTTTTCCTACCGTAATTTATATTGAGATTTTTTGTAGTTAAATAACCCATTTTGCTTGTGCCATTAAGGAATGAGGAGGAAAATAGGTTCTATTATGTTTGTGGAACTGGTAGTATTACATAAATTTAACTAGTTATGGCAGATGTTTTCCAATTTAATGAAGGCTTACTATGATGGGTCAATAGTGCATGAAAAAGGATGTGTAGCTTTTTGATTAATAATGTATAAGGGGTTGGGGTGAGAAGGGTATTTTTGCAATATTGATGGAACAAAACTGAATATATTTCAACTAAAGGCCACAAGGTTAAATATAGTTGCAAAGGTCAGTACTAAATAAGGTTAATATAGATATAAATCCTAATGAAAGGAAGTTTATTGAAAGCAATTAGAATATGGAAAGTTGTCTTTGAAAATGCGTGTTTGCATTTGTATCTTGAATGTTTGTATGAAAACTTGGGTAATACCAGTGGAGCAGAGAGAAAGGTTTTCCTATAAGATACTGAAACAAAAGAGTAGATACTAGGAATGGAGGAATATTGCCATGATGAGAGAATATTTGGTTTCTGGTTTACCCAAAGTATACATAAGAAAAGCAAAATCCTAGAAGGATTTTAAATTGTGGAACTTTTCAACTTATTCTTGGTTTTTCATTTATTTTTATTTATTTTCTAAATACCTTTAAAGAATTGATGGTAGATTTACAAAAGTGACCTATTTTTCTTTCCAAATAGGAATATAAATAGGGCCAATACACCATTATTTAATCACTAAACAAAACTAAGATCTCTGAAACATCAATGATAGGAAAATTTGAGATAAATGAAATTTGACTAATGTAGTGTAATTAATGACATTTTTACTCAGATAAACAAGGAAATAACTAGCGTTTGAGATATTTGATTGTATACCTTTTCAAATAAGACAATATTTTTTATTATAAATTTGGGGCATGGCAACTTGAACAAGGGAATTGCAAACCAAAAATAAATCAAGAGAACAGATGGAAGTAGTTGAATAACTAACCGTAGTTTCATCACTATTTTGGTTCTACAACCCTAATTCCCAGTCAATATAACACAGAGCAACTGATAAATAACAAATATCTTCCTTACATAATTTTTGAATTGCCAGTCTAACTTTATTTTCTTTACCCAATTTAATAGCTTCATTTGAAGCCTCTTTTACTAATTGGTACGAGTTTGATTCAGCAAATTGGACTAATCTTGGTCTCCATTTGCCTCTTGACAATTTCCACTTCATAATATCAACCAATTCTTGTTTAGTGATATGAGGTTCTTTTCTAGCAAACACAACTGAATATAATTCATCTTGAATCCACCTGTCAAAATATAGTTGCAAAAATTAGTGCTATATAAAATTGGAACTATCCATTAATACAAAAATGATTGTTCAGTAGATTACACACTGTAACAAAATTTTACTTTTTTTCTTGTTCCTGAGTTGTGTTTTTCTCAGTTGTTCTAATTAAAATAAATAAAAAAAAGTCTTATTTTGATCCTCAAAATTTGCTTTTGTAGGTAGGTCACTGAATTTCTAAATTTGGCCATTTGGAAAATAATGCTAGAGTATTATTAATTGTAAATCTTATTTTTAAAAAAGCATTGGAATGTTGTAGAATAATATTTTTTAAGGAAATCTTCCAAAACATTCTAGATTTAATGAGAAATTTTGAGAATTTAGCAGAATTTTATGGTTTCAAGAATTTTTATAAGTTAGTACCTTGGTTTCAGCATGTAGGTGTTCTATGGGCATTGTTTATGTGCCACCAAGTATGATTCTAAGTGCAGTGTTTTGTGTGATTTGTAACTTCTTTAGCTGTGTTGGATATGACAGGGGCCCAGGCATGGCTGGCATAGTCTATTATGGACTGTATGTGTTGTTTGTATACCAGAGTGAGTGCTTCTTTGTGTTGTCCAAAAGTTGTACTTGTTAGTGCTCTGATTGCATTAAGTCTTGGCCTGCATTTTGTGATTATGTTGTTTATGTGTGATGCGAATGACATAGGTGTCTTGTATTGTGGAGCTGTTCAATGTTGCTGTTGGTCTGTATTGATGTTCTTTGTTGTGCAAATGTACTAGTGGACTTGGTGGGTATTACTTTTAGTCTGTTTTGTGTTAACCGGTTTTCTAGTTGTGTAATGTAGGCTTGAACTTGTGTGGAGCATGTGTCTGCATTAGTGTGTATTGATATGATTGTTAGGTCATCTGCATATGATGATATGTGTATGCTGTTTGGTGGTGTTGGTATGTTGTGCATGTATAAATTGAAAAGTGTGGGGCTTAGGACAGAGCCTTGTGGGAATCCATTGGGGAAGTTTCTAATAGTGGATGACTCGCTATTGTAGTGTACGAATGTGTATGGGAGTGGATCCTGATAATAATATAAATTTAGCAACTGAAGAATTAAAAAAAAAGAGAAAAAAACCTTGCTACATAGATTTGAAGATACCAGGGCAAGCAGAACCAAAACTTTGGGTAGGTTAGGACCCTTGAACTTTTAGGCTCCTTCCTTACAAACTTTTTCAGAAACCTTCATGTGATGAATCCAAGTTCAAAACTTAACCCTGTAAATGGTGAGCGAAAGATTACTCCCTTAGGCACAAGCCATTCTCCCAGAGGCCACAATGAAGATTTTTTTCTTTCTCATACCCCTTCACTGAAATGGAAATGACCGATTGGGAAAATATAATTTTGGGTCTGTATCAAAGTTAAAATATGACTGTGATATAAAAGATGTGATTGAAGAGTGATAAAATAAGTTTCCTAAGAAATACTGGCATCGGTGTCATTTAATATTTAGTATATTTTGAAAAGTTAATTTTGTCATTCCTAGCAAACTGCTACTCCACAATGCACCCACTCCTAGAGACCTTAGGACTATCCCCGCTTTCCACTACTCCCAACTACTGGGTTGAGTTCCCTAACCAAACTGATCCAGAACACAATACAAGACCTACAAACGCGCAAAGCACTTGGATGTTGAGAAAACAACACCTTAATTCAAAGTATCCCAAAGGTTAAGGAAAGTTCAAAGTTTGGCTTTATTTCACTGAAATAAACAATTACAGAACATAAGTATACAAAGTTTACAAACAAAGAATTAATTATGTATCAGTGGCATAATATTTGTTTCACAAGCCTATGAGTCCAGTTAGTAGAGAAACAAAGATCTTCTCTTCATACATTATCATACATTATTTATTTTACTTTTATTTAATATTCAAACCCAAAGAAAGAAACAAAGGTTAGTTATGAACTTAATCCAAAACTAAATTATAACAATCTTCCTCTCTACAAAAAGAAAAAGGCTAAAATACAATGAAATACTAGAGCAGGCATTTAATGCGAGTATTTAAAGGATCTAGCAGTTTTCAATGTAATGTTCAACAAGCTTTTCTTGGTCAAGTAAAGTAATGAGGAATAGTTTAAGGGGAGGCATCAGGGAAAGAAGCTGAAGGAGCAAGATCATGAGAGGAATCATTTTCAATAGAACAGTTAAGTTTTCTATATCAAGTAGATCGACAAGGGATATTTTCAGGGGAGGCTTCAGGGAGAGCAATGGAGGAGGAACATCATGACATGATGAATTAGGATCTCGTTCAGTTTCAACATTTATAGGAGCATCAAGAAATGGAATGGGGGATTTTATATCAGAATTAAGATTAGGAATATCTTCAATCTTGTTTAATTGGCTCTCTCCCGCTGGGGCCAAATTGTGGATAACTACCCAATCTTCACGTAGTAAGGGATCATGCTTATTCTATACATGTCGTTTTAACAGTACTTTACCAGGTGAAGCAAGCTTGATAGGTATACCCATCTTCATACATTATCTATTTTACTTTTATTTAACATTCAAACCTAAAGAAAGAAACGCAGGTTAGTTATGAACTTAATGCAAAACTAAATTATAATACCCACATGACATACATACACTGTGGATTGCTGAACCAGTCTTTCTGGCCCAAATATGATCAGGACACCCCTCCTCATTACATGAGTACAAAAACAGACTAGAGCCAGACATTCCCCATAGAGTGACAGATGACACTACTTATCTTATTTTCACCTGCCCTTCCCTCATACATGGTCTATCATGTCACATCACTTGGAGACCTCTGCATGCATACTTGTGTGCTGCCAGGTTTTAAGAAGAGAAGCTAGTGTACATAAAGTGAGTATATATAAAGATCTATGGAATTATTAAAGAAAGTGTTTCTATTTTGTTTCTTTGATTCCTTCCTCAGGAAACTACCCAACACTGTGCAAGTCCACCATGTCTATGTGAGCCCAATTTAGTAACAGATCCAAGTTTGGGTGATGCCCCTAAGACCTTGGGCAAATAAAAATGAAATTTGTGCGGGAAATTTTTATTTTTCCTATGGGCTCCCATACCCATACACCAAATTACCAATCTGGGGGTGGTAGTCCCCTCCTTCACTCTCTCCAGTTTGAGCAGAGAACCTGATAACCTGATGTTGAGTGCAACTTACAGAAGCTATGCTGTGCTGAAGACAGGTGAACCCTGCTGTCTAAACTAACCTAACATTTACCAAATTCTCCATCAACTTAAACATACAAGAGGTTAGAGAAATTGGGCAAAAGGTGTGGGTGGAATGCACCTCACTCTATCCAGTTGGCAGCCTTCAATGACCATGCAATATGCTTGGAATTCTGCTAGAGTTGCACTGCTAATGCATGAAATGAGGTATTGAGGCCAGGAAGAGATAAAGACATCAAATTGTGCAACTGCTTTGCAAGCTCTCTATTCTGACATGTAGGGTCATAACCCTTGTACCCTGGAAGTGTAGACATGGGGAGGGGGAGGGGGGTAGACAAGGTCTTCTGAAGGCAGAGAGGTAAAAAGAAGATCAGCCTCTGCAGCTCCTCCCAATTAGCCTGGAGTCCATCACAATTCCATTCAAGGAAAATGCTTTCTGGATCTAATTGGAAGCTGCTGTCGGGGCTATGTTGAGAAGACTCTTACAGGCCTGCCTGCCTGCAGACTGCTTGGAGGTGGATCTCTGAGGGCTATTATAGCCTTCCTCTCTCCTGGCTAGAGGCCTTCACCTAGGGTCTTAGCTCTCCCTCATCATTGTGCCATATTAAACTGGGCAGGTGTGGGGGAGCCAAAGTTCCCTACTATTACCTTCCTAAGAGGGACTCAAGCGACTTGGTTGCTTTATGTTCTATAGAACTGTTGTGCGTCTTGGAGAGGAAAAAAAAGAGGAATTCCCATTTTGATAGGAAGGGGGCTTTGGCCCTTTTCCTGGCAGCTGAAGTGTGGAGGTAGAACCTGTAGACCCACTTGTGGCATGGGAGGGATCTTTCATCTGGGTTGTCCTGTGGAATGGCATTGAGGTGGTGTTTTGGATTTAGATATTGTATGGCTTAGTGTGTTATGTGTGTGTGTAGTTTTGTGATGGGGGGATTTCTTGGAGTGTCATGGTGTAATAAGCCCTTTTGAGTTTTGCATATGTTATGTGGAGAGTGGCTTGGGCTTTTCTAGTATGGAAAAATTGGCCATTTTTTTTGCAAATTACCGTACTTGTAGATCTTAATAAAACAAATTCAATGGCATGTGACTCACCTCTGTAGGTCAAATGGTTTCTGAGATATGACCCCTCAAAGTTGGATCAAAAGGGTCATTTTTGCAAAAGGTGAAAAAATTCAAAGTTAAATATCTCAGAGACTATTGCACCTAAATAGCTCATTCTGATATCACTTTAAAGCTAATATAATTCCCTACAACTTTTATCAATGCACATATTTCCTTACAAGGTCAAACAAAAAAGTTGACCTTAAATTTGACCTTAAAAAGGTCACTTGACGTAGAAATTGATTTTTTTTGTAACTTTCCCTAAATATTTGTACATATGTATAGCAAAGTGTTCATAAAGAATTTTCTGTGAGAAATGTTTATTTTAGGAGCTACAGATTTTTATGTGAGCACAACTTAGCCAAAAAAAGTGACGATTTTGGTGTTTGATGTGTACTGTTAAATACACCATTGTAATCACCATCTACGGTACTTATACCAGTACCCTTGCTTTTTTATAAATATCTAATGTATGCTTCAATAAAATAATGCTCTCTATACATATTATATTAAAATAGTATTTAGGATGACACAATGAAATTGGATGATAAGCAATTTACTATGTATATGAACTAATATGCGATAAGATTTTATAATTCTGAAATGAGTCCTGAAGATTCAAATCATGGTTTGAATACACTGAAAAAAATATATACCAGTATACTGTTTTTATATATATATATATATATATATATATATATATATATATATATATATATATATATATATATATATGTTTAAATATTACTCCATTTGTCATAGTGGTAGCTTTCTTCATTTCCAATTTTGGCAATGTATAGGTTTGGCCTGTAATGGTTGTTGGGCTAACAATCATTAACACATCACGAGCATCAAGAAGTTCATCAGGTGGTGCAGGATGCACAAATGAATTGGCAGGGCCGTGTGGGTGAAGAAAGCTCAACCTAACTTCATTGCTCTCGTGCTTGACCTCCAAGACACACGCGAGATACCAGTGTTTATCATAGATAGCTAAACAGAATCCTTTTATAGATACCAATGGAATTGTGCTGCTTTGAAGAATAGAGGTTCTTTCCAATCTTGTGATAGTTGAAATCAAATATGCACTAACTTCCAAGACTTCCTCACTGACAGCATTGATGCAATGGATCTTCTGTGTTCCTAATAAAGAAAATATGTATACATTAGGTACATAATTATATTCTAAGCTTTCAGTTTGCTAAGTTATTATTTAAGAATTTAAGTTATTACATTTAAGAAAGAAGATTATTAAACAAGAACATCTTGAATCTTATCAATCCATAAACTATAAATCTAACTTTCTTTGTTCATCATTAGAGTTGCACTTCCCACTTAAAACCTTTTCCCTTACAGGGACAAGAAAAATTACTTATTAGTAGTAGTAGTTCACTAAATTACTAAATGACTATATAATTTTAATAACTAAATGGCTAGGTGACCAGGTTACCTGGAATGGTTCTTGCATTGTCAAAGCGCTTCACCAACTTCTGTCGGTAAGCTTCATGTTCTTCTGATGTTGTGAAGGTGAAGGTAATTGAAGGAAGAGCTTTTACTGCAAAATTGAAGAGTGCCTAAGGGTCTAGAATAGGTTCAGCATTAACTCCTGTTCTCTAAAGGCTTGTTCTGGTGGCTAGCCTCTTAACAGTTCCACTGATGCCATCACAGGGAACTTTACCATGGTTCGTTGCAAAGAAATGCCATTGTGCTTCAATATCAAAATCATTCTTGTGATAGCAAAGGTTAATGAAGTTCTTGAGATTCTTATATTGAGCAGCACACCAGTCACTGAAGTAAAATATTTTTGTGATTTTATGAGATGATTTTAAGAAATTTATTAGCCTTGCTTGAAAAAGGTGAACTGTGATGACATCATGCTGATTACAGTCAGAAATTGCTACAAAACTTTGGTGTTGTAACTCATTGTTTTTATGGTAGTAAACAACAAATGGATGTAGTGATACTTGGCAATTATTCCAATGAAATGACTGGGCTGCATCTTGCACAATAAAAGAATAATTCTCTGAAAAGTCCCCCACAATTACAAATTCACCTTCACTTAGTTCTTGCTTCTTTTTTTGTAAAGAACTACTTTCGAGCTTTGGCAATGAAATCATGTTGCAGGAGATCTGTTAATTGTTTGTGGAAATATGGATTAAAATCTTCTGCTGTTAATTTTTTATATTTTAAAGTTGATCTGTCTGTTGTAACCCACTGCCTAAACTCAATCTCATCAAATCCCTTTCTGTCAAACACTTTATCTAATAAATCAAAAAAATTCTTCCTTTGGGGGGCATTGTTCACATTCACCAAAATAGCACTTTTCTTGAGGCGGTTTGCACTGGAGAAGGGCGAGGCAATGTCTATAATTTGAAATATGATTAGTATTTAGGGTATCATCTTGTTTCTTGATGCTGAAACACAGATTCAACAGCTGTCATACTTAGTTTCACATTTTGATGTTTAGTACACACACACACAGAATGTGGGCCACTGGCTCCTGGCAAAACACAATCTTTTGATCTCAGCTCTTCAAACTTTGAGAATCCAATCTTTAGTTCTGGATACTTGCCTTTGAAGTCTTCATATACCTCTTTCAGATTGCTAAGTATGAGAAATTTTTGCTTTCTTTCACGACAGCTATCAGCTCCTTTTACTGAGACATAGTCTTTTAAACCTGGCAGTTCTCTACTGGTGTATGATGATTTATAGAAGCCTCTAACTTTAGTAGCAATGTCCCTGTCCAGCCGTTTCCCGAACTTTGGATTTGACGTAGATAGTACCCCCTTCTCTTTTACTAAATGTTTTGCCTGCTGAACCATGTATTGTGAGCAATTAAAAGCATTCATTATTTTTTGTCTGGTCTAGGTTTTTGGTAGGACAGAGAAGATGGTCAATTTTTCAATTCTTCTTGTCTCTTCATTATCAAATTTGTTTTAGTTGTTGAATAATTTCTGTTTCCATATTAATGTCTGAGTCATTTCCAGATGAAATTTCTCTACTACCAACTCTTTTAAATTTTCTTTTCAAATTGCTTCTTACTTGAATGAATGTCTTCTTTGTGTACTGCTTGCTTTGTGATGCTTTAGCTTTTTGCAATAGGGATTCTGCTATTGTGACCAAAGATGTATTGAGGTTTTGAAGTTCATACTCCTTTTCTAATTCAATATCACATTCATTGTGATGGAGTGAGCTTTTGATATCCAGTGTGTGAAGATGAAGCCTTTAATGATAAATTGTGACAGGTAGGACATACTTTATGCTGTGCCACCAGATTGCAAGCAAGATTGCTTTCTATTAATTATTCAGGTATGAAACAAAGTCCTTTAGTAATTTTTTTCTTGTTTCTTTGAAAAGGGTCACAGCAATAATGCCCTACATTCAATAGGCCTAGATTCATGGTACCTGGAAAAATTAAAAAAGGCCACATTAGTGTGAAGAAATATGTATAATATAGTTTAGTTGCTCATGAACTAATCCCATTGCTTAATATAACAAACTTTTATTCACCTTCTGCTTCCTAGCTAATTACATTTAGGTTATTAGTCCAAGATAAAAAATTATAAATTTTTCAGATTAACTTTAGATGTAATTTAACTATAATGAATACAAATAGGTCTTACCAAGCTAATATAGTGATGCTCCTTGTATGAGAATCGTCACTCCCCCGTTCTCTCGCAGTGGAGTCATGATTTTTTTTTTTTTTATTAGAGCTCATCTGGCGACTGCCTACATGGGCATTAGTCGCTGTATTAAAACTGGCCTAGTTCTAGGCTACTTTAAAATAAAATTAAACGAAGAAAAAAACACCCTAAATGGGGGAAAGGAAAAAAACAAAAACAAATGCAAAAAACAAAACAAAACAAAAAAACAAACCCTGCTTAAATAATAGGGAGAAGGCCAGCCTCCCCCCAAAAGTCAATAAGTCCACCAGTCGATGTGCACGCACTCATCCCGAGTACAAGGGACAGGCGGTAGCGACCCCGCCCATCCCGGTACCGGGACAGGTGTCATGCACGAAGATCACCCAGACTGGGACATTCAACAAGAATGTGCCGAACAGTCTGGCGGACGACGCAGTCGTTGCAATAGGGCGCAGGCGAGCGCTCCATCAAATAGCGATGCGTCACACGAGTGTGTCCGATTCGAAGACGACAGAAAGCAACCTGAAGCCGCCGTGGCATTGGGGGATAGGTCCATGGGAACAGTCGCGGCGCAATGGCACGCAACTTTAAGTTCCCTTCGACCGTCTCCCATCTTCTTTGCAAAGCAGTCCGAAGAGCTGCCCGTATTCCTGCCATATAGTCAGTGTGAGGAAGAGCGAAACGCTGGTCCGGTCGCAGAGTCCTCGCGGACTCTTTGGCGCCCTCATCGGCGCGCTCATTCCCTGCAATTCCTACATGTCCAGGAACCCAGCAGAAGATAATCTCGAAACGGCCCGGCTCGCCAAAACCGTGGCGTCACGAATTTCGCGAACCAGGGGATGCAGAGATACCAATGCCCCGAGAACACTCTGGGCGCTTTGTGAGTCGCTATAGATCACAATCCGGTCTCCGAACAAGGCACGTCGCGTAATCTCCCGTACCGAGTGGTGTATTGCCACCAGCTCGGCTGTGAAGACAGACGCAGCGCCTGGTAGAGCCCTGCTGACTTCAAACAGAGGGGATACGGCGTGGAAGCCGACCCACTCTTGGGACTTGGAGCCATCCGTATACACTGGCACGGTACCAGCGTGACACGATGTGTGCTCCCAAAAGGTCGAACGCAATACTCCCGGCGCAGTACAAGCTTTGGGAGCAGAGGCGTGGCGACAAATAGCCAAATGTGGTACCCTCCAGGGTGGCGTCCTTGGCAGAACCAGGGGCGCCACCGGCCCGAGAGCTATATCTACCTCTCGAAGGAGTTTCCTGGCCCTAAACCCAAAGGGCTTAGGGTATGAATGGCGTCTCTCGGCGGCATAGGCACCATCAAGATCAGCTGCGGATGCAGTGAGAGCTGTTGGCGACTGAGGGAGGCGCCGGGCTCGCGCGAACAGGCGAGTGATGCACTGCACGCGGCGCAAGCGAGTGGCATCTACCAACAGGCTCTCAATGGGGGAAGTGCTGAAGGCACCGGTCGCAAGGCGAAGGCCGGTGTGCTGGATCGAGTCCACCTTCCGCAATAAACGCTCGGCTGCAGATGCATAAAACTCGCATCCGTAGTCGAGCTTCGAGAGAAAAAAGGATCGATTAAAAAATAAGGCGGTAGCCCTATCAGCGCCCCAAGCGCTGAACGTCATGGACCTGACAATATCCATGGCGCGGGTACAAGAGACTCTAAGGCTGCGAATATGAGCCTCCCAGGTGAGGCGTCGGTCGAATACAAGACCAAGGAAACGGTGCGACTCAACCACATCCAGGCGCACCCCATTAAGAAACAAATCTGGGTCGGGGTGGAGCCGTGGATGGCGGCAGAAGTGCACCACCTTAGTCTTGGCCAAAGAAAACCGAAACCTGTGCGCTTCGGCATAGCGAGAGACGTGGTTCAATGCCTGTTGGAGTCGCCGCTCCAGAG